>JARQOC010000003.1:83669604-84869604 GCA_033576535.1 Allobates femoralis | reverse complement strand
TCGGGATCTGGGGCTGTGTGATGGCTTATTTTTGCGTCTTGAGCTGACTTTGAGCTGACTAATGATGGAATTTGTGGGTAGATTTGCTGTTTTGATCGCCTGTTATTGCATTTTATCGCAATGTTGTGGCAATCCAAATATGTAATTTTGGTATTTGGACTTTTTTCCTTTATGCAATTTACCGATCTGATTAATTGATTTTATATTTTGATAGATTGGGCATTTTTGACGGCAGCAATACCAAATATGTGTAGTTTTTTAGTATTAGTTTTATTTTCAGTGGGGAAAAAGGGGGGTAATTTAAATTATTTTTTTTCAATGTTTTTATTTATTTTACAATGCCCCCTATGTGGCTTCAGCACTGCATACTCCAATCACTTCTCCTGTGCACAAATGAGCTGCTGCACATCTGTACACAGGAGAAATAGTCACTTGGCGGTTGCGCTCGCAGGAAGTGATATCAGACAATTTATTCCAAGTCGTCACAGGACCTAAGGCTGTCAAGGTAACACATCGAATTCCCGTGATCGCATCACAGGGCCTCTATTGCCAACAGGGAACCGCCTGATCCCCACTACTTTGGATCGCGCTGTCAGTGATTGGTAGCGCCATTTAAAGGGTTAACAGCACCAATCGGATTGGATCAATGATGCTGCTAGCTGCACATATCAGATCAGCTGACATGTACAGGGAATGATGCGAGCTCAGCGCATCAGCTCGCATCAGAGGGAGCGACATGGCCAAAGACGTATATATACGTCCTTTGTCGTGAAGGGGTTATAAATATCTGTTTGTATCATACTGGGTGAAGGGCTGGTTAGGCAGGGAACTTAGTAATAAATATACATATGCTGGTGGTATGGATGGCATAGGGGACCTGTCAGGTGTCCTTTAAATCAAAATTCTGTCTCACAACCATGGATTTCTGTGTCTGCACAAAGCCAAGATAATAATTAAATAATGCAAGCAAAACAGAAATGATACGTTTTCGAGGATCATTATTTCAAATGACTCGGAGGCGGCTGATTTGTGTGAGTATATCTAATCTATAGAACAACCTCCTTCAGAACTTTCTAACAATATCGCCAGGCTTAGGCCGGCTTCACACTGCGTGTATGATCCGATCCGTGACTGTCCGCTTGAGGCAGACAGCCGCGGACCAGATCAGCACACAGGACTGGGGGGCTGTCAGCTGCGGCGCCCGCGGTCCTCACCTATCAGCAGTGGGAACTGCGTGCGCTGCACACAGGACCGGAGGGCATAATAGCCCCCCAGTCCTGTGTGCTCATCCGGTCTACAGCTGTCTGCCTCAAGCGGACAGCCACGGATCGGATCACACACGCAGTGTGAAGCCAGCCTTTATTTTAGCTGAAACTAAACATGATTTTATAAAGCTGGTATATAGCTAGCATGTAACAAGTAATATAACATCTGAAATTGATTGATTATAATTGTTGTATTACCCATTTTCTTTATAGTCAGAGGACTGACAAACCTTAAATCTGCATTATACGTATTGCAGGAAAAGTCTATAATGATTCTAATGATGTCTATTATCTTTCAATGATGATAATTTGTAACAAATGTTTGAATTAATTCTGATTCTGGTTGAGTGGAGAGATATTCTGTGAGTCTTGAATCTTGCTCACAATATAATTATATTATTCAGAATACAGTTCAAAAGTTTGTACAAGGTAAAAGCTAAAATAATTATGCACATAAAACTCTGAGCCATCTGGGCAGAGTACTTAGCGTAACCGAAAATAATTAATAGCCACTGTAATCTCATCAATAGTAATAGATTTATCTTAATACTTTGGCTAAGTAAATGAGAATTATGGCAAAGAAATATACTGGCTGAGCTAAGCACAGTTGTCTACTCTCCCTGTTGTGATGGGCAATAGCTGCTTGAATTGTGCTATCAGAGTAAATTGATACATAATCTGTCATTTATTACATTACTGTAAATAACGTTTAGCTGCGTTCATGAGGTGAAGGTGTGTAACAGAGCTTCGGTTTCATTTTATGCAAAACTTAATAGATTAAAAATATGTAGATATATAGTACATTGCCCAAAATTAATAGTTCAATGCTGCCTCCTAGAGATGAGCGAAATTGTACAAGTAGAACTAAATATTCCTTGAATTTTACAAAAAAATATGATTCTCCATAATCCAGATTGTTTGCAATTCACCCTGTGTGAATTCAACAAAATGGTGCCCAGCTAGTCACCATTTTTCTGAACCATAACCAGAAAAAGAGTAGAAATACTTGAATCCATCAGGTTGTTTCTTTAGCATACCATGTGGTCCTCTACACCTTTTATTTTTGCTTTCTTCTTTATAAGCTTAATGGAGGCCCGATGGTAATGCATTGGCAGGGCGATGCGATCACAATGGGGGTATGCCCTGTGGTGCTGGGGGCAGCAGCTGTCTCTCTTCTTTTGTATTCTCCTCCCTGTTGACTCTCTCTCCCACCCTGTGCTGTATTCTCCCTTCTGTGTTCTCTCTTTTGACATGTCTTTTTCCTGTCTGCTATGTTTGTCCCCCTGTGTGCTCTTCCCCTTTGTGGTGTCTTGTCCTCCCTGTGGTGTTTTCACCCCTCATGTGTTCTCTAATTGTATCTGTCATCTCACTGTGCACTCTCCCCCTGTATGCAGTTTGTCTCCTTCCTGTGCTGTCTTCTCCACTCTGTGTACTCTCCTTTCACCTGTTTCCCCCCTGTGTACTCTTTTTCTCCCCGTGCTGTCTTCACTCCATGTGTGCATTCAAGTTTGAGCTGTCTCCTGTGTGCCTTCTCACTCTTCTCGATGTATGCTCTCTCTTCCCTCTGTGTGCACTCTCTGCCCCTCTGCTGTGTGCTCTCTCTGCACCCTCCCTTCTGTGTGATCTCTCTCTGCCACTCCTCTCTGCTGTGTGCTCTCTCTGGACCCCACTTTACTGTGCACTTTCTCTGCCCCCTCTTTGCTGTGTACTCTCTTCGCCCTCTCTTTGCTGTTCCTTCGTTCTCTGTCCCCCCTTTCTGTAGTGTCCTCTCTCTGCCCCCCCTCTGCTGTGCACTCTTTCTCTCCGATATATATATGTGTATATATATATAAAAAAGAAAACCTTTTAAGCAGCAAACGTATTCCGGGCCATCTCCTGTCTGTTGGTCCATCAGAAGCCAGAAATAAAGGTCTACTGAACTTTACTTTAAGGAGTGCTGCAGTGAAACGTTTTTTGATACGTATGTATATATATATATATATGTATATGTATGCGTATATATATATATATATATATATATACTGTATATATATATATACATAATAAAGAACTGCGGCACTCTTCTTTGTGAAACAACCGCCTTTATTCGGCCATCAGGTGGGTGGTGTCACAAAGAAGAATGCTGCAGTCCTTTATTTTGTATACTTATACAGCAAGGAGGAGAGGATCTGTGTCTGCTGAGCACCAAGGGGAGCTGTGCTGCACCAATATACTAATATATATATATATATATATATATATATATATATATATATACTGTTGACTGCTTGAGAAAGGACCTCCGGTCCAAAACGTCACCACGACATTGGCAATAAAGGTTCACTTGACATCTATTTGGTGCTGCTTTTTCCTTTTTTGGATTATATTAGCTGTTAGTTATTGAACACAGCAGTGAAATCACAATAGAATGTTAGCCTATAACCTTCCGAGTCATGTTACTGTATTTGTGCCATGTTTGTGTCTCCTGAGTTCTACTTGTGGATTTGCATTTGATTTACTCTATTGTGACATGCATACATACACACATACATGCATATGCTCAGCTTTACATATGGAAATATATTAGTATGCATTTTGATATACGGAGGGCTATGAGGATTCATTCAACTATATGAAAAGCTATGAAGCTACATTATACTATATGGAGCTTCATGATGCTGCATTACACTATATGGAGGGCTATGAGGCTGCATTATACTATATGAAGGTCTATGAGGCTGCATTATGCTAAATGGAGGGCTATGAGACTGCATTATATTATATGGAGGGCTATGAGACTGCATTATATTATATGGAGGGCTATAAGGCTAAATTATACTATATGAGGGCTATGAGGCTGCATTATGTGATATGGAGGGCTATAAGGCTGCATTATACTAGATGAGGGCTGTGAGGCTTCATTATGCTATATGGAGGGCTATAAGGCCGCATTATATTATATAGAGGACTATAGGTCTGCATTACACTATATAGATAGCCCCACTTCCTTTAGATGCGGGACTATGTGGAGATTCAGATTATGAAATGGACAGAGCTATGTGGAGGGGGTGTGGCTATGTAGAATAGGTATGGCTATGTGGGGTGGACTGGGTTATGATACATACACACATACACTCACATACATACACTCAGCTTTATATACAGATACAGTAAGTGACTATATACATAATGACATTATATATACTCATAACATGTTATTACATACATGACAACAGGTTGTTCCCCTTGTCAGGCTTCACTCATATTCATGTGCCCTCTTCACCTTTAGATGACTCCCCTCATTTTTCGATCTCCCACCCCACTCACCTGTTGCAGCCTCCCACTCCCAGTGGCATCTCCTATGCATATTTCACCCCTATAGTCCATATTACTTACCGTCTATCTTGTCTTTGGGCAGCTGAGTGGGTGAGTGCTCTCTCACTAATTTGGCAATAGTGTAGACACCCCTGTACATTAACGCCGCCGTTTGTGAAAAGGCATCTCTGTGGGCAAGAGGACACCCAGGGTCAGACACAACTCAAAGGGACAGCATATGGAGTGACTGTCACTGAGAGACTGTGACCAGTAGAGGATCACCAACACAGTGCAGGCAGTGTCACTGGCTGAGTGTCACAGGTGAGCTGCGTACGGGCACACAGTGGCTGATACATTGAAAGTCTGCCTTTTTTGGCCTCCCATGCTGTGTGCTCTGTTACTGGCTGCCGCACACAGCCTGCCACATGAATAACTGCAGCTATGTCAAAGATGGCAGCAGTCTGATTAACTGCCCCTGTGCATACTGTGTGTGGCAGATGGCGAGAAGTGGCAGGGAGAAATGGGAATGAGTTCCATACATCTTGGGTATTATAGTTTATCAGGAATTGGCAGTACCACTGGTGGTAGTATTCAATGGGGCATCTCCAGCGGGTGACATAATTGCACACATGTCATGGGGGCGTATCGTAAGATGGGCAAAGGGACCCACGGACCGGAAAAACACAGCAGCTCTTAAGGAAGGCAACGGCAGCAACAGCAAGCAGAGAACAGCATGTCCTTACTGCACAAGGTCCAAATAGAGTCTGCACTCTATCTGCAATTTGTGGAGGGGAGTGGAACTACTTCAATGCAGATGGAGTGGAGATCTGAATGCTAAGACACACCCTTCCACCTCACCTGCACCTGACTGCTATGACACACCCCTCCACCTGCAGAACCACACACAGCATAGACTAAAGGAAACAAAATCATAAATTTTACAGCAGCAACACTCCAAAAGTGCAAAGCAGTTGACATGTGACATCACCGATCACTTGAGTGTGCAAATATAGCTGTTGCAACTTTTGCTAGCCAATCAGAAACCGATGCATGAAAGGAGGATATCATAATGGCGCAAATGGATGATGGACACCACGAGGTGATGATATATTAGATTATCTGACACACATCATGACATTAGAATATGAATCCCCAAGATGCTGCCTAGGCCTTGGAAAGTTATGACATCATAACCTGCATGCAGTGATGTCAGAGGCCTAGTAAAAATGAAGCTGGCTGACAGGGGAAAGATAATAGAATTGGTACAGAGGACCATATGGCGGGCTACGTGAACAATAGAAAAGATGATCTGACACTAGACATCAATGTGACGATATTAGTGAGGCAGGGTAGACCAGAGATTTGGGCTCAGATACCAGGATGGCATGTTAAAGGTTAAGATGATTGACAGAGACATAGTCAGATAACATTTCAGAGTCAGAATACCTGAAGGGTAACACATCAGAGCAAAAAAACTAGGCAAAAGAAATTCAGATCACAGTCAGAGGTTAGGAAAACATGATCATAACACCAAGCACAGACACAGGCCTAAAAGCACCAAAAACCTAAATGTTAAGATGGAAGTGTTCTGGTATAAACTCTTAAACTAAGTGGATAGATAATCACGGGAAAAAGGAAGCACCTGCAGAAAGACAGTACCTCCCAGTATAGAAAACACAGATAGCTCAGCAAGTCACATTACCAGGTTGGATGACTGAGCTGTCACTCCCCTAACTGACAGCTCAGCATGCTCTGATCACAGAGTAGAGGAATCGTGACAGGTGAGCGGAAAGGTGACTATTATTGTTCATTTATTTTTTTTAACCTTCCAAATTTATCTCTCAAGATCAAGTAGAAAAATTAAAATTCAATCTGCACCAAATAATTATGATGGTATTTGAATTGTGATGTCAAATTCAAGTGATTTGCACAAAAAAGAAAGTCTTCATATTCACTTTTGGACTGATGGGAAACATTATGTTTGTCGACAAACTGAGGAAATACTGAAAGTGTGTAAAGAAGTCAGTGAAAGGTGGTGGATGAAGTGTCTTGGTTTAGGGAATGTTTTCTGCTGCAGAGATCAGACATCTCATACAGCTACATTGCACAGTGAATGCAAGTGTGTGTCAGAACCTTCTTCAACAACAAATGGTTCCTTACTTGCGTTGAGCACTCAGCCAGCAATTTTAATGTAAGACAATGCCCCCTGTAGGCTAATTTCATACTTCAGTTTTTTTCCTGATCAGGTTCAATCAGGTTTGTGTGCCAAAAGCAGGAGAAGAACCAGGAAAGGAACTTGCAGAGAAAAACTATATATATATATATATATTAGAGAGAGAGAGAGAGAGAGAGACACCCAGGGGCGTAACTAGAACTGGCAGGGCCCCATAGCAAACTTTTGAATGGGGCCCCCTCCAAGACACACCCCCAATGACACACCCCTCCAAGACACGCCCTCAATGACACGCCCCTTCAAGACACACCCCCTTACAGGCCCCAGCAGTATATACAGCAGCCCCAGTGGTATACAGCAGCCTCCCCAGTAGTATATACAGGCCCCAGCAGTATTACAGCAGCCCCAGTGGTATACAGCAGCCTCCCCAGTGGTATATACAGGCCCCAGCAGTATTCCAGCAGCCCCAGTGGTATACAGCAGCCTCCCCAGTAGTATATACAGGCCCCAGCAGTATTACAGCAGCCTCAGTGGTATACAGCAGCATCCCCAGTGGTATATACAGGCCCCAGCAGTATTACAGCAGCCCCAGTGGTATACAGCAGCCTCCCCAGTGGTATATACAGGCCCCAGCAGTATTACAGCAGCCCCAGTGGTATATACAGGCCCCTGGTGGTGGTATATACAGGCCCCTGGTGGTGGTATATACAGGCCCCTGGTGGTGGTATATACAGGCCCCTGGTGGTGGTATATACAGGCCCCTGGTGGTGGTATACAGGGCCCCTGGTGGTGGTATATACAGGCCCCTGGTGGTGGTATACAGGGCCCCTGGTGGTGGTATATACAGGGCCCTGGTGGTGGTATACAGGGCCCCTGGTGGTGGTATATACAGGCCCAGTGGCGTAACAAGTGTCCCTCGTGCCCCGGTGCAAGAATCACTTAGGGGCCCCCTTGGTGAGAAGCGGTGGGGGGGGTGCTACTGGTGCCGGCCGGGTGAGAAGCGGGGAGGGGGGGTGCTAGTGCTGCCGGCCGGGTGGGAAGCGCGGGAAGCGCACAGTTACCTGCTCTGCCTCTCCCCGTCTCCCGGCTTTTGGTGGGGCGGGCACTGCTGCGCAGTGATCACTTCCTGCAGCCCCTCTTCCGGCTTCTCTTCCAGGATAGCGGTGGCTGCGGGCGGCTGGGGGCACAGGCAGCAGGGCCCCCCGGGGAGCTCGGGGCCCGCCGACCGTGGTAGTTACGCCACTGTATCGCAGCTGACCGGCATAGCAGACGTAGCGGCGCTGGGTCCGGGCCCCCCACAAGCGCCGGACCCCAAAGCGACCGCTACGTCTGCTATGCCGGTAGTTACGCCCCTGTTGACACCTGTTCTGAGTTTTGGAGACACTCCTGGCTTTGACACACAAACCTGATCGAACCTGATCAGGAAAAAAACTGCAGTGTGAAACCAGCCTTAGACTGGGGTCACATTTGGAAGGCACAATCCGGTAACCGCATCCATTACCGAATCCGGTATTACTGTGTGCCGTCACATTTGGCATCACATTGCAGATCTGGATCCAGTAATGGATCCAGATCTGCAATGAGAAAATATTATGGCACCAAAAACCGGATCAGGTACCGCCATTATAGAAAAAAAACGGATCCGTTTTTTCAACTGCTCCGAAAAATGCAGCCTGCATGATTTTTGCAGGCTGCAAAACTTGATGTGGTAACTGGATTGCATTAAGTGCAATCCGTTTTTTCTACTGCAGCCTATGGCTGCGAATCCGGATACGGTTTTGACCATTTTTAATGGTCAAATCCAGATCTGGTTTTGAGAAAACAACCGCAAATGTGACCCTAGCCTTACACAGTAAAATGGGTACAGCAGTTCCATGAAACTCAAAACATTGAAATAATGAAATGGCTGCCCAGAGACCTGATGTAATCAAATCATTGGTGACAAAGTTATGGCCAAAAAACCCACAACAGTCACAGAACAGTGGAGGAGACTGGAACAAGAGTGTACCAAAATCCCCCTAGAGCAATGTGAAAGACTAGCGATGTCCTGTGGCTGCAGTAGAGCTGAAGTCATTCAAAACAAAGGCCCGTACTCTTCCTACTGATTGGTGACTTTTGTAACCTTCACAGAATGTAGTTTTAATCATTGGCTAGGGTCACACATGCCAATCCGTTTTTTTGAGTGTTTTCTATAACAAATCCATTATTTCTAGTGTGCATTTTGTGCCTTCTGTTCACCTGAACATTTTTTGGACTTAGTCTTTTTAAAAAAAAACAAAAACACACATGCGTTAACGGATGGTACCTATATGTACAGCGTTTCCCATAGGGCCCCATGTTAAAAAAAATGGATTTGTTTTTTTTCCTGCACCCAAAAACATTGCATGCAGTGTTTTGTGGAGGCTGGAAAAAAACGGTACAGCGTTTTTTAAAAGCGCCGACACACTTAAGTGCGCCATCCGGTAACGGATATCTGTTTTTGGACTTAGAAAAAAAAATGCAAAAAATGATGCTAAAAACGGATCCAGGGCTTGTGTGACCCTGGCCTTTCTCTGTCTACAGTCATTGCTGTTCTCTAATTATGATCATCACGTTTTGTGTAAAATAAAGGTTTAAAGTTGATCTATTTTGGTTATTATGGAAAACACTCTTCTAGTGGCATGGTGCACCCCTTACACAAAAACCTTCAAATGTTCATCAATGTAGATTACATTATGTCTGAAAAAAATCAAGTGATCTTATATTGTTCTCTAATTTTGATTGCCAGTGTATGTGGATGGAGAGCCGAACAGCCAATCAGTTGCTTCCGAGGACGTGCGGGTCCCGAACTGGCAGCACCCAATCATCCAGATGTCCGCTCATCTCTAATGAAGGGGTGAATAATTCTCATGGTGGGTTTACACGCCGCGATATCGGCGTCCAACTCCGACCCAACTCCGACAAAAAGTCACGTGGGTCGCTAGTTGGACCCGATATCGCTCGCGCGTTGTACGGTTTGAGCGTACAACGCGATGCTGGAACGATGCCAAAACTCCCCGATATCGCATGGCCGTTGTACCAGCATCGCAGCGTGTGACAGCCCAACTCCGATCTGTACTCGCACCTCACCCATTAACTCTAAATGGTCGTTACTGGGTTGGTGGGCGTACACATCGGAGGGACGTTGTTTCCCGATATCACAGCGTGTAAACCGGCGATGCGATATCGGGAAAAGGGCTGAAAAAATGCGCGCTCCCGCGGCGTTGCCTCCGATATCGCCCCGATATCGGGACGTGTAACCCACCATAAAACTGCACTAATCAAAGTAGCATATAATGAATTTATTGAATCCACTTGTTATCTATCAGTTGTTTTGAGGTTTTTACATTCTTCAAGCTTCTAAATTTATTTCAAATTTCTTATATTTTGCAAATACCGTAAACCTGATTTGCAATGAAAATTAAATAGATTTCAATTCTAATGCTTACATTTCATTGAATCCCTCATCTTTCATCTTTATACACTATGCAGTGACTTTTTTGTACTGAAATATAATTTATTTTCATTTTTTTTTGCAGGGTTTCTCAATGTCGAACCTAAAAATAAATTAATATCTATAAATAGATCACCTTTACTTAAGCCAAAGATTAGTCATATTAAATTCTCATCACTTCCATCAAGATCTTCATTTAACGCTCCACCTTTGCCACCTAATAAAACAGTCTGACAATGTAGCACTTCTTTTTATAGAATCTCCGGTTATAAAACCTGAATAACCTTGTAGATCTGAATACTGCAGTATCCACCTCGGGTCTGTGCACATACTTAGCATTTGGTGCAGATATTTCTGCACATTTAGGCATCTCTTGGCAGGAGAAACGCAAAATCAGAATCACCGGTCAGTTTTTGGTGCAAATTGCAGCTTTTTTTGGTGGCGATTTTACCCATACATTATAATGACTGAAATCTGCAGCAAATAAAGCTGCAAGAATTGACAGACTGTAGACTTATTTAACACAGAGCCTACAAATACGACCCCAAAATGAATAAAATTGTACATTTTACTGATATATTTAAATAAAACAACAATAAAAAATAAATCAGTAGAAAAAAGGAATATATAATGTAGCACACTACAATAATATATAGTTTGTACTAAAAGCATAAGCAATGATAAGTGGGCAAAGATGGAACAAATATCAATGACCATCTAAAATAAATAATAAGGTAACAGAAGTAACAAGACCTACCAAATACCACAGAAAAATATAAGAAGTCAAGAGGAAAATGTCTACGTGTACATAATGTATGCAAGTAGTGCATAAATTGTAGTAGTGGTATATATTGCCACACCTTGTGGGTGGGGTCTTATGTATTAAGAACTGTTACCACTGTTACCTTATTACTTATTTTGGATGGTCTGATTTCTTTTTTATAGTCATTTCATTTATATTTATCAGTCAAATTAACCATTTTATTTCTTTTGGGGTCATACTTGTAGGTTTTGTATTGCACACTGTGTATGACTACTCTTTAGTAACTTGATGGTATGCCCTTGGCCTCCTGGCTATCCGCCACTCTTTGTGGGTTATATGGATTTATTTCCGCAACCAGATCTATAAGAATAAAAATAATCAACTTGTGGATTACACTACAGGATTCTCATTCCTTTCAGTTTCTTGACAAATCTTCACTAAAAAATTCATAAAAAATGATAAAAACGCAACGTACACACAGACTTATAGCAGATCATTTATGTACACAACTGTCCACATTAACATGCAGGTAATGTAATGCTTTAGAGAAAACAAAATACTATTTTGCCATATAGTTGTATAACTATACAGGTTCTTTTGATCAAATCACATAACCAAACAGGGATTCGTGATGAGTATATTCACTGTGAATCAATTGTTAAGGAAAAACTGAAAGACCGAAGCTTTCGAATTCTAATTTCTAAAGATTTGATCCTCTCTATTAGGCTAGGGTCACACTTAAAAGGAACAATCTGGTAACTTCATCCATTACTGGATGCAATTTTAACCGTGTGCCTTCATACTATCATTTGATAGTAAAAATGCAACCCTCATTCCGGATCTGAATGCATTAATGCATCCGGTTTTGGAACGTGGGTTTTCGTAATTTTAAAAATCGCATCCGATACCACAAGGTACATTTATGTACCTTGCGGCACCGGATCCAGTTCCCATAGACTCCAATTATAAAAAAACGGATCCAGGTTTGGAACTGGCGCGATAGACGCTGCCTGCATGATTTTTCCCGCAGGCTCCAAAACCAGATCCGGTAACCGGATTGCAAACAGTGCGATCCAGTTTTTCTGTTGAAGCCTATTTGTGGAGCCCACTGGGACGGGGTACTCGGTACTGGACCAGGGTATCACATGGGGTATCACGGTAGTCTTGGTCCGGACCGTGTCCCGAGCCCACAAGTGATGGGGAGTATTTACAGGGGAGAAAGTCGTGACGCCACCTGTGGTATGTGGTCAGGGTGATCACCGCTGCTGCAGAACCTCCGGGGATGATGTTTGGCAGCCGGTGATGTAACGGCTCTCCATGAGCAAAGCCTAGTTCCCTGGAGCAGTGGTAATAATAGTCTATGGATGATGTAGAGTAGGGGTAGTGGTAGAGATGATAGCAGTTTGTGAGGGAAAGTAGGGCTTGAGCACAAGGATTACACAGACTCACGGTTTTGTAGTTTTCCAAGTCTTTACTGTAGCAGATAGTATACAGCTGAGTACTGTCCACGGAGTCTGTACCGGGGACGGGTTGCTCCCACCCTGGCCGTGTCCTTGGCTTCCCACTCCTGCGCTGTGTATGTGGCCCTGCTGCCACTTTAGCTAAGCTGCTGGCCCTGTCTCCCTTCACGGGTACCTGCTTACTAGGCAACTTGAGTCTTAATTTTGTGTTTCTTACCCCACCGTGTTGCTTCGCTGTGGTACAATGAAGATATATAACCTCCACTAGTCCGGTGTTTACTGTGCTGCTTGTGTCAGGCACAATTTCGGATCCGGTATCCGGTCTTTGCGCTCCTCCGGGGCGAGTTATAGGGTAACTCCGTGTCCCGGGTGTGTTCATCTGCTTCTCTTATTCCTCAGACCCTGGCCAGCCTGGAAGTGGACAGTGGACCATAGGTTGGGCCTAACGCAGCCCTTTTACACTCAGGTCCTTTTCTCAGTGCTGCCTCGCACTGAACTAACTGCCACTTCCTCTCCACCCAGAATATATAGGGAAGCAGCTTTAGCTCCCCCTTCTGGCCTAGTGTAGTGGCGCTAGTGTAGTGTTGTGGGTTGTGTGGGTAATTAACCCTTGGTGATGTTACTACTGTGGCACATTAACCCCTGGGGTGCCACATTCCCCCTTAGTAAAGAACAGTACTCCGGGACTGTAGAAAAACAAACCGTTGGCATAACAAACAATTAATATTTACAGAGTCTTAAAAATAAAAATATACAAAAACCAGTACGCTCAAAATAGTTAAAGTTCAAAAGCAGTCTTTCCGGGGGTTTAGTCTATTGCCTCCGGGGCTGGTAAATATATATATATATATATATATATATATATATATATATACACAATAAAGTCTATACCACAACCAGTTCCATGATAAATATGGTCCGCAGTTAATAAAAATGAAGAAAAGTTCAAGAATATGTCAGTAGTTCATACAGGATAATCTCTGTAGGTCCTGGGCTTTTAGCGTTGCAAAACAATATTAACACGTACGGGTGTCTCTGGTTTTTAAGTGCAGTAGGCTCCTAAGCCCTCGGGTCACCGCATAAGAAGCCAAGTTCTTACTCTCCGTGGCTGCCACCTAACACCATGCTACTCTCACCCTTTTTGTACATTTACACTCTATTACACTTTACAACAACATATTTACATTTCATATTTACTTCACATTTTAATCTCTGCACTTAGCTGGTAATTGACCCTTGGTACTACGCTCTGATCTGCGTAATGCTGGTGTACTGGGTGTACTTAGCCTGATGGTGTGGGTGGACGTGTACCTATTTGCAGTATCTGATACTACTGAAGATAGAGATCTGAAAGTAGGACTGGCAAGCTCACTGGGACCAGAAATTGGTTCTTCCTCTTCAGGCTCGACTTCCAGTTGGTCATGTCTTGGGACTTCTGGTGGTACGGGTTCTGGTGTTGGTGTGGCGCCCCGCAATGAGTGCGTCACAGGAGGGTATTGCAGCCAAAACTGCAGCAGCAATATTCTCTGACTCAGCAGTCACACGGTTAACTCAGAGATCCATACCCTACATGCATCATCAGCATAAAGGGCCAATCAGGTCCTGGTGGGCGGAGTGTAGTGGTAGAGTGTAAGGAGAACTGACTTGGCCACGGAGGAGAGAGGAGCTAAACCAACGAGCTCTGCTACCTAGGAGAGGGGGCCTGCACAGTTCCGTGTAGTCCCCTGGCCATCACCCCGGTTGAGCGCCATTATTCCCGGTGCCTTAACAACCGATCTACGGGCATCTACATGCGGGTCCTAAAACATCCCGTGCCCATCTACAGCCGGTTTGCTGGTACCGAAGCTAGTAGTAGTTCAGCACTGCTATGCGAACCAGAGGAGTGGAGGGACCGCTTTACAGGAGCACCCCACCACCGCCACACACAGTCATCTAGCCAGCTGTGTACCCACCAAAAGGACCAAAGGCTCCCAAAAACACCCAGAACGTATACCCTGGGTAGGGCATTGAAGCAGCCTCCTTGTACCCGATCTGGCATTCCTGGGCGACAACGGCAACACAAGCAGTTAGAATGGAGGAACACTGCGGATCTCTGAGAAACACTGGTCATTGCTGAGTCCACCCGGTCCACTACCCGTAACTGTATACCATGTACTGCTTGCTGGTTACAGTAAAGAACCCGTTACAGAGACTTCCAGTGTCTGTGCTTTCTTATGAACTGTCTGTCTCCGCGCACTAAGTAACCGCAGCTGCCTCAGAACATCTTGTGCAGCTCCTGGCTCCGGGGATCATCGCTCAGCCTGTGGGGAGCGTTCCATCTTGCTGCATTCAATCACCCGGAGGCCCAGCAGCACTAGTACAGTTACTGGAACTCTCATAGGTGGCGTCACGAAACAAATTAACCCCTAATCTGTTCCACTAATGACTTCTTTATTTGATCTGGACCACCGGGCCCCACTACCGGCAGGCGCGGTCCATCCGTGACAAGGAGGAAGAAGAAAACGCCTGTCCCTCCGGAGTCCTGGCCACGGTGAGTCATTGGTGCAACCATTGGAGGGAAAACAATCATGGGAACTACAATTACTCCATAGTAATTTGGCCATGTTTTGAGGAAATCTCCTAACACGGTATGGAATACTTCTTCTTCTTCCTTGACAGGTTGGACCTGTATGAGTACGGTTTCTTCTGGTGTCTTCAGGGTTTCAGGACACGGTTTGAGATGGTCTCTTGACACAACTGATGACGTTCGTCCATCATCTTTGCTGATTAGACACACTTTGGCATTGTCTAAATTTGATAGTAAGACTGTATATTGGGTGGTTTCCCACTGATTATCCAATTTGTTGATGCGTCTCTTTCGCTTGAGGACTTGCTCACCAAGTTCTAATGGGGTTGCTAGAGCATGTTGGTTTTAAAAGTTCTCTCTTGTCTTGTCTTGACTTTTCTCTACGCATTCTTGTACTTGGCGATACTGCTGTTGACGTAGGGTATCTCAATTGGACTCTTCAACTTCTGCGTCTGGTTTCAGAATTCCCATATCTAAATCATTTGGCAGCTTACCAGGTCTTGCTTGCATAAGGTAGGATGGGGTGCAGTTTGTAGAACTCACCGGGACATGGTTGTACAAGTCTACCAAGTCCGGTAATTTCTCTGGCCATTGATTTCTGTCTGACTCTGGTAAAGCTTTTAACAGGTCAATTACAATATTCTTCATCTTTTCACATAAGCCATTGGTTTGGGGATCATAGGCTGTCGTGCGGATCTTCTTACAGCCGTACATGTTGCAGAATTCCTGGAAAATCTCTGACTCGAAAGCTGGACCTTGATCTGCAAGGACTTGTTCCGGGTAGCCATGAGGTCTACAGAAATGTGTCTGAAATGCTCTTGCAGCTGTCTTCGCTGTCAGGTCCTTGACGGGTACCATTACTAAGAAGCGAGAGTAATGATTCACGATGGTTAAGGCACAGACATAGCCTGACCGGCTTGGTGACAACTTGACGTGGTCTAACGGAACTAACTCAAGTGGTTGCTTGGTTATTATGGACTGGAGTGGGGCTCTCTGATGATCTTTTCTTCTGAGGTTGCACGGGCCACATTTTCTACACCAATCCTCGATTGCTTTTCTCATGCCAACCCAGTAGAATCTCTCTCTTAAGAGCACTTCCAACTTCTTCCATCCAAAATGATCTGCACCGTCGTGGTGGGCTTCTAAGACCATTTTGATGTCTCTCTTGGGTACGATAATCTGCCAGACCAACTCATGTGTTTTAGGGTTGGTGTGCCTTCTGCAGAGCTTCCCTTGATATAGGAACAACTTGCTTTTCTCCTTCCAGAGTTGTTAGGTCTCAGCTGGAGCATTCTGATTAGGGTACACACCTTGTTGTGTAAGCAGTTCTTTCACTAGCTTCACAGCTGGATCGCTATCCTAGGTGTCAGTCCAACCACGGTATTCTAACGGGTTGAGATTAGCCTCCTGTTGTTTTTGGTAGATGCTGGGTTGATACTTTTCTACCTTAGAATGGTGAAAGGCCGGTAGCTCAATTTCTTCTAACTCCTCCGGTTCCTCTTCCACGTCTTTCAGGTGTGGCATCCAGGATAAGGTGCCTGCATTCCCGTTCTTGCGGCCTGCCCTATATTTGATGACAAAGTTGTAGTTAGACAGCCGGGCTATCCATCGCTGCTCCAACGCACCTAATTTTGCTGAATCCAGGTGGGTCAAGGGGTTGTTATCAGTGTAGGTGGTAAATTCTGCAGCTGCCAGGTAGTGCTTGAAACATTCGGTTACAGCCCAAACTACTGCCAGTAGTTCTAACTTGAAGGAACTGTAATTTTCAGGGTTTCTTTCCGTAGGCCGGAGTTTCCTGCTTGCAAATGCAATAACTCTTTCTTTGCCTCCTTGCTTCTGTGGCAGCATTGCTCCCAGTCCCACGTTGCTGGCATCCGTGTACAGAATGAAGATTTGATGGTAATCCGGATACGCCAGGATCTCCTCTCCTGTCAGCGCCCACTTTAACTTTTTGAAGGACTCTTCCCTCTTGTCACTCCACTGGAAAGGGGGATTACTGTTTGAAGACCTTTTTCACTGTCCTACCAGTCTTGTAGGGGAGCTGTTAACTTCGTGAACCCTCTGATAAATCTTCTCTAATAGCCTACCAGGCCCAGGAATTGCCTCACTTCTTTCACATTAGTAGGTCTTGGCCAATCCCTTATCACTGTGACTTTATCAGGATCCGGTGCTACTCCCTCTGAACTCACGACATGTCCTAGGTACTGCACCTTTGGCTTGAGAAGGTGGCACTTGGATGGCTTGATCCAGACAAAGCTTCAAACACTTCTGCCAGGTCTTGTAGATGTTGTTCATATGTCTTGGAGTAGACTATGACGTCATCTAGGTACAGGAGGACAGTTTCAAAGTTCTTATGTCCTATGCAGCTCTCCATCAGGCGTTGGAAGGTACCGGGTGCGTTGCAGAGTCCAAACGGCATACAATTGAACTCTCCTTGTCAGCCTCTGCCACAGGAACTTGCCAATACCCACTTGTCAGATCTAGGGTGGAAAAGTAGTTAGCAGATTTTAGTTAGCAGGCTAATGACTCCTCAATCCTAGGTAACGGGTATGCATCCTTGTGTGTAATGCGGTTGATCTGCCGGTAGTCTACGCACATTCTCATGGTCCCGTCCTTCTTTCTAACCAACACTAAAGGCGTTGCCCAGGGGCTGCAACTTTCCCTTATTACCCCTGCAGTTTTCATCTCTTTGAGCATGTCTTTGGTGGTTTGATAGTGAGCGGGTGGTAATGGTCTATACCTCTCTTTTATAAGCTGATGGTTGCCTGTGGATGTAGTGTGCTCTACCACTTTAATTTGCCCAAAGTCTAACGGGTGTTTGCTGAATATTTGCTCATATTCTTTTACTACCCGGTATACTCCATGCTTCTGATGGGAAGGTGTAGAACTGGTACCCACATGTAGCTTTTGGCACCAATCCTCCAGCTTTTCCTCTGAGCCATTGTCATCCGCCTGACTTGACGGGTTCAAGGGCTCGATGGCTGTGATGGCATTGTTATCAACCGTGAATAATTTAGCCATGGTAGCATACTTAGGTACAGTGACCTCATCTTCCCTGTAATTTAGAAGGCGTTATGGCCTTCCGATGTACCTCAACTACTCCTCTGGCCATTATTATAGTGTGCCTAGTATCTGAGTACACGGGTTCTACCAGGGCTTGATAGTCTTGCCCTCTAATGCCTATTGCGGCTCTACACCAGACCAACATTTCAGTTTTGGGAGGTATTAGGAGAAAGTCGTGACGCCACCCGTGGTATGTGGTCAGGGTGACCACTGCTGCTGCAGAACCTACGGGGATGATGTTTGGCATCCGGTGATGTAATGGCTCTCCACGAGCTGAGCCTAGTTCCCCGGGGCAGTGGTGATAATAGTCTATGGATGATGTAGAGATGATAGCAGTTTGTGAGGGAAAGTAGGGCTTGAGCACAAGGATTACACAGACTCACAGTTTTGTAGTTTTCCAAGTCTTTACTGTAGCAGATATTATACAGTTGAGTACTGTCCACGGAGTCTGTACCGGGGCCGGGTTGCTCCCACCCTGGCCGGGTCCTTGGTTTCCCACTCCTGCGCTAAGTGTGTGGCCCTGCTGCCGCTTTAGCTAAGCTGCTGGCCCTGTCTCCCCTCACAGGTACCTGCTTGCTAGGCAACTTGAGTCTTAATTTTGTGTTTCTTACCCCACCGTGTTGCTTCGCTGTGGTACAATGAAGATATATAACCTCCACTAGTCCGGTGTTTACTGTGCTGCTTATGTCAGGCACAATTTCGGATCCGGTATCCGGTCTTTGCGCTCCTCCGGGGCGAGTTATAGGGTAACTCCGTGTCCCGGGTGTGTTCCTCTGCTTCTCCTATTCCTCAGACCCTGGCCGGCCTGGAAGTGGACAGTAGACCGTGGGTTGTGCTTTTACACCCAGGTCCTTTCCTCAGTGCTGCCTCGCACTGAACTAACTGCCACTTCCTCTCCACCCAGAATATATAGGGAAGCAGCTTTAGCTCCCCCTTCTGGCCTGGAGGCGCTAGTGTAGTGTTGTGGGTTGTGTGGGGAATTAACCCTTGGTGATGTTACTACTGTGGCACATTAACCCTGGGGTGCCACATATGGCTGCAGATCCGGATCCGGTTTTGAGCATCTTTAATGCTCAAAACCGGATCAGTATCTGCAAGCCCAACTGCAGGTGTGAACCTAGCCTAATTCAAAGGTACTATTGTGTGCTTATATCACCATGTTTGTATTTAGATTTTTATGGTATTAACATTAAAAATGTCAAAAAATTCAATGTAATATTGTTCTTTTAAACACCAGGAAATTAAATACTAGGCTTTAGAGAGGACATTTTACTGGATTTTTTTTAATAGAAACTGGGTGCCTTCCAAGAATAATCAGTTTCTTCAACATCTGAAAACATTCATAAGTTCATGCCATCTCCAGTAACCATTAAGATTGTGCATCTGTGTCACACAGAAGATAAGAAGTGTAGCCTGCTGTATAATGTTCATTTGAGCTGTTTACAGAAACGTTTGCCTTGTTTTACCAAAATATCTGTCATTCCTCCTTGGCATACTTGTGGACTGAGTGAAGAGTGTGAATGGATTGGTCTGAAGGCACTAAAAGTAAGATCATCAGCACCCACACACACCAGGGACTCTCAGTTTAATGTAGTGTGCCCGGGGTCGACCAATCACAGCACTAGCCTCTGGCAACCACCACCCTAGCGAGCCCTGGCACCGCTTCAAAAGCACCGCAAATAAAATGCAAAATGAAGATGTCTCTGAAAAAACTCCCCTGGCCTTTTTCTGAAGGATCTTTGGCTTCAAAATCTCATGGGTATGCCAGTTTCTAAAAGATGTGTGCACGCATTCTTCCACTTTATCTGTATCTTTTTTTTCCCCATGCCCCAATGTTCCACAAAAAGATGCCAACTACAAAAGCTCTGTAAAACAAATAAAATGCAAAAAAATGTCTCCGCAAAAAGACCACTGGCATTTTCTTGCATGATCTTTGGCTTCAAAAACTCATGGGAATGCCAGTGTCTATGACCCGCCCCAGGGCCGTGGGGTACTTAGTTGGGGATGTCACGGGGCCTGCTGCTCAGTCCGGTGACTCTGGTGGTCGCCGAAAAAGGGGAAAAATAAAAAGTGTTTGTGACGCCACCTACGATTCCTGGTAATGACACTGGTGCTGTTTGCAGACCTCCAGGGTGATGATAGTGCAGCTAACTGGTAATGCTCCCCGTAGGTGGAGCGGGATCCCCGGGGAAGTTGTGGAGAATAGGAATTTACACAGGGAGGCGACTCTGTTACAGTCTTAATCAAGGAACAAGTGTGCAGCTCCTCAGGCGTAGGCAAATGAAAATACGTCACACAGTCTTCAGCTCTGCACGGGCCTCACTGGCAGACTTCAGGCAGCATACAGGTGTTACAGTCTTAATAGGTTCCGCTGGCCTGGGTAGTTCTCTGCCGTCCTGCACTCCTCGCTCCCCACAGGAGCTCTCCTCAGACTCTTTCTGACTAACTATCTTCCCGCTCTTCCACTAACCCACCTATCTCCTCCCACAGGGGCTGGGTCTTGATGGCAACGGATCCACCCAAGTCCGCTGCTCTAAAGTGTGTGGATGGGTGTAATGACGGTCCCTTATGTGACATACCAATCCCCTAGTCAGAGAAGTACCACACTCTCTTTTATGGGTGCAGTACACTACGTGGCGTCCCAAGCAGTGGGGCGCCACATCTACAAGGCCCCTTTGTTCTAAAGGTATATATCTTTCAGAAATGACTACAGACAAGTTCTGTGGTTGAAGAGAAATTTTATATCTTTATTTACTTTGGAATGGATGGAAAATTTCTGGAGTTTGGAAGGATGGTGTATTTCTGGAGTTTGACTCATCTACTTTTGTCTGCTTGCAAATCATCTCTTTGCCAAAGTTCCATTTGTTACCCAGCCATCTGCATTTACTTCCTGCCTCGGACCTGTGGATTAACATGCCTAATCAATATGCTGGATTACACATCCTTCTTTTCCGGTATTCTTTAAGCCACATGATGTCCAGCAAATTCTGCCCAATGTGCCATCACATTTGGCCAAGGTTGCTCATCCTGACCTATGGCTTAGAGCAGGGCTGAGGAACTCTAGGCCTCAATGGCCACCAACATATCATGTTTTCAAGATGTCCTTAGTACTGCACAGGTGATAATATAATAATCTGCACTGATGATGATTCCAACCCTTGTGCAAGGCTAAGGAAATACTGAAAACATGACATTTTGGTGGCCCTTGAGGCCTGGAGTTCCCTACACCTGTCTTAGAGAATCCACCTCACCAGATAGCTCTTTACACTCTGTAGTAGACATAAATATTGAAAATTAGTTAAACCGTAAAAGTAATTTCAATAACAAAACAAAACAATATTGCACTGGTTGTTAATGATGGGTCACATAGCAGCTAAGATAATGCTTTTTTGTGCCATACAACTTATACGACTTATTTTCTCACATTTATCTGTGCTCTTTTAAAAACTGTATTTTATGGCTGTGTTGGCATGGCCATCAGCTGATAGGGAGCAGTGCAATGTGACATCAGAGAAGGGGTTAACAGAGATTGTGACTGAGCAGAGAAGGAGCTAGATGACAGATCAGAAGCTTCTGCCAAGTAAAGAGGAGTTTGCAGTGATCCTGACATTCTGACATTGCTTAGCAACTGTGCTATATGCTGAAACAGTCTGATACATTGTTTTCTCACCAACTGCAGGCTCACAGTGTAGGCTATATTCAACACCCTTATATGGTTACATGCCCCTTATTCAGTGTGAAGACAGATCTGAGTGAGAATGAGTGGGAGTGAGAATATGTCTGCTTCTAAAACAGTCTAGTGGGGACACCTTGTGGAATGTCAATGAGTGGTTTTCAATCAGATTTTCTAATAAAGTTATTTGAAAGTTGATTAAAATCACTTGCTCTACATTATTATTAAATAAAAAGATAAACGGCGGTTACTCTTTAAGTGGTGTTAAATAATATGTGAGACAACATTGACAACACAATAACCTTTCCTATAATTCCTATGTACACGTGTGAGCATGTTTTCATTGATACATTTGTTATTTTGTATTTAGGTCTCATAGATCATATTAAAAGCATGAGTCTATGTACAATACGGGTAGGTAAACTGGAAAACAGAAGGTGATATTCCCTGACATGATTCTAAGCACTTCGAGAATGTGAATTATTGAAAATGAACAGCTTTCAAGGCATTTCAGTTTACAGCATCAATAAATTAATAGTTGCAGTCTGCTTTGAAGGTATGTTCTGGGGAGAGCACAAGAGAACAAAGCATGTTCATCCAGACTTTTAGAGATGTATATATGAGTCCATGCCCTCAGAGATATTTTGGCATCCTAAAAGGCAGGTGTAGCTGATACGAACATATGGATGAGAAGACAAATATACACAGAATAAAAATGAGCAAAATAGCTTTGAGGCCAAATGAGTTTACCTTTAATTTCACAAAAAAATTATATTCACCAGAGTCTAAATTTTGCAGTTTGATTCTCATGAATACAACAAAATAGTAACCAGCAGCTGTTTTCCGGATTCTGAGAGCTGGGAATGTTTAAGAAAGTAATAATCATACTTACCTGGCCATCATCTGTCTTCTTTGGTCTGGTCACTAGTGTGGACTTCAGTGTCCAAAGGTTCAAGGCCACAGAGATAGATTAAAACATCATTTTTCATTCATTACATCAAATTAAAAGACGAAAATAGTAAAACAATATTACCGCCAATAAAAAAACAAAATGAACCAAAAAAGTTCAAGGAGAGTCTGGATCTTTCTTGAAAATTATAATTTTACTAGATGGTGGCCCGATTCTAACGCATCGGGTATTCTAGAATATAGAAATAGGGATTGCATGAGGAAGGTGGTGAGGGCTGGATAGGGAGGGAATTTGAGGACGGTGCGGCGGGGGGAGGATGGCGTGGCAGGGGGGAGGAGGATGGAGGAAGGAGTGGCACAGGTAGGGGGAGGATGGAGTGGCGGGGGGAGGAGGGAGGACAGAGTACAGAGGAGGTAGCGGTGGGGGAGGAAGGAGCGTCACAGGCAGGGGGAGGATGGAGTGGCAGGGGGAGGACGGAGCACAGAGCGGCAGGGGAGAGGATGGAGGACAAAACGGTGGGGTGGGGGAGGTCGGAGCAGCACAGGCAGGGGGAGGACGGAGGATGGAGTGGTGGAGGGGAAGAGGACAAAGGACGGAGGAGGAAGCGGTGGGGTGGGGGAGGATGGAGTGGCACAGGCAGGGGGAGGATGGAGCACAAAGCAGCCAGGGAGGAGGACAGAGGATGAAGCAGCGGGGTGGGGGAGGATGGAGTAGAACAGGCAGGGGGAGGACAGAGGATGGAGTGGTGGAAGGGAGGAGGACAAAGGAAGGAGGACAAAGGAAGGAGGAGGAAGTGTTGTGGTGCGGGAGGAAGGAGCGGAACAGGCAGGGGGAGGACGGAGCACAAAGCGGCGGGGGGAGGAGGACGGAGGATGAAGCGGCGGGGTGGGGGAGGACGGAGCAGCACAGGCAGGGGGGGGAAGGAGGATGGAGTGGCGGAGGGGAAGAGGACAAAGAAAGGAGGAGGAAGCACTGGGGTGGGGGAGGATGGGGTGGCACAGGCAGGGGGAGGACGGAGCAGCAGGGGGAGGACAGAGAACAGAGCGGCGGGGGAGGAGGATGGAGGACGAAGCGGTGAGTGGGGGAGGCCGGAGCAGCACAGGCAGGGATAGGACGGAGGATGGAGTGGTGGAGAGAAGGAGGACAAAGAAAGGAGCAGGAAGTGGTGGGGTGGGGGAGGATGGAGCGGCACAGGCAGAGGGAAGACTGAGCGGCAGGGGAGGATGGAGCAGCAGGGGGAGGAGGACGAAGGAGGAAGTGGCGGGGTGGGGGAGTATGGAGCACAGAGTGGCAGGGGGAGGAAGACAGAGGACGAAGCGGCAGGGGGAGGACGGAGCACAGAGTGGCAGGGGGAGGAGGACAGAGGATGAAGCGGTGGGGTGGGGGAGGATGTAGCAGCACAGGCAGGGGGAGGATGGAGTGGCAGAGGGGAGGAGGACAAAGGAAGGAGGAGGAAGCGGTGGGGTGGGGGAGGATGGAGCGGCACAGGCAGGGGAAGGACGAAGGATGGAGTGGCGGAGGGGAGGAGGACAAAGGAAGGAGGAGGAAGCGGTGGGGTGGGGGAGGATGGAGCAGCCCAGGTAAGAGGAGGATTGAGAACAATGCAGCGAGGGGGGGGAGGACAGAGGACAAAGCGGCGTGGTGGGGGAGGCTGGAGCAGCCCAGGCAGAGGAAGGACAGAGGATAGAGTGGCGGAGGGGAGGAGGACAAAGTAAGGAGGAGGAAGCGGTGAGGCAGGGGAGGATGGAGCAGCACAGGCAGAGGGAGGATGGAGAGGCAGCGGGAGGACGGAGCACAGAGCGGCGCAGTGAGGAGGATGGAGGACGAAGTGGTGGGGTGGGGGAGGACAGAGCAGCACAGGCAGAGGGAGGACGGAGGATGGAGTGGTGGAGGGGAGGAGGACAAAGTAAGGAGAAGGAAGCAGTGGGGTCGGGGAGGATGGAGCGGCACAGGCAGAGGGAGGATGGAGCGGCATGGGGAAGACGGAGCACAGAGCTGTGGCGGAGAGGAGGTTGGACGATGAAGCAGCGGGATGGGGGAGGATGTAGCGGCACAGGCAGGGGGAGGATGGAGCGGCAGGGGGAGGATGGAGGACGAAGCGGCGGGGTGTGGGAAGATGGATCAGCACAGGCAGAGGGAGGACGGAGGATGGAGTGGCAGAGGGGAAGAGGACAAATGAAGGAGGATGAAGCAGCGGGGAGGGGGAGGATGGAGCGGCACAGGCAGGGGGAGGACGGAGCACAGAGCGGTGGGGGGAGGAGGACGGAGGATGAAGCCGCACAGGCAGGGGGAGGAAGGAGCAGCGCAGGCAGGGGGAGGATGGAGGATGAAGTGGCGGACGGGAGGAGGACAAAGGAAGGAGTCAACCCAGACACAGACATGCAAAGACTCATACTCACAGCCATACACACACACACGGGCTCTCACCTCTCCGTTCCCTTGCGGTCCCTGGTGCTGAGCGTGTTGTTCTGCGCAGAGTAGGTGTGGAGGAGGCGGGCACAGAGGCAGCGGTGTGCAGGATGATCCCGGGTGCCAGCCGCCTCCTGTCAGCGCAGCTGGGTCCCAGCTGGAAGCGCACTCCCATTGCTCCCTGCACTCTGGGAGTCCCGACCCCGGCAGCCCCCGGTCCCCGGTGTCAGTAGGCGGCTAGTGCCAGGGGTTAGTGTCTATAAGGCTGAAGTGAGGCTGCGGTTGGAGTCCGCGCTAGCGGCCACCATCTTTTGTTCTGTCTCCTCCTGTGTACAGAACTCAGCTCTAGCGCTGATTGGTCCGCTCGGCTGGCAGACAGAGAACATTGGACGATTATATAGTAGATGATGGAGAAAGATGGAAGAAAAGAATAAAATACAGTTAAAGTTTACCCTTGTGAATTCCTCATATTGTGTGGACATTGCACGCGCTCTCTCTCCCCTTCCATGCGCTCTCTCTCCCCTTCCATGCACGCTCTCTCCCCCTCCATGCATGCTCTCTACCTCCGTGAATGCTCTCTCCCTCTGTCTGCTCTCTTTGCCCCTCTGTGCATGCTTTCTAACTCTGTGCATGCTCTATCCCCCCTGTACACGCTGTCTACCTCAGTGCACACTCTCTCCCTCTGTGCACGCTCTCTACCTCCATGTGTGCGCTCTCCCCCCTCTGTGCATGTTCTCTTCATGCATGCTCTCTACCTCCATGCGTGCGCTCTCTCCCCCTCCATGCACGCTCCCTCTGTGCGCAATATCTCCCCCTCCATGCATGCTCTCTACCTCTGTGTGTGCGCTCTCTCCTTCTGTGCATGCTCTCTACCTCAGTGCACGCACTCTCTCCCCCTCCATGCATGCATGCTCTCCCCATCCATGTGCTTTCTCTCCCTCCGTGCGCGTTCTCTCCATCCGTGCATGCTCTGTACCTCCGTGTGCGCTCTGTACCGCTGTGCTCTCTCCCTAGGTGCATGTGCTCTCTCCCACTCTGTACACGCTCTTTATTTCCGTGTGTGCACTCTTTCCCCCTCCGTGCACACGCTCTCCTTCTCCGTGCACACTTTCTACCTCCGTGCGTACGCTCTCCCCCTCCGTGCACACTCTCTCCATCCATGCGCGTTCTCTACCTCCATGCGTGCGCTCTCTCCATCTGTACTCTCCCTCGCTCTCCAAGTGCTCTCTTCCACAGTTTACAGCCCCCATGTTCTCTCTTTCTACCTCACTGTGCACTCTCTGGCCACCCTGTACTCTTTCTGCCGCCCCTGTACTCTTTCTGCCTCCCTCTCTACCCTTTTTGCCCCCCCATGTAGTCTTCCTGGCCCCCTCCTGTACTCTTTCTGGCCCCCTTGTATTATTTATCTGCCCCCCCTGTACTTTTTCTGCCCCGCTGTACTTTTTCTGTCACCCCCCTGTACTCTTTGTGTCCCCTGTAGACTTTCTGCCCCCATGTTCTTTTTCTGCCCCCTCTGTACTCTTTGTGGCTCCCCTGTACTTTTTCAGCCCCCCAGTACTCTTTCTGGCCCCCCCTGTTCTTTTTCTGCCCCCCTGTACACTTTGTGCCCCCTGTAGACTTTCTGCCCCCTGTACTCTTTGTGGCATCTAAAGTGGTACTTTTTCTGCCCCCCCCTGTAGTCATTCTGCCCCTTCCTCTCTGTACTTCATCCTGGCTCGAAGCTGTGGTGTTGTGATGGTCATGTGACTGATCACATGACTGTGACATCATTGCAGGTCCTGTAACTGCAGAGGCCATCGTTGGAGCGGCGGTTGTGTGAGGTGCTGCGGCGATGGTGGGGGGGCAGGTTGGTGGCATGCAGGGTGCTGAGGGCAGCGGGAGGTTGACGGCGTGTGGGGTGTCGGTGGAGGATATTGGTCTAGCCTCCAACCGGAGCCATATTAGCATACTCATCACTTGGGTACACTAATATGGCGCTAGCGGACGCTATCTTTTCTTCTGTCTCTATCTGTGAACAGAAATCGCGTGCTAGCGCTGATTGGTCCGCCCGATTTCCGTGTCAGACAGAGAACATTACACGATTATATAGTAAATGGTTTATGGTTACTACTAGATTCTGTAATAGGACGTTGATCCAGGGAATTGGTCTGATTGAGGTATGTGGACTTTGGAAGGAATTTTTCCCTATTACGGAACTATTAGCATTTGTGTCATGAGGTTTTTGTCTTCTTCTAGATGAACATGTTGGTTTATAAGTTTATAGATTGAAATTGATGTCTACATCCAATCTTAATAGCTATGAGACTATACGGCTCTTATTAAGGCAAGTATGAAAAGTAATAGGTAAAGGCCATATGGTCAAAATGTCACTACATTGTTTTCCTATTATTTTTTCTTTTATTCTGATGAAGTGAATAAAATATATCATTTTAATCTACCTCTGATTTTTTTGACTCTTATACACTATTTGTTTTTTCATCTTGATAGAGAGTCAAACGGAGTTCTCCTTATGGAGCGTGGAAGTTTTTCTCAGAGCTAACTGGTGCGGTTATTATTGGGTAATTTTTGGCATCTTCTAGCATCTAGCAATGTTGATTTTTCCTGCACTAACTAGACCACAATCCATGCACTGGACATTATGATGTGCTATACCAGAGGTCACCAATTCCAGGCCTCAAAGGCCTCCAACAGTGCAGGTTTTCAGGATTTCCTTAGTATTGCACAGGTGCTAATGTGATCATCTGCACAGGTAATGATTCCAAGCCCTGTGCAATACTAAGGAAATCCTGAAAACCTGCAATGTTGGCGACCCTTGAGGCCAGGAGTTGGTGAACCCTATGCTATACAATCTAGTCTGCACATTAGAAGCCAAAGATGCCGGACAATGGAAGATGTCAAGGATGCCTTAGGACATTGAAGTTAGCCCAATGAAGACCATAATGCTGAACAGAAAAAAGAAGACAAAGCAGGAAATATAAAAACCAAAGGAGTGTATATATATATATATATATTTTTTTTTTAATTGAATAATAGGGATGAGCAAATCAATTTAGGACAAATAGAATTCAAGTCAGATTTTAGAATATACGCTTCTACTGGTAAATTGAAACAATTTTCAATCAGGCTTGTGCATATTACAATAAGAATACTCAATGCCATTTTTAACA
Source organism: Allobates femoralis (assembly GCA_033576535.1). Lineage (NCBI taxonomy): Eukaryota > Metazoa > Chordata > Amphibia > Anura > Aromobatidae > Allobates > Allobates femoralis. The sequence goes on along the minus strand of JARQOC010000003.1, from coordinate 84,841,389 downwards.
TGGCAAAAGATTGCATCATCCAGAGAAGGCTCACCTGATGTCAGATACGATCACTTGCGCTTCTACTTCTATTCTTTGCAGATAATGAAAAGATGTCAGATTTAACAGCTCATCAATATACAGTAGGTCTAAAAGTCTAAATAGTTGAATTATAAGCATGCTATCATACCTGCATTTTCTTGAATATACCTAATATTTCATAACTCCCCACCCCAATAAAGGTCAATCTGGGTAAGGGCTAATGACTGTTAAGGTCATTTTACCAGGCGTCACCTTCCTATCCACTTATAATATTGTAAGAATAATATGAATAGGCACTATGTGCCTACACATGCACCCTCCAGCAAGGAGAGAAAACCTCAAGGTATTGGACATAGTCAAAACAGTACTATGCTGTACAACTAAAACAATGAAATAAATGTGTGTAGCAGTCTGTTAATAATAATAAGATTGAATTAGCATGGGTAGAGAGGTAGAAAAGGTGCCAGCGAAGTGCCATGGTGATTGATCAGTGATAGCATGTAGCACAATCCAATTTCAAAGATTTCCCAGCACTCGCCAAAACCGTAAGCATCAATATTTGCACCAGTGTACATATCAACACAAATTGATGCTTGCAGTTTGGGTGGGTGCTGGGAAATCTTTGAAGTTTGACTGCATCTACTCCACATGCACCAATTATTTGGACGAAGTGCTGATCATATAACACTGCTTCATTGGAATAACACAATTCTCTTCTCAATAGTTCATGCACTAGAAAGCAGCAAGCCGGCACAATATATTTCAAAGAAAAAGATAATCCAAACTCATTGTCAGTCAGAGAAAGTGTGCTTGTCATAAGAATTATTATTTTTTTTTTTTTTGCATATTTATTTTACTAGTCAAACTTTCTCAACTGTACATACTATACCAGTACAGCGGCCTCCGACAGTGGCTGGCATTTTGGACATGCACCCACATACATTGAATGTCACGTTGAGTCCTTTTTTGAGGACGATAATATTGTTTTTATTTTCGTTTTAAAATCGATTGAAATAAGAAAGAATCCAGACATTTAATTATGCATTTGTTGTTTGCTCAAAAAGGTTTCAACATTGTCCTAGTGCTACGTAAAACTTTTCTGAATTTTGGTGTTGTGATTTGTGGCAAATCAACTAAGCGCTAACAACAATTTTTTAGAACACCCTGATGAAACTAAGCGCGAAAAAGATTTACTCATCTTTATGATATTTTGGGAGATCTGAAAGCATAAAGAATTCATTGCAAATTGAATTTTATTGTCAGATTTCAGTAAACTACTGAATTAAAGTTTTGGTACTTCATTCTGTCATCAATAATTCAGAACTGTTTTCATCCAAAAGTTAGTAAAAAAGTTAAAGTTGTATTGTGGATGTAGTCTGAATTTTTATTTTTATTAAATTTATTGATTCAGAAGGACTTTTCTGCGTTTTATTAAGCTTATTTATTGTGCAATGTAAAAGTGCTACAACATTCTAATACCTTTTCTGTCTAAGTCATCATTTTCAGGACTTCTGCTTATTGTCAGTTTATCATGAACCATTATTTATACTTAGAACTAGAAAAAAACACATTTTCAAGTCTCGTTACACGTCTCAATATCGCAATGCAACATCGACAAAAAGTCATGTGGTGTGGTCGTTGCCGTTTATATCATTGGTGCGTTGTGTGATGTAACAGGGCAATGCGATGGGAAAAAATCACAGGTACGATATTGCAAGAAGATTGTGCAAGCCATTCAACCGTACAATGTTGCATATGCGATCTGGCATGATTGTGCTGTGTGACAGCGCAACTACGATGTGGAACGCAACTTCCCCTATTCACTACATTGTTAATGCTCGGACGCTGGGTTGCTCATACCCAGTGCACAAAAGATGCGTACAACATCCTAGTTGCGTTGCCTGCCGATATCTCCCTGTGTGACATATATGCGATCTTGGACAAGTGCAAAAAACGTGCGTGCTCCCGTGAAATTGTATGCGATATCGGAAGGATATTGCGGCGTGTAACGGTACCCTAACAGTTTGCCAGTGTGGGTTAAGGTACCATTACACGGTACAACATCGCAGTGATGTCGGAAGCGATGCTGCAGGTGCGCGCTCGCTTCCGACATCGCTGCCTAGATGTCACACAGGCAGATGTTGCTGGGACGCCGCTGCGATGTTGAAGCAGCAATCGCTCGCCGGGCTGGGAACAACCAACGAGCGATATTCTTCAATGTCCTCAAACCTGGCAACTTGCAACCAGCGATAAGTTGTACTGTTACACAGCACAATGCTCCAGCAATGTTGCTTCAACTTTGCTGAATCAGCAAAACTACAGCAATGTTCCATGCAACATCATGCTGTGTGACAGTACCTTTAGACCAACATCAACCTGCAACACACTGCAATAGACTTAAGCAAAACAAAATACTGAGGCTGGTTTCACATTGCAGTTTTTCCCTGATCAGGGTTCATCAGGTTTTGTGTGCCAAAACCAGGAGTGAAACTTGCAGAGGAAAAGTATAATTGAAAGATTGACACCTGTTCTGGGTTTTGGAGGCACTCCTGGTTTTGGCACAAAAAACCTGATGAACCCTGATCAGGCCGGCTTCACACCATGGTGAAAACCAATCCAGGGCTGTCAGTGGTGAACCTGACAGCCCCGGACCAGATTTGCAAACAGAACTGGGGGGCCAAATCTGCCCTCCGGTCCGGTGTGCAGCCGGATGAGCTCAGCTGTCCCCTGCGAAGTGGTGCTGAACCGCTTCACAGGGGACAGCTACCTGGTGTAGCCCACGCTAAACTTCAGCCACAGGTGTCCGGTTCCCGGATCCTCCCAGATCGGGGCAATCTGGGCCCATAGGCTTCCATGTTAGGGATCGCCGGATTGCCCCAGGACCGGGAGAATTTGGGACAATCCGGGAGATTCCGGGAGTATCCAATTTGGGGAGATTTTTCTTCCCGGACACAAAAAATGCTGCATGTTCCGATTTTGTGTCCGAAAAGAAAAAAGGTAAGCTCCCGGAATCTCCTGGACAGGCAAAAACCAGATGCCAAAAGACATTCATCTGGCTTATTCCAGCCCCATTGGGTTACTATGGGGCCGAAATCGGATCTGGGGCTGTCTGGTTTACACCGGACAGCCCTGGATCCCAAAAACCGTGGTGTGAAGCTGATCTTAGGAAAAAACTGCAGTGTGAAAACAGCCTGAGCTGGAGCAAGAGTTGGTATACATGCAAAGAATAAGTGCATGTTCACACTTTCCTTTAAACAGACAAAAGCTAGGATAAAAATTATATGAACACATAAACTGCTGTAAATAAATAAAAAGCAAATTTGAACTAAAAAAAATGAGTCCATATTGGCCTAAATAAGAACACCAAGAATTCCCATACTAGTGCTCAAGAATGCAATTCAGTCGATTAATCAATTACATTGTGGACAGCTAATGCAAATCTTGGTGGTAATAACAAGATAACAAAGGACCGAAAAGAGAGGCAAGATAGGGGAAAAGAATAAGGCCTAGTTCACATCTAATGCAGGTTTGCGTTTTGCTTCATTTGCGTTTCTATGCGTTTTTACTGCTAAAAATTCATCCAAAATGCATGCGTTTTTGGCCCCATTAATTTCAATGGAAACGCATGCAAAAACGCATGTGCATTTTCAAAACACAAAAAGGCATGTGTTATTGCAAACGCAGCCAAAAACGTGGGCCAATGCGTTAGGGCTGGGAACAATAACACCACACCTGTGAAGTGGGTGCAGCATCACTGTGACGACCAGTCCACAGGGGCGCCACAGCACCCCATCCTGGTATATACATGTCCCCCATCTTTTGTACTTGCCCCCTATCCTAGTGTATATGTCCCCAATCCTTTGTACATGGCCACAATCCTGGTTTATATACATCCCTCATCTTTTGTACATGCCGCCCCATGCTGATTATACGTCACCCATCTTTTGTGCATGGGCCCCCATTCTTGTATATATATATATATATATGTCCCCACTATTTGTGCATGTCCCCATCCTGGTATATATATCCCTCATCTTTTGTACATTCCTCCCATCCTGGTGTGTGTATATATGTATTTTCCCCCTGGACCCACCATGGCTTACCAAGGTCGGGGGGTTGCAGTGGTGCAGTGGGGGTGCCGAGGGCAGGTATCACAGGTTCATGGAGGATGAAGTAGACCAGAGCTGTGAGGAAAATTCACGGGAGGGGGGGGGGAAACTTCAATGTTCTGTGTGTCTATTTATTTACAACCTGTTACTGATTTCAAGACGTTAAGACTTCAAGAAAATGGCCGCATATGGAGATCTATGGCCATTTTCTTGAAGTCCAACCTTTTGCAACCAGTTGCAGGTTGTGAATAATATTAATAGATACACAGGATATGGTGCCGCCCACTGCAACGTCCCCCCGCAGCTCCGTTCCCGCTTCTCTGCCCCATCCCCCGTAGACCCATTATACCTGCCACCGGCACTCCTACTCCACCACCGCAACCACCCTTGGCAAGATTTATTTTAAGATTCAGATTGTAATACGCACCTACAGTTCCCCCCAATTTGGAGGGAAAAAAGTATGTTTATAATCTGAAAAATACGGTAATCACTTGTTAGCGTATGCATTATACTGTCATTCCACAGTATTGCAGCATATAGTAAAAGTCACAGTCTCCTATAAATTCCAGCCAAAAGATAATTTTCATAGGAACACTGTCCTGGCAGGCAGGAGAGTTTTCAGCAGCTCAGCTCCATCTGCTGCTATTCAAGGCAGATGATGGCTGACTAAAGCAGGCAACAGCTCCTGAGCCTTCTTAAAAGACGGGGACCCAGGCTATGACATTCCGGTACATTATATGTCAAAAGGGGTTAAAAACTCAATATCAAATAGTCCATTTGAAACCTACTGTGCACTCGATGATGCAGCGACATAAACCCTAACCACTAACAACAAAAAATTAATTTCTTAGTCTACCAGTAATTATTTGCTTATTTCTCTAACAATATTATATTTTCTTCTGCAGTTAGATGATAATAGTCTACAAGGAATAATATACAAGGACATTTTTTTTCTGTTCTAGTAGATTTTGAGGATTTTTTTTCTATTAGTAACAAAAAATGTTGAGACAAAACAATTTTTTTGAAATAAGAGAAAAGTACAGTCTATTGCAGACAACAAAAAACACTACACTAAAGCTAAGAGTGACAAGATATTTTCATCTTTTATTAAAAAGGGAGAAAAGAAATGTACAATATGTGAAAGAAAATTGTTTCTTCTATGCTCACCTTCATCATTGTTTCATATGTGGCTCACAAAACAAATCCTTCGGGCAGTGCAGAGGTTCAATTCCCAGTCAGTAATGGAGGCAGCTACATCGTATGAGCAAAGTATAGGTTATTATAAACAAAAAGTTGGAACGTAAGAAAGTGCTGGGCAAATGAGAGACATATCCCCATTGAAATGAAAGGAATACATGGGATGGAGGTGCACTTCAAAACAATAAAAAAATCAAGCTTTATTGTTGCAAAAAATAGGCTAAAAACAAATGATAAGTCAAGCAATAACCCCAAATTCAACACTCTATCTAGTAAGGACAGCCTACTGACGCTACACTAAAATGAAGTGCATTACATAAGGGTTTTACAGGGAACAAAATCAGGAAAATAAAATTTGTGTCCTTGCCTACTATCAAATACAGAAAGAGTTAAAGGGAATCTGGCAGGTCAAAAATCGATATGTAACTGCTATCGTTTTCTAACTCCTTTCTCTAAGCTATCTGTATTCATGTATTTCTATTATTTTTACTTACCTCCTATCCTCTGTAAACGTCAAGATAAAAGATTAATTCCATCTGTCAATCACAGTGAGTTCTCTGCTGCCCACTCCCCAAGGAATGAATATTCATGTATCATTACACTGTCCTTCCCTCCTCTGATCTTTTATGCCGTGTGACTTATTGCAGAGCAGAAAAAGAGAGGAAGGGACATGTTTTAGCTGCAGCTCTTCATGTCATTGTGTGTATCTGAGGCATGTGTGTAGTGTCTGCAGTCTGAGATATTTCTATGTGATTATAAGAACATTTGATCATATGCTCAGCAGATACACACATTACATGTGTGCAGGAAAACCAAAGTTTACATATACACATAGAAATCTTACAGACACCACAGTGCAGGACAAAACATCTCCCCCTTCCCAGCGTAGAGCAAAGAGGGGAGGGACAGAACACCAGCTTGGATAGGTGTGGATATTTAAATAACACTTATACAACCGGACTATTCAACTGTGAATATAATGGAGAGGACTAATGCAGTAGCTGCCTGCAGAGTGTGAAAATGCTTATAGCAAGGAAACTAGAAAGTGTACAATGATGATTTTACATGTGTTTAAAAGGTCTGCCCAGGCACTGTTCAAGGATAATATTAATATCATACTGAAAAATGACCTGACCGAGTCCCTTTAAATATATGAAAAATGGTTTCAATAAATATCCTCCAATGATGACAGTAAAAATAAGGAGAAGTATACACTGATCAATATTAGAGAACAATGTATGATTACTTGATTTTTTCAGACAGAATGTAATCTATATCAACCTCTTCACCCATGAGCCTGTTTTGACCCCAATGACCAGACCATTTTTTGCAATTCTGACCAGTGTCCCTTTATGAGGTTATATCTCTGGAACGCTTCAATGGAGCCTAGCGATTCTGAGATTGTTTTTTCATGACATATTGGGCTTCATGTTAGTGGTAAATTTAGGACAATTTTTTTGCATTTATTTGTTAAAAAATAGAAATTTGGCAAAAAATGTGAAAATTTTGTAATGTTCAAACTTTTAATTTTTTTATACTGGTGAACTACAGAGATATATCACACAAAATAGTTCGTAAGTAATATTTCCCACATGTCTACTTTACATCAGCACAATTTTGGAAATCAATTTTTTTTTTCGTTAGAAAGTTAGAAGGGTTCAAAGTTCGTCAGCAAATTCTTATATTTACAACAAAATTTACCAAGACACTTTTTTAGGGACCACATCACATATGAAGTGACTTTGGGGGGCCTATGTGACAGAATATACCTAAAAGTGACACCATTCTAAAAACTGCACCCCTCAAACTGCTTAAAGCCACATTTATGAAGATTATTAACCCTTCAGGTGCTTCACAGGAACTAAAGCAACGTGGAAGGAAAAAATGAACATTTTACTTTTTCCAACAAAATTGTTAATTTAGCCTCAAATATTTCATTTTCACAAGAGCAACGGCAGAAAATTTGTTATGCAATTTCTCCTGAGTAAGTCGATACTTCATATGTGGTGGAAAACTACTGTTAGAGCACATGGCAGTGCTAGAAAGAGAAAGAGCGACATTTGATGTTTCAAGCCGAAAATGGGTTGCAATCGTTAGCTGACGCCATGTTGTGCTTGGAGAGCCCCTGTGGGCCGAAACAGTGGAAATCCCCACAAGTGACCCCATTTTTTACATTAGACCCCTCAAGGAGTTTATTTAGATGTTTGATGAACAACCTGAATCCCCTGGTGCGTCACAGATTTTTATAACGTTGAGCTGTGAAAATGAAAATATGGAGACTGAAAGAACATCTCTGTGGAAAGATTTTATTTTTTTTTTATTTTCACACAGGCAACATGATAAAATGGATTCCAAAATGTGATGGGCAATTTCTCTTGAGCATGCTAATACTCTATTTTTGGTGAGAATGTTGAGGGTCTCAGTTCAATCACAAGTCCATCAGCCACTCCTAATTATTATATATATAGGCAATTATGCACGTCTGCACACTGCAAGTAAATGATACAGACACCAGAGCCGTCTCAAGCCTTACTCATGCCTACGCCAAATGAGATTAAACACTGCGCAAGCGTTTATTGAAACACACATTTTTATACAGAAAGCAAGAGGCGTGTTAGAATTCTAGAACTTTCTACAAAGTGATCATCTCCTATTTGAACAATTCTTTTCAAATTATTCTAATATCTAAATTCCTCCCTTAATGGGTTGGCTTATGTCTCAGATATAATTATGGAACGTGGGTGCCATCTAGTGTATAACAGACAACATGACATCTCTAATTCAAAATATATATAAAAAGAGAAGAGTTGTGATATTTTTAACCCTATAAAGACATTTCATGTTTTTCCATCCTCAACAAGAAAACAATTTTGGGTGCATGGCCGGGCTCGGCAGGCAGGGAGTAACGTTATTGAGCGGGGACCTTGTATGTGAGTTTTAGGCTTTGTGTTAACTCTGCAGGTTTCCTGCATTTTTTGCTGACATTTTCCCACTTTTTTTGGCATATTTTTGAGAATCTCGCAGTACAGCATCTTCCTTGCAAAGTTTATAGGAAATAAGAAGTGTTGTGCCCATGCTGTGGATTCTCCCATGGTGGAAATGGTAGGCATTTTCCCGTGACAAAATCTGCAGCATGTCAATTCCTTCCATATATTTTGCTGCAATTTTCATCCATATAGCTCCATGTCAGTTCCTTGATACTCAGGAAAGACGCAGCACTGTTCACACAGTTTACCGGGCTGGAAACCAAAAATAAGGCATGGGGCCTCTCTGTAGTTTTGGTTGCCACTCAGTACAACAAAGCAGCTGGGGGCTGGAATCCTGAATGTGGGGATGCCGAAATGTTCTGGGTTCCTAGTGCTGTGTATAGCAGCCCGCAGGTGCCCAAGAAAATGGCGCATCCATTAGAAGTGGGAAAGCAGTGACGTCACTCAGTTAGTCACTGTGGACATGCTGTCAATGTGATTGCAGAATCTGCAGGGAGAGAATGCTTTTTCTCTCCCTGCAGATTCTGGATGAAGAATTGTGAAGGGGTATACGGAAATTTTAAGGTACCGTTGCACACAGAGATATCTGTGCAGACATTGCTTGCAACTCACTGGTTGCAGTCAAGTCATGGACACATTGTTCCATTTTGTTGCCGTGTACAAAATGGAACAATGTGTCCATGATTTGACTGCAACCAGTGAGTTGCAAGCAATGTCTGCACAGATATCTCTGTGTGTAACGGTACCTTTAAAGATAGAGTTGAAAAGTGTATGCATTCTTTGTTCTAATTAAATGATTTTTCTCGGTGTGCTGTGTATTATTTACTAGATTCCTAATGATAGGGTCTAACATTGACCCGACATGAATTTTGGACTTAGTGCCAGCTGGCATCAACCCCTTTATTACCCATTTTTCCACCGGCACCAGGGCAACTGGAAAAGTTAGGGTAGGGTACCAGAAAATAGCAATTCTAATGAATGTGCCATTTTCTGGGGAATCTGTGACTCGCAGCTGTGGATGCCAGAATGTGTGGGCACCCTCATGATGAGGTTACCAGCTCCCAGCTGCCTAGTTTTGCCGGGCTGGCAGCCAAAGATACAGCAAAGCAAGTCATAATTTTTAAAAATTATTTCTAGAATTAATTTTACATAAAAATTATGTGGAGCTTTGCCATATTTTTGGTTGCCAGCCAGGTACAACTAGGCAGCTGGGGGCTGGAATCCTCAGTATGGATAGGCCCAAACGTTCTGGGCCCACCACTGCAAATTGCAGCCTGCAGCCGCCCCAGGAAATGTCGCAATTATTAAAGTGCTATTTTCTCATGACGATTGCTGCACATGGTAGTTTCCAGGGAATAGGTGGTAAGGCAGTTAGTTGGAGCACTTCCTTCAGACAGAACGAGCTCCTGGGGTATATTCTGTTAAAATTATGAAGGAGGGACACTGAATCTCACAAAGCCTATGCGGACGATGCAAGAACTGCCAAAAAAGTATAAGGAAGAGGGACTCCAACATAAACTGAATTAGACATAAAGTAGGACTTCATAAACATTCTATTAAAATTGATAGGTAGTCATACTCCTAGACTCATAAAGCCTATGCACTAAGTGCAAGGCAAGCCAAAAGTTAGAAGGCGGTCCTCAGCCTTCTTTCCCATTTTTAAGGAGTGGGGGTCTTAGGCGGGTAAGTCCTATGGACCAAGTGCAAGGGCAGAGAAAAAACGGACCACTGGGTGTTGTACATCTATATTTCTAAGATAATTGTTAAAGTAGGTCTTATACACATCCTGAGAAAATTATGAAGGAGGGCATCATTCACATCCGTGTAAAAATTAAGAGAGAGGGTCACATGATGACCACCCAAACATGTTAAGTGAGGGCCTACCATTTAGCTTCTTAAAATTTGGAGTAAGGGCTGCCTCATGATCCACTAAAAATGTTGAGCGAGGGCGACCTGTTTAGCCTCTTATTATATGGAGAATGGCTGTCAGGAAGTTAAAGGCATGTCTTGGCTGCCATGCTATGAGGGTGCAGGGAACAAGAGCTCCTTAACCTGCATTACTGAATTTCTTCCTCATATCATACCCGCTGGCTAGCAATGCCTATAAAATAAAGAGGCCCCCTGTAACACACTCTCAGGACCCAGCCGCGATACCCTTGCGACCTACCGGGAACATGGATATATTCCTTTCCTCTCCTTCTTCTGCCTTCCCCCCCAGAGGTAAAAAAAAGATGGCGCTGGTGCCACATCAGGTAACTGAGGGGAGACCTTCTGCAGCGGTATAGGCTGTCTGTGACAGAGACATCAGTGCATACCTGGAACAGACCCCACTCTCAAAGGCACAGTCACTGGCTCTAGGGGATATCAAGGCCAAAGGGTCATGGTGCCTGCTGATAGAGGGCGAGTGGAAGACTGCTGCATCATCTGGAGTTGGGCCTGAGCAGGCAGGACTTGGAGTCCTGTAAATGGAGTATTCCTCTCAGCTTGGGGGGGGATGGCATGCTGTCCCACTGCAGATGGCACAGCATCATAGGGGGACAATGCTTGTCCATCTCCCCTACATACACAGAATAATTTCAGAAATGCAGACTTCCATGCCTGATGTAATTAATCACTGCCTCCACTATTTCACGGCTGTGGTCTAGATAATACTGAAGGCCTAGACATATAGGCTGGTGGAGTTGGACGAGGCTGCTATGAAACGTCTTCCAGATATCTCAACCCGTACTTTAGCAATGAGGTGCTCACTCCAGTTCCTACTTGCCTAAATGAAAGATGCCAACACCTCTTATAAACAGAGCCACCCATTTCAGGTTATTGTCCAAAAGGGAGCTTCAAACCTTGTCCTGAGGAGACACTCAGATTTTTCTGATTTGTTTGACTTTTTTGGACAAGGAGAGGACTCAGTTCCAGACTGTTTGTCTTTGAATCTGACAGAGTACCTCTCAAACAGAATCAGAAGAATAGGATGACCTTCTCTAACTACATCTGACAGATCTCTAGTGAATTTGTCCCCATGGTCACGAAGGGGATGTGGATCAGCCGCTACGTGCTTGATTTGCCTATATTATTAAAAAAAACTTGGCCCTCAGCTATTCCCTCATTTTCTCTTTAATAATGTATCTCTGTTCGCAGTCAGTAATCTGACGTCAGTTTGGTTGCCTAACTAGCAACCAATCACAGACACCAGTAGAGAGGGTGAGCATTGCTAAGTCTGAGTTTAACCCATCAAGGGGAGGAAGCAGTAAGTTTCATGAGCAGGCCTGGAAGCGAGGTGACAGCAATGCTAAAGCTTGGTAAGTAAGTAATGTGCCGTCACATTTGGCATCACATTGCAGATCTGAGTCCAATAATGGATCCAGATCTGCAATGAGAAAAAAACTGTTACACCAAAAACCGGATCCGCTACCGCAAGGTACATTCATGTACCTTGCAGTACCGAATCTGGTTTCCATAGGCGACCATTATAAAAAACAGATCCGGTTTTTCAACCGCTCCGAAAAATGCAGCCTGCCTGATTTTTACCGCAGGCTGCAAAACCTGATAAGGTAACAGGATTGCATCAAGTGCATTCGGGTCTTTCTATTGCAGCCTATGGCTACGGATCCGGATCGTGTTTTGATCATTTTTAATGGTGAAAACCAGATCCAGATTTGAAAACAAAAACGCAAATGTGACCCTATCCTAAATCCTCATATAACACAGTTTGGTTTTGTGTGGCATGTGGCATTGACCAACTGTTTATTCTGATAAGAGCATTGCACTTCCTTGATGTAAAAATGTATATTTGTTTTTTATCATTCATTTCTGGATTTTTTTGCCGTTTTTTTTTTTTTTTAAAAAGCTTTTCAAAGCTTTACACTCTTTTGTGTGCATCTTCATCCTTTTTTGTCTTTTCAATTTCAATGTACAGCGTGTCCCTAATGTCTGGATGCATAAGCAAAAATACATATTTTCAAAAATCTATTGACATTTTATTTAATTGGAATATTAAATAACGTCTTCAATACTATTTTCATCATTTACAATGTAAAGGTTGATGTGCTTTGAGAATTCACACAAACTCAATGTGATTAATCCACATTGCCGCCAATTTTATCACATTCGCTCTTCATGTGCTCAAGCAAGTGCGCTATGTTCGTCATTTCCTTTGAGTTCACCTTCTCCTTTAGATTACCACTGAAAAAGACAAGGCGTCTAAGGACAGGTGAACAAGAAGACCACTTCAAATGACTACATTTTTTAATCCAGTTATGGAAACCAATCTCTTACTAAGGCTAGGGTCATGCTAGCGCTTGTATTGCACTCATGGGTTCCCTCAAAAAGATTAGATTTATGCTACTTCCAAGCAGACCACATGACGTGAAAGCCTGCGTCATGTGGTCTGCTGGTAAATAGCGCGAGATTTCAAACTCAGGCACTTACATGCCGGCGTTTGACTGCGCTCGGGAGTCCCTACCCATTACGGTTATGCTACATTAATGCTGCCAGAATCTATCTTTTTGACGGACCTCCCTGAACGCAATCCAAGCGCTTAGTGTGACCCCAAACTAAGGTGGTGAAATTGTCAGGGGCGCCATTCTGTTAGAACCATTCAAGTCCTTCAAGAAAACCTTCAAGATTAGGCATTAACTTATCTCTCAGCACAGCAAGAGAAGTCTCAACAGTTACATGACCATCAGACAACAACGATCCCAACAGAGGAGCTTACCATAAACGACTCCACACCTTAATTTTTTGAGTTTCTTGCTGTTTTTTATAATCAATGCAATGTTCATTTTTATATCCAGCATCAAACATTCTGTCTGAACCTCACCATTCACATAAAACTTAGCTTCATCGCTAAGTTTTCAACACCACAGTCTTTGGTGAAACTAGTAATTTGAAAACGTTCACACATCTCAAATTATCAATGAAATTGTTATTAAACCATAGTTTAAACTCTGTGCAGAAATTAGGGACATCCTGTAGATAAATATACATTGTCCAGTTCTCCTTCACGTTTTAAAAAATATGAAGTTTTGTTTCTCCATGTTAAAAATGGTAAAAATCTGTAAAAAATGGCATGTCCTGATACAAATAATATATAGACGATCAGATCAAAAATTAATATTTTTGCAGGAAAGTTATTCACTACGAGTTTTATGCCCTCATATGTTCTTGGATCTGATGTAAAATATATACAAAAAATATAAGATGTAAAAAATACTTATACTTACATTTACCTCACCATTCACCTCTCCGGGTCCTACGCTCCTCACTCTACATGTCCAGCCCTTGTCGCATTGTTTAATCATATCCTCAACTACTAAATCCCTGGGTCTCCTTATGCTAAACTGGTACTCAAGCAAGTGAAAGGCACAGTATAATGATGTCCTGACATGCATGTGCATCCTGGAACTGATCATTGGCTGAGCCTTTGTCATTCTAGCTTCCATGCATTCGAAAGGTAGTCTTTCATTTTCTTCGACATTTCTCTGGTCTAGCTTTCCATTTTAAAGCATTGGAGATCATTTTAGTTGAGCAGCCTATCATTGTCTGCACTTCTTTATAAGTTTTACCCTCTCCAATCAACTTTTTAATCAAAGTACATTGTTCTGAACAATGTCTCGAAACACCAACATTTCTCAAACTTTCAAAGAGAAATACATTAACAACATGTGCTGGCTTCACACTTGAATAAGGCTTGGGTCACATTAGCATACGCCCTTAGGCTGATGGACCCGTTAAAAATTAGAATTACCCTGCCTAAGTGCATAGCGTTAACGGAATGTAACACTGTGCATTGATCCCTATAGGTACCTTTACACGCCGATACAGCAGGGTGGAAATAACCGGGTGTTTCACGTGCACGAGCACGTACCAACGGTTACAAACGGTACCCGATACCGCCTTTACACGCCGCTACAAGGTGCTCTACAGAAGGTTTAATCTATCTCTGGATGCTCCGCAGGGTGCTCAAGTTACCTTCTGTAGCGGCGTGTAAATGAGGTAAGGTGCTCTGCAGAAGGTAATATGGGAGGACCTGGTGCAGCAGGGACAACACATAGGCGTGCCAGAATTGTGGATTACGAGATGCTCGTACGATGATTGGACAATTCTATAGTATCATGATTGGCCAGCCAGCGCAGGAAGGCTGGCTAATACATGACGCTATTGCAAATGTGTAGTGTGACTGCTCAGCTCCTTAAATTTGCCGCCCTATGCAGCGACTACCAATCGTAACGCAGGAGCTTCCTCCAATGATCGCTGAAGGGGGGCGGTTTCACGGAGGCTGTGTCACGCCCCAGGGAGTTAACTAGGTGGCGAAAAAACCTTACCCTACCTTATTTAGACGCCACTACCATCAGGTTGAAATCAACCTGTTTTAGAGCACTGCTCTGAAACAGGTGCCGCAAGTGACGGGTGGCAACAACCTACTTTACACGCCGCTACCTCGGGTTGATTTGACGGTGCAAGATACATTTGTCTCATAAACCCGGTTGTTTCCACCCTGCTGTAGCGGCGTGTAAAGTTACCTTTAGGATACCATTGTCATAGAGCAGACGGCCACTTCACTGACAATGGCTGGATATGCGCTTTTGGTCAGTGCACAGGAAACTTGGTCTGCAGTGTTTTCCTGTGCGCTGATCAAAAGCGCATATCCAGCCATTGTCAATGAAGTGGCCGTCTGCGCTATGACAATGGTAGACATAGGGAACAATACACAGCCTAAACACAGCGTTATATTCTGTTAACGCTATGTGCTCAGGCTGGGAAATTCTAAGTTTTTCATGGCATGTTTTTTTCATTTTTAGCGCTAGCCTTAACGCATGTGTTAATGCATGGTACATACCGTATATACTCGTGTATAAGCCGACCCGTGTATAAGCCGACCCCCCTACTTTTGCCCCCAAAATCTGGGAAAACCTATTGACTCGTGTATAAGCCGAGGGTGGACCCCAGCACAGGTATACAGCCCCCAGCAGTGTGGTATACAGCAGCCTCCCCAGTGGTATATACAGCCCCAGTGGTAGTATCCAGCAGCCCCAGAGGTATATACAGCCCCAGTGGCAGTATCCAGCAGCCCCAGAAGTATATACAGCCCCAGTGGTAGTATCCAGTAGCCCCAGAGGTATATACAGCCCCAGTGGTAGTATACAGTAGCCATAGAGGTATATACAGCCCCAGTGGTAGTATCCAGTAGCCCCAGAGGTATATACAGCCCCAGTGGTAGTATACAGTAGCCATAGAGGTATATACAGCCCCAGTGGTAGTATCCAGTAGCCCCAGAGGTATATACAGCCCCAGTGGTAGTATCCAGCAGCCCCAGAGGTATATACAGCCCCAGTGGTAGTATCCAGCAGCCCCACAGGTATATACAGCCCCAGTGGTAGTATCCAGTAGCCCCAGAGGTATATACAGCCCCAGTGGTAGTATACAGTAGCCATAGAGGTATATACAGCCCCAGTGGTAGCATCCAGCAGCCCCAGAAGTATATACAGCAGCCCCAGAGGTATGGCTTATATTGGCAGCCAGCCTACTTACATACACATACCCATACATACACACATATATACACACACACACACACACACACATACACATATATACACATACACACACACATACACAGCTTCCTACCTTGTCCCCCGTTCTGCAGTGCTTTCCGGTGTCCTCCGTGCTCCGTTCCCGGTCTGCTGGGCCTTGTGGTTCCTCCTGGTTCCTCATCCTTCGGTTCTATCATGGGGGCTGCCATCTTGGGTCTTCTCTCCGCCCCCGGCCAGTGATGTCAGAGCAGGCCGCGCTGTGATTGGCTAGCACCCGTGATCACATGTCACGGGTGCTAGCCAATCACAGCGCGGCCTGCTCTGACATCACTGGCCGGGGGCGGAGAGAAGACCCAAGATGGCAGCCCGCATGATAGAACCGAAAGATGAGGAACCAGGAGGAACCACAAGGCCCAGCAGACCGGGAACGGAGCACGGAGGACACCGGAAAGCACTGCAGAATGGGGGACAAGGTAAGAAATACTGCGCAGCGCCCCCCCCACCCCCCGCGCCCCCTCCCACCATAGGATTACCGTATTGACCCGCGTATAAGCCGAGGGGGGGACTTTTCAGCCCATTTTTTGGGCTGAAAAACTCGGCTTATACACGAGTATATACGGTATATGCGTTTCCCAGACTCCAATGTTAAAAAAAAGCATGCACTTTTGCAAAAGCACCAAAAATGCTGCAGACTGTGTTTTTTGGTGCACTTGCAAAAACGCGTAGCGTCAAACGCATTGCATTTTTGCAGTGCTTTTCTTGCATTGGAGTCTATGGGTGCATTAACGCATGGGTTTTTGCAGATTTGAACATGAAAAAAACGCTCGCTTTTAGCGCATGCATGGTGCTAATCTGACCCTAGCCTAAGGGCTGACGCTAATGTAACCCTAGCCTAAGGGCCACCAGATTCACACCCTTTTTTTCACGCAATGATTGACCTCACTAAGGCTGGCTTCACATTAGCGTTTGCAAGCACAGCGCACCGAACGCAGTAAAACACTTGTGCGCTGCGTTCCTATGTTTAACATGGGAGCGCATGTGCCTGCATTTGGCTGCGTTCGGTTGCGTTTGCATTCGGATGCGCATAATTTGTGCACCCTCCGAGCGCACTCTGAACACAGCATATTGCATTTTTTGTGCGGTCGCAGACGCATATTTTATCTGCAAGTGCCCGCAAGCGCACAAACCATGCATTGAAGGCAATGGATCCGCAGTGTCCTCCGCATGACAGTGCATGAGAACGCTGCGGATCACATTGAAATCTCTTCCGGCGGCCACCGGGAGATCAGCTAGAGCCTCCACTGATCTCCCGCCGGTGTCGGCGGGGATGAACAGCTGATCTGACAGCTGTTTAAATCTCTTGCGCCGACACCGAATAGGTGATGTCGGCGTGGGAGATTTGAAACAGCGATTAGCTGTTTCTTATTTCCTGCACCGATATCACCTAATATGTGTCAGCGCAGGAGATTTAAACAGCTGTCAGATCAGCTGTTTCTCCCCGCCGACACCGGCAGGAGATCAGCTGTGGCCGGGAGGAGGATCTCCACCACTGATCTCCGCCTCCCGGCTGCTGCCGAGATGGCTGATTGGCTGGCCGGGCTTCATACTAATGTGAACGCATGCGGAGATTCTCCACTACGTTCACATCAGTATGGGCTGCGTTTGCACTGTGTTTGCATCTATATGCCCTGCGCATGCAGACACAAACGCCAGTGTGAAGCAGCCTAATTAAGCTCCACACTACTATTATTTTGAACACACTACCTTTCAATTATTTAGTCAAATAGACTCAAAAACATGCAGATTATGAGTCTGTTGGTTTTCTAAGAATCTACTGCAACAACTGGTAAATTGACCTATGATAATATAATTTATACCAAAAACAGTGAATTATCTGGTTAGTCATATTTTACTGTTATTATGTTAAACAATACTGTCAATAAATATACGTGAATTGAAAAAGAAAGCGTGATAAACACTGAAAATACACATGGTATGTGTTGCTGTAGATGTGACCTACGATTTACTGTATCCATAGAATAAAATGCGACACATAAAATGAAATGAAATGTATCCTCATCACAGCCTAATCTGTTCTAGAGTCCTATTAATGAAAGTACATTAAGTGCCCTATGAAAAGTGCTTCATGGCTATAATGCCATTTACAGGATGTGTGCTCTAATATAAGAACAATGCGGTGAAGTAATTTCTCCGAGCACTTTGTCATCCCAGGTTTTCAGCTTCTCATCTCAAGGGCATAATGACATTCTGTGCATTGGTTATAACATATAGTGATCCTGAATGGTATTGATTTAGTATATTATTGTAAAATTACACAAACAAATCATATTTATGCATCATAAAATGCTTCATCTTGACATGAGTTATGGACGCCGATAGTGGTAAACTCACATTAGACCCATGCCATGCTTCAAAAGCTCCGCTTTTTTTTTACTATGTTGCCACAACAAATGATTTTGAACATGAAAGTATTACGAGCAGCGGTGTCATCCTTGCACTTTTATTAACTGTAAGTGAAGAACATCATCTAAAACAACGGCTACAAAAGAAATACAACACCATTTCTTCATCGTCTCAAAGGTCAAGACTTAAGGCACCCGTTTTGCACAGCAGTAATCATCGAAGCGCTCAGGAAATGAAAGTTATATGTTATAAAGTTGTAATAAGTGGAGCATAAAACACAATTTATAGAAAATAGATATTTTGTAAGGCAACCGTTGGAAGTAAAGCAATTGTTAATTTTACAGGGTTTTGCTATTAGCTGGTGTCTGCTCTAGATATACTTCCATGTGATGGAAAAACAATACCGGAATGAGAACGGCCTCATCAATAATGCTGTTTCAACAGCAACCTCAGCATATAGTTATGCATTTCATACAATATTATTCCATTTTATACAATGAAGTACAGCATAATAGAGAATATTAATGTGAACTGTATAAATTACTATGAAAATGCAGCACCAAGCAGAAAGATCGATGTGCTTGAAGAGGACCCGGTCACCACTCCTGAGTTCTGACATGTCTTTTTTAGTAAATACATGTATTTCCTATAACATAACAATTCTGGAGCAACAGTCTTAGTTCCTTATTTGGTATCGTTCCTATGTTATTTTTTATTTTCAATAGACATTTATAAATAAATTGACAACCAGTTCTGATACTGTCCAATCAGTGTTGACCATATGTGGTCACACTTCTTTGCAAGCGGAGTGGTCATGTAGAGTGGCATGGGGTGGTTGCTATCGGCTAGGGATTTCCTCCGGACTCAACAGCATGTTACACGAAAGTCATGGTCCTTGTTGGGTGAGTGGACTTGTGTCATGTAGGCCATACATTCGTGCAGGTTGATTGCTGTTGCTGCTTTCGGCTGGCCAGGACTAGATACCAATGCACTTTCAGGGTGCGTGCACACGGTCCGGAGGAGCTGCGTGTTGGACGCAGCTCCTCTGGACTTGAGGGAAGCCGTGGGTGGCCACAGGGAGACCGCAGCCACCCTGTACTCACCATGTGTGGCGGGTGCAGGGCGGCTTCTCCCTGCAGTCACCCGATGGGAGCCGCTTCCGGCTCCGCAGCATGAAATAAACATGCTGCGGAGGAGTGGACTCCGGTCAACCCGCACCACAGCTCCAAACATGCTGCGGGCAGGTTACGCATAGTGAGGATGGGATTTCTTGAAATCCATCCACTATGCTAGTACTGTACTACGCAGCGTTTTGGACGCAGCAACAAGACGCTGCGTCCAAAACGCTGCATACACTCATAGTGTGCACGCACCCTCACAAGGCGACCACCAGTTTATCTTACCGTTTCTTTACCGAACAGTTCTTTTATAACAACTTTATACAGGTGACAGCTGGCACGTAATTTCCAGGCCATTTCAGTTTTACAGTACAAGTTCAGGCACAGTTTAATTCCAATTGGGTTGTTACGATTCTTTCTGGTCTTGTGAGTCCCAACAACACCCAGTACAGTTTGTGCTAGTCACTATCCCATTTCCACCACTCCGAGTCTCTTCTCTTTTTAAAGGAGGGAGTACAAGGTGTCTGACCACTAGGAAAAGAATAGAGCCATATGCTCCCTAATGCTTTTAATTCCACATCTCTTCTTATAAAGAAGGGAGTAAGGGGTTTTTCCATAGTGTCACTGTAGAGCCTTTTGCTTGCAGATGCTTGAATAGGACCCGCCCCGGGAAAACTGATTTCAATCATGTACCAGTCCATCCTGGATAGGAATGGGCGAACCTCTCTTCTATCCCCGTGTTTGGGATCGGGGACACCCTGTTTCAGCAGTGAAAGCGTTGGTTAGCCACCTGATTATACTTACCGGGTCCACGGTATATGGTGCAGCTGTGCGGAGGTGCAGTGTTACTTCCGGGTTGCCGGAGGATGAATCATGTGACTGACTGGCTCCAACAGCCAATTACATTCAGGCAGAAGGTAAGGGGCAGCCTGGAAGTGACGCAGTGTGCGCCAGACCAGGAAGCCAATACGTGGACCCAGTAAGTATAGCAGTGATATTAACTCTCTCCTTGCTTAAACAAGCCAGCCCCGCTTCCGAACAGGGGATAGAAGAGAGGTTTGCCCATCCCTAATCCTGGACAATAGATTTTTAGCTCCTCAGTCTGTGTTTTCTTAGATCATGCTATCTCACTTTGGTCTCTTTTTCATGGCTGCCATGAGTTAACCCAGGGGTAGGAAACTCCAGGTCTCAAGAGCTGCACACAGTGCAGGTTTTCAGGATTTCCCCAGCATTGCACAGGGGTTGGAATCATCAACTGTGCAGGGGATTAAATTACCAACTGTCAAATACTAAGGAAATCCTGAAAGCCTGGACTGTGTGCGGCTCTCAAGACCTGGAGTTCCCTACCCCTGAGTTAACCACTGCATGTAGCCTTGACCTCTCAGACCATAAATCTGTACTAGTAACCAGCAGGGCCCTATGTGTTGTTCTACAGGAAACTGACACTTACCCTAGATACAAACCTCTACCATTGTGGGCTAGTCCCAACAATGTACTAGTGATTACCCTATAGTCTGGAAAACTACACATTGTAGTACATTATGCATGAAGACATTAATTACATATTAATTACAACACTTATCACATCACCATATTGTGCATCTAGAATTAGATAAGCTCTGCTGTGTCCCTTCCTTCCCCAACCCCATCTGTTTTGGCATACCTGAGAAAAATAAGCCTAAAACAAAAATAAAATCTCAACAAATTTGGGCAACTCTGAGTTACAACAAAATCTTGTGACTTTTCAAAGAAATTTATGCCAGCATTCTGTTTATATTCCTTTGATGATTTAGGGCTGAAAGGTAAGGCAAATAAAAAAGCTTGATGAGCAGGCCGATGGATGTTTAGATTCGTCGAGTTCTGTCGGACTTTTAAAAATGTCTGGTTTGGAAACTGTTGACATAAACTTGACTGTGGACCATGAACACCATAAAAGTCAAGGGGGGCCAGAAATTAAGTGTTGTAAAATGGTTGTACTGAGGACTATGGGGTTGCAAAATAGGGAAAACAGCAGAACAATTATATATTGTACATTTTCCTGACGCTAAGACGACAGTCAGACTCTTTTCTAGTCCACTTATTAAATCCCAAGAATATCTACTACTTGCTCCACCCACCCTCTGTACCAGCGTCTGTGATTAGTAATAGTCGGACTGCTATTTATGCCTCCCATCCTCTGTGCCGGCATCTGTGATTGGTTGTAGTCAGACTGCTATGCATGCCCCCACTTCTGTGCTGGCGTCTGTGATTGGTTGTAGTCGGGCTGCTATGCATGCCCCCACTTCTATGCTGGTGTCTGTGATTGGTTGTAGTCGGACTGCTATGCATGCCTCCCATCCTCTGTGGCAGCATCTGTGATTGGTTGTAGTCAGACTGCTATGCATGCCCCCACTTCTATACTGGTGTCTGTGATTGGTTGTAGTCGGACTGCTATGCATGCCTCCCATCCTCTGTGGCAGCATCTGTGATTGGTTGTAGTCAGACTGCTATGCATGCCCCAAACTTCTGTGCTGGCGTCTGTGATTGGTTGTAGTCGGACTGCTATGCATGCCCCCACTTCTGTGCTGGCGTCTGTGATTGGTTGTAGTTGGACTGCTATGCATGCCCCCACTTCTGTGCTGGCGTCTGTGATTGGTTGTAGTCGGACTGCTATGCATGCCCCCACTTCTGTGCTGGCGTCTGTGGTTGGTTGTAGTTGGACTGCTATGCATGCCCTCACTTCTGTGCTGGCGTCTGTAATTGGTTTCAGTCAGTCTGCTGTTTCCTGCAATCCTCACACTGGCTATCTGTGCTACTAACCCATGCATGAAAGCTGGAAGTGTAGTGTAAAAATAAAAAGATTATTTTAAAAATGATGTGGAGACTGCCTTATTTGCTAACCCGCCGAAGTAAAGGCATCAGTTGGCAGCTGCGGAGTGGCCAATAACAATGAGTCTTCCCTTCCTAATAATGCCAGCCCACTCCCACTGCTGTCTTTACCTTGGTGGAAACTGCACCCTGCTGTGTCCTCAAATATTACTACATCACCTGCCCTGCACTACATTGATAATATCAGCAAATAGACCTGTTTACTGTCTTGGGGCCACGCTCTACCTGTGGAGAGAGATAACAACTCTGCTGCATCACCAACCACCCCAGTGAACCTGAATCGCAGCGTCGGCCATCCATCTACAGTAATTATGAGAACCACGGGTGGCATCATTAATTAATCCCCTTATAAACTTTCCCCCATTTTTATGACTCGGCCAGGGCCATGGAGCTGGGTCTCGTCACCATGAAATCGCCAGAAAGAACTGTCTGAACCAGTTCCGAGTAACCCACGGCCCTGATGGGTGCATCATGTATGTTGTACCGGGAGCATGCAATCTTCAATCTTGGAGTGGGCGTGACCCTTATGACCACAGGTGCGGTTTACCACTATTTAGTTGACCGGTGGTTTGAGAAGTTCTAGTGGTGCCCATCTTCACTTTTTTTCATGAGCAATCTGGTATTACCACTGTGATGCTGTGCTGAGAGTTATAGTGCACAGGCTGAATTGTTGAGCATGGAACTGAGGACTCTCTGTTCCACTATTGTACTGAAATGTATCAACATCCTGAGGATCCAGATACTAGTAAGATTGAGATTATGGGGGTTGAGGGAAATGTGTTTTGAAACTGGTCTTTTACTTGGAACCACAAGCTTATTCGCTACAGTTCCTGAAATTGTTGGGCCAGTTGTTGCTAAAGCCTTGACTCTTGAGAATATGTGTGGTACAATGGCAAATCATCTTTCACACTGCAGCTGCCATTAAGTTTTTGGAACCATCTTCTTTGCAGCATTTGTCAGTGGTACAGTTGTACAGTTCAAGACTGGGTCATAAGGACTAATAAAGCACAAGGAAGCTAATGAGTGGCTACTCCACCATTAGTGAGATGTCACTGGTCTAATCCTTCCCACTTAACCCCATACCCGTTTCGTTATCAATATTGAAAAGATATTATTGATAATATTGAGAGAAATATGAATCGGCAGCAAAAAGTTGCAATTTTTATGTGCAGAAAATGTGTACATTAAACTTTTTTGAACTTAGTTAAATAAAGTGGTGTTCACCCCTTCACAAATTCCCCAAATAGTATTTTAGTTTTTACTTTAAACTTAAAACAACAATGGCATCAAGTGAATAATAAGAAAAATCCAAATTCAAGCGATTTCTTTTAAAATGTGTCATGGGGTGCCTTTCGGTGGAGATTTTCTTTGCCTTCAACTTGACAAGTACTTTTTGGGGATTTTATGATTGGAGATTAAAGAATAATGCTGCTATTTGGAATAAAGGACACAAAATTGCCAGAGCGGCGTCCCACAGAAGTGCAAATTGTACAGCGTTTATTTCAAGCAAGTGACTGATAACCCTGAGAGATGAAGTGATGTCTCAACACACATTGAAAAGGGGAACAAGAAAATAGGAGCTTTACAATTGAGCATGAAGGTTAACAAAAAACAGAAGTTCATATATAAGTACAGATGAGCGAGTCAATTCATATTAGATCAAATTTGTAATGATCTTTTAGGAATACAGAAAACTCAAAGGCCTAGTTCACATCTAATGCAGGTTTGCGTTGTGCTTCATTTGCGCTTCTATGTATTTTTTACCGCTAAAAACGCATCCAAAATGTATGCGTTTTTGCCCCCATTTATTTAAATGGAAACGCATGCAAAACACATGCAAAAATGCATGTACATTTTCCAAATGCAAAAAAAAACATGTTTTTGAAAAACGTTGGCCAATGCATCTAGGGCTGGTTTGCAAAAAGGCATGCGTTTTTGCGTTTGGAAAATGCACATGCGTTTTTGCATGTGTTTCCATTGAAATCAATGGGGGTAAAACTGCATAGAAACGCAAATGAAGCAAAACGCAGCCCAGGCTTAGATGTGAAAAGGGCCAAAGACTATACTTTAAAGCTTCATTCACACTGTGTGTTTTTGGTCTGTTTTTTTCATCAGTTTTTGCAGCCGAAACCAGGATTGGGTGATAAAATCAGAAGAGGTGCCCACGTTTATGATAGGCCTTGTTCACACATATCAGCTTTTTTGGCATTCTCTGTGTTTTTTTTAGCTGTTTATAAAAATGCACATGCATTAACGCATGGTGCATTTAAGTGTAGCGGCATTTTTTAACAACACATGCGTTTTTTTCCACCATTCCAAAAAACACTGCATGCAGCGCCTTTTGGGTGCTGTAAAAAAACGCATAGGTTGTTGAAAAAACTCATGCGTTTTTTTAACATGGGGCCCTATGGGAAACGCATGCGTTAACGCATATGCGTTTTTAATAAAAAAATGACTAAGTCCAAAAATGTTCAGGACCTCAGGGGACAGTATTGGCACCCTTAGAAAAACAGATCAGTTTTTCTAAGGGCTAAAAAAATTGGTATGTGTCAACAAGGCCTTGCATGGTTGTTTTGAAAGCGTTACAGCTTAAAATATATGTTTATCTTTTCATATGTGGCAGTTATTATATTGCTAATTGTACAGCTTGGATTTTTCACTACACATAAATGCATAACCTTGATGTTATGTCAAATATATCACTGTTAAAAAACTCTTATTTGGGAAGGGGCCCCTAATATATGGGCTTTGTTTGCCCTTTTTAATTGTTTTTAAGTACTGTCTGTGTCTTGTGCAGTAGGTGTCTGGCTAGGGTCACATTTCCGTTTTGACCCTAGCCTACAACAATCCGGTTTTAACTTAGAACTTTTTCCAGCACCGCATAGCGTTACGCTATGCGGTGCTGGAAAACGCTGCCCTTAATTACCCTATGTTTACCTTAACTACCTGTCACACAGGCAGCTGCTCGGAGTGCGCTTTACAGCGCCGCACAGGAAACGCTGTCTGCAGAATAGAATAGAATAATGCACCACCACAGTCCTACATATAGTATATTGCACCCCATAGTCCTCCAAATAGCATATTGCACACCCACAGACCTCCATATAGAATAATGCACCACCACATTCCTCCATATAGAATAATGCATCCCCACAGTTCTCTATCTAGAATGCACACCCAAAGTCCTCCATTTAGTGTAATGCATGCCACAGTCCTCCATATAGTATAATGCATCCCACAGTCCTCTGTATAGTATATTGCACCCTTAAAGCATGACATATAGTACAATACACCCCCACATTCCTCCATATAGTATAATGCAGTGTACTCACTGATTAAAAAGAAAAAAGTAAATACTCACCTCTCTTCTTGCTGCTCCAGTCTCCTCAGCATCTGCTCTGCACGTCTCAGCACAGTGGGACTCACTGATGACATCATCGTGCCCTGCCGTGCTGAGCTGCAGAGGGCAGACAGCGGCGGCCGGGACTCGGGAGAAGAATGCTGCCGGCAGAGGCAGCTGGGACTATAGGAGTGGGAGCAGCATCCGCGGGGGCCAACCACTGGTACACACACCTCGTATGCACTCGGCTCCACTCCGTACACCTCGTATACACTCGGCTCCGCACCGTTCATCTCGTACACACACGGCTCCGCTCCGTAAACCTCGTACACACACGGCTCGGCTCAGTACACCTCGTGCACACGCGGCTCCACTCCATACACCTCGTACACACTCGGCTCCGCTCCATACACCTCGTACACACGCCGCTCCGTAAACCTCGTATACATGCCGCTCTGTAGACCTCGTACACACGCGGCTCCACTCTGTACACCTCGTACACACTCAGCTCCACTCTGTACACCTCGTACACACTCGGCTCCACTCTGTACACCTCGTACGCACTCGGCTCCACTCTGTACACCTCGTACGCACTCAGCTCCGCTCCATACACCTCGTACGCACTCGGCTCCACTCCATACACCTCGTACACACGCCGCTCCGTAAACCTCGTATACATGCCGCTCTGTAGACCTCGTACACACGCGGCTCCACTCTATACACCTCGTACACACTCGGCTCCACTCTGTACACCTCGTACACACTCGGCTCCACTCTGTACACCTCGTACGCACTCGGCTCCACTCTGTACACCTCGTACGCACTCAGCTCCGCTCCATACACCTCCTACGCACTCGGCTCCACTTCGTACACACGCGGCTCCACTCTGTACACCTCGTACACACGCGGCTCCGCTCCATACACCTTGTACACACTCGGCTCCACTCTGGAAACACACGGCTCCGCACACCTGGTACAGCTCCGTACACACGTTACTCCACTCAGTACACCTCATACACACTCAGCTCCGCTCCGTACTCATGCAGCTCCGCTCTGTACACCTCGTACACACTCAGTTCCGCTCCGTACACCTCGTACAGATACATCTCCGTACACCTTGTACACATGCGGGTCTGCTCCATACACCTCGTACACACACACGGCTCCACTCTGTACACCTCGTACACACACACGGCTCCACTCTGTACACCTCGTACACACTACACTACCGGCTCCACTCTGTACACCTCGTACACACACTCGGCTCCACTCTGTACACCTCGTACACACACTCGGCTCCACTCTGTACACCTCGTACACACTCGGCTCCACTCTGTACACCTCGTACACACTCGGCTCCACTCTGTACACCTCGTACACACTCGGCTCCACTCTGTACACCTCGTACACACTCGGCTCCACTCTGTACACCTCGTACACACTCGGCTCCACTCTGTACACCTCGTACACACTCGGCTCCACTCTGTACACCTCGTACACACTCGGCTCCACTCTGTACACCTCGTACACACTCGGCTCCACTCTGTACACCTCGTACACACTCGGCTCCACTCTGTACACTCGTACACACTGGCTCCACTCTGTACACCTCGTACACACTCGGCTCCACTCTGTACACCTCGTACACACTCGGCTCCACTCTGTACACCTCGTACACACTCGGCTCCACTCTGTACACCTCGTACACACTCGGCTCCGCTCTGTACACCTCGTACACACTCGGCTCCGCTCTGTACACCTCGTACACACTCGGCTCCGCTCTGTACACCTCGTACACACTCGGCTCCGCTCTGTACACCTCGTACACACTCGGCTCCACTCTGTACACCTCGTACACACTCGGCTCCACTCTGTACACCTCGTACATACACGGCTCTGCTCCGTACACGACGTACACACTCGGCTCCACTCTGTACACCTCGTACATACACGGCTCTGCTCCGTACACGACGTACACACGCGGCTCCACTCCGTACACCTTGTAAACGGCTCCCCTCTGAACACCTCGTGCACACGCGGCTCTCCTCCAAACACTTCGTACACACGCAGCTCCGCTCCGTACACCTCATACACACTCAGCTCCGTACACCTCATACACACTCAGCTCTGTACACCACATACACACGTGGCTCCGTACTGTACACCTCGTACACACGCGGCTCCACTTCTTACACCTCATACACACACAGCTCTGCTACATTCACACTGTACATCCCTCCTGATCCCACACATAAACTCACCTCATCCATTTCTTCACTTCATCCTGCTTGGTGGAAGCTGCCCTGCATACTCAGAGATGCTGATCATGTGATCCCTGACTCCTCCCCTCCATTGACATCATCACAGGTCCTGTAAGCACAGGCCTGTGCAGCTCCACAGGTGGGCTCACTCTGCAGGGTGGAGGGGGGTATAACGCGGCGGCGGCGGCCAGGACTATAGTAGAGGGAGCGGCATCAGCAGGGGGCCGCGCTACCACCAGGTGCCCCTGCGGATGCCGCCTCTGTCCACTAGCAGCAGAGCAGATCTAGCGAAGCCCCTTGGAGCGGGAGCAGGGCAGCAAATAACAGTGACAGCTGTCTCCAGGCGGCGCCCCCTGGAGAGTGGCGCCCTGTGCACAACTCGCTCATGCCTAAGGCTGGCCCTGGAGCCACGTCACACACACAGATATCTGCGCAGATATTGTTCACAGATCTCTGGTTGCAGTGAAATCACGGACACATTGTTACATTTGTACACGGCCACAAAATGGAACAATGTGTCCATGATTTCACTGCATCCAGAGATCTGCGAACAATATCTGCACAGATATCTGAGTGTGTGACGTGGCCCTAAGTATTTAGACAGGGAGACAATGTCACCTCCATTTATTCCAAGATGGATTGTTTAATAGAGGGTCCAATATGAACCTTTGCTATTTGGGCCCCAGATTTAATAATAGTAATAATAATAATTTTTATTTATATAGCGCCAACATATTCCGCAGCGCTTCACAATACAAACTTCACATTTAAACAATCATAAGAAACAATTAGAAAATACAATACAATGCCAAAAGCAATTCAATACAAAGCATAATATACCGTAATACAATAATTAGAGCAAAAAATGGCAACCCTGCTCATAAGGGCTTACAATCTAACAATGATAGTATAGTCAACTTGAGGAGATGGGGAACAGATAGGAGCAGAATAAGTGGCCACAACCCGTTATATGTGATCCACTTGAGACAGAGCGGATAGGCTATGCCTAGATGAATGACTAGGGATCATGATAGGCCGCCCTAAAAAGATGTGTTTTTAGGGATCGCCTAAAAACTATCTAAGTTGTGGATACAGCTAATTTCTTGGGGTAGAGCATTCCAAAGAATTGGTGCGGCTCGGGAGAAGTCTTGGAGCCGAGAGTGGGAGGTTCGGATTAATGCAGAAGTGAGTCTAAAGTCACTTCCAGATCGAAGAGAACGGGTGGTGTGATAGACAGAGATGAGGGAAGAGATGTATGGGGGTGCTGCACTGTGAAGAGCTTTGTGGGTGAGAACAAGCAGTTTTAATTGGATCCTATAGTGTATAGGCAGCCAGTGCTGTGATTGGCATAGAGCAGAAGCGTCTGAGTAACGATTAGCTAGATAGGTAATCCTGGCTGCTGCATTAAGGATGGACTGGACAGGGGACAGTCTAGTGCGGGGGAGGCCAACTAAGAGAGAATTACAATAGTCAAGGCGGGGAGTGAATCAGGGCCACTGTGAGGGTTCCTGTGGTTTCCAGGTGAGAAAGGGGCGAATTCTGGAGAGGTTCTTCAGGTGCAAGCGGCAAGAGCCGCTTGCACCTATAGAGATTGTATATATGTACAAGAGATTGTATATATGGGGTGAAGGAAGGATCAGAGTCAAACATAACACCCAGACAGCGAGCCTGCTGACTAGGCACTATTGTAGTGCCGCACACTGAGAGAGAGATGTCATATTTAGGAAGGTTAGTGGAGGGCGGGACCAGAAGTAGTTCAGTTTTGGAAAGATTAAGTTTCAGGTAGAGAGCGGACCTGATAATGGAAACTGCGGTTAGACAGTCATTGGTGTTCTTTATTACAGTGGGAGTAAGGTCAGGGGAAGAAGTGTATAGTTGTGTGTCATCAGAATAAAGATGGTACTGGAAGCCAAATCTGCTGATGGTCTGTCCAATCGGGGCTGTGTAGAGTGAGAAGAGAAGAGGTCCAAGTCTGAACCCTGATGGACCCCAATAGTGAGAGGAAGAGGGGAGGAAGTGGAGCCAGCGAATGATACACTGAAAGAGCGGTCAGAAATATAGGAAGAGAGCCAGGAGAGAGCCGTGTCCTTGATGTCGATGGAGTGCAGCATGGAGAGTAGGAGATGGTGGTCAACAGTGGCCATGTTCACACACATGCGTTTTTTTGACCATCTCTGCGTTTTTTGGTGTGTTAAAAAAAACGCAGGTGCGTTAACGCAGGGTACATTTGAGTGCACATGCGTTTTTCACCTCCACCTGCGTTTTTTTCCCCCAGTCCAAAAAACGCTGCATGCAGTGTTTTTTGGGTGCTGGAAAAAAACGCAGGTGTTGTTTCCAAAAACGCATGCGTTTTTTTAACATGGGCCCCTATGGGAAACGCATGCGTTAACGCAGGGCACATATAGGCACCTGCTTTAACGCATGCGTTTCCCATAGGGCACCATGTTAAAAAAACGCATGTGCTTTTAGGAGTGCTAAAAAAAACGCAAATTGTGTGTGAACAATGCCAGTGTCAAAGGCTGCAGAGAGATCAAGAAGGATAAGCAGAGAGTGTTCAACATTACGTTTTGCCGTCAGAAGGTCATTGGTCACTTTGGTGAGAGCAGTTTCTGTAGAATGTATTTACAGTTAGGGCCAGAAATATTTGGACAGTGACACAAGTTTTGTTATTTTAGCTGTTTACAAAAACATGTTCAGAAATACAATTATATATATATAATATGGGCTGAAAGTGCACACTCCCAGCTGCAATATGAGAGTTTCCACATCCAAATCAGAGAAAGGGTTTAGGAATCATAGCTCTGTAATGCATAGCCTCCTCTTTTTCACGGGACCAAAAGTAATTGGACAATGGACTCTAAGGGCTGCAATTAACTCTGAAGGCGTCTCCCTCGTTAACCTGTAATCAATGAAGTAGTTAAAAGGTCAGAGGTGGATTCCAGGTGTGTGGTTTTGCATTTGGAAGCTGTTGCTGTGACCAGACAACATGCGGTCAAAGGAACTCTCAATTGAGGTGAAGCAGAACATCCTGAGGCTGAAAAAAAAGAAAAAATCCATCAGAGAGATAGCAGACATGCTTGGAGTAGCAAAATCAACAGTTGGGTACATTCTGAGAAAAAAGGAATTGACTGGTGAGCTTGTGAACTCTAAAAGGCCTGGGCGTCCACGGATGACAACAGTGGTGGATGATCGCCGCATACTTTATTTGGTGAAGAAGAACCCATTCACAACATCAACTGAAGTCCATAACACTCGCAGTGAAGTAGGAGTATCTGTCTCTAAGTCAACAGTCAAGAGAAGACTCCATGACAGTAAATACAAAGGGTTCATATCTAGATGCAAACCATTCATCAATTCCAAAAATAGACAGGCCAGAGTTAAATTTGCTGAAAAAACACCTCAAGAAGCCAGCTCAGTTCTGGAAAAGTATTCTATGGACAGATGAGACAAAGATCAACCTGTACCAGAATGATGGGAAGAAAAAAGTTTGGAGAAGAAAGGGAACGGCACATGATCCAAGGCACACCACATCCTCTGTAAAACATGGTGGAGGCAACGTGATGGCATGGGCATGCATGGCTTTCAATGGCACTGGGTCACTTGTGTTTATTGATGACATAACAGCAGACAAGAGTAGCCGGATGAATTCTGAAGTGTACCGGGATATACTTTCAGCCCAGATTCAGCCAAATGCTGCAAAGTTGATTGGACGGCGCTTCATAGTACAGATGGACAATGACCCCAAGCATACAGCCAAAGCTACCCAGGAATTCATGAGTGCAAAAAAGTGGAACATTCTGCAATGGCCAAGTCAATCACCAGATCTTAACCCAATTGAGCATGCATTTCACTTGCTGAAATCCAGACTTAAGACGGAAAGACCCACAAACAAGCAAGACCTGAAGGCTGCGGCTGTAAAGGCCTGGCAAAGCATTAAGAAGGAGGAAACCCAGCGTTTGGTGATGTCCATGGGTTCCAGACTTAAGGCAGTGATTGCCTCCAAAGGATTCGCAACAAAATATTGAAAATAAAATTATTTTGTTTGGGTTATGTTTATTTGTCCAATTACTTTTGACCTCCTAAAATGTGGAGTGTTTGTAAAGAAATGTGTACAATTCCTACATTTTCTATCAGATATTTTTGTTCAACCCTTCAAATTAAACGTTACAATCTGCACTTGAATTCTGTTGTAGAGGTTTCATTTCAAATCCAATGTGGTGGCATGCGGAGCCCAACTCGCGAAAATTGTGTCACTGTCCAAATATTTCTGGCCCTAACTGTATATGTACTATGTATGCCAAGGTCAGGTTTTTATGTCTAAATGTCAGGTAAAAAATAGGTTTCTTACAAATTATCAAAACCAACAAAAAAACTTACAGTGAGCAAAATAGCGTGAAATAAATGAATTGCAAAGTCCATAAAAGTAAAATAGGGTACTTAGGGACATTATTTGATAAAAAAAAAATGCACAAGCCACCCAACCGTGTCAAGCCAACCCCATCTGGATGTTCCGTATCTAACGATATTCAAATAATATCACTAAATACCCTATTTTACTTTTATGTACTTTGCAATTTATTTATTAATTAAATTAAATATTATATAGTATATATTTTTTCATTGGTTTTGCTGTTTTGAGGCCAGTATGAACATGCATCTGCTGCATTGTTCCGTTTAAGTTCCATTTCACATTTTGTTTCCTTATGGTATCTTTCACATCTATGCGCCCAGCGTTTGCCTGCCTTGCGCTAGCGCAATTGCAAACGAAGGTGCATTCACAGGCAAGCGCAGGCAAGCGCCATGGCGCATGGATGCAAAGCCCTTGCGCTTGCTCCCGCCTTCGTCGCCATTACCTTCTATGATGAGCGCATGGGAGCAAAACCCGAAAGCGCAGGTCTGCAGAGGTGCTGAGTGAGAGCGCATGCATCACTCTGGATGCGACTGAAATGTTACATTACGCGTTTCCGGAGCATCCAGAGTGACGCATGCGCTCAGACTCAGGCCCTCTGCAGACCTGTACTTCCGGGTTTTGCTCCCCTGCGCTCGCCATAGAAGGTAATGGCAGTGAACATGGGAGCAAGAGCAAGGGATCTGCATCTATGCACCAATGCATTTGCCTGCGCTTGCATATAAATGCACCTGCGCTTGCAATTGCACTAGCGGCAGGGCAGGCAAACGCTGGGTGCATAGATGTGAAAGAGGCCTATGATATTTTGCAGTCATTGCAAACTTAAGTGTGGCCTACTTATATGAGATGGACATTATACTACAGTCATGGTCAAAGGTTTTGACAATGACACCAAAATGATATTTTCACATGATCTGCTGCCCTCTGTTTTTTATTCGTGTTTGTCTGATGTTTATATCACATACAGAAATATAATTGCAATCATATTATGAGTACCAAAAGGTTATATTGACATTTAGAATAAGTTAATGCAGCAAGTCAATATTTGCAGTCTTGACCCTTCTTCTTCAGGACCTCTGCAATTCTCCCTGGCTGCTCTCAATCAACTTCTGGACCAAATCCTGACTGATAGCAGTCCATTCTTGCATAATCAATGCTTGCATTTTGGCAGAATTTGTTGGTTTTTGTTTGTCCACCCGTCTCTTGATGATTGACCACAAGTTCTCAATGGGATTAAGATCTGGGGAGTTTCCAGGCCATGGACCCAAAATCTCTATGTTTTGTTCCCTGAGCCATTTAGTTATCACCTTTGCTTTATGGCAAGGTGCTCCATCATGCTGGAAAAGGCATTGTTGGGCGCCAAACTACTCTTGCACGGTTGGGAGAAGTTGCTCTTGGAGGACATTCTGGTACCATTCTTTATTCTTGGCTGTGTTTTTAGGCAAGACTGTGAGTGAGCCGATTCCCTTGGCTGAGAAGCAACCTCACACATAAATGGTTTCAGGATGCTTTACAGTTGGCATGAGACATGACTGGTGGTAGCGCTCACCTCTTCTTCTCCGAATAAGCTGTTTTCCAGATGTCCCAAACAATCGAAAAGGGGATTCATCAGAGAAAATGACTTTACCCAGTCCTCAGCAGTCCACTCCCTGTACCTTTTGCAGAATATCAGTCGGTCCCTGATGTTTTTTCTGGAGAGAAGTGGCTTCTTTGCTGCCCTCCTTGAAGCCAGGCCTTGCTCAAAGAGTCTCCGCCTCACAGTGTGTGCAGAAGCACTCACACCAGCCTGCTGCCATTCCTGAGCAAGCTCGGCACTGCTGGTAGTCCGATCCCGCAGCTGAAACAGTTTTAAGATACGGTCCTGGCGCTTGCTGGTCTTTCTTGGGTGCCCTGGTGCCTTTTTGACAACAATGGAAGCTCTCTCCTTGAAGTTCTTGATGATGCGATAGATTGTTGACTGAGGTGCAATCTTTGTAGCTGCGATACTCTTCCCTTTTAGGCCATTTTTGTGCAATGATGGCTGCACGTATTTCTTTAGAGATAACCATGGTTAACTGAAGAGAAACAATTATACCAAGCACCAGCCTCCTTTTAAAGTGTCCAGTGGTGTCATTCTTACTTAATCATGACTGATTGATCGCCAGCCCTGTCCTCATCAACACCCACAGCTGTGTTAATGAAACAATCACTAAACGATGTTAGCTGCTCCTTTTAAGGCAGGACTGCAATGATGTTGAAATGTGTTTTGGGGGTTAAAGTTCATCTTCTAGGCAAATATTGACTTTGCAAGTAATTGCTGTTAAGCTGATCACTCTTTATGACATTCTGAAGTATATGCAAATTGCAATTAGAAAAACTGAAGCAGTAGACTTTGTAAAAATTAATATTTGTATCATTCTCAAAACTTTTGGCCATGACTGTAGTGTGCACAGCTTCCCATTGCTTGGTGTTGGCATTGGGACCCAGGTCCTACTCAGTACTTGTCAGGTTTATGTCACCAACATCTGGTAATGTTTTTAACATTGTTAGGTAGGGACCGACCAAAGGGGTTGTCTTGTCGCGGTGGGACGGCTTGCACATTTTTTGATAAAAAAAATGTCACTAAGTACGCTATTTTACTTTTATGCACTTTGCAACATATTTATTCATTTATTTTACGGTATTTGCTCACTATATATTTTTTGTTGGTTTTGCTGTTGTGAGGCCAGTGTGAACATGTCCCTACTGCATTGTTCCTCTTTAGTTCCAGTTCACATTTTGTTTTCTTACAAATTATGTATCTATATTTGCAATCATTTGTACAGCATATTTTTGTATGTATCTGACAAAAAATAAAGATAAAACATGCTTATCTCCCCTGTTTGCCAAGCATCGGATACATCTAATAAAACACAAACACGTTAAGAACCTTGCCTTAGTTCTATTTTTCCCCTTTCTAGATCAAAAAATTTTAATTGGGATTGAATATATGTTTTGCCAATTAACACAGTATAAAAAAGATACTACTGAAATTGGTTATGATGTACGCAAATAGAAAGTATAGGCAAAAGTTTCTACACTTTCTCCTGTCCAGGAAACCTACCATTTTACTAAAATGGTGCTTCATTAATACTTTAGCATATGTTTAAACAGTTTGGATATAATGTTAATATGATGCAAAGGATCTACAGAAGCATCTTGATTATAGTATTTTTTTTAACTATATCCGATCTGAAGCGGCCGTCACACGCTACAATATAGATAACGATGTCAGAAACGATGTCGGATTTGCACATCGCCTGACCGATGTGTGAGATCGTTCATCATAATGCTACACCCACAGATATCGCTCAGACGATTCCCCGATGCAGCGATCCAGCGGTCGTATGAGCGATGCACTTATCATCTGTGCACATCGTTCAGCAAACAGTTACACAGAAACCTCGTAAACGATGTTGGGGTAAATTTGGGCGTTTTCCAAGGTTAAATTGGAGCACATAGGCATGCTACATGGTTTACAAGCCGCACCCCTCACTACATCATTGGTGGTAAGTACTGCGTCCTCATTGGTCAGATGTCCTTGGAAACATGGCGGCCTCATCTTCAGAATGTCCTGTGATGTGCCTCGCAATGTACATGTGTAAACACGATGTGCTATACCACAAAAAATATGTTTATTACTGAAAAAGGTAGAAACCGCTATCCCCCTTGCGTGACGTTACAAAACTTAAAGGCGCCCTACGCGGCGTAACACGGCAATAACCACTTCTGTATCACCTACGGGACAATATCCCATGTGCGTGACGTAGCGCCGCGTTGTGTGCGCGGTGTCTGGCAAGATTGTTTGGGTGTATGACAAGGTGAACACTATAGCAGCCTCATGTACCACGCAGGTTCTTTTATCAGGTTGACGAACTTGTGGGTGCACATTAAGTTGTACATGACAATGCGTGATAGTGCAGGCGACGCCTATGTGTGGTGCTGAAGACAGCTCTTCAAAAATGGCGCCCTGTGAGGACAGCCAATGGGAACGCATCATCTTCCACCAATGCGAGCTAATGTAGAAGCAGCCAATCCGAAACCATTAAGGTTAACTAATCACAACTGAGGAGGCGACACAATGAGCAATTCCTGCCACGCCTACGTGCTAGATTTAGGCATCGCGCAGTTCCTAACGTGTAGACGATATCGGTTGTTTAGACACGTCGATTCTGTTTATCTAATGAGTCGACATCGTCAGATCTGAGGTCCGGAGCTCAGATCTCGATCTTACGATTTGATCATTTATCGTTCGTCGTATCTTGCCGTCACACGCACAGACATCGTTCAAGCGATGTTTAATCTGGCGCGTTCAAGCGATATCTTTCAAGATATCGTAGCGTGTGACGGCCGCTTAAATGGGAAGAGAAATCTATGCAAAATTCGGTACATTCTGAAGTGGATATTCCTGCTCTATCCAGCCAGCAAGCCCATCCAGTGTCAGCATACCCAAATTGTGACTCCAATCTACCGGACATTACTTCTGTGTTTTATGGTGCCCTTATTAATTTATTGATGTAGATGTAATATATGCATTGCTCCACTATATCATATTTATAACTCTTTTCATTAATCTTTTTCATCATTTCGAGTCAATGAAGGGTTCTGTTTTCTCTCTGTTTAGGAAAGGTGAGTTATGTGAGACTCATGCAAGTATCTTGCATGTGTCTCGCTCAGTGTGTCTCTGGCCTTATTCTAAGGCCCTGTGCCCACGGTGAGTTGTTTGATGCTTTTTTTTAAATTCAGATTTGGACAGTGGCGTAACTTCAGGCCCAGGGGCCCTGATGCGAAAGCTCCAAAGGAATAGCATTAAGGTACTGTTACACGACGCAATATTGCATGCAATTTCACTGGCAATTTGCTGGTTGCAGTGAAATCATGGACACATTGTTCCATTTGTACACGGCAACAAAACAGAACAATGTGTCCATGATTTCACTGCAACCAGCAATTTGCCAGTGAAATTGCATACAATATTGCATCGCGTAACGGTACCCTTAGGGATTTTTATGGCGACGCATGTGCGCGCACACGTTTTTTGGCAGTCGACCAACGTCGCCGTCGCCTACTTACACGTGGCGACAACTCAGCCGACGCTTAGGAAGTTGTCTGTGCCTCGCCCAAGCCCCACGGGGGATCAAGTCGGTGGTGGACGCTTCTGCATCACACAGAGCAACCACATTAGCGATGTGGGCTTAATTTTGTCCCGCGTCTCGGAGGTAGGCATTACACATTGTTGTGTGACGCCTCGAAGAAGTGTGATTGGTTGCAACCAAACACCAATTGCTGTGTCCTTGTTCGCAGCACCACATCGTTAAATATAAGCATGCATGTGCGTATTGGCTTGGTGCTCAGTCAACTCTCATGTGATGTGTAGCGGATTATTGCTATAGGTATTGGCGTGGGCAACAAGGCAAAACAGGGTGCTCACGTGTCGAGTAATTGTATAGTGAAGCCGTATGGTGCTTTATGTTATGTGTGTTGTGCAACTACGTTGGATAATAAATTCACTCTTGCTTTGTTGGTCAGGAGAATATTGGAGCCTTGACCAAGTATGTGTGTGCACAGATATTTGTGTCTTTAAGGTAGGTGTGACATATGTATTGTGCAGCTAACATTTCCTTGCCCATATGTGTGTACAGAATATGTATAATTAAATATATGTATATGGTGGAAAACACACACAGTCACCATACAGTGTCACCACTAAGGCCTGTCCCTGGGTCCCGTACATATGTCCCCAATGCTTATGTACCCCTATAAATCAGACATTATGTCACCATACGTTGTTAGTACACCATACGGGTACATGCATCACTTTCCTGGGACAAATAAACACACAGGATTTGTAACATAATTAATATAATTTAGTCGTGGCCTTTTAAGCAACTCTGCATTCAATATACAAAAATCCAATGCTTCATAATAAGGAAACAAATACTAAACACAGGTGAATGGTTGTGTAGGTCAAGATTATTTTGCACATTTGGCCATCGCACATCTCTGCACTTTGAACACACACAGCCGCAAACACAGGCCACATCAATGCGCTGCTTTATAGTATGTACGCTCCTGGATAATACACCTTTGGGCGCACACATCATCAAAAATGGCGCCGAGTAACAAGACTACCAATCGGAACGCTGGAGCTGCCACCAATCCACGCAGACCGCCAGAGGTAGTAACTACGCCCAGAAACGCCTACCGGAAATGTTTAGGCGATGTGAGCTGTCGCTCTTTACATTGTTATTGACACGTTACACACGGTAATTAGTACACATCGCCCCAGAATGGTCACCTGGTTTCCGAGCTGTGCTGTGAAACCAGGCGACCACTCAGATGTGCCGCCCTCACCTAGTCACATTAGACGACGCTTTGGTGATGTCGGCGGCCTTAACGTCACCATAAAAATCGACGACAATATCTCCAGGTGTGACGGTACCCTTAGTCTTTTTCTATAGGCCAAAGGGACTTATGGGGCCCCCTAGGCTGCAGGGCTCAGGTGCGATCGCAACCCCTGCGCCTGTTGTAGTTACGCCCTGGATTTGGAGAATCTGCTTCACAATCTGCATGTCTATCCTGAAGCCAGCAAAGTCTATGAGAGTTCAGAAGTGCTGTGCCTACGTTGCTTTTTTAATTGCAGATTTGGTGCAGATTTTTTTTATCTGCAAATCTGAACTTAAAAAAGCATCAGACAATGATCCATGGTCACAGAGCTTTAGGATGCTTTCATACATCCCATGTTCATGGCCAACGATATTTGGAATGACTGTGGGTCTCCAGACCAGATCTCAACAGTGTCATGAATGCCTATGATGAGTCTGTTGTGTTGGAGTCAAAGGCTGGCTTCACACTGCGGTCAAGTCCGATCTGGTGCTGTCAGGGGTGAACCTGACAGCCCCGGACCAGATTTTCACCCCATGCAGCCCTATGGGGCCGGATGGAGATGGATGGCACCTCTCTGCCATCCGGTTTCCATGTGTCCGGGAGAATCCGGGAGAAATCGGATTTTTCTCCCGAACACAAAATCAGAGCATGCTGCATTTTTGAGTCAGGGGAGAAAAATCTCCCCAAATTGGATCCTCCCGCATCCGGGGCAATCCGGCGCTCACTGCCATTGGAGTTTATGGGGTCGGATTACCCCGATCAGGGAGGATCCGGGAACCGGACACCTGCAGCTGAAGTTCAGCGTGAGCTACACTGAACTTCATCATCAGGGAGCTGTCCCCTGTGAAGCGGTTCAGCACCACTTCGCAGGGGACAGCTGAGCTCTGCATCATCCGGCTGTACACCGGATCGGAGGGAATATTTGCCCTCCGGTTATGTGTCCAGATCCGGTCTGGGGCTTTCAGGTTCACCCCTGACAGCCCCGGATCGGACCAGACCGCAGTGTGAAGCCAGCCAAAGAGAACCTCAAACTGTCCAGATAATATGACCCGTAATCAGGCTGAAAGCAGCCTTAATTTGTGAGCATTTACAATGAAAACTTACAATATTGTTTTTTCTTATATAATAGACAATTCATATTGATTCTTTTCCAGTAAAATAAGCAAATGTTGTTTTCTAGTGACTATGACATTTTCTATGTACATGAAAACACAACTACAAATCTCCACATAAAAGCAGTGAATTAGTTCTGCATGACAGGTTAATTGTAAGATCTTTAATTCAAATACTTACCGTATATACTCGCGTATAAGCCGAGTTTTTCAGCCCAAAAACTGGGCTGAAAAGTCCCCCCCTCGGCTTATACGCGAGTCAATACGGCCCCCTCAAAGTTTGGCGCCCCCACCTCACTTTCTGGGCCCCCCCCGCATGCAGCCCTGCGCATATACATTACCTGTCTAGCAGCTGTCACCCTCCGATGGCGGATCGCGGCTCCCGGCTCCGGGCTCCATCTTCCTCGCTGACTTCCTGCTTGTCAGGTGACCGGC
Source organism: Allobates femoralis (assembly GCA_033576535.1). Classification (NCBI taxonomy): domain Eukaryota; kingdom Metazoa; phylum Chordata; class Amphibia; order Anura; family Aromobatidae; genus Allobates; species Allobates femoralis. Next base: position 84,801,175 of record JARQOC010000003.1, on the reverse strand, counting down.
CGGCGTCGTGATGACGTCATCGCGATGAGCCCCGGTCACAAAGCAGGAAGACAGCGAGGAAGATGGAGCCCGGAGCCGGGAGCCGCGATCCGCCATCGGAGGGTGACAGCTGCTAGACAGGTAATGTATATACGCAGCGCTGCATGCGGGGGGGCCCAGAAAGTGAGGTGGGGGCGCCAAATTATGAGGGGGGCCCTGCTGGGGCCCTGTATACTACCACTGGGGCTATATACTACCACTGGGGCTGTATACTACCACTGGTGCTGTATACTACTACTGGGGCTGTATGTATACTACCACTGGGGCTATATACTACCACTGGGGCTGTATACTACCACTGGGGCTGAATATACCACTGGGGCTGCTGTATACTACCACTGGGGCTGTATACTACTACTGGGGCTGTATGTAAACTACCACTGGGGCTATATACTACCACTGGGGCTGTATACTACTACTGGGGCTGTATGTATACTACCACTGGGGCTATATACTACCACTGGGGCTGTATACTACCACTGGGGCTGTATACTACTACTGGGGCTGCTGTATGCTACCACTGGGGCTGTATACTACCACTGGGGCTGTATATACCACTGGGGCTGCTGTATACTACCACTGGGGCTGAATATACCACTGGGGCTGCTGTATACTACCACTGGGGCTGTATACTACCACTGGGGCTGTATACTACCACTGGGGCTGTGTGTATACTACCACTGGGGCTGTATATACCACTGGGGCTGCTGTATACTACCACTGGGGCTGAATATACCACTGGGGCTGCTGTATACTACCACTGGGGCTGTATACTACCACTGGGGCTGTATATACTACTGGGGCTGCGTGTATACTACCACTGGGGCTGTATATACTACTGGGGCTGCGTGTATACTACCACTGGGGCTGCTGCTGTATACTACCACTGGGGCTGCTGTATATACCTCTGGGGCTGCTGTATACTACCACTGGGGCTGCTGCTGTATATACCACTGGGGCTGCTGCTGTAACACTGTTGGGGCCTGTATATACCACTGGGGAGGCTGCTGCATACCACACTGCTGGGGGCTGTATACCTGTGCTGGGGTCCACCCTCGGCTTATACACGAGTCAATAAATTTTCCCAGGTTTTGGGGGCAAAAGTAGGGGGGTCGGCTTATACACGGGTCGGCTTATACACGAGTATATACGGTAATTTCTCACACATGTTCCATCCACTGGGATAAATCTTTGTCACCTGCAGAATATGCAGTTATTCTCTATTGGTGATTTTACATAATTACTGTAAAAAAGTCCCAGCATCAAATTAGCAGTAAGAAACGTAATGATGTAAGGCTGGTTTCACATCACGATTTCAAGGCATCTGAGTGTATCCATTCCAAAACGGATACACTCGGATCCAAAATCGGATCCCATGTATCCCTATGGGGCTCGGTTCGGATCGGATGTGTGCCTTTTGCCATCCATTTTTGGCACCATCCGATTCTGTCCAATTTAAGCACGCAGCCTGCTGCGTTTTTGTGTCAGAGAAGTAAATCGGACAGTTTTGGATCCGAGCCGATCCGAGCCCTGATGACATGGGAGCCTATTGACATCGAATCCGAGCTGAACTCGGATCCGATGTCAGCTCCGTAGTGATGTAATGAGCATGCCCAGAAGCACTGCTCAGTACATCCTCCCTGTTCTCCCTCCTCCATCCTATCTACCCTCGCTTATCTATTGTTCCCGCCGCTCATCTCTCCTGTCCCCTCTTATTACCTATCATATCCCCTGTCTTTAGCCCTCCTTTGTCCTCCTGTATGTGAAAAATACTAATAATCCTCACAGAGGATACTTCACCTCTCCGGGGCTTCAGCGTTGCGACCATCTCCTTCTGCCTGCAAGGACCTCTCATTACGTCACCACGCTGATCAGCTGACATGTAGTGTGAAGTAGTGTGAAGTAGTGTGAAGTAGTGTGAAGTAGTGTGAAGTAGTGTGATGTAGTGTGAAGTAGTGTGAAGTAGTGTGAAGCCGGCCTTACGTGAGCAGGTAATTGAAGCTAGTTACCCCTAAGAGGATCAAATATTATGCATGTATATAGATTAATTAGTAAAAAGCAATAAATTCTCGATAACTATGTGGTCGAGTAGACGTTTCCTACTTTCTAGTGACAAAGTGCTAAATCAAAGGTGAGAAAAATTATTAAAAAGTCCAGACATTCCATGATATCTTTCAGCAATCTGAAGGCCCAGTAAGGGTACCTTTACACGTCGCAACATTGCATGCAATTTCACTTGCAACTTACTAGTTGCAGTGAAATCATGGACACATTGTTACATATGTACACGGCAACAAAACGGGTACTCTTATACTCGCATATTCGTTACGAGTTCTATTTTGTGGCTGTGTACCAATGGAACAAGATGTCCATGATTTCACTGCAACCAGCAAATTGCAAATGCAATGTTGCGACGTGTAACGGTACCTTTAAGATACCGTTACCCGACGCAATATCGATTGCAATATCGCCTCAAAGTCACGTGATGGGGTCAATTGCAATTGATATGTGAGTGCTTTGTGTTGTGCAACAGGGCGATGCGACTGTAATTTATTGCTGGAGCAACATCGCCTGATTTATGTGCAGACAATTAAATCAGGCGATATTGCAGAACCGATGTGGTAGGATCGCTCAGGGTGACACCGCAATTGCGATGTTGCAAGCAATTTCCCCTATTCATTACATTGAAAAATATAGCTCGCTGAATTGTTCATACCCAGCAAACGAAAGTTGCTTTCACCATCCTACTTGCGTTGCCTACGATATCTCCCCATGTGACATCTCCAAGTCAATCTTGGAAAAGTGACAAAAACGTGCTGGACCTTACAAAGCGGTCTGGGGCCTGAGGAAAAGGCTAAAATGGATGCACGATTGTTTAAAAGCCGGCGGTAAAAAGCTGCCGGCTTTTTTAATTAATAAGCTTATGTATGCTTTCCTCAGGCCCCCAGACCGCTTTGCAGGGTTCAGCAGCATAGTTTTCGCTTTTCTCTTTGACTTGCATTGTATTCGCTTCTTGTAATGAGTAATATCAAGTAAACTCACCGAGTAATGAGTAGCCCAAATACCGTACTATTAGTAAGGAGTATACTCGCTCATCCCTAAACGCAATATTGGATACATTATATTGATCCTTGGCATGTATAGAATTATTAAAGTATGACAAGTAAAATGACAACCATAATGTTTCTCAAGGGTATACATGTAAAACTCAGGCCAAAGGGCCAAAACTAGCCCAGAATGCAATTTCAGTTAGCCCGCGAGGAAATACCCAATGTCTACTAGAGTAGCTTCACTCTAGTAGACAGCGTATGCCTAAAACTACAAATAAATTGCTGCATACATCATCTGCACTCTTCCAATTCTATTCTCAACAATTGGCCTCCACCATGACCAAACCAATGACATGGAGCACACTTTACCTCCCCCATATACACCTTCAATATCTAACATCATTCCCTTGATGATGCAATACCACAAGGAATTATGGGATCTGGGGCCCACATCACACACACACATTTGCTCTCTTCCCCAATACTTCACACCGTTTGACTCCCTGAGTTTATATACATTTTGGTCTTGCAATGTTTTGCCTATGAGGTTTTTCATAATATTTCACCATCACTATGCCTCATCACTGGTCTTATACCTATTTTCCATATAGCTGATATAGCTAAGCCTGCTCCCTGATTACATACCATTTTCACTGTACTACTTTCACTAAATTTAGCCTATCCTTTTACTGTTACCTAACTATCAGCATTCTTCCTTATTATTATTGTTATTATTATTTATTTATATAGTGCCATTAGATTCCATGGTGCTTTACATGTGCAAGGGCAAACGAGGACAAGAACATTAAAAGACGACAATCAAATCGTACAGGTACAGTAGGGCAGAGGACCCTGTCCATGATGGCTCGCAGTCTACAGGGGACAGATGGGGAGACAGTAGGAGTTGGAGAGCTGAGCGTAAGACAGTATGGTGGATCAGGTCTCAGTGTAGGTTGTACACTTGGCGGAAGAGATTAGTCTTCAGGTTTATCTTGAAGGTTCCTAGGGTGGGCGAGTGTCTGATGTGTTATGGGAGAGAGTTCCAGAGTATGGTGGATGCATAGGAGAAATCTTGTATGCGGTTGTGGGAGGAGGAAATGCGAGGGGAGAAAAGAAGGAGCTCTTGGGAGGATCGCAGGTTGCATGAGGGTAGGTATTGGGAGATCATGACGGAGATGTATGAAGGGGACAGGTTGTGGATGGCTTTGTATGTCATGGTTAGTGTTTTGAACCGGGATCTCTTGGAAGTGGGTAGCCAGTGAAGGGTTTTGCAGAGTGGGGGGAGACAAGGGAATAGCGGGGAGACAGATGGATTAGTTGGGCAGCGGAATTGAGCATAGATTGGAGAGGTACAAGGGAGGTAGCGGCGAGGCCAGTCAGTAGGAGGTTGTAGTAGTCGAGGCGGGAGATGATGAGAGCATGGATGACTGTTTTAGCAGTGTCGTGGTCAAGGAAGGAGTGGATTCGGGAAATGTTTTTGAGCTGGAGATGGCAGGTGGTGGCGAGGGCTTGGATGTGGGGCTTAAAGGAGAGGAAGGAGTTAAGGATTACCCCGAGGCACTTGACATGGGGGACTGGCGAGATTGAGCAGTCGTTGACAGTGATGGAAAGGTCAGATAGGGGAAGAGAGCAACTTGGGGGGAAGATGATGAACTTGGTTTTGTCTATGTTCAATTTTAGGAAGCAAGCAGAGAAGAAGGATGAGATGGCGGACAGGCATTGCGAAATTTTGAATAGTAGGGAGGTGATGTCAAGGCCGGACAGATAGAGCTGGGTGTTATCAGCATAAAGGTGATATTGGAGGCCATGGGACTCAATGAGCTGGCTTAGGCCGAGGGTGTAAATGGAGAAGAGTAGTGGGTGGGTCATTTATATGGATACACCTAAATAAAATGGGAATGGTTGGTGATATCAACTTTCTGCTTGTGGCACATTAGTATATGGGAGGAAGAAAACTTTTCCAGATGGGTGGTGATCATGGTGGCCATTTTTAAGTTGGCCATTTTGGATCCAACTTTATTTTCTTTAATGGGAGGAGGGCCAAGTGACACATTAAACTGATTGAAAATTTCATAAGAAAAACAATGGTGTGCTTGGTTTTAACGTAACTTTATTCTTTGATGAGTTATTTTCAAGTTTCTCTTTGTTTACACCATTTGATATGTTGCAGAGGTTAACACATGAGGAGCGGATAGGAATTGTGTTGATGTTTGGTGAATGCAGTACCTGAGTCTTAGCAGCATATTTCAATGCAAGACACCCTACGAGACCACCCATTACCCATGCTACAGTTAGCAAACTGCTTGCCAAATTTCGTGAAACAGGTTCAGTGTTGGATTTGCTAAAATGCGGACACAAGAAAACTGTCACTCATGAAGAAACATAAGTGGCTGTCCTAGCTTCATTCAGCAAGAGCCCACAGCGTAGCACTCGCCGCATGTCACTGGAGAGTGGAGTCAGTCAAACATTCCTTCAGCGGATATTAGCTACTCACAAATGGCACCCTTACAAAATCAAGCTGCTGCAGCATCTCAACGAAGATGACCCAGATTGGCACACTGAATTTGCAGAATGGACAAAACAAAAATTGAAATAGGACAATCAGTTTACACAGAACATTATGTTCAGTGATGAGGCAATGTGAATGCTGAAGTTCACAAACAAAACCTCCGCTATTGATCTGACACTAACCCACAGTGGATAGACCCCTCCGAGTCCAAGACTGTTGGAACACAAACATTGATGGTATGGTGTGATATATGGGGTACAAAGATAGTGGGGCCATTCTTCATCAATGAAAACATCAATGCCACTGGATATCTGAAATTGCTACATGATGATGTGTTGCCCTCTTTATGCACTGAAGATAGCATGCTCTCTGAGTTTTTCAAACAAGATGGTGCACCACCATATTATGGGTGTCAGGTCCGAGCATTCCTACATGAACAGTTTCTTTGAAAGTGGATTGGTCGCCGTGGGCCAGTTGAATGTCTGCCAAGGTCTCCTGACCTGACTCCCTTAGACTTTTATCTTTGGGGTCATTTGAAGGCAATTGTCTATGCTGTGAAGATACGAGATGTACAGCATCTTAAACAATGGATACTGGAAGCCTGTGCTGGCGTTTTTTCTGCGGTGTAGCTATCAGTGTGTCAAGAGTGGGAGAAAACAATCCAACATAATGGGTAGCGCTTTGAACACATTTTATAAGTGGTCATAAACTTGACAAAAACTTATGAAAGAATAAAGTTACCTTAAAACCAAGCACGCCATTGTTTTTCTTATGACATTCTCAATACGTTTGATGTGTCACATGACCCTCTTCCTCTGAAAAAATAGAGTTGGATCCAAAATGGCTGACTCCAAATTGGCCACCATGGTCACCACCCATCTGGAAAAGTTTTCCCCCTCCCATATACTAATGTGCCACAAACAGGAAGTTGATATCACCAACCATTCACATTTTATTTAGGTGTTTCCATATAAATGGCCCACCCTGTACAACATGTCTCTAAAAAAACTGAATTGATGGGATGTGTTGAAGCATTCAACAGTTATTATCTCATAAAGCGATGCTGGTGAGATATAAGAAATAAGGCTCAGTCATTAACATAGAAAGTGGCTTGGTCCTTGAAGAGAACCTGTCATGTCCCTTTTTTTGGCACCAAATCACCTCCAATGATATTTTAATAACAAAAAAAGGATATGATAGGTCTCCTTTAAGGAGTTTTGACCAGATTGGTCTTGGTCTGCCCACTTTATTTATGTCATTTTTTAGCAAAAAAGTTGAATGATTTGTTAATATGTACATAACACGTGGTGTACATCTGTGTAAAAAAGTTGCAAATAATGAATCAGATGCAAATATCTGGATTACAAAAACCACTCCCCCAATAGTGAAAAAAACAGATGAACAATTAGAAAATAGACTTTAATTCAGCGCAACTTAACAGAAGAGATTGGCTCAAAACAAAAACAGCCTTAAAACAGGAAAAACTAGGCAAAAGCCGGATGCAAGTGCAATAATGAATAGGCCACAAATGGGTATTTAAATAGGTCTTGTCATAAGATCAAAAGCAGACAATTTTGCACTTAAGTTATTCCTGCTGCTCCCCTCAGTATTCAGCTTTTGTTTTGTTTTTTTCCACCATATAGTTCCAAAAATATGGGTCTTTATATTTAGTGATATGTAAGGGTCTTTACAAGGGGGTGTGGTTCACAGGATTATTTCGGGTATGTCCTTACACAGCTTTGCATTAATATCCTGAATGCAAAGCACTGGAAGTGACAGATGGTGCAAAATATAGTTTATCTTTGGCAATATAGAAGACAAAGAGATGGCCATGCTCACTTTGGTGGGTTGTGAAGGATCACAATCACTTTAAAGGCATATGATACCAGTATATCAGATTATAATAGTTTGCAGCAGTCCCTGGTATGTAGGAATCCAGAGAGAAAGAGTATAGATGAGGTTTAAAATACCACACTACCATACGATATCCACAAACAAAATGTTTTTATAAAACAATTTGTAAACTTTTTTTACGCATTTCATGGTCTGCATGCCCCTTCTTCAGAAATTGATCCCAGGATGTACATCCACATACTGAGACAGCGAGGTCTGAAATAAACTGGCGTCATGAACGGTAATAAAAAAAAAAGACACACAGGTGAACGAACCTGTCACCTGACACCAGAGACATACAAATACCACTACATTTAAAATACATTTGCAACTAAAATGTATATTAGAATAGCTAAACATTTTATTAAAAGAAAATTTTATGTAGTTATACTTAAAAGGATAATTAGAGAAAACACTAAGAAATTGTCATGATTTGAGGTGGAGGGGAGGTGGTTATAGCTTAGGGCTGATCAGGAGGAGGGCAAGGGTGGCAGCCCAGACATTCTCACTTTAAAGGTATTTCTGGGAACAAGGTCAGATAGGGACCCGCAGTCTAAGGGCCAGAGTAGTTCCCCTGATCGCCTTTACCTGTAACTGCTATCCTGCTACCTTATCCCCTTGTCCGTTACTACCATCTACTTGCCAAGAACCAACCTGTAGCCAAGCATGTTCAAACAAAACTGGGGCATTAACAGGAGGGCCTAAACCAACAATGAAATTAGAATGAAAAATTGCAGTCAGAGGAATTTCCAGGGTCAGATAGGAAAAATAAAAAGCAGTCAATAAGTACAAGCTGAGTCAAAGTCAGATTAAACATAATATCAGATCAAAGGGCTAAATCCAAGCAATAACTTGTAATTTTAACTGTAAGCAGGACGTGGTACTGCCTTAATTTCCACGGCCAGGTTCTTGCTAAGCTGCTAGACCGCACACATACCCATTCAGTCTAACTTAGGTGCACCACAGGTCCTAGTCACTAGTATCACTAGCTGGACAACACCCATGACACAAAATGTTATAGTCCTTAATGACTCCTCCGTCACCGGTGTGGCTTGCAGGGTGAATTTGGAATACTTTGCAATAGTGGTAGACATCATTGAAAAAGGTCTAGACTGCAATATACTGTAAGACCTTTATTATATAAGTTAAAAATAATTGAAGTTTCATGATAGATACAATACCTCATGTGCTTTAAGGAGAACGCAATGACCTAAGAAGAACTGGTGGCTGGAAATATGACCTTATTTGCTCTTCCAAGGCATAAGTACTAACTACTGGAGGCAGATGATGACAATTAATTAAGAAATATATTTCTCTTATTATGAGAAGTAATGTAGCACCATGTATAATAAACCTTCTTATAATAACTAGAGAAACTAGTAAATGCTGCAAGTCAAATTATCAAGAATAGTATGGTCAGTTGGGCAATCAACCACATAATTAATGAATTAAGAGCCTTAAGTCAATGAGATCCCATCATGCCATAAAATAAAATAGTCTCTAGATTATAAAACCTATTTGCATTAATGTAAATAAATCCAATCTTCTAAAACTACATTAGATTGTGAAACACTCTGGATTGTAAATAGAAGCTAATATAATCACCTATTCATTTTGTAAACAGAATGAAAAATTCATATAAGCTGTATGTTCACAAAACCCATGAAGTATGGTATTATCTAGAGATGAGAAGTCTTTTGAAATTGGAATTTAATGCATTTACTACATTTTCCCCAAAAATGTGGTTCATGGCGAATAAATGAGTGCAAATATCAATACTGGAAAGCGTATAATTGCTCAGAAAATACACATGGGAGAACAGAGAGAAAGCATCCCACTGATCATCAGAGCTTACACTTTACAGGCGAGAAAGAGAGGAACCACTGACCATAAGTGATCACACTCTACAGGAAAGAGACTGATAGAAGACCCTGGTGATCTTAAGGGCTTACACTCTACAGAAGAGAGAGACTGGCCAGAGTCACACATAGCAATCCGGTTTTTCTCCTGATTCTGTTTTTGGAAAATGCCATTTTGCATCTAAAAAACGCTATGCGCATGGTACCCATATGTATTACGGTATGCGTTAATGGATGCGTTTCTCATAGGGCCCCATGTTAAAAAAACGCATGCATTTTTTTCCTGCACCCAAAAACGCTGCTAGAAGGGTTTTTGGTGCCTGTTACAAAAACGCATAGCGATTTTTTAGTGCACTTTAGGGCCCTTTCACATCAGCGTTTTTTGAAATTTGCGGCAGATGCGGTGAAAAAACCGCATCTGCCACAATTACCACATACCGGCTGCACTTGCGGCGCGGTTGCGGTAAACGCCATGCAAAGTATAGGCGTACTTGCGGCAGGTGCGTCAAGTGCGGTTTTGCACTTTCGGCAGGTGCGGCAGCGAAAAAAACCGCGGCTGACATCGTTTTTTTTCTCTGCCGCACCTGCCGAAAGTGCAAAACCGCACTTGACGCACCTGCCGCAAGTACGCCTATACTTTGCATGGCGTTTACCGCAACCGCGCCGCAAGTGCAGCCGGTATGTGGTAATTGCGGCAGATGCGGTTTTTTCACCGCATCTGCCGCAAATTTCAAAAAACGCTGATGTGAAAGGGCCCTTAGACAGTGTGTTTTTTGCATTGGAGCCTATGGATCCGTTAACGCATGCGTTTTTCACAAAATTCTAAGTTGAAAAACTGTTACTTTTAACGGATCCAGGGCTCATGTGTGACCCTGGCCACTGAGAGAGGAATCCACTGACCATAAGAGATCACACTCTACAAGAAAGAGAGAGAGAGAGGAATCAACGGACCATAAGAGATCACACTCTACAAGAAAGACAGAGAGAGAGGAACCCACTGACCATAAGAGATCACACTCTACAAGAAAGAGAAAGAGAGAGAGAGGAATCCACGGACCATAAGAGATCGCACTATACAGGAAAGAGAGAGAGGAACCCACTGACCATAAGAGATCACACTCTACAGGAAAGAGAGAGAGAGAGGAACCCTCTGACCATAAGAGATCACACTCTACAGGAAAGAGAGAGAGAGAGAGGAACCCACTGACCATAAGAGATAACACTCTACAGGAAAAGAAAGCAAGGTTTTTTTATTACCGGGATTCCTCTGTGCTGACCTCAGGAAACAATTTTGATTTTATTCTTTATTCACCACACACACCAAACAGAAGGAAGCTGACGCGTTTCGTAGCCATATGGCCACTTCATCAGGGCATTAGTTACAGAGTTACATAGAAAGGACTTTATATAGACAAACATATCATCCAAAAAAAACAGCATCATGACATCATTTCCTGTGGAAACTCACTCAAAAGTTGATCTCACATTATAAGTCCTGCGTCTTGCCACTAAACTACCACCACCTCAGACCATTTGCCACTTTTACTTAGGCTAACCCCTGAGTTACATAGAAAGGACTTTATATACACAAACATATCATCATGACGTCATTTCCTGTGGAAACGCCCCCTTTATGTTACAAACAACTAAAATCACTCATAAAAATGTATTATCAAAATTTACATTGCATAAAAAAGAAGAAGAAAGAGCCCCACACATAAAACACAAATTTCAAAGGCATAAAAATTTTTCTTTAAAAGGTTTTTTCATTTGGTTCGAACTCACTCAAAAATTGATCTCACATTATAAGTCCTGCGTCTTGCCACTAAACTACCACCACCTCAGACCATTAGCCACTTTTAATCTGAATTCCTTATCAGCCAACTTTATTTTAAAATTTTATTCATTAAGCGATTTACCCAGGACTCAAACTACCTCTCAACCCAAGTTTCACATGATAGTCATGAGACTTACCTCGCCACCATCAAATACTCAGGCTGACCCCTGACTCTACATAAACAAGAACGGGATTAGATCAAAAAGATCCTCAATCCTCCACATCAGAAGCAATACCGCAAAAATAAATTTTTGATTTAATGAACCGGAGGAGTTCTTTTATTGATTGGTATTCAAGTCTTTACTCAAGGTAACAAAAACTGATGATAGTAATCATCACTGTCTGGAAACCTTCTCCAGGGATGCCTTCGTCTCGGCCCAGATTTTAGCGAAATCCCTATCCGGCATCTTAGCTGCAGGGTTGTCAGTCAGTCCAAGGGAGTCGAGATCCTATGGTGGTACCCATACACGATATAGAATGGAGTATTATAAGAAGACTTGCTGACATGGTTGTTATAGGAGAACTCCGCTCAAGGCAATAGGGCTACCCAGTCATCGTGATATGTGTTGAAGTGGCGCAGGTAGTTTGTCAATATCTGATTCCCTGTTCCACTTGACCATTAGGTTGCGGATTATATGCCGAGGAGAAATCCAGACAGACATCTAACTTCTTGCAGAGAGAATGCCAGAAGCAGGACATGAGCTGCACTCCCCTGTAAGACACAATATGGAGAGTAAAACGGTGAAGACGGAGAATATGCTGCACAAACAACTCCACCAGCTTGGCTGCGGAGGGAAGACCACACAAAGGAACAAAATTACCCATCTTGGAGAATCGGTCTACCACGACCCATATGACGGTACACCCCGCAGACACTGGAAGGTCGGTAATAAACTCTATGGCGATGTGCTTCTATGGCACAGACAGTACTGGTAGAGGCAGGAGATGTCCTGTGGGTAACCTTTTGGGTGTCTTATTACGGGCACATGAGGAGCATGCAGAGATAAACTCGGTAATCTCCTGGCGCATCTTGGGCCCTCAATAATTCTTGAAATTAGCTGCAGAGTTTTGTCAGTCCTGCATGGCCAGCTAGCTTAGACAAATGACAAACATCTTACCCGGAGGTAGCTGCATCAGTTGGACCAGTGCTTACCGTGGGAGTGCAGACTCGGTAAGTATGCATGCCGGGCACAGCAGGATATCGGCGTCTGGATGGGACCCAATCCCCCTGCGCCCCAGGGAGGGGTCCAGCCGGCCGTAGGGTTACAACCACCACTGTACATGATATGATAATGCACAAGATATCCCTACTGGAGAGTATGAAGGGGACTTGCACACTAGCCTGTTCTCTTATGCTTCAATGGGATGAAAAATGATTCAAGGTAAGTTTTGTTTTGTTTTGCGAATCATGAGATGAATCTCAAAATGTTTGAATTTGACTGAAACTCAATCCTTCACAGACTGATCCACTTAACTCTAGTATTATCTACTCGAAATAAAACATATCTATAACTAATTCCCCCCAAAATTATGCAAGACTAGTTTGAGCAATCTTAGGGCCGCTTTACACACACCAACTTCTGTGTACAACTTCTGAACAGATCTCTGGTTGCAGTGAAATCATGGACACATTGCTCCATTTTGTACACAGCCACAAAATGGAGCAATGTGTCCATGATTTCACTGCAACCAGAGATATGTTCAGAAGTTGGTCACAGATATCTGTGTGTGTAAAGCAGCCCTTAAGGTACCTTTACACGCCGCGACGGCAGGCTGGAAACATCGCGCTACTTCGCGTGCACGAGCACGCCCGAACGGCTACAAACGGTCAACGCACCCTCTTTACACGCCGCCATAAGGTGCGCTACGCTACGCTACATCTATAGCTAGCTACATCGCCGGGTGTCTCAAGTAGCCAGCTGTAGCGTAGCGTACCATGTTTACACACCGCTCCAACAAGCTACTATGGGCGGACCCGGTGCAGCAGGGATAGCACATAGGCGTGCAACAATCTTGGATTACGAGCCGTCCGTACGATGATAGGACAGCGCAATATCATCAGGATTGGCCAGGCATCGCAGGAGGCTGATTAATACAGCACGCTCGAGTAATTGTGTAGTGTGACTGGTCAGCTCCTTAAATATCCCGCCCTATGCTGCGACTACCAATCATAAAGCAGGAGCGACCTCCAATGATCGCAGATGGGGCGCGGTAACATGGCGACTGTGTCACGCCTTAGATACATGGCAGCCACATCGCCGGGTGTCCAGAGTTGCCTTCCGTCGCTTCTTTACACGCCGATACAGCTCGCTGCAATCGGCGATGTTGCCTTAAGTTTATGAGCAGAGACCATAAACAAATGTATCTGTCGCCGGCTGTAGCGTCGCCTCTTCAGACGCCGCTACTACAGGCGATATTGACGCTACAAGCTACAATTGTAGCTTGTCGCGCGATGTTTCCAGCCTGCCGTCGCGGCGTGTAAAGGTACCTTTACTGTAAAGGCACACTTGCAGTTTCATTGCAGATCATCTCCCGGCTACTCGCAGCTTGTAGTACTCCGACCGTCATATTGGAACACCCCAGTTATGAGTATTCTGATATAGCCACTCAGTGGCGACCAATCAACGCTCTTGGCACGTGTTTTAAAACACACTTCGCTGATTTGTCGCCGCTGCTGGCAGCGATCAATCAACAAAGCGGCCCGCGGCTTGGCGGGAATATGGATCCCGCGCCACTGATTGGTCGCCATGCTTATCCAGCTGCGGCAATCAATCTCGGCTGCTCGCAGCTTGTAGTTCCCCGACCGCCACAATGGAACACCCAATTTATGGGTATTCCGATAAGTTCACCGCGCCGCCTCGCTGATTGGTCGTCGCACTCAGCGGCAACCAATCAGCGATCTTGGTGCGTGTTTTAAATCCCGCTTTGCTGATTGGTCGCCCTGATTCAGCGAAGCGGGATTTAAATGACGTGCCAAGAGCGCTGATTGGTCACCGCGCTCAGCAATGACCAATCAGCAGTCTTGGCACGTGTTTTAAATTCCGCTTCGCTGATTGGTCGCCGTGGCTCAGAAAAGTGGGATTTAAATCATGCGCCAAGAGTGTTGATTGGTCGCTGCACTCAGCGGCGACCAATCAGTGGTCTTGGCACGTGTTTTAAATCCTGCTTCGCTGATTGGTAACCGCGGCTAAGCGAAGTGGGATTTAAATCACGCGCCAAGAACGCTGATTGGTCACCGCTCTCAGCAATGACCAATCAGCAGTCTTGGCGCAAGTTTTAAATCCCGCTTCGCTGATTGGTCGCCCCGGCTCAGCAAAGCGTGATTTAAATGGCGCGTCAAGAGCGGCAACCAATTAGCAGTCTAAACGCATGTTTTAAATCCCACTTCGCTGATTGGTCACCACGGCTGGCGGCGGCCAATCAGCGAAGCAGCGCATGGCTTGGCAGGAGCTTTGAATCCCAGCCGCCATATCAGAATACCCATAACTTGGGTGTTCCAATATGGTGGTCGGGGTACTTCTGCTGCGAGCAGCCAGGAGAGACTGGATAGCGTCGGTCATCTCCCGACGGTAGCCGCTGACCTCCGTGCGGCAGGAGATGAACCGCTGTTACCATTGGGAGATCAGCGGCTAGGGTCGCTGATCTCCCGTCGGTAGTGGTGGCAAGCGTGGTACAAATCCTGCGCCAATTCGTGACCCAACTGCACCTGTCGCTGATTGGTCACTGTGCTCAGCGGCGACCAATCAGCGAAGTGGAATTTCCGGTACAGAGAGATAGACACGATAAGGCTATTATATTATAGGATATTAGGCCAAGTGGCCAATATAAAAAATGTAAGATTTCTGTTAATGTTCAGTTTTGCTTTTTTTTCAATTACCGTATATACTCTCGTATAAGCCGTGTTTTTCAGCCCAAAATTTGGGCTGAAAAGTCCCCCCTCGGCTTATACGCGAGGATACCGCCCGCCTGCCATCCCCATCAGTATACAGGCCCCCCCATCAAGATCCAGGGCCCCCCCCCCTTGCTCGGCAAACCTGTAAAGTAAAATCATTATACTTATCACTGTCCTGTCGCCGCCGTCCCGCCGCTGCCGACACCGCGCTCCTCCGTCTTCATTCAGCGTCTTCCGGCTTCCTGTGGTCGCAGGCAATGACGTCATTGTCTGCTCCGACCACAGGAAGCCGGAAGACGCTGAATGAAGACGGAGGAGCGCAGTGTCGGCAGCGGCGGGACGGTGGCGACAGGACAGTGATAAGTATAATGATTTTACTTTACAGGTTTGCCGAGCAAGGGGGGGGGGCCCTGGATCTTGATGGGGGGGCCTGTATACCTCTGGGGCTGCTGCTGTATATACCCCTGGGGCTGGTGCTGTATATACCCCTGGGGCTGGTGCTGTATATACCCTGGGGCTGGTGCTGTATATACCCCTGGGGCTGGTGCTGTATATACCCCTTGGGCTGGTGCTGTATATACCCCTGGGGCTGGTGCTGTATATACCCCTGGGGCTGGTGCTGTATATACTCCTGGGGCTGCTGCTGTATATACCCCTGGGGCTGGTGCTGTATATACCCCTGGGGCTGGTGCTGTATATACCCCTGGCGCTGGTGCTGTATATACCCCTGGGGCTGGTGCTGTATATACCCCTGGGGCTGGTGCTCTATATACCCCTGGGGCTGGTGCTGTATATACCCCTGGGGCTGGTGCTGTATATACCCCTGGGGCTGATGCTGTATATACCCCTGGGGCTGGTGCTGTATATACCCCTGGGGCTGCTGCTGTATATACCACTGGGAAGGCTGCTGTAACACTGCTGGGGCCTGTATGTACCACTGGGGAGGCTGCTGTATACCACACTGCTGGGGGCTGTATACTACCACTGGGGAGGCCTGTATACCACTGGGGGGGCCTGTATACCACACTGCTGGGGGCTGTATACCTGTGTTGGGGTCCACCCTCGGCTTATACACGAGTCAATAGGTTTTCCCAGATTTTGGGGGCAAAAGTAGGGAGGTTGGCTTATACACTGGTCGGCTTATACACGAGTATATACAGTAGACCAAGATACGGAAAAACACAATTAAAAAGAAATCTAAATGGCATTTAAAATAAAAACGTGCTTTAAAAATGGCAATTTTCTGATCTCATATCATTTTCTACAATATATTAATAATTTAGATTCCTTTTAGCAATATATCACTACAGATATGCAAGTTTGCACCCCCAGTAGCAAAAAAACTATTTTTTGTCTTCATTAAAGGGAACCAACCACCAGGATTAACCACCTGTAAATCAGTGCAGCAGGTGATTGACATCTGCAGCATGACATCACTATTTGTCTTTGTCTTTTTAATTCCTCCCCTGTGGATTTGTCTTTCTGCAAACTGAACCTTCCTGAATGAGTGTAGATGAGAGGGAGGGGGAAGGGGTTTGGCTTACAGCAGAAAGACAAGCCCACAGTGGAGGAATAAAATCACAACCCCAAATAGTGATGTGATGCTGCACACATCAATCACCTGCTGCACTGATTTACTGGTGGTTAAATCCTTGTGGTTGGTTCCCTTTAACAAATATTTATGGTGATTTTATGCAAAAATCACTTTCCCCATACTTTGTACTTATGGTAATAAACCATTTAAGCAGAGGATCTTGCTTTATTCATGGAGCGCTACATACCCACCTTTGCTTTCCGAGGTAATTTTTAAACCTTAAAACATACCCTGTTTCCCCGAAAATAAGTCACCCCCGAATATAAGTCAGGGCAGGGCTGGCGCAGAATTTTCCAATATAAGTCATACCCCGAATATAAGACAGGGTGACTTATTTTCGGGGAAAATAAGACAGGGTACCGCTAAAGTGCCATTTTTGCTCATTGCATTTTTACCTGTGTCCCCGCTGTCCTGCTGGCCCCGCTGTCCTCCGTGGGCTCCCCTCTGCCCTCAGGTGCAGCCGCAGGTCCGCTGTCCCCCGTGGGCTCCCCTCTGCCCTCAGGCGCTGCAGGTAACCCCGAGGGCATAGGGATAATCTTGTGCACCTGTCGCCCAGGCCTGACGTCACCGCTGCCGGCAGGAGCTTCTGATTGGCCAGCGGCTCCCCAGCATCTCGAGCGCTGATTGGCTCAGCGGCTCGAGTGCTGATTGGCCAGAAGCTCCTGCATGAAGAAGCATCTGGACAACGCCCTGCACCGCGGAGGAATCCATAGTCCGAGGCCGCCATTACCCTAAAAAGTAAGGATGTTTCCTTGCTGACTTGCCCATTAAAACCGCAATTCCGCCGCACAGCCGACTTGCGGCACACTTGCGGCTGGTCCCCATACAATGTACGGTACTGTATGGGACACTTGCGGCAAGGTGCGGTTACCGCACCTTTGCCGAACCTTGCCGCAAGTGTCCCATACAGTACCGTACATTGTATGGGGACCTGCCGCAAGTGTGCCGCAAGTCGGCCGCAACTCGGCTGTGCAGCGGAATTGCGGTTTTAACGGTACTGTGCTGGGGGCTGCAGTGGCATACTGTATGGGGCTGGGACCCCATGGGAGGCTGCAGTGGGATACTGTATGGGGCTGTGACCCCATGAGAGGCTGTGTGGGATACTGTATGGTATTGTCATTTTTTTTTTTTTTTTAATATAAGTCATACCCCGAATATAAGACAGGGTGGGACTTTTGGGGGTAAAATAAATATAAGACACTGTCTTATATTCGGGGAAACATAAACAGGCTTCAATATCATGAAAACATAGCAATAAAGCCAAGTTCAAAACCCGAGAAAGGTCACAACCTTCTTTTTCCAGTTGGTAATTAATTCTTCTTTAAAAAAATAATAAATGAATTGATCTATTTGGACAGTACATTTAGCTTCTCTAAAATAAATGAGAAAATTTGAAAGAACAAACTGATAGATTGAAAAATGCAGCTGAGAAATAACATAATATAAAGAGGCCAACTATAGTGTTCAAAAGGATGGCATTGTCAAAAAATCAATATAAGTCGAAAAATGGCACGGCAGAACATTGATGGTAAAAGGTTAAACAAGAGCAATGAAGAATTAGAATCCATGCCAGGAATAGAAAATGAGTTATACTTCATTACTGATTAGATGGAGATCCTTGGTGTTTTGAGAAATGTTAAAATATCAGTGGAAAAAGGATGTTTTATTTCTATAAGTTAAAATAACTAAAATAACTTTTTATTTATATAATGTTTCAGAAACCACAGACTTATTAGTGTAGTACTCACTTTCAAACATCCTTATAACAGATTGATGTGTTAAGGATTTTTGCAATTGAGGTAATAAATATCTTAAATTATTATTTACAATTAAAAAAAAAAAATAATGGTCATGTTCCCTGTTTTGATGCAAGCTCACGTGATGAGTTTGCATCAATCTCTGCACATGCCGGCTGATCTGATCAGCCGTGTGCAGCTAGCACGTGACATGGAAAACCATGTTACTAGTTGAAATATATCAGCAGTTAAAAAGAAATCCTGTTTGTTAGTGCAAAATAATATCTGTTGGTTCAACTGATGACCTATAGAAAAGTGTCTCATCACCAAGATGACCCACAAGAGACATCTCATGATGGGTAAAACCAGTGAGCTGTCTCAGGACCTTTGCAACCACAGCTGACATCAACATCACTTACCATTATCCTGATTGCCACTGTACCAGGGCAATTGGAAGAAATAACTAGATTTGGTGTATCTAATGAATGTGCTAATTATGGGGACAAATATGTGCTGGTATTTCTAGACTCGGAAGGGCCAAATAACCAATGCCCCTTCCACACTGATGATATCAGCCCCAGCTGTCTACTTTACCTTGGCTTTGTTTTAAATTATTATTGTTTATTGAAATAATTTTCTAAAAACAGGATGATCTCCCCTGTATTTTTTTTATAACTAGCCAAGGTAAAGCAGAAAAGCTGGGAGTTGCAGCCTGTAGCTGTCTATTTCACATGTGCTTGTTATTAAAAATAGTTATTTTTCCAAGTGGTGCACCTGACAGTCACAGCAAAGCATATACTTGAATTGGATGTGATGGAGATGGAAGTGCCCACACTGGAAAAACTTGCTGATTGGCTGCTTTGAAGCCTTTCAATAAGCTTTATTCAGATGGTAAAAATTCTAAGGCCCCTTTTGCATGTATGCGTTGGTGAATTACCTGCGTTTGCCTGCCCTGTGCTAGTGCAAAAGCAAGCGCAAGTGCAGTTTTAGGCAAATGCAGGCAAGCACATCAGCGCATAGATTCAGTGCTCCTGCGCTCGTCTGCGCTCGGTGCCCCCTTTACCTTCTATGGCCAAGCACAGCCAAGCGCAGGAGCCGACATCCCCAAAGCGTGAGTGTGACAGTGCTGATATCACCGTGCATGTGCTTAGTCAGATGAACTCGGAAATGCTGCTTTCCACGTTTATGGCTGCCTCTGACAAAGAGATGACGTCAGGCACTTCGCACTTATGCTTCGGGGATGTCAACTGCTGCGCTTGGCTGTGCTCGGCCAGAGACGGTAATGGGGGCACCGAGTGCAGACAAGTGCAGGAGCACTGCATCTATGTACTGATGTGCTTGCCTGCATTTACCTAAAACTGCACCTGCGCTTGCTTTTGCGCTAGTGCAGGGCAAGAAACGCAGGTAATTCACCAACACATACATGCGAAAGGGGCCTAAATCTCCTTCCAGGTATGTTTAGGACCTACAAGTCAGTAGATACAGTGACAGACCCTGCTCAAGCATTATTCTATCCAACCGAGTTCCTCAACTCCTTGGCACCACATGGACTACCTCTGCATAACCTCCTTCTAAAACCAGGAGCAGCAATTCTGCTGTTCAGAAATGTAAGGCCTGTTTACACGCATAGATAATTATGCAGAGATTCTTCGCAGATCTCTGGTTGCAGTGAAATCATGGACACATTGTTACATTTGTACACGGTCACAAAATGGAACAATGTGTCCATGATTTCACTGCAACCAGAGATCTGCGAACAATCTCTGCACAATTATCTGTGTGTGTAACTGGGCCTTTACATCCACCAAAGCTGTGTAATTGAATAAGACTCTTAGGCTAGGGTCACACTTGCGTCAGCCCTTACAGTTGACGCAAGCGCTAAAATCTTAGAATCTTTCCCGAGATGCAGCCTGAACACAGGCTGTGTAGCGGGAGAACCCGACCCCTAGCAACCCGCTGTGTTCCCTGGATACCAGCTACACAGCGGGCTGCGGGGAGTGCGATTTGCACCACGCACAGTGAAACGCAGCATGATGCGTTTCCCTGTGCGTGGTGCAAATCTCACTCCCCGTAGCCCGCTGTGTAGCTGGTATCCAGGGAACACAGCGGGTTGCTAGGGGTCACGTTCTCCCACTACGCAGCCTGTGTTCAGGCTGCGTCTCGGGAAATTATTCTACGTTTTCAGCAGACACCGCTGGAAACTTAGAATACGCCCAGTGTAACCCTAGCATACGTTTTTAGCGCTTGCGTCAGCTGTAAGGCTGACGCAAGTGTGACCCTAGCCTTATTTATTACCATGTTTCACACTTTTAATTGAAGCAACCATTTTGACATGATGTGCCAAAGGAGAGGATGTTTTCATTCCAAGAATTCTGCTCATTCTGATTTGCTTTTTGATTTTAAAACGCCTCCAGTTTCCAGTTCAACTGCCATTTGCAAAGTCTTTTACAGGACAGTTCCTTGAAAATAGCAGGAATTGATTTGCAATCTCCATGCTTTTCTCATGGTCAACTTTACGCAGCCTGTTCAAGATTTGGAACAGCCAAAAACTGTTTTGGCTGTTCGACTTTGCACCAAGAACAAACACCAAGAATGTTGTTTATTAAAAGGATCTTGAATAAGGAGTTGCAGATAAAGTACTTTATATTACTTGGGTAATCATTTAAGCCAGAATCAAACAGGCCAATCCACTTTTTTGAGGCTTTAGAAAACCGGTTCTGGTAAATTTAGGGTGCCAGTATTGTCTCCTGAGCTCCTGGCCGTGTTTTGGACTTAGTAATCTTTTCACAAAAATGCATATGCGTTAATGCATGTTGCCTATATGCACCATGCATTATCGCATTTCTTCCCCATAAGGCCCCACGTTAAAAAAACGCATGCGTTTTTTTCCTGCACCCAAAAACGCTGCATGCAGCATTTTTTTGAGCCTAGGAAAACCGGATTACCGCTTTTGAAAAACACAACCACACTTAAGTGCACCATGCGTTAACGCATATGCGTTTTTGTACTTAGAAATAAAAATGACAAAAATGATCCCAAAAACTGATTTAAGCCGAAAACAGATGGTATGTGTGACCCTGGCCTTAGTTGTTGATGCATATCTGTGGTGTTGAATGTATGATGTGATATGCTTCTATTACTTTAATTTTTTGATCTTTAGTAATAAAATGTCTGTCTATTTACTTTGTGACTGTTTTTTTTATAGCTAAGGCTGCCTTCACACTTGCGTTTGTGTCTGCATGCGGAGGGCATGCAGACGCAAACTCAGACAAACGCAGCCCATACTAATGTGAACGCAGCGGAGAATCTCCGCATGCGTTCACACTACTATGGTGCCCAGGCAGCCAATCAGCTGTCTATGTGGGCGGCTGGGAGGAGGAGATCAGCGGCAGAGATCTCCTCCTCCTCCCGACACAGCTGATCTCCCGCCAGTGTCAGCGGGGAGAAACAGCTGATCTGACAGCTGTTTAAATCTCCCGCGCTGACACCGTATAGGTGATATCAGTGCAGGAGATAAGAAACAGCTGATCACTGCTTCAAATCTCCCGCGCCGACATCACCTATTCGGTGTCAGCGTGGGAGATTTAAACAGCTGTCAGATCAGCTGTTTCTCCCCGCTGACACCGGGGGGAGATCAGCTGTGGCTCTGCATGATCTCCCGGTGGCCGCCAGTGATCACTGGCGGCCACCGGGAGAGATTTTAATGAGATTACCAGCATTCTCCTGCGGTGTCATGCGGAGGACTCTGCGGATCCATTGAGATCAATGCATTTTTTGTGAGCTTGCGGGCGCTTGTAGATAAAACAAGCGCCGCGAACGCACAAAAAAATGTTGCATGCTGCGTTTGGAGTGCGGTCGGAGGGCACATAAATTATGCGCATCCGAGCACAAATGCGTCCAAACGGAGCCATACGCAGGCACATGCGTTCCCATGTTAAACATAGGAACGCTTGTGCGCAAGCATTAGGCTGCGTTTAGTGCGCTACGCTCCAAACGCAAGTGTGAAGGCAGCCTAAGAACAGTTAGTTACTATCCCAGGAAACACTGCGTACTATAGCTAGTAGTGAAAAAAACGAGATAGAAGCAGATAGTGATCATGTATGCAATTAATCTGATTGCTGTGCATATGTGTATGTGTATATGTATATATATCAAAACAAAAGAATAGCCATGCACCGCCCAGCAATCCGCGGTGGCCCGCTTATGGCCACATAGGCACTCCCACAGGCTGCCGGATTACCAGAGTGCGTCTCAATAGAAGAAAGTCCAGCAATCAATTCAAAAGAAATGAAACAGCACTCACCAGTTCTTCTGTGCTCACTTTTATTGATGCTGAACAGGGTTACATGGATGCAGGGAGGGGGTGCTTGAGAGCCGGACTATGGCTTGCCGTTTAGTTTAGATCAAGGACTCGTGAAAGTTCAAAATAGTTCATATTGTTACACCTTTTAAAGATTTTATATTGAGGATTAATTGGGTTTATTTGTCTTGTATCGGGCCAATAAGGGTGCCTTCACACTGCGGCACGATCCGGTCCGGGGCTGTCCGGGATGACCCTGACAGCCGCCGCGGACTGGATCAGCACACAGAACCGGAGGGTTAATATGCCCTCTGGTCCAGTCTGCAGCGCACGCAGCTGCAGCCGCTGACAGGTCAGGACCGCGGCGCCGCGGTCCTGACTTATCAGCAGCGGGAACTGCGTACGCCTGCACACCGAACCGGAGTGCATATTAGCCCCCCAGTCCCATGTGCTGATCCGGTCCGCCACTGTCAGGGTCATCCCGAACACCCCCGGACCGGATCACACCGCAGTGTGAAGCCGCGCTAACACAAAACATAAGCCAAAGTGCCATCATTTTTATTTTATTCTACAGAATATTCAGTATATTGAGGTATTGTATACACAGTCATAATAGTTTTCTCTCCTGATTTAATATTTTACAATATTGTAGATATAGCAATAAACCATATTGATAAGAGCTTCTGTTTTTTTGTAGACATAAAATATCAATTACGGTCAGGGCCGGTTTTAGGCAAAGTGGGGCCCTAGGCAAAAGGTTAAAGTGGGCCCTAAATGCTCAGGCCCCTTTCACATCTAACGCTTTGCTGCATTTTGCTCAATTTGCATTTCCATGCGTTTTTACCGCAAAAACGCATCAAAACGTATGCGTTTTTGTTCCCATTGATTTTAATGGAAACACATGCAAAAACGCTGCCCAAAACATCGGGGAAGACGTTTTGTGCTGCGTTCGCAAAAATGCATGCGTTCCCATTGAAATCAATGGGGGAAAAAACGCTAGCGTTTTTAATGCGTTTTTAGCGGTAAAAACGGCTAGAAAGGCAAATTTAGCAAAACGCACACCAACCTTAGATGTGGAACAGGCCGTAGTTATATGGTAAGAGTGACTTCATAAGTTGATTATCTAGGTCAGAATAAGAACATACTGAACGTCATTTTTATTTCAATCATAAAAAAAAAAACTGAAATTTGTAAAAAAAAAAAATATTTTTTTTTTATTTTCCGAGACCCATGATGTTTTAATTTTTGAAGATACATAGATATGTGAGGGCTTACTTTATGTGCCCTGAGCTGACATTTTTACTGATACCATTTTGAGTCAGATACAACATTTTGATCGCCCTTTATTGCATTTTATTGTAAAAATGTGGTGGCCTAAAAAACATAATTCTGGCGTTTTTATTTTTTTCCCATTACGCCATTTACCAATTGGATTAATTTACTTCATATATTGATAGCTTAGATTCTTACAAACGCAGCGATACCAAATATGTGTATTTTTTACATTTTTTTCACTGTTTTATTGCTATTTTCAGTTCAGCTCCTTTGGGGGCCCCTAAGAGACTGGGGGCCCTAGGCAACTGCCCAGTCTGCCCCCACCTAACGCCGGCCCTGATTACGGTACATGAATTCATGTATTTAATTAGAAGCTACAATAATTTCAGCAGCGTAGTTATCCATTTTAATTTTATTTTATCAAGATATTTAAACGATAAAAGATAAATAACCTCAATTTATGAAATGACAGACTTACATTTACTATATACTGTTGCTGTGGCATGTTTTATCCATTGCTTCTGTTAAGGTCTGTGAGCTGTAGAACAATTAAATTCAGAATTGTTTATTTAGGAAAGGTCAGGTTATTTGGTTTCGTCAGGCTGAAATGTACAATGAGCTTAAAATCATTTATATTGATCCATAATACTGATTTCCCATTAAGTCTATATTGGATGGGAATCAATTTACTTAGTTTTCAGAATGTACATTACTAATGCAATGGTCATTCACAAATAGTAAATGGTAATGTATAATGTATTTTAAAGTAGTTGTCTAGTAAAATTGCAAAGTGCTTGTGAAAATTAAAAAATTGCCTTCTCGAGAATCTAATGTGAGAACTGGTAACATCACTAATGTATCATTAATGAACAATAAATATAATTTGGCAAGTCTATACCTTAGAACAGGGGTAAGGAACTCCAGTCCTCAAGGGTAGCTAACAGTGCAGGTTTTCAGGATTTCCTTAGTATTGCACAGCTGATAATATAATCACTTGCACTGGTGATGATTCCAAACCATGTGCAATACTAAGAGAATTCTGAAAACATGACCTGTTGGCGCCCTCGAGGACAGGAATTTCCCACCCTTACCTTAGAACGAAAGGCTTTGGATACCATGCCATATACATAAACTCCCTCTTAGACCTTCATTAGTATTTTGACATGTGTTGCCTCAGCCTTTTTCATATGGGCTTGCTACATCCTGTAGAGCAGAGGTCCCCAACTCCAGGTCTCAAGAGCCATCAACAGTGCAGGTTTTCAGGATTTCCTTAGTATTGCATAGGTGTTAATCTGATCATCTGTACAGGCAGGCCCGGCGTCAGCACCCGGCGCACCCGGGCAAGTGCCGGGGTCCGACTGCTTGGAGGGGGCCCACCAGGCCCCTGAGGGCTAGGGTCACACTTGCATTGTGACCCTAGCCTGACGCAAGTATTGTCTGCTGCAGCGCAGAGCGTTTAATGCTATGCGCTGCCAGCAACGGAGCCCATAGAAACCCGATGTTTACATTGCCAACCAATGGTTGTCAAGGTAAACATCGGGTTTCTATGGGCTCCAGCGCATAGCATTAAAAGCTATGTGCTGCAGCAAAAATACTTGCATCAGGCTAGGGTCACAATGCAAGTGTAACCCTACCTCAGGGGCCTCTGAGCACACTGCCCCCACAGCCTGGGCCATATCCAGGGGGCAGCTGGGGGTCATTTGCAGGTAGGGCGCACTCAGCCTCCTGCAGCTCCAGAGATCTCCCTCCGTGGGAGCCAA
Source organism: Allobates femoralis (assembly GCA_033576535.1). Classification (NCBI taxonomy): domain Eukaryota; kingdom Metazoa; phylum Chordata; class Amphibia; order Anura; family Aromobatidae; genus Allobates; species Allobates femoralis. Next base: position 84,775,431 of record JARQOC010000003.1, on the reverse strand, counting down.
ACAGAGCTGCACACTCCGGGCTGACAGGACCTGTGATGATGTCAATGGAGGGTGGAGTCAGGGGTCACATGACCAGCTCCTCAGTGTATGCAGGACTCTGAGCATCATGATGGCCAGCATAGCAATTAGGTGAAGTTTATGTGTGGGTCAGGAGGGATTTACAGTGTGAATGTAGCAGAGGCTGAGTGTGATAGTGTATCGAGGGGTATAGTGCAAATTTGGTAAGTTAGTGAGTGTGGGTCAGGAGGGGATTTACTAGGTGTGAATTTTGCAGAGGGCGGAGCGTGTGTACTGAGGTGTACGAATCGGAGCCCAGTGGTGTACGAGGTGTACGGAGCGGACCCCAGTGTGTACTAGGTGTACGGAGCGGAGCCGAGTGTGTACTAGGTTGTAAGCGTGTGACGGGAGGCGAGCGTGGGTGTGTACGAGAGTGTTACGAGTGGGGCGGAGCCATGTGGGTACTAGGTGTACGGAGCGGAGCCGTGTGTGTACGAGGTGTATGACGGAGCAGGTGTACGAGGTGTATACGGAGGGTGCGTAGAGGTGTGAGCCCAGGTGCTAGAGGTGTAAGAGCGGAGCCGTGTGGGTAGAGGTGTAATGGAGCGGAGCCGGTGGGTACGAGGTGTAGGAGCGGAGCCGCGTGCGTAGGAGGTGTATGGAGCGGAGGCCGCGTGCGTAGGAGGTGTATGGAGCGGAGCCGCGTGCGTAGGAGGTGTATGGAGCGGGGCCGCGTGCGTAGGAGGTGTATGGAGCAGGGACCGCGTGCGTAGGAGGTGTATGGAGCAGGGCCGAGTGCGTAGGAGGTGTATGGAGCAGGGCGCGTGCGTAGGAGGTGTATGGAGCAGAGCCGCTTGCGTAGGAGGTGTATGAACAGGGTAGCACGAGGTAGGAGGAGCCGCTCTAGAGTAGTTCATGCCCCTTTCCAGCAGCATTCTTCTCCATAGTCTCTTCTGCCCTGTCTGCATTCTGCAGCTCAGCATGGAGGGGCACGATGTTGTCATCACTGTGCTGATATGTGCAGAGTGACCGGAGAAGACTGGAGCAGCGAGAAGAAAGGTGAGGAGAAATAGAGATCCGGATGGCCAGACATTCCGCTTGGCTGTGGTGCCACCCATATGGCAGTGCGGCTCCATTGAGCTGCTTGCATTATTTGTGCGCTTCAGGAATGCTTGTGTATATACCAAGCATCCTCAGACGCCAAAAATGCAACATTTTGCATTTGAAGGGTATTTTTAAAAAAGGCAAGGGAACGCAAACGCATTTTAGCCCGCTCCTAACAACATGTAATATACTCACTGTCAGAAACAGCTCTTGCTGGTTTCGGCAGTCACTGTTCCTGTAAGGCTGCCTTCACATAGGCGTTTTTTTTAAAATGTGGCAGTTGCGGTAAAAAAAACCCGTATCTGCTGCATTTTCCGCCTAGCGGCTGCATTTGCTACACTTTGCGGCAAGCCCCATGCATTGTCTATGAGGCTTGCGGTAAGTGTGCAGCAATTATATATCATAGTCCATGATATGTACTAAAGGGGGCCCACTGAGACTTTTTCGCCGGGGCCCACAGAAACTGGAGCCGGCCCTGTGTACAGGTGATGATTCCAACTCCTGTGCAATACTAAGGAGATCCTGAAAGCATGCACTGTTGGCGGCCCTTGAGGCCTGGAGTTGGGGACCCCTACTGTAGAGCCTATAATATTGTGTCTTAATGTTGGTATGCAAATTGCATCTGCAAAGAGGACTTGGACTCTAACGCCACCTACTGGAAAGCAGCAATCCTAAAGCTGTGCCCCAATGTTGAGTTTTTTTATGCATTTTTGTTGCATTTTTGTGTCACCTTTTGTCACAAAACTGTATGGGCCATTTCACATCTGCGCTCCAGTGCATTTGGCAGCATTGCGCTAGTGCAGGTGGTAGTGCAGTGCCAGCGCTAACAATACCATTACCTTGTATGGGCAAGCACAGTCAAACGGAACCCTGAAGCGCAAGTGTGAAAGTGGCTGTGTCACAGCGCATGTGCTAGTCCGGACACACCTGAAAAGTGTCATGCGACGCCAGCAAAGTCTATGAGAATTCTGAAGCGTTGTGCCCACAATGCTTTTTTTCCATGCAGTTTTGGTTCAAGTTGTGGTTAGGACAAAAAAATGAGAATGTCAGTTCTATGGTGTGTGTTTCAGCCCCCTCAGGCATTGACAATAGTGACCAAAAAACGCATGACCAAAAAATGTATCAAAAACATAAAAAACACGTGTGTTGTGGTGCGTTTTCCTGCCATAGGGTTCAGTTTAGCAGTGTTTTTGTGCACCCAAATAGTAGGGTCGGCACATAGTCTAAAAGTCAATAACTACCCTTTAATGAGTCTTTTTATATGACCAAGGATATATTTCAAACCAGATATGCAGTTTGCATTTTCAGGTGATTAAAGAAGAAAAGGAAAATCCGGAACTCCCAAATTCTTTTTAAAACATCAAACTGTTTTATTAAAGGTCCATTAGTCAAATAGTGTCTTCAAAGACTGTGAGGTCAGCGAGACTGGGGATAGAGGAGAAAAGAGGAGGCGCAGATCTAAGTGCAGTGTATTAGTAGCAACAATTGCTCTTAGGTATTGTTCTCACCTTTCTGGTGTCTTGTGCAGTTCGCATATAATCCTACAGAGGGATATTTCCTGGATCTCCTGGCCTGCTGCTTGTTCCCAGAGATGTGAGCCGCCCAAAGGGAGGTGTGTTGAAGTGAAGGAAAAAAATTTTTTTACGGAAGAGGAATTATTTGCTATTAGGATGTTCCTATTTGTGGAGCGAAGGGAGGTTATTTCAGAGGAGAGGGATACTAAAATTGTATCACATTCATTCTCCTTTCTCTCATTCCCTTATCCTATACAGTCTCATCATATTTTTGTATATAAAATTGACCATTATCCATTACGAGGAGATACGATTATACTTATTTGTACATTTTCCAGTTTATCGTTGAGGCCACCTGGATACAAAGTTCATAATCTGTACATCCAGAAGGCCTCTTTCCTATTTAATAGCTGTATCCTGTTCGGAGTATCCATGGGAATCTGCTCAACTGGAATTAAGGAAATATTAAATTCCTTTTTGTGGCTTAGAAGGAGATGTCTAGATAGGCTATGCGTAAGAAGGCCCACTTTGGCGTTATGCCTATGACCATTTAGCCGAGTTCGAACCATTTGTGTGGTCCTCCCCACATATTGGAGGCCACAGCTGCAAATTATGACATAGGCTGTGGTCACAGTACCATTTTTCACATGCATTTTTGGAGACCTGCGTTTTCAAAAACGCATGTAAAAAACGCACCCATAGGCCCCCATGTTAAAAAACGCATGCCCTAATAGCCAAAAAGCATGTGTGACTGTCCCATGCGTTTTTGGAGCATATCCAAAAACGCATGCGTTTCTGTAGAAAACGCATGCGTTTTTGTAGAAAACGCATGCGTTTTTATAACATGGGTTCCTATGGAAAACGCATGCAAAAACGCATGTACAGTTAGTACCTTTTAGTGCCATTCAAAAACGCATGCGTTTTCCCATAGGAGCCCATGTTAAAAAAACGCATGCGTTTCCGCATGCGTTTTCCATAGGAACCCATGTTATAAAAACGCATGCGTTTTCTACAAAAACGCATGCGTTTTTCAAAACGCTCAAAAAAATACTACAAGCACTATTTTTAGGTGCAGATTCAAAAACGCACCCAAAAACGCAGGGAGCCATCACACACCTTACAAAACTCATGCTGACATGAAAAAAAGCATGAGTTTTGTTAAATCACTTAAAAAAACGCATGGCAACTGTGACCACAGCCTTATATGACAAAATCAAGTGAGGTCTGCATATGCAACTAAGGCTGGGTTCACAGTTGACATGAGTTTTTTTTTAGTCATTTTACAAAACTCATGCGTTTTTTCATGTCAGCATGAGTTTTTTAAGGTGTGTGATGGCTCCCTGCGTTTTTAAATCTGCACCAAAAAATGCAGCATGTACAATTTTTTGGTGTGTTTTAAAAAACGCATGCGTTTTTGTAGAAAACACATGCGTTTTTATAACATGGGCCCCTATGGAAAACGCATGCAAAAACGCATGTACAATTAGTACCAATTAGTGCCATTCAAAAACGCATGCGTTTTTTTAACATGGGCTCCTATGGAAAACGCATGCGATTTTGAATGGCACTAATTGTACATGCGTTTTTGCATGCGTTTCTCATAAGGCCCCTTATTAAAAAACGCATGCGTTTTTGGAAATGCACCAAAAACGCATGGTACTGTCACACATGCTTTTTTACTATTAGGGCATGCGTTTTTTAACATGGGGGCCTATGGGTGCGTTTTTTACATGCGTTTTTGAAAACGCAGGTCTCCAAAAATGCTTGTAAAAAATGCAACTGTGACCCCAGCCTAATTACCGTATATACCCGTGTATAAGCCGAGTTTTTCAGCCCAAAAATTGGGCTGAAAAGTCCCCCCCCTCGGCTTATACACGAGTCACTATACAGGGTGAGTGGGGTGGGGGCTGTGTCGGGCTGGGGAGGCAGGAGGAGGCGGTGGGGATACTGTATATTGAGCGGCCCCGTCACGTGGGGCCGCTCATTACATATGCACTGCATCCCCCTGTCAATCAGCGCCAGGGGGAGCAGTGCATATCTGTAGATAATGCCCCCCAAACTGCTGGCACACGTCCCCCCCTGTTGTAAGGCCCCCCCTGCTGAATACTTACCATCCCTGGTCTTCAGCAGCACCTCCGCGCCGGTCCTCTGTGCTCCGGTCCTCCGTGGTCCCGTCCTCTGTGCTCCGTTCCCCGGCTGTATCATGTGACCGGCCGGGTCGCAGAAGCGATGACGTCATCGCTTCTGCGACGCGCGTGAACCCTGGATGCAGCCGTGGACGGCAGCACAGAGGACGGGACCAAGGTGGACCGGAGCACAGAGGACCGGCGCGGAGGTGCTGCTGAAGACCAGGGATGGTAAGTAATCAGCAGGGGGGGCCTTACAACAGGGGGGGACGTGTGCCAGCATTTGTGTGGGGCTGCTGTATATAGGGGCTGCAATACTACTGGGGCTGCTGTATATAGGGGCTGCTGTATACACCACTGGGGCTGCAATACCACTGGGGCTGCTGTATATAGGGGCTGCAATACCACTGGGGCTGCAATACCACTGGGGCTGCAATACTACTGGGGCTGCTGTATACACCACTGGGGCTGCAATACCACTGGGGCTGCTGTATATAGGGGCTGCAATACCACTGGGGCTGCAATACCACTGGGGCTGCTGTATATAGGGCCTGCTGTATACACCACTGGGGCTGCAATACCACTGGGGCTGCTGTATATAGGGGCTGCAATACCACTGGGGCTGCAATACCACTGGGGCTGCTGTATATAGGGGCTGCTGTATACACCACTGGGGCTGAAATACCACTGGGGCTGCTGTATATAGGGGCTGCAATACCACTGGGGCTGCAATACCACTGGGGCTGCTGTATATAGGGGCTGCTGTATACACCACTGGGGCTGCAATACCACTGGGGCTGCTGTATATAGGGGCTGCAATACCACTGGGGCTGCAATACCACTGGGGCTGCTGTATATAGGGGCTGCTGTATACACCACTGGGGCTGCAATACCACTGGGGCTGCTGTATATAGGGGCTGCAATACCACTGGGGCTGCTGTATATACCACTGGGGGCTGCTGTATATACCAATGGGGCTGCTGTATATACCACTGTGGCTGCTGTATATACCACTGGGAGCTGCTGTATATACCACTGGGGGCTGCTGTATATCATACTGCTGGGGCCTGTATACCACTGCTGGGGGCTGTATACCTGTGCTGGGGTCCACCCTCGGCTTATACGCGAGTCAATAGATTTTCCCAGGTTTTGGGGGCAAAAGTAGGGGGGTCAGCTTATACACGGGTCGGCTTATACACGAGTATATACGGTAACCAATTAGTGGAAAAGAGGAAAAGATCCCTTATAATTCTGTATATAAGAGTATGTTTTTATAATGTCTGTGATTTTATCTGATGAAGGCTTGTTATATGTTAAGCCGAAACGCGTAATAAAAGAAGAAATTATTTTGGAATAATTTGCCATCCCTGTGATCCCTCTGGTAGGGCTTGAATTCAAACCAGAAATTTTTTTTTTTTTTCCTGCACATTAAAGGTCCATTAAAATTTGCATATTTTTAAAAAAACATGTAAAGTCACATGGGTTCCGCCTGACATGTTTCGAACATGGGTAATCATAGGCATGGTGCAACTGAACAAAACACACTAATTTAACCACATGGAACAAGAAAATACACCTATAACAAATATACAGCTAATTACACAAAAATAATTCCTCCTTTGCAAGAAAAGGGAGGGAGAGAAAGAAATTAATTGTGTCTGTGCAAAGTATGAGATATGATTTGGCTAGGTGAGAGGCTAAAACTGGGGATCTAAAGGATGATATTTCTTCTTATGGAGAGATGACATGTCAGGTCTGGCATGTCAGTATATAAGGAGACTTATACACCTTGCATGCTTCTCTGCAAAATTAAATATGCAAATTGTCTCTTTAATGAGGACTTGAACTCTTGTGCCACCTATTGGTAGAAGCAATCCTAAAAGTTAATATTGACCAATCAACAAGCCTTTTATATGACCAAGGATATTAGCCAAACCAGAAATTCAAATCAGATCTCATACTTTGCATTGACGAGGGGCAAGTTTCGAAACGTCTTGTCTGAAAATTGAGTTTCTGGTTTGTCTATTTTCCTTGGTCATATGACAAGTCTAGTTAAAGGGTTGATATTGACTTTTAGGGTACCGTCACACGTCGCCATATGGCTTCCATATCGCCAGCAATTTGACGTGAGCGCGGACGTTTCGGGAACTTTTTTCACCGTAGACCTGTCACATATATAGATCTCGCCTGCACTCTACAGCGATCCTGCATTCTGGAAATTGCCTGCAGAAGACAGGAAGCAATCTTCCCTTCACACATCGCCATGTCACACGGCCCAATCATAGCAGCGATGTTGCCATACTGTTTTGATAGCGGCATGCTAGAGTGTTTTTCACCGCGCCCCTACCACTGCGATTGGTGGATGTAACTGCGCTCCCATTGGTGAGCCTTGTGTGAAATCCAGTTCACCGATCCAATCTCCTATCCATGTGAGGCTCAGATGTTGGTCCTGTCATGACCAATTCAATTGAAAATGAAAAAGTGGAATCCAGCTCATAAACACTTTACAGATTTCTACTTCCTAAAGGTGACACTAGAGTTCAAGTCCTCTTTTAAGAGGCAACTTGCATATACAATTTCCCAGAGGAGCATGCAAGACACTTAAGTCTTCTCGTACTGTAGTGCCAGACCTGACATGTCATCTCTCCATAAGGGGAAATGTTATCCCTTAGATCTTTGGTTCCAAGGAGCTACTAGAGAAATGTGCATTGAAGGTCGGGGGTACTGGATAGGGAGCTTTCATCTGCAGCATTTGTTCTTTAACATTTTCTGGTAAGAATTTACTTTTTTGGTGTCACCAATTAATATTTCCTTTCCACTTGAAAAGAGAAAAACAATTTTTGGCATGACCACTGTATTCTTTTGATTTCTCTTGTTATTTATTGGTTACTCCATTATAGTCTTTTCCTATACTTTGTTAGTTCTTACAACCTTACGTATATCATCTAGACCATCTGCTCTCCCCTTTATACTCCCTTTTCTGTTCACCATTTAAATGACTATTACATAAACAGCTACTTAGACTTGTACATAAATAATTTTGTTAGGCTCCACGTTATACTTATGTACTCATATATGTGTTGACCAAAATGTTTTAAAACTCCTATTTTAACACTATGTTTTCAATAAAATAATATTTTTAAATTCTATAATGTGGTACCCTGCCTCTGTTTGTAATAATACATTTTATAGTTCCCTTAAAGGTGTTGAACATGCAATTGTCTGATTGCTTCTATATACATAGCAATACCTACCGTCACGCAACCTACGCTCCTCCCAAGAACTCCTTCTCTATTCCACTTTCATTTCCTCCTCTCACAACCGCATACAAGACTTCCCCTGTGAAACCGTTATCCTCTGGAACTCTCTCCCCCAACACATCAGGCATTTGCCTACCCTAGGATCCTTCAAAAGAAACCTGAAGACTCACCTCTTCCGACAACCTTACAAGCTGCAATGAGACCCAGTCCATTGCACCTTCTCATGATCGGCACTACCCCCTTCTACTGTACCCCCCAGTCCCTCATAGACTGTGAACCCTCATACACAGGGTCCCAGACCCTCCTGTTCTTGTTTGTCTACTATACGTACTTATTGTACTTGTACTTGTCCTCGTCTACCCTCTTATCATGTAAAGCGCCATGAAATCTAATGGTGCTATATGAATAAATAATAATAATAAATAATATAACTGTATTGAGGAGTATAGCAAGACTCCTGTGAACAAGTACCATCATGACAGGCACATGGGTCTTCAGCAGATACTCGGCTGTAATTCCAGCCCATCGGTTCCCTGCATTCACATTTTGTGAGCACTGATGGGCAGTTAGAACAGCCTCTAGGCTGATAGCGGTATCTAAAAGCTTAATAGTCGGGTGTGGAGTTCTGATACAGTCATCCACCAGAAAAGATGTGGACACACTTCCTGAGCCACTAATCAAAGTCAGAAAACCATTAGATACCAGTATTATGAGAAATTATGGCATTTACCAATATTGTGTCTTATTGGCCATATAACTGCTAGAAGTGATGTTAGCTATATTGTATAGGTAAGTCTTCTGAGTTGTCAATATCTGGGGACGAAAGATGAACAAATTTGATGAGTTTTCAAATTTCTCAGGAAAATTCGATTTGTAAAATATTAATTAAAGAAAACCTATATAAATGAGAGAGTTTATAGCCCAATTATGGTATAAAAACAAATATTTTATTGGTACAATTCATCAAATACAGTCTGTAATACAATTATAACATTAAATAGAGATAAAACCACCACAAATGTAATGCATCCTGTTATTGTCCTTCACCAATTGAACAGAGAATAACCAATATTATTGAAGTCATATATCTCTTTTACATCTACAGAATAACAATCAATACTCAATTTCATAAGAGGTTTCATGTATATGGAGGGATTTCACCTATGATATATCTAGATTAGGGAATAATAATAACTAGTTCCATTGCCCCAACCACAAATGGGTAATAGTGAAAATACATAAAATTGCCCACTGGATACAAAAATCCTAAATATAGTGACTATTACTAAAATAAAATATCCCCACTAAAACATTCTTTTGGTGACAAACACTCATAAAGAGTCAAATAAGTGCCATGATAAAGCCAACTCAAATAGATAAAAAAATAATAATAAAATGTCATGTGCTCCTATCAATACATGACAGAGGTGACAAACATATAATCTAGTGCATACAAACCAAAAAACCTCATTGACCCCCTGGAAGAAGCCCCTAAAGGCGAAACGCGTCAGGGTGACCCCAGCATCCAGTGTGGACGGTAATTATAACACCAATTGAGGCGCTGTAGTTGCAGGGCACTTGTCCAGCCGGAATATGCGCTGTATGTGAGAACCTTCATCCATGGTGCACAGTGTTTATCTATTTATCTTGTCACATTTTTTATCCCTGTTTCTGATATAGGTCTTTCTGATATAGCTCTTTTTGTGTTCTATATACCGTATTCCTTTTTCACATGACCTATGTTGACACAATGAGGTTTTTTGGTTTGGTGTTACATTAGTTTGCCTAGTGTTTATTGGTGGCCTAGCTCTGGTTCGTAAAATATTAACTGTTGATGAAATGTTCCTTATTATTACAACACTGCGCTATGCTGTCCTGATGCACATCATGGATGTAGCAACATTAGAATGTGCGTAACCGAAGGTCGAGTCAGCATTTTAAGGAGATGGAAGTTGTTATGGTACGACGTGCACCGTAACATCATGGCAGGCAGTAACAGCAGAGGCCTTCTTGGCACCGGCAGATCGGGCGGAGAGTGAAGAAGACTGAAGAGAATTCACACAACAGGGAAAGAAAAAGAAAGGAAGCGATGCAAGCAAACAGGCTGTGGGGTTAGTGGGGACAGATATGTGGAGAGGTAACAATTCTCTTTTTGCATTTTCTTTTTAATTTCTTTTATACACACCACTATGAAAAAGTGAATATTATTATTATATATATACAACAGTTACACACAGCAAATAAGATCATTATGCTGGATTTTGTATTAAATCACTAGTCGGACACTTCCCAAGCATCTAGGACTGCGTGATATATCGGTGAATAATGCATACAGAGCCCAGTAGGAGCCTTTTGCCTTTTACAGCTGACAGATTGTGATTTTGTCAGCTTCAACTCTTTTCAAGTGCTGGCCAATGTTTTTAGGCAGCGCACACAGTGTGCCGATCACCACTGGGACCACCTTCACCGGCTTGTGCCGATCACCACTGGGACCACCTTCACCGGCTTGTGCCAGAGTCTTTGCAGTGAAATTTTGAATGTGTAAATATCATTTCATTGAAAAAAACAAACAAACAAACAAACAAACAAACAAACCAATACTGTACTAGATGTTACTGATGGGTCACATAGCAGCTAAGATGATGCTTTGTTGTGCCATATGACTTATTTTCTAAACTTTTTTGTGTGCTTTTGAAAACTGCATTTTATGGCTATGTGTGTGTGTATGTGGCCAGCATCTGCTAGCACTGTGTGAGTGTGGCCAGCATCTGCCAGCACTGTGTGAGTGTGGCCAGCATCTGCTAGCACTGTGTGAGTGTGGCCAGCATCTGATAGCACTGTGTGAGTGTGGCCAGCATTTGCCAGCACTTTGTAAGTGTGGCCAGCATCTGCCAGCACTGTGTGAGTGTGGCCAGCATCTGTCAGCACTGTGTGAGTGTGGCCATCATCTGCTAGCACTGTGTGAGTGTGGCCAGCATCTGCCAGCACTGTGTGAGTGTGGCCAGCATCTGCCAGCACTGTGTGAGTGTGGCCAGCATCTGCTAGCACTGTGTGAGTTTGGTCAGCATCTGCCAGCACTGTGTGAGTGTGGCCAGCATTTGCCAGCACTGTGTGAGAGTGGCCAGCATCTGCCAGCACTGTGTGAGTGTGTCCAGCATCTGCCAGCACTGTGTGAGTGTGGCCAGCATCTGCCAGCACTGTGTGAGTGTGGCCAGCAACTGCCAGCACTTTGTAAGTGTGGCCAGCATCTGCCAGCACTGTGTGAGTGTGGCCAGCATCTGCCAGCACTGTGTGAGTGTGGCCATCATCTGCTAGCACTGTGTGAGTGTGGCCAGCATCTGTCAGCACTGTGTGAGTGTGGCCATCATCTGCTAGCACTGTGTGAGTGTGGCCAGCATCTGCCAGCACTGTGTGAGTGTGGCCAGCATCTGCCAGCACTGTGTGAGTGTGGCCAGCATCTGCTAGCACTGTGTGAGTTTGGTCAGCATCTGCCAGCACTGTGTGAGTGTGGCCAGCATTTGCCAGCACTGTGTGAGAGTGGCCAGCATCTGCCAGCACTGTGTGAGTGTGTCCAGCATCTGCCAGCACTGTGTGAGTGTGGCCAGCATCTGCCAGCACTGTGTGAGTGTGGCCAGCAACTGCCAGCACTTTGTAAGTGTGGCCAGCATCTGCCAGCACTGTGTGAGTGTGGCCAGCATCTGCCAGCACTGTGTGAGTGTGGCCATCATCTGCTAGCACTGTGTGAGTGTGGCCAGCATCTGCTAGCACTGTGTGAGAGTGGCCAGCATCTGCCAGCACTGTGTGAGTGTGGCCAGCATCTGCCAGCACTGTGTGAGTGTGGCCAGCATCTGCCAGCACTGTGTGAGTGTGGCCAGCATCTGCCAGCACTGTGTGAGTGTGGCCAGCATCTGCCAGCACTGTGTGTGTGTGGCCAGCATCTGCCAGCACTGTGTGAGTGTGGCCAGCATCTGCCAGCACTGTGTGAGTGTGGCCAGCATCTGCCAGCACTGTGTGAGTGTGGCCAGCATCTGCCAGCACTGTGAGTGTGGCCAGCATCTGCCAGCACTGTGTGAGTGTGGCCATCATCTGCTAGCACTGTGTGAGTGTGGCCAGCATCTGTCAGCACTGTGTGAGTGTGGCCAGCATCTGCTAGCACTGTGTGAGAGTGGCCAGCATCTGCCAGCACTGTGTGAGTGTGGCCAGCATCTGCCAGCACTGTGTGAGTGTGGCCAGCATCTGCCAGCACTGTGTGAGAGTGGCCAGCATCTGCCAGCACTGTGAGTGTGGCCAGCATCTGCCAGCACTGTGTGAGTGTGGCCAGCATCTGCCAGCACTGTGTGAGAGTGGCCAGCATCTGCCAGCACTGTGAGTGTGGCCAGCATCTGCCAGCACTGTGTGAGTGTGGCCATCATCTGCTAGCACTGTGTGAGTGTGGCCAGCATCTGTCAGCACTGTGTGAGTGTGGCCAGCATCTGCCAGCACTGTGTGAGTGTGGCCAGCATCTGCTAGCACTGTGTGAGTGTGGCCAGCATCTGCCAGCACTGTGTAAGTGTGGCCAGCATCTGCCAGCACTGTGTAAGTGTGGCCAGCATCTGCCAGCACTGTGTGAGTGTGTCCAGCATCTGCCAGCACTGTGTGAGTGTGGCCAGCATCTGCCAGCACTGTGTGAGTGTGGCCAGCATCTGCCAGCACTGTGTGAGTGTGGCCAGCATCTGCCAGCACTGTGTGAGTGTGGCCATCATCTGCTAGCACTGTGTGAGTGTGGCCAGCATCTGTCAGCACTGTGTGAGTGTGTTTTTATGGTGAAGGATTATTGTATTCTTGTACAGGTTATTGTGATTAAATAGCACAGTGGCCCTGTGGTTAGCATTATTCCGTTGCAGCAATGGGTTCATGGGCTCAAGTTTGTATCATCCTCCTGCATTTAAGTGCATTTACTCCCAAACTCCAAAGAAATACTGAGTGACCATTTAGATTATGAGTCCCAATGAGGGCAGTGGCAATGATGTTTAAAAGACATGATGGAACTCAATGGTGCTATACAAGAACTAAAATAATATGATACATTAAAGGTGTTTACTCATGAAAAAAGTTAAATTTAAAGCTCATTTTAATCAAATCGATTTTGGAATGTTAATAATATGCACAATTGAATATGTTTAAAAATATGTTCCTGTGCTGAGATAACCTTATATATGTGTCCCTGCTATGTACTGTGTAATGGATGTGTCTGACCATATAGGGACATGGTCTGATCATACCACATCTCCTGTGCTGAGATAATCTTATATATGTGTCCCTGCTATGTACTGTGTACTGACCATACAGGGACATGGTCTAATCATACCCATCTCCTGTGCTGAGATAGTCTTATGTATGTGTCCCTGCTATGCACTGTGTAATGGTTGTGTCACACACATCCATTACACAGTAGATAGCAGGAACACATTTACAAGATTATCCCAGCACAGGAACATTTTTTTTAACCTTCAGTTGTGGAAATTATTATTATTCCAAGATTAAAATGAAGTCCAAAATTATCTTAGTTCATGGAAAACTCCTTTAAATAATTTCAAAATAAATATTACTAATGTGCTCTATCAGTTTTGGAGCTCTATTGCACATTATTTTTGGCTATTTATTTAACCAAATTGTCTGAAAATATCATCTCCTTGTGTGACTTTTAGTTGAAAAGTTCAGAAAAAAAAAGTATTGGCATCTCTGAAGCAAAGGGAAAACTTTAAAAATACCCTAGAAAAGAAAACCTTTCAATTTAGAATAATAATTGTATTTGACACACAGAAGAATGACTAAATATGGATCTGGATGAGTCACTATGTGAAATATGAACAGCGTGACTATTTCTATCTTTGTGCTTTCATCACTTCTCTGCCCACCATTCTCCTTCCGCTGATGAGTTCAGTTGAATGCCCTTGTCTCACTCTTTATGTGAATTGGTTTCTTCATTCTGCTTAGTTTAAGTAACTCAATACCGTTTAAGGCTGGTTTCACACTGCCGTTTCTTGTCATCCGTGTGTTTCCAGCTTCAACTGGATGCACCAGATTTTCTATTCGACGCCAATGACTGTCAATGGTCCTGCACTTACTTGCGGGTGTATTCAGTTTTGCACTTTTTTCCCTGATTCGGGTGGTCACGTTTTTCCCCCGAGACTAAAAATGCAAACATGTTGTATTTTTGTCTTCGAGTTAAAAACCATGACCACCTGGATTCGGGACAATGCAGGTAGAAATAAAGTAGGGCTTTATGTAACCTGGATCTGGCGGACTCAAGACCCCACTGGATCTGGACGCCAGATCCGGGTTTTTGAGTATGCCCAGAATTCAGTACTAAATGACATGCCCCTATTTATAACTGGATTTAGGAAAAACACATCCAGATGCAACTGACATCTCCCACACCGGTATTATCACTGATCCATGAGTTCGGATCAGTGATAATATCAGCACAGGTGCATCCAGTTGTATCATTGCGGGGGATTCTGGGTGAATCCGGGAGGATGCAGGCTTTACCCGCATTCCCCCGGATTCACAAAAATGGTAATGTGAAGCCAGCCTAAGGCCAGGGTCAGACTTGCGTCATGCATTTGCTAAATGCTTGTGTTATTTTCATGTGCAAATGTTGAAAAACGCATGCGTTAACGCACCCATAGACTCCAATGCAAAACACTCATTGTAAAAGAGCAATACATTTGACGCTATGCATTTTTGCAACTGCACCAAAATGTGCAGTATGCAGTGATATTTGGAGCTTTTGCAACAACGCATGCTTTTTTTTAAAATGGGAGTCTATAGGAAATGCATGTGTTAACGTATGGTACACATATGTACCATGCGTTAACACATGGATTAACGCATGCACTAAAAATAAACATACAAGCCATGAAAAAGGCAAGGGGAAAAAAAGGATCCTTTAATGCATCCTTCCAATGGATGCAACCTCCCAAATGTGACTCTAGCCTAAGCCTGATAAATGGAAAGCTTGCTCTTTAAAATAAATTGTGTAAGGCTACGGTCACACTTAAAAATCAAATTGTGGTTCACCGCATCCAGATCCGGATGTGGTGAACGCAATTGGCTTCAGACATCCAGCAATCAGGGAACCGGATTGCTGAAGCCGCAATCCGGTAACTGGATTGCTCAGGATGTGTAATCCTGAGCAATCCGGTTACCGGATAGTTTGCTCACTGTTCTGTGCAGTGTGTAAACTTTTAATTTTATTAATAAATGTTTCTATAATGTCTCTAGGGGGTGCCCATTCCCCTAGAGACCTTCCACCCACTCAGGTGGGCATATAATGATTTATTCACTTCTGTACAGCAGCCGCCTCCTATCAGCTGCTGTACAGATTTATCAATGAAATCGCCGGGCTCCTGAGAGCAGCGCGCATACTGTAGCTATTGTAGCTATAGTATGTGCGTTGTCCGAGGTTCTGAAGCCATTTACAGCAGATCTATGGGCAGCGCTGCCCATAGATCTTACTGTATAAGGCTTCAGGACCTCGGACAGCGCACATACTATAGCAATAGCTATAGTATACGCGATGCTCTGAGGAGGCCGGCGCTTTCATTGAAAAAACTGTATAGAGCCGCCTGGAGCCAGCTGCTGTACATAAGTGCTTAAAGCATGATATGCCCACCTGAGTGGGTGGAAGGTCTCTAGGGGGAGTGGGCACCCCCTAGAGACATTATAGAAACATTTATTAATAAAATTAAAAGTTTACACACTACACAGAACACTCTGCTTATCCCGGCGGCATCCGGGATAAGCAAAGCATGGATTACATCACATCCTGAGCAATCCGGTTCTCGCATTGCAGATAACAGAACCGCTCCGAAAACTGCAGCCTGCATGATTTTTTACGCAGGCTGCAGAGCCGGAGACGGAAACTGGATTGCTTGTGAAGCAATCCGGTTTTATCATAGGCTCCTATGAGGAGTGTTTCCTGATGCGGTTTTAAGCTTTTTAAAAGCTCAAAATTGGATCAGGTTTTAAAAAAAAATCCAGATGTGTGACCCTAACCTAAGGCTGGGGTCACATTTGGGCTGGGACTCACGTTTCCAGGAGGCGCTAAAATCTTAGAAATTTCTGCCGTAGCGGACAGCGTTAATGGCAAGCACTGCCTGGTAACGGGACCCCATAGCAATCTGTAGTTTACCTTAGTTGCAGTCGCATACAGAGCTCCAGGACGGGCACTTTAGCTGAGAGCATAGGAAACACTGCCTGGAGCTCTGTGTGCAGCTGCAACTAAGGTAAACTTCAGGTTTCTATGAGGCCCCGTTACCAGGCAGTGCTTGCCATTAACGCTGTCCGCAATGGCAGAAATTGCTAAGATTTCAGCGCTGCCTGGAAACGTGGGTCCCAGTCCACGTGTGACCCCAGCCTAAATGAAAGAGTTAAGACCCTGTTACACGTAGCAATATTGCTAATGATATCGCTGCAACGTCACAAGTTTTGTGACGTTGCAGTGAACTCACGAGCGACATCGCTGCGTGTGACACGTAGCAGCAAGCGGCCCACCATTGAGAGATTGCTGATTGTTACGGAATGGCCTGGACCATTTTTTCATTGTCGGTCTCACCAAAGCAGCTCAGTACTAAAGATGCTCGGCACTTGCCAAGTACCAGTGTGGCGCTCCACAACGAGTGCGTCACAGGAGGGTATTACATCCCTGACTGCAAATGCAATATTCTCTGCCTCAGTAATGACACGGTTAACATTCAGAGCTCCATACCCTACATGCACCATTAGAATAGAGGGCCAATCAGGTCCTGGTGGGCGGAATGTAGGAGTAGAGTGTAGGAGAATGTAAGAGAAAAGAGAAGAAGAAGTGGTCGGGAGGGGAACATAGGAGAAGCGGCTCTGTACAGTGCTGTGCAGCCCTATGACCACCTACCGGCTGGCACCATTACTTGGTGCCCCAAACCGGAACCTGGGCGACTATCTAACGGGTCAAAATACACCCGCGCCCACCAACAACCGGATCACTGGTTCTGAAGCGAGTAAGTCGTTCACCACTGCTCAGCAAACCAGAAGTGGAGGGACCGCTTCTTAGGAGCACCCCACTGCAGCTGCGACTAGAGCCGTCTTGCCAGCGGAGTACCCACTATAAGGAATCTGGCTCCCCTCACACCGGATCATATACACTGGCAGGGAAATTCAAGTAGTCCCCTTGTACTTGAACTGGCGCACCAATGCGACGTCGGCAACCTGTTAGAGAAAGTTAAGGACGGAGGAACACCGCGGAGCTCTGAAACAACACCGGTCATTGCTAGGACCACCCAGTCCGTTACCCGTTGACTGTATACCCTGTATCATCCACCGGTTACAGTAAAAGACCCGTTACTGAGAACACTAGTGTCTGTACTTCTTCAGAACTGTTTAACTCTGCATGCTAAGAACCACCGAGCTGCCACACACCATCAGGTGCAGCTCCTGGCCCCGGGGACTCCCGCTCATCCTGTGGGGAGAGTCCCATCTTGCTGCCAAACATCCCCCGGAGGCCCAAGCAGCGCCGGTGAAATCACTGGAATTCCTGCAGGTGGCGTCACGACAATAAGAATCAACACTTATCCTTTCAGCCAACCGCTTTTGATCTGGACCACCGGGCCCCACAGCCGCAGGCGCGGAACCGGGCCAGGAGAAGCATCGTCTGCGACGTGAAGACTCGGCCACGGTTAGTCACCAGCAAGATGCTCAGGCAGATACTCGGCTTCCCCTCCCTTCATGTTGGCGCTCTTTACAGAGCTAGCCCACATGCAGGGATTTCTTGCCAAACACTGTAATGCCACAGCCATTACAAGAATACAGTGCATATAGCACAGAAGGCTCCATTCCAGTCATGTGTTGGTTTGGTGTAGCCTGTTACACATATCCATCCATAAAAACAGTCCTTTTGAGGACTAATCCAGCTGTGTCCACCTATCAGTCAGGCAGAATATATAGGCAGACAGGGTATATAGCAGACTGCGGTGTGTATAGCACAGGAGGATACATTCCAGTCATGTCTGCTGCTGCTGTAGCCTGTTACACAGATCCATCCATAAAAACAGTCCTTTTCAGGAGTAATCGAGCTGTGTACCTATCAGGCAGGCAGGCTATATAGCAGACTGCGGTGCGTATAGCACAGGAGGCTCTATTACATTCATGTCTGCTGCTGCAGTATGCCTAGAGTTACATTTGTATTGTGGCCAGTGGCGTAACAAGTGTCCCGCGGGCCCAGGTGCAAGAATCACCCAGGGGCCCCTTGGTGAAAAGCGGGGGGGGGGGGTGCTAGGGGTCCCGACCGGGTGAGAAGCAGAGGGGGTGCTGGTGGTCCCGGCCGGGTGAGAAGCGGGGGGGGTCAAGTGGTGCCGGCCGGGTGACGAGCACACGATTACCTGCTCTGCCTCTCCCGGCTTTTGTTTGGAGGGGCGGGCACTGCTGCACGGCTGCAGGAAGTGATCACTGTCACTTCCAGTCCTCTCTCAGCTCCTCTTCCGGCGCTATCGCGGTCACGTCGGGCAGCTGGGGGCACAGGCAGCAGGGCCCCCCCAGGGGGCGGGCCTGGTCTCTGCCGCGACCGCTACGACCGTGGTAGTTACGCCACTGAATGTGGCCCTAGCACGACGCAACCGTTAAAACATTTCCCCCGGAACACATAGCCAAACGCTGTCTGCAGCATTTTCCTGTGCGCTCACCTAATGCGCACATTCTGGGGCTTTGTGTGTGGCCGACTGCTAAGGTAAAAACTGGGTTGCTATGGGGCTGTGTTGACTAGCAGCACATAGCATTAACGCTATGCACTGCAGGGAAAATTTCTAAGTTTTTAACGGTTGCGTTGTGCTAGGGTTACAACGCAAATGTTACCCTAGCCTAACCTGTTACAGATCTTTAGACATAGCCCCAGGTATCAGGGGCCAGGAATATTTTTTTTGGGACCATAAACCTCATTATTTGCTTTTAAAGCAATCAACACAACACAGTTTATCTGCGCCATTTCTTTGCTGGAAATGCAGAATACAGGCGTGCCCTTTTCATATAACAGCGCAAAAAAGACAGCTACTTAAAACTGTGGTTTGTTCGTTGCACGGATCACATATAACTTCACTCTAAATTCAGCCATTTCTACTGAGCGTGGAAGATATTGTCCTCCATTTAAAATGTGCAAGGTAGGTGGCAAGGGACAAGGAACTGGACATGATGGTGATGATGCATGCAGAGGCCAAGGTCATGGGCAAGCTACAATTGTGCCACAAATAAGACCCCATATCTTCTCTTCCGACCTTCCTTTCCCAATTCCTAGGTGACTGCAGCACAGCACCGAGTGAGATTCCACACTTGAATACTCTGAAGAGCTGTTCACTTTTCCATTTATAGATTCGGGCCTCTCACCCGCTCTATTTGAAGGGGGGCAAGAGGAGATCGCATGTAGCGATGCCCAAATATTTGAGCAGCCACGATCGCATGAAGACGATGGTAGGAAAGTGTCACAAGAGGTGGACAATGATGAGAAACAATTGCCAGAAAGTCAGGAGGAGGAGGACCAGGGTGCGGAAGTTGAAGATGACGTGGTGGATGATATAGTAACTGACCCAACCTTGCAGGAGGTCATGCAGAGTGAGGACAGCAGCACATAGGGGGAGGGAGATGTAGCACCCCAACAGGCAGGAAAACATAGTGTGGTGGCTACAGGCAGAAGGCAGGCAACCGTTCCCCATAGCAGCAACATGACGGAACAACTGTTAGGCCTTCCCGAATCTGGCTGTTTTTTAAGGACTCTGCTGATAAGTCCAACAAAGACATATGCACCACCTGCCATGCCAACTTCAGCAGGGGTAGCAAAACTACCAGCCTGACCACCACCAGCATGATCAGGCACATGGCAGCAAAGCACCCAACTTTTTGTGCAAAATCCCAGGGTCCAGGAACAGTGTCTACGGGTGACACCACTGGTTCTTCCACTGGGGTGCGTGCACGGCAATTCCCTGCCAAAGTGCATGGCAAGATGCTTCCTGTCCTGCACCTGTCATTGCACAATCTGAAACAGAACCATCAGAAACCACATCAATGTCCTTGCCCCAGTCTTTGGAACGAAAGCGCAAATACGCAGCCAACACCCCACAGGCCAAACTACTGAATTTGCCCATTTTGCGACTGCTTGCACTCGAAATGCTGCCTTTTGGGCTAGTGGAGATGGAACCATTCCACAACCTGATGGTGGCGGCCATCCTCCATTAATCGGTCCCCAGCCGCCACTATTTCTCCCGGTGTGCCGTTTCCACATTAGTCAAGCACGTGTCCCAAAGCATTAACTGTGATCTCAACAACGCAAATAGCGGTAACAGTCCATCTAACTACGGACTCATGGACAAGTGCTTGTGGGCAGGGATGGTACATCTTGCTGACGGCACACTGGGTTAACATAGTGGAAGCTGGGACCCAGTCAGATCTTGGGACGGAACACTTCCTCCCAATGCCAAGGATTGCTGCCCTAAATTAATCAGGGTTGCCCCCACATTCTACAGCTCCTGCATGTCATCCTCCTCAGCCTCCTCCTCCTCTTCAACCTCCACATCAGTCACAAGCTGGAAGCACTGCAGTACTGCCTCGGCCAAGCGGAAACAGGCTGTGCTGAAGCTAATATGCGTAGGTGACAAACCGCACAATGCTGAAGAGTTGTGGACTACTCTGAAAGAGCAGGCAAATCTGTGGCTCACACCACTGAATTTACAACCAGGCATGGTCATGTGTGACAATGCGAGCTCACACATGTACCATGCGTGGCCCATGTGCTCAACCTCTTGGTTCAGTGGTTTCTTAAATCCTACCTGGAGCTGTCGGATCTGCTTGTCAGAGTATGCTGCCTGCATGCTAATTTGAGAAAGCCACCTACTTCTTTAGCCACCCTTGTTTCAGCAGCGTTTGCAGCTTCTGGCTCACAGACTGGTGTTTGATGACCCCACATGTTGGAATTCGACACTGCAGATGATGGTCAGGATTTGTGAGCAGAAGAAGGCTGTTGTTGAATACCAGCATCAACAAGGCCTTCGGTATTCGGTTCAGACTCCACACATAAGACTTCAGGAGTGGACATGGAGGTCCAACATATGTAACATCCTCCAAAACTTTGAGGACTCCACTAAGATGGTGAGCCGCGATGACGGCATCATTAGCGTCACCATCCCACTTCTCTGTCTTCTAAAATGCTCTGTGCTCAAAAACAAAGA
Source organism: Allobates femoralis (assembly GCA_033576535.1). NCBI lineage: Eukaryota > Metazoa > Chordata > Amphibia > Anura > Aromobatidae > Allobates > Allobates femoralis. Next base: position 84,754,204 of record JARQOC010000003.1, on the reverse strand, counting down.
GAAGACATTGCAGGCAGAGCACGATGAGATGGAGTAAGAAACCATACAGGGTGACTACAGATAGCCCAGCCTCATCTCATCTCAATGTGGATTGGGGGACAATGAGGAGGAGGAAGAGGAGGAGGAAGAAAAACAGGAGCAAATTTCATGCGCTGTAGATGGTACTACCTGAACAACTGTGATAACATCTGTTCAGCGTGGATGGCCAGAGGACAGGGAGAAGGAGGAGGAAAAGGAGAGCATGCTCAGTCGCCTTCTTGGTGAGGACAGAGAAGTCTTGCCTGTTACCAGTCTGGCGCGCAAGGCTGAGTTTATGTTACACTACCTTTCCCGTGACTCTAGTGCTATCAAAATTTTGGGTACCAGTCATTACTGTTTGGTGACACTTTTAATGTACCGTCACACGCCGCAATCTCGCCTGGGGATCATAAAGGTGATATGTCGCCCCGGCGCAATGGCCGTGAAATTGCCTCACGGTTGCGGCATGTGATTGGGGGATTTTGCGGCGATAAATCGCCCATCTCCCGTCGCCTGATTCTTGAACATTGCTCAGTAATCAGGAGCAATCGGTAAGACGATATTTTCGGGTTTTGGCGTGTGACAGGGCGATAGTGATGAAAACAGTGCTTCCTATGATTACCCATAGGCGTGCCTCAAGCGTTCTGTAGTCCGCGCCCCATCTGAGATGATTGGTGTGGGCTACTGTGTTCCCATTGGCTGTCAGTTGACAACGCGCTATATTTGAAGCGCTGTCTGTTCAGCACCACACACATCTTCAGCTACACAACCATCCGCAAACTTAGTGCAATTACACGCGCCATTGAATAGTGCAAGCTATGTTGTACAAGTACGCCCACATTGCCTTTGTGATTGTAGCATCTGAAGCAGCGATGGAATGAGGCAAGATTGGTTCCGCTGTAGGTGAGGCGATTTCTGGAGCGACACATCGCCTTACCTTCAGGGCGATATTGCGGCGTGTGATGCTGCCATTGGCGATCTGACGCGGGCACGAAAAACATGAGCATGCACGTTATATCGCCACATATTGCCAGGCGAGATTGCGGCGTGTGACAGTACCCTTAGACCCATGCTACAAGGAGAACTTTATATCTCTTATTCCCGAGGCAGAGAGGTCTACAAAAATGGGACAGTACCAAAAGGCCCTTGTTGTGGAGTTATTAAAAAAATTCCCATCAGAAATTGTAGGCGGCAGAGGTTGGACAACCAAGGAGTACAGCAAAAGAGACAGAACTCCAATCCAGCAGAGACAGAGGAACACTGTCTAAGTTCTGGGAGAGTTTTCTCAGTCCCTCCAATAGCACACGCCCTGAGGTGCAAGGTACTTTCACAAGGAGTGCAAAGTTTGGGAAAGTGTTGAAGGAGTACCTTTCCAACAGTAACAAAGTCCTCCGTGATCCCTCTGTGCCTTATAATTATTGGGTATCCAAGCTGTACACGTGGCATGAACTGGCTCTCTATGCCTTGAAAGTCCTGGCCTGCCATGCCACTAGCGTTTTGTCAGAGCGAGTTTTTAGTTCCGCAGTGGGAATTATAACTGATAAGCACACCCGCCTATCAACTGAAATTGCTGACAGGTTGACTCTTATCAAAATGAACAAGGGCTGGATTGGGCCAGACTTCTCAACCCCGTCAAATGATAGCAGCGTAATGTAAACTCTAAGCCGGTGTCTTTTTTGGGGAGGTATGCATGCTCTCTTCAGTGATTCTGCTGGATGGCAGGCTGAATGGTCTCATCCAGCAACTCTCCAGCCTGCCATCAGATGTAGCAGAGCCGATGCCGTTGTGGGAGACATGGAGGCTCCTGGCGACAGAAAGGTGAGAATGAAGTTGCTTTATTATTTTATTTCTCTTGCAGGAGACACTAGCTTTAGGTGGAATAGGCGAGAGGGTAAGTATGGTTTAATTAAGAACAATAAAGCAGTACTATCTTTATTTCAAATAAAATACTTTATACTGTGTGTCTGTGCTTTATTTCACTTTTTGACAATGGGGTAAGTAATGAGGTCTCTTATAGATGCCTCGCCATTACTAACCCGGGCTTGATGTCACCTGGCATAATAAGGTGATATCAACCACAACCCCATAACCCTGCTGCCACGGCTACAGGGCAGTGTGGCAGAGCGAGGCTAAGTGCCACATTTGGAGCGTCCCTTGGATGTACCATTTCTGGGACGGCTGAGGGCTCTTGTTTTTAGCCTCGGAGGGGCTCAATATTCTTGGTCCCTTCCCAGGCTATTAATACTAGCCCCCAGGTGTCTGCTTAGCCTTTGATAACTGTTAAAATATGGGGGACCGCACAACATTTTTTTCAAGGGGTCCCCATTTTAACCCTAGAACGCATACCCATAGAAATCTACACATTCACGCACCTGGGGCCTTTTAGGCCCGTTTTCAATTATCATGGAATAACTAAAAAAAAATACTTTTCAAAGTTTATTGCAAAGTAAGGATGTATTCCCACTAGCGCTGGAGTCCGCCAGGACGGGATTCCGTAATGGATCTGACCTCCTGGTGACCCCAACTAAGGCTGGCGGACGCATACCTGGGGCCTCGCAGGCCTGCAGGTTACATGTTTTCTATTTTCTGTAAAATTACTTTAGTTAGATTTTTGAAACTCAAGGTATTCCTCAGGTATATAGTTGTCAGTAATTTCCAGTTGTTCATATATTTTTATGCTATAGGCATTTCGGTATAACAACCTTTTTTTGGGACTACCCCATATTCACGCACCTGGGGCCTTTTAGGCCTGTGTGCAAATAACACGGAATAACTCAAATAAAAATACTTTTCAAAATGTATTTTACAATTGCAAAGTAAGGATGCATTCCCAGTAGCGCTGGGGTCCGCCAGGAGGGGATCCATAATAGATCTGACCTCCTGGTGACCCAGCTAAGGCTGGCGGAATGACTGTGCCATTGTAATTTTAGATGTCAGTAAACTAAAAAGAAAAAAAGCAAAAGATTACAATCAGGCTTGTGCACTGTAAACAGTATGTGATAAGACTCTTTGTTAGGGTCCCAGCACACCAAGCGATATAAAGCAGGTAAAGTGCAGCCCCCTCCTCTTACCTCCAACAGATCACTTTCTTGTAGTGCAGTAGAAGCCTCTGGTTTTGGAGCTCATAAAGTTTCTATTTCCAGACAAAAGAAAGCTGACTTCTTCCTCCAAAGCTCCAGCAATTAGGACAAAAAGACCTGTGATGAGGTCAGAGACACATGACTTTATGAGGGAGCCTCCCTTCCAAGATCACATGACCATGTTGTCATGCAGAATCCACACTCTTCCCAGAGTCATAAAAGTTCTTCCCCAGCAACAATACAGACAAAAAGACTGAATATCACATGTAAACCTAGTACGGGCCTAAAAGGCCCCAGGTGCGTGAATATGGGGTAGTCCCAAAAAAAGGTTGTTGTACTGAAATGTCTGTAACATAAAAATATATGAATAACTGGAAATTACTAACAACTATATACCTGAGGATTACCTAGATTTTCAAAATTCAAACTAAAGTACTTTTACAGAAAATAGAAAACAAGTAACCTGGCGGGCCTGCGAGGCCCCAGGTATGCGTTCTAGGGTTAATAGCCAGTAAAGGCTAAATATTCATCTGGGGGCTGATATTAATAGCCTGGGAAGCTCCATGGGTATTACCCCCTTCCCAGGATTCTAACACCAGCCCCAGCTGTCTGCTTAGCCTTTGCTAGATTTGAAATTTACGGGGGACCCCACGCCATTTTTTTTTTAAATCTTTAATGTAAAAAAAAATTACTAATACACCAACGCAAGTGAGCATGAACCCTTGATCCGATTTTGTCCAGATTTTTACCGTGTTCATTGCAGTGGTTTTGGGCTCCGGTGAAAAAAATCGTACAAAATCAGACAATTTTTTGCAGAATGTATGCTCGGAAATCCTGCCGTGCTACTTCAAAAAAAAGTAAAAGTGGCATAACACTCAGACAACATTGTTCATAGCAGTGACCTGAGATTCAGAAATGCTTACAGGTGTCTTCCCCATGCTGGTCCCATGTTTTATTGAGCACTGTTCTTATACATTTGTTACATTTTTATGCTTTCTGCAGACCGCTGGGGATGCTGCCGGCACAATGCTTGAGTTTCCCCATAGGTTTCATTGGGCTCGGTACTTGGGTCGAGCACCTGAACATTTTATTATGCTTGACCCGAGTATCGAGCACCCAAGCATTTTACTACCCATTACTAGAGGGCACCCAATGTCTCTGTGGGCCAGCGCTGATGAATTGCAGTGGAAGACCAGCTCTATCAGAACTCCAACTACAAGCTTTCTAAATGCAACAGCTGTAGTGTACTGTACTGAGGCCGAAATGTTGCTTCTATTGGGCAACTGTGAAAACAGGCAGTATAATAATTGGCCAGGGGAAATGACAGCAGACAGATCTGAGACTCATCTGTTTGGGGGTAAAAATCACACACCGCAAAGGAGCTGTGGAAATGCTCCATATGGACCTTTTTAAAATTGCTGCTCTATAGGGAACATTTTCCAATTTTGGCTGTGGAGGTGAAGTCAGAAAACATGCTCTATAGGGGCATTTGTCAAATTGTTGCTCTGTAGGGGAGCTGTTCCAAACCTCACGGTGGGCAAGGAGCTCAATCACAAATCCAACTGTGAGCTTTTTAACTGCAGGGGTTGCAGTGTATGATACTAGAGCTGAAAATTTGGTTCTGTATAGGCCATATAAAAATCTGCTGAGCACTCTTTCTTTGTATACAGCAACAACTCTGCATATTTTGGGGGTACAAAGAATCAGGAGACCACCAGTAAGGGGGCATGTTTATAGTACTGCAGCTGCTGCTGTTGTAAGTGGTGGATCTGTTTTAGGGCTGTGGTCAATCTGTGCTAAACAACAGACTAATGAGTGGTTTGTGCTGCTGAACCTCCACACCGCCCTGGTGGTGTGTGATAATGGCCAAATTTCCATAGAAACGCTGTACAAAGAGGTACAAAACTTTACATCCAGGGGTCAGTTTTGTGGAGAAGAAGAACCAGGAACAAACCATTTTTTACAACAGGGTGGAACTAAAAGCAGCTCACGGGCATTACTGAAGCACCTCTGGGGGGATAGAGAATATGCAGAAGATACATTTCCACTGAGGATTGCCTGTTATTGCCTCTGGGCAGCCTTGCACATAAAACATGCTGCAGTGACTGCCAAAGACCGCCAAGTTGTCCGAACTGTTGCCAGTAGTGATTACTTGGTGGCCACCCTGCTGGATCCGTGCTACAAGTACAACGTGCTATTCTTACTTCCAACAATGGAGTGCGATCGGGTTACTTCTTTATCACGGCCACAGTACTGCCAACAAACAAAATGGAAAGAAATTCCTATTCCATTAATGCTGAAGAATTCAGGGGTGGCTGCCTGCTTTGAACAATACATTTTTGAAAATAAATGCTTTGGACCCCCACAACACTCAGTTAACAGCATTAAGGAGGCACTCAAAGACAAGGGGGCTAGGACTGTAGGTAGCAAGGCTAGCTGGCGGACCACCAGCTTGCTATTAACTATGAACTTTTTAACTGCAGCAGCTGTAGTGTATGCTATTAGAGCTGAAATTTAGGCTCTGTGGAGGGAACTTGAAAAACAGGCTTGTAAAGACCTTTTTGAAAACTGGTGCTCTGTGGGTTTACTCTACAAGTAAACAGTGATTGAGTCAACAGTAAAAACATGCTCTGTAGGGGCCTTCATTTAAAATTGAGGCTCTGTGGGAGAACTATTCCTAGCCTCGCCATGGTCTGCCAGCTCAATTACAAATCCAAGTAAGAGCTTTTTAACTGCAGCAGCTATAGGGTATGCTACTGGATCTGAAATTTTGGTTTAACTTGGCAACTGTTAAAGGAAACCAACCACCAGGATTTAACCACCTGTAAATCAGTGCAGCAGCTGTTTGACGTGTGCAGCATGACATCACTATTTAGGCTTTTTATTCCTCCCCTGTTGGCTTGTCCTTATGCTGTAAGTCAAACCCCCTCCCCTCTCCCTCTTATATAGACTCTTCCAGGGTGGGGGTTTGACTTACAGCAGAAAGACAAGCCCACAGGGGAGGTATAAAAAGAACAAAACAAACAGTGATGTCATGCTGCACCCGTCAATCACCTGCTGCACTGATATACAGGTGGTTACATCTTGGTAGTTTGTTCCCTTTAACTGTATAATAGTTTGTTGGGCAATCTCTCTTGTATAAAGGCTGTGTAATAGAGGTGCAGGTAAGGTGTACAATGCAATTAGAGGATAAGACCAACTTCCTAATAAAACCTTTAACACTGAATCAGTGTGTAAACTGGTTCATTTTATATGGAACAGATTTCCATTTGTTCTATTTTTAGAGCTTATATTTCAATGTTTGCTAATTATTTGCATTAATATCTCACACTTACCCTGTCTTGCTAATGTATTACTATATGTCCTTTTAATTCAGTTTTTTTTACTATTGAGAGCATTAATGAACCTTGCAGCTAAAAGGAATAAACCAAAATAATCTAGTCAGAAGTTGACATAATTAGGCTATATTCCGTAATTGATGCAATTTTCTTTTATTAATAAGTGATTTAAATGTACGGAGCCCTGAAAGCATTCTCCTTAGTCTCATTACTAGGCTGTTTTTTTCCTATTCATATCTGTCAGCAAATCATTAATTTAATAGTTATCATTTCTCTATTTTTACTCTCTAAATTATTAACATACCACTCATAAACAAATGCCATCTAATGTGCATGTTTTTATATTATAGTATTGGGATTATGGATGACCAATTGTGTTAAAGCCCCTAATTGGGCTCATTTATGACATGAGTGGATGTGAGCGGTCATAACTTTTAGTTTAGATTTACTTTACACTTACCAGATCTGCTAATATTAATATGAATATGAATTCAGATGGGGATTCATTTAGTTAATGAAGCGTAGCTAAGTCTTCTATACCCTTCACTTCATTTTCTGCTTATTTTTCAAGAGGTTCTGACCTTGATCAGAAAGATCAAGTGGTGTTTTCATGTTATATCAAACAGTTTTCAAGGTCTTGATAATGTCCCTAGGAATGAATGTCGCGTACACTTGAAACCAGAACTTTACATACACTTTCTAAAAAGACGCATATACATGTCTTTCTCACTATCTGACATGAAATCAGAATAAACCTTTCCCATTTTAGATCAGTTAGGATTACCATAATCATTAATATTTCCCAAATGCCATAATGATGGGGCTACGTGAAGGGGCGGAGCTAGCGGGGAGATGGTGGGGCTACCGGGAGGGGGCAGAGCTATGTTACACACACTCAGCCTTCTATATTAGATGGAAACTTCTGGTTTCAACTGTATATATATATATATATATATATATATATATATATATATATATATTTACATATAAATATGGTTATATACTGCTCAAAACAACATACTGTAAGTCCAAGTCAATCATGCTTTAGTAAGATTAACCGGTCCAGTTATGAAGTACCTCTGATTGTGAATCAATTTCTTTTGCTGTTGTGCAAATGGCGCAGACAACAAGTTGAAATTGTAGGCAATTAGCAAGACACCCCCTATTACTACAGGAGCGGTTCTGCAGGTGGTAAACACAGACTATTTGTCTATTCTCATCCCTTTCAGCTGTTATTTTGGTCACTTTTGCATTTTGTCATTTCTCTCAAAGCTAGAGGTAGCATGAGGTGTCTACAACCCACAAATGTTGCTCAGGTAGGGCAGCTCCTCCAGGATGGTTCTTCACTGGAGCTTTGGCAAGAAGGTTAGCTATGTCTTTCAGCAGAGTGTCCAGAGCATGTATCAGATATCAGGAAAGAGGCCAGTACACCAAAAGCTGTGGCAGGGGCCGGAGGAGGTCAACAACCCAGGAGCAGCACTACTACCTACTCCTTTTGGCAAGGTGGAACAGGAGGAGTAGTGCCAGAGCACAGAAAAATGACCTCCAGCAGCCCTAATATCCATGTGTCTGTACAAACTGTCAAAAACAGAATCAATGAGGGTTGTATGAGGGCCTAACTTTCACAAGTGAGTATTGTGCTTACAGTTCAACAACGTGCAGGGTGATTAATATTTGCCAGGGAAAACCAAGATTGGCATATTCTATAATGGTGTCCTGCTCTCCTAATGGATGGGAGCAGGTTCACACTGAGCACATGTGATTGACATGACAGAGTTTGGAGATGTTGTGGAGAATGTTCTTCTTCCTGCATCATCCTCTATGACCAGTTTGGCAGTGGGTCAGTAATGGCGTGGGGAGGCATTTCCTTAGAGGGACGCACGGCCCTCCATATGCTATCTAGAGGTACCCTGACTGCCAGTAAGTACTGTGTATGCAGGTGCAGTGGGCCCTGGGTTCCTTCTGATGCATAACAATACTAGGTTTCATAAGGCTAAATTGTGTCAGCAGTTCCTGCATGATGTAGGCATTGATGCTATGGACTGGCCTGCTCGTTCCCTAGACCTGAATCCAATCAAACACATCTGGAACATCATGTCTTGTTTCATCCACCAATGCCACGTTGCACCACAGGCTGTCCAATAGTTGATTGATGCTTTAATCCAGGTCTCGGGGGAGATCTCTTAATAGAACATTTGCCGCCTTATCAGAAGGATGCCAAGGCTTTATAGGGAGGTCATACAGACACATGGAGACCACACACAATACTGAGCCTCATCAGGAGCATGCCCAGGTGTTGTAGGGAGGTCATAGAATCACGTGGAGGTCACACACACTACTGAGCCTAATTTCTTTGTCTTGAGGCATTTCCACTGAAGTTGGATCAGCCTGTAAGTTGTTTTTCTACTTTGATTTTGACTGTGATTTCAAATCCAGACCTCCATGGCATATTAATTTTGATTTACCGTACATTGATCATTTTTATATTCTACTATGTAATTAATTCAAATTTCCAACTGTAATATTTCCTTCATGGAGATCTAGGATATAGTATTTTAGTGTTCCTCTTTTATTGAGCAGTGCATAAAAATAAAAAAACACATACTTATATTGCTCCCATTTCCCCAGGACTCTGCTCCAGTCACCAGTTCACCCCCTCTGCACACAGAATATGCGTTGTGGTGACATCTTCACATCTGCCACCTCAGTTGCATCCACTGACTAGTAGAAGAAGCCAGCTCCATAATCCACCAATGTATTCACCTCAGGATGCAGATAATAGAGATATAGGGACGCCAGAGAGAGCAATTTTGCAACTTGTGGGTCACTGTTCTGAGATCTTTGGCAGTCTTGTTCTGCAGGCCCCGCTGGAACAGCCAGAAGGTCTATCTATGGACCACACTTTGCCTAGGTCTAATATAGACCATCTTAAAATGCACCAAATTAATCATAGTGGTCAAAGCTGTTTGAAAAATATGGTGTATTTAAATACTAAGTTGTCTAAGTTTACAAAAATAAGAGGAAAAGTATAATAGAAAGACGTTACCACTTCTGTATTTATAATCAGCCACTCCTGGTTTTGGTTTACAGGTATTGACTTAAAATACTGACCAAATACTGATCAATACTGTGGTCAGAGCCTATAGGCAGTGAAGGAAACTATAGGCTGTTGGAACGTGAGGATCATGCCATTTTCCACTAAAAACATCATGCACAATATCCTGTATTCACGTGAATTAATGATTAATGCATAAATGGAAGTTGACAAGTATTCTTTAATGTGGCAGCACCAAGATTACAATTAGTCCTATATTATGTGAAAAAACAGATGTAACATTTTGATGTTATGATTAGAGATTAGTGGGTCCATACATGGAAGATCAAGTTGAATTTCTGAAAATGTATGCTTTCACGCAAATATTTTAAGATTCAATTTGAAGATCCCACCCAAAAAATCTTACCCAACACCATTTCTCATACTGCTGAAGTATCATAGTGGGGGCTTCATGCCATTTTTGTAACCACACAGGCTTTCCTACAATGATGTGCAGCTATGACATCTAGCAAATTATCATACTATGTTCAGTACCCGGGCCACCAAAGATTAGTGGTTCCCAACAGAGCACAGTTTGTACAGCAGGTCATTTCTATCTCCAGAGTCAGTGGGTAAGTCTTTCTCTTTTGCGGAGCGTAAGCTCTTAATGTACCTTCACAAGCCACAATCCCGCCTGGCGATGTGTGGCGATATGACGTGCGCGCTCATGTTTTTCGTGGCCGCCTCAAATCGCCGATGGCGGCGTCACATGCCGCAATATCGCCCTGAAGCAAAGGCAATGTGTCGCTCCAGAAATCGCCTCACCTACAGCAGAAGCAATCCTGCCTCATTCCATCGCCGCTTCACACGCCGCAATCTCAAAGGCAATGTTGGTGCACATGTTCAGCACGGCGAGGAGATAGGCGTGCCACAGTGGTTTACACCGCGCCCCATATACGCTCATTGGACAACACAACTGCGTCAGCCTGCTCTGGATGGCTGGCTAATACATGACACAATTGTCTATCGGAGTTTGTCACAAATACACGCTCGTGTTGTCAATCGTGGCTCCTGCAACACACTTTCGAGGAGCCAAAGTGTCACACAGGAGCGGTCTTGTGCAGTACAGTGGATTACACTTAAGAATGGCTATGTGTGCGTCTGTAGGTGATGGCGGTAAGCTACAAATAACACTATGCCCACATGTGCCTGCATTGGTCCACACCATGCCAGAGCTGCCATGGCTGAACTATGTGTGTGCACAAATGTTTGCGTGTGTGTACTGAAGTGTACCTACTTCCCCCACAAACACCATTGCATTCTCCATGTGTGTGGACACGTTCCCATGTGGCCAAACACATCATAATGGACATGTACACACAGTCCACGGCATACAGTGTGGGCCAAAGGGCTGGACCTGTGTACTGGACATTAGCAGACAATGCTGCACGGACCCATCAATACCCTTTAACGTATCACATACCTCTGTGCACAGCATAAAGCTATGTGCAACTGCCCTGTAATACAAAGTAACAACAGACACAGGTAGTTTGGTTATGTTTTTTTTAGTGGTACTTTTTGTGCACAAAGAAAGGAATGATACCAACACACACAAAATATAAAAAACAGAAGTGGGAACATCACACAAATAATTAGAAAGTGATGATAAAGAATGGCCATACCCAAACATTTCAGAGTACAGGAAAAAATAAACTAACTAACTCATGTTTATGCACCCAATATGAAAAAAACACCACCATAATCCTCCTGGTGCAGCCACCTTGGTGACTCCACCCTCCTCCTGATGTTGCTGCCTGACAACACCAGCCACCCTACACCTACTGGTGCTGCCAGACCACTGCCCCAGGGCCATTAAAGTAAGAGCAGTATGTGTCTCTGTTGCTCCTGGCATCCTTCTGACTCAGACCCTGGCTCAGCAGCTGGAGTGGCGCCACACCATGGTCGGCAGCACGCCAATCCCCGGGATGGAGCTCCCCTGTTGTGGGGTCCACAGAATGTATGAATGTATGTATGATGACCGATCCCTACGATGCAGGAAGTTATACAGCACAGAGCAGGCCAGCACTACCACATCGATAGATTCCAGTTTCATATACAAAGGCATATGAAACACGCGGAATCTATTGGCCAGGATCCCGAACGCATTTTCAACTACCTGGCGAGCCCAGGATACCCGGTAATTGAAAATGCGCTGCTCAGAAGTAACCATCCTCTGGGGATATAGCCATAGTAGGTGAGCTTGAAGTGGGAATGCTTCATCCCCCACAAACGCAAAGTTGAGATGATGGGTTGTCTCATCATTTGAGGGCAGGTTCAGAGCACCTCTCCTTATGTCTTCCGCCAAGGAGCTGTGTGCAAACACACCCCCATCTGAGACACAGCCGTTCATGCCAATGTCCACGTAGAGGAACTCATAGTGAGCATCCACCAGGGCCATGAGGACCACGCTAAAATATCCTTTATAATTAAAATACAAGGACCCTGTGTTGGGGGATTGCGTGATCCTCACGTGCTTACCATCCAAAGCACCTCCGCAGTTTGGAAGTTGCCAGCGATCGGCAAAACCTCTGGCAACATCCATCCAGCGGGGGTTGTTGGTAACTGCATGTAGGATGGCAGCAGACAACTTACGATGGCCTCACAAGTCTTGGGTATCAGGCGGCTCAGCAGTGGCCATGAAACTGCTGCAGAGTATTGCAGGTCTGTCCTCGAACGACCTGTTGCCAGGAACCTCAAAGTTACTGCCAAACGCTCCTCAGGTGGCACAGTTCGATGCATCAAAGTGTCCTTTTGGGCTATAAATGGCTTTATGCGTTCCAAGAGGAATGTGAAAGAGTCCTCGGACATACGGAGATAGTTCCTTAAATCATGCGGACTCCTATCCTCCAGCTGATGCAGCAGGCGCATGTGACTCAGGTTGTCCCATTGCCGAAGCCAATCCCTAACCCACACATGCCGTGGTCTGGGAGCCCGCAACCTCTCAGCTCTCTCCTCCAGCCACAAGTCCTCTTCCACCAAGGAAGCTGTCAATCGCAGCTGTCAATCGCATATTCATCATGTCCAACAGACATCCCTGTTGTGTTGGCCGGATCTTCACAGGCAGCCATTCCCAAGCCAAATGGACCACTCCACATATCAGTATCGCCAGAATACTTTCATTCTGTCTGGTAAAGGCCAGTACTATGTGCCCACATTTCATATGTTCCACTAAACTAACCTCAGAGGCCTCCTTGGTACATGATCCTGTATGGCGAATGCAAAATGGATTGTCAATGAGGAGGGCATTTTGTGGCAAGGAAAGCCATCCATCCATTTTGCGGCACACAATAGATCAATCAAACACATCATCATTACAAACTACATACACCAGGACTTGGGCGTCTGCTACAGTACACTAGAATGATCCGTAATACAAACATGTTTGAAACGCTATACACAGCCATATCACAAATCATGTGTGAACATCAGTACTTACTTAATGACTCTGGCTAGCAAGCGTGCCGTAGCTCAGTCGTTATCGGTTTTCATGAGGTAACCATCCAATCAAAGAACATCTGCATCATCTAATTAACGTAACTGCCTGGGCGTTACCACGAGCGACTACTGATTAGGCACCTGTGCTGCTTTGTGATTGGTCGTGTTGTGTTAAAAATGTGGCCAGCTGGTCCGCCACCCATGCTCCTACTTCAATGTGCATTGTTCTAGTAGCATCTCATCACCAGAAATCTGTTGGACAGAAGGTAAGTCAGTGGATATGCTATTGTGCTTCTCATGCATGGTATATTATTTTCGGCTTCCGAGCCATATTTTGCCAGATGTATGGGCGGGTCATGTACAGCTTCAAATAGCGTCATGTAAATGTGTGGTTTACGACGCCTACGCCTCATTAACCCCCTCCATGTCCTGTTTCACACATAATGATCCTTGCCACCAATGACATGACAATGTGTCATACAGCACTACATCGTTCCATAAATATGTGCTGAGGTCACTCCTGTGTCTAAATTTTGTGCAGTACGCCATGTGTGCCATTTCAAAATGATACAGGTTTGTAACTGCCTGCCCAGGCCCTAACCACATATGCCCCATGTCATGTGCAGCATGTCACATCTGTGTACACATACAGGCAATTAATGCTTCTGCATACACAAGCTAACTACCAGACCACCTGTCATTGCTAGTGCTGGACATGGATTGCCCACACAGAGTAGGGTGTGACCTGATATTTACATGTATGTGTTTTGTAACACACTATGTTTTTTTTGGCAGATGGCTGAGAGTCCTGATTTTGTGCTTGAACTCCTAGCCATGTACCAGGACCATGAAGGCCTGTGGCGGGTTGCGTTGCCAAACTACAAGAACAGGGCGGCGAGGACTGTGGCCTACGGGCATTTTGTCAAGCTGGCTAACCGGCTCGACCAAAGTAAGACCAGGACGGTGCCCATGGTTGTTGAAAAAATCAAGCGGCTGCGCACTGTGTTCACAAAAGAACATAAGAAGGTGATAACGGCTTGGTCTGGGGCTGGAGCTGAGGAGGTACCCAAGCCAAGTCTGTGGAATTATGACTTCCTCACCTTCACCCTGGGCCAGGAGGCTTCTCGCCCAACACGGTGCAGCAGCCGCCTTGGCCAACCATCTTCGGTCACAAGCCAAGAGCCTACCCAGTCATAGGAGGTGCGTAATTGTAGTTTTGCTACCTATGTCCACACCTTGGTGGTTGCACTGATGTGTGGGTTGGTGGACATGTACAAGGCACAATCGTGTTGGACTTTCACCATTCTTCTGTGTGTTCTGCTGTGTGTTGGCTCATGGCTGTTAGTACAGATTATGCTGTGTTATGTTGGGGCACTTGGCATATCAATTTGGAGCCTCAGGTGAGTACAGAGCACCGGTCTACTGATTTCTTCATCTCTGTTTCCAACCGTGCTACTGTTGATTTTGGTGTTTAACATGCTCAGATATGCGCCATCTGGTGCTGGGTGGTTGGTTGTGGTCATTGATGGCAGTACATTGGCACTCTTGTTAACTATTTTTTTAAAATGTGATGTTTACAGGCCCCTCGTGAGACTGGCTCCAGTGAAGAGGAACCACCTGCTGGCCAGGCTCCACCATCATCATCTTTGGGGGAGCAGGTGTCTTATCCCATTGGTGGGGGGCCATGCCCAGGGCGCAGCTCAGGCATACAACGGCATCGACCACCTGCCCCACCCAACACTGAGCTGGGTACCTGGACAAAAAGAGGATTCCAGCCACTTCAATCGGGCACATGGCGAGTAAGTGGGTGTGCTGCATGCAGCCAGACCAATGTGCCATTGCCGAGAGGGCCATCATTCGGGTCCTGGAATCGGGCGTGGATGGGGCACTGAGATGGGGTGGTTGCATCGCCATCCCCAATAAAACTGTTGGGCCCCCTGCGCCCCAACAACACATGGCTAGAGGTCACCAAAATCAGGATCCTCCACGTCTCCCATGAAGACTCCACCACAGAAGGGCCTCCAATGTGTGGGACTACAGGGATGAGGGGGAGGAGCCATTGTCTGATCCAGCAGAGGACGAAGAAGCAAGACGCTACTAGGCAATGCACTACATTGCGTATTGGCATTGTTTGTTGATGTTTTTCTAAAAACCAAGTGTGTTGTTTTTTTTTTTTTGGGTTAATAAACCTGACTTTTATTTTCCATACCTACCTCCACATATGTGTCAGGATTAGCAGTATGGTCGTGTGTGTAGTGTGTTGTGGGTGTAATGGTGATGTTTGTGTGGCAGAAGGAGAGGCCTCATGTCCACAATAACATAGTTGTGTCATTATAGCAGACAGGAGCCTATCCCTAGGTGACATGTGTGAGTATTGAGAGATTACGAGTCTTCTCTGGCCAACATTGGCAAGTATGTTTGTGTCTGTGTGTTTGTTAATGTGGGTGTGATATTGGAGACATTGATGTAAAATAGGGCTTCATCCGTGTTGAAATGGTACTGTATGGTCAGATCTTGATCATGTCACACTTCACACCTACGCAAATGCATTAGCCATGTGTCGTGTTTAAAAATTTCACCTCCCAAAGGTCCCCTTGTGTGTGCTGAGACAAGGGATCACACAGTATTTTTGTTTGCATGCACATTTATTGTTTCCAAATCTTGTTTTGTAAATGATGTTTTTTCTGATTAGTTGTAGGCAAATAATACTACCCACTTTCCCAATGTGGGATACTATAAGAAAAAAGGCCAACGGGGCCTAAAAAAGAACGGTGCCATCATGGCAAAACTAGCTAAGTATATGTCCAACATGGACACCTACATACAAGGGCCATTGGCCACACTATTGGGGTGGATATGCAGGAGTAGGGGCAATGGTGGACTAGGCTGCCTGGAGGCACAGTATCATCGCACTCAATCGGTCCAGATGTTGCTGCCCTTCTCAGTGGGCACGGTCCATGTGCTGCTGTGCCTCCCTGTGTGCCTGCAGCAGGTCATCAATAGTTGGTACCCCTGTATGGGAAATAAGGACATTAGTCAGTGACATGTGTAGATGTGGGTGACGTCATTAGTCATGATTTCACTTACGTAGCATATCGCTATCCCGGTTTCCATCTTGAGGAGATGGTGATATGCTGACAGCCCAGCCTGCAGCTTGAGCTCTTGTCCCTTGACAAAGAAAGGAAAAAAAAAAACATCATGACTCACATACTGATGTCAGGGACACACACCAACATGTATATTACAAAGCTTGTAGCCCATTGCCAACACTTGTGGCACCCCAGGGGTTAAAGTGCCACAGTAACATCACCAAGGGTTAACTCCCCACACAACACCTGACACTGCACTAGCACCTCTAGGCCAGAAGGGGGAGCTAAAGCAGCTCCCTTATATATTCTGGTGTCCAGAGGAAGTAGTTAGTTCAGTTCCTGGGAGAACTGAGAGAGGGAGATTGTAGTGTAAAAAGGCTGCATCAGGCTTCTCCACAATCTGCTACTCGATTCCAGGCCTAGCCAGGGTCTGAGGGAAGGAGTAAGAGAAACAGGAGAACACACCTGGGAGACTGAGTTACCTCATAACTCGCCCCGGAGGAGCGCACAGACCGGATACCGGATCCGAAACTATGACTGACACACGCATCACAGTAAACACCGGGATAGTGGAGGTTATAGATCTATACTGTACATCAGCGAAGCAATACGGCGGGGTCAGAAGCACACGGAAAGACTCAAGTTGTCTAGCAAAGGTGGTACCTGTGAGGAGAGACAAGGCCAGCAGGTCAGCTAAAGCAGCAGCAGGGCCACACACAGTGCAGCAGTGGGAAGCTGAGGACCCGGACAGGGTGGGAGTAACCGGGCCCCGGTACAGACTCCGTGGACAGTACTCTGCTAAAGAATATCTGCAGTAAAGCCTTGGAAAACTTCAAAATTGGGAGTGTGTGTGATCCTTGTACTCAAGCCCTACTTTCCCTATCCTGCAACATCCATAGCATTCATCCATAGACTTTAACTATCACTGCCCTGGGGAACCAGGCTCTACCTGCGGAGAGCCGATACATCTCCAGCTGCCAAACATCATCCCCGGAGGTTCTGCAGCAGCGGGGGTCACCCTGACCACAACCCGTGGGTGGCGTCACGACAAACTCTCCTGTAAATATTCCCCCATAACTTGCAGAACATGGGACATGGTCCCGACCAAGATTGCCGTGACATCCCCAGCATATACCCCGGTCCGGTAGTGAGTACCCCGTCACAGTGGGCTCCACACACTTACCACCAATCACTACTCCAGCAGGCTCAATGTCACTTTTGTGGGGACAACAACACATCAGGGCTGGCCCAGGAGCTGGAGATCTTTTGAAGGGGGGGTTGAGCCTGGGCTTGGGGTATGTAGTTGGTGGCCTAGCAAGAGGACCGGGCTTCCTGGTCCCACGGGTCCTGAGCTGGCTGCTCCCGAGCGTGGGGTCCCTGGTGGTGAGGGACATCCTGGGCCCTCCAGGGAAGGAGGGGCCTGGTGGTGTAGGGGACTGTCGGCCCTCCTCAGATGGGGGGTCCTCCTCATCTGTAATATCAAAAATGACAAGACACCGATTTTAAAAATTTAGACAACATAGGGCAAAAAGCTACTGTGTGTGTATCAATGACATTAGGGCGTGAAGGCTAGCATAAAAGATTTGGGTCTTGAGCGACCCTATGGTTAGGGGCCAGTCTGTTTTTGGACATGACCACAACACCAGTGTCCACATATTTCTTAGGTAAAACACCCTTGGACACAAAACACAAGAGCAGACAGTGAGCACCTGGTGGTGCCACCAAGGGGGCAAACACATAGCAGTCAACTTGTAGTCACTTTTCCGGATTGTGATCAATGTCTTGTGAAATGCTATGTGTCAGAATGCGCACATATGTGCTGCCAGGTGTGGTGTGGCCCTTCAAATTTTCATTAATAAGTTGTGGTCAACTTTGCTGTCATTACACACCTATGTTTAGCCATACACAGCTCATGGACCACTATAGCCGTCAGCATTTTAAAAACATATGAGTGTATTTAGCACCTTCATGTTGCAGTGTGACCAACATGCAGATGCACATTGGTAACAGCTCCACATGCTGGTTTATGTCACACTACAGTATGTGCCATGGCAGAATACCACATGATGGTTGGGTAGTGTTTTGAGTAGGATGATTGGCATGTGTGTGTCTGGCATTGCCAAATACTCACCACGCAGCCTGGTAATCCGGGCACGAATGTCCACAATCCGCCCTGGGTATTTGTGCTTCAGGTCCACCACCCTTTTCTGGATTTGCTTGCTTTTCCTCTCCACACCCACTTTCTGGAGCAGGGCCCACTGGATTTTGTGCAGGATCTTCGGCTTGCGGAGCTATGGGTGGTGGTGATGTTGGTAGCACGAGTAGTCATGCCGGTCACACAGGTCGATGAGGATCTGGAGTTCTACCACACCCCATGTGGCACCGTGCTGTGCGGCCGCCATGACTCTTGTACTATGTGCAGGGGAGGGGCAGGCACCTGGCAGACAGAGAACAACAAACAGAAATGTGATGATGTCACCCTTCACACTGATGCCGCCAACCAAGGTTCAGGGCGCTAACAAGATAGACGTCCGCGGAGTAGGAGCAGTAGAATGTACCCAGCAGCGTCACCAAATTCACACATGTAGGGTGATTGTAGTGCGTGGCCCATGGCACCCATCTACGATGTGTAGCCCAACATCTGAGCTGTCATGTGGGGCACTATACTCCACACAGCGCAACTTAATACACGCGGACAACATAGCTTGCGCTATTCAATGACGCGCATAATTGCACTGAGTTTGCGGACAATTGTGTAGCAGAAGATGTGTGTGGTACTGAACAGACAGCTCTTCAAATATGGCGCGACGTCAACTGACAGTCAATGGAAACACAGTAGCCCACACCAATCATCTCAGACGGGGCGCGGACTACAGCATGCTGAGGCACGCCTATGGGAAAGCTCTTTCCATCACTTTCGCCCTGTCACATGCCAAAACACGAAAAAATCATCTTGCCGATTTTGCCTGATTCCTGAGCACTGTTCAACAATGAGGCAACGGCCGATGGGCGATTTATCGCCGTGAAATCGCCCAATCAAACGCCGACACCATGAGGCAATTTCACGGCGAATTCGCCGGGGCGACACATCGCCTTTCAGATCGCCAGGCGAGATTGCGGCTTGTGATGGTACCTTTATGGTCAGCGGGGTCCTCTTAATCTCTTCTGTAGAGTGTAAGCTCTTATGGTCAGCAGGGTCTGCTCACTCTCTCCTGTAGAGTGAAAGCTTTTAATGTCAGCGGGGTCCTTTCATTCTCTTCTGTACAGTGTTAGCTCTTATGGTCAGCAGGGTTCGCTCACTCTCTCCTGTAGAGTGTAAGCTTTTATGGTAAGTGGGGTCCTCTCATTCTCTCCTGTAGAGTGCAAGCTTTTATGGTAAGTGGGGTCCTCTCATTCTCTCTTGTATAGTGTAAGCTTTTATGGTCAACAGGGTTCTCTCTGTCTCTCTCTCCTGTAGAATGTAAGCTTTTATGATCAACAGCGCTTTATCACTTTCTCATCTGTAGAGTGTAAGCTCTTAGGGTACCCTCACACGCAGCAATATTGCTAGGCAATGCAACTGGCAATCTGCTGGTTGCAGTGAAACCATGGACACATTGTTCTATATTGTTGCCGTGTAGAAATGGAAGAATGTGTCCATGATTTCACTGCAACCAGCAAATTGCCTGTGAAATTGCCTAGCAATATTGCCTCGTGTGAAGGCACCCTCATGGTCAGCAGGATCCGCTCATTCCCTCCTGTAGAGTGTCAGCTCCTTTGGTCAGTAGGGTCCACTTACTCTCTCCTGTAGAGTGTAAACTCCTTTGGTCAGCAGGGTCTGCTCACTCTCTCCTGTAGAGTGTAATCTCTTATGGTCAGTGGAGTCCTCTCACTCTCTCCTGTAGAGTGTAAGCTCTTATGGTCAGCAGTGTCCTCTCTCTCCTGTAGAATGTAAACTCTTATGGTCATCCGGTTCCTCTCTTTCTAGCCTGTAGAGTGTAAGCTTAGATCGTCAGTGGGGCTTTGTCTCTCTCTCATGTATTTTTGAGCAAGTATTAGCTTTCCAGTATTAATATTCACCCACATTTATTTACCAGAAATTAATTTATAGTAAAATTCCGCAAAGCCAGGGATTCAAATTTATAACTATCCGCTCATCCCTAATTATGATGAGTTAAATTCGACAGCAAACTTAGTTCTGCCATCCAGAGTATGTATTCCTTGTATACTGTCAGTGTGAGCACATAAACTACTAACACATAATAGTTTAGAGCTTACAATTTTGCGAGGTGCAATAGGCAAACAATTACAGGCTGGTAATAGAAAGTAGAAAATGTGTATTTGCTGGAAGCTATTCAGACTACACAATCACAGTATTTCACGAAGCCTATCACAGCTCTAAATACATAAAATATTCTGCATCTTTTCAAAAAGGCATTAAGCCTTCCGCATTCATAAGCATATTTCAAGTGATGGCCTTCTCTAATAGAATTTGCTTAGAATTGCTGAAATTTCCAACA
Organism: Allobates femoralis; assembly: GCA_033576535.1. Lineage (NCBI taxonomy): Eukaryota > Metazoa > Chordata > Amphibia > Anura > Aromobatidae > Allobates > Allobates femoralis. The sequence continues at coordinate 84,733,651 of JARQOC010000003.1, read as the reverse complement.
ATAGCACTAGAATATGAAAATAATAATGTCTCGAAGACATACCTGCACGTTTCAATACTGCTGTTTTCCTGCTGAATGGTAATTTGTTTAGTCTTATATTTGTCTTTTTCTTGAGAGCTAGCACTTTAGGCAAATGAATCTGTGATACTTGTAGCTCTTGGCATCCACACCATGATAGGTTACACATTCTTAGGCTGCATATACATGATCAGGATATACAGCATTCTTGCCGCTGCATCCAAAGCGCTGCGTTGTACAGTACCAGAATAGTGGATGGGATTAGTAGAAATCCCATCCTCACTATGCTTCTCCCGACCGCAGCGTGTTTTCAGCTGCAGTGCAGGTTTCCAGACTTCGCATCTCCACAACATTTTAATTTCATACCGTAGAGTCGGAAGAGATAACCATTGTGTGCACGCAAGGAGACGCCGCAGAGCATGAGTACATGGTGGCTGCCTTCTGCCTGCAGGCACCCATGGGTTTCCGCAGATCCAGAGGCCCTGTTCAAGACGCAGCACCTCCAGATTGTGAGCACATACCCTCACAGTGCTCAGATCATGCCTATAATAGCACAATTTCAGAGGGTTTCGAGATGACAATTTTACATTGTCATAAATGCTTATACCTTGTTTATTGTTGTTAATGCTGATACCTTGTTTATTAATGTTTTACAACATTTAGTACAATATTTTCAACAACTACTCCATAACTTATGATTTTACCAAAAAATTATATTGTGGTACAGTATTAACATATTTGAGAAAAAATAATAACGTATGTTTTTTTAAAAAAAAAAACTCAAATTTAAGTAGGGTGCATACATTGGCCAATGGATGTTTGCCAATCAACCGCGACAAGGTGACCTTAATTTGATAGGACCCTAGCCTACACTATACCTCTATTGGGCTTCTTAAAGCCTACAATTTATAGGGGAACATATTCAAATACTTAAAGGGGTGTCCAAGGACAAGATATTGATGACCCATCAGATTGGAAGTTCTCATCATCATTAGTAATTCGTTCTATAGGTAGATGAATCATTAATGATGACGAGAACCTCCAATCTGATAGGTCATCAATGTCTTGTTCTCGGACAAACCCTCTAATTATTTTATGGGGGAAGTAGGAGGATACACACTCATTAGCGGTGCCCCACACTTATGGGAGGGGAAGTGCAAAGTCAAGCAAGAAGTCAGTACACTTCAATAATACACATACAAACAAGAAAACGCTAGACAGCGCTTCCTAGGAAAATGTTAGTGAGACCTGGTGCAGAGCGATAATGCTGGATAATATATACAAATAGATTCACAGCAGCACACAGTTACTGCCAAAACATATGCATGTGTAGATATTTAGATGGAGTTAAAAGCACTAATATATTTAAAAAAACATAAAAATGTATGTGACTCTCACAACCACACAAGGTAAAGCCTCTGATACCTATTTAGGTCATATTTTATCTCTCAGACCCTTCATCCTGCCTACTTTAATTTTCTGAGATTATGACCTTTGGCTTTTCATTGGCTATAAACCATAATCATCAACATTAACAGACATAAACTCTTGAAATAGATCACTCTGTAATGACTCTATATATGTGTTTCACTTTATGTTTCGAATTACTGAAATAAATTAACTTTTTGATGATATTCTAATTCATTGAGATCCACTTGTGTGTCGAGTCCTTAACTTCCCGGCAGATGATGGCTGAATTATTCTGCCATCATTAGCCTCTGAAATTTGCAGGTGAAGTGAAGCTCCACCCAAGCGTGTTAGCATGTTAAATGTTACTGTAAATCTCCTGACAGAGGCATTTAATGTGTGTTGGCAGAGGGCGTGTCATTCCATGTGCCCATCGGGATCACAGTACGCCGATGGGTTGCCATTTCAGCTGTGCTTCTGATGAAGACCCCCGTTTTTGTCATGACAGTTGTGAGAGCGAACATTTAGCTGGCATTCATAGCAGACTGTGAATTTCTCTATACATAGCAGTGCTGATATACTGCTATTTATATTACAAGTGACAAGATAGCTGCAGGTTCAAATCCCCTAATGAGACTAATAAATACAGGAAAAAGTGAACAAGACTATTTTTCAAATTATGGAGAACTAAAAATACATAAATGTTCAAATCACACTCGTTTGCATAGTAAGAATAAGGAAATGTAAAAAATACACATATTTGATATCACTGTGTTCCAAAAAAGGTCTAATCTATCATATTATTAAAAAAATTCATCTGATGTGTAAATGGTGTAACAAGAAAAAATCAAAATTCAGTAAGAGACAATAAACATCGTATCTACTACAAAACATTCAGGAAACACTTAAAGGGAGCCAACCACTAACATTTAGTTCTATGCAGCAGGTGATTGACATGTGCAGCATTACATCACTATTTGTTTTTTGTCTTTTTCTTATTACTGTATATACTTGAGTATAAGCCAAGTTTTTCAGCACAATTTGTGCTCTGAAAAATGCCCCCTCGGCTTACACTCGAATCAGTATTGAGGGCCAGTGAGGATGGGGCGATGACTGGGTGCAGGAGGAGGCGGGGTGAGGCTACAGAGAGAGCGGGAGGTCACGTGACCCCGCTCATTAACCTAATGTGATATGCACTGCTTCCCCCTGTTCATCAGCGGCGGGGAAGCGGTGCATATTACATTAGACTGTGCCCCACCATTACATTATATGGGCCCCATGCTGCCGCGCATAAAATAATAAACTCATCTCACCCTCCGACGATTGTGTACAGGCTCCGTGACATTCTCCTCCCTCTGCTCTTCCTGCTTCTAATCATGTGACTGGCGCATAAGTGACGTCATCGCTGCTACGATGGTCACATGATTAAAAGCAGAAAGAGCAGAGGGAGGAGATCGTCACGGAGCCTGTACACAATCGTCGGAGGGTGAGATGAGTTTATTATTTTATGTGCGGCATATACCAGCAAAGGAGGCCCATATACCAAGAGGGCCAATATAGCAGCAATGGGCCCCATATACCTCCAAAGAGGGCCCAAATTTCAGTGATGGGGCGCTATATAAATGATGGGGGCCATAAACAGTAATGGGGTGCAATATTCAATGATGAGGCAGCTGTATGCCAGTGATGGGGCAGCTGTATACCAGTTATGGGGCAGCTGTATACCAGTGATGGGCAGATGTATACCAGTGATGGGCATCTGTATACCAGTGATGGAGCAGCTGTATACCAGTGATGGGGCAGCTGTATTCCAGTGATGGGGCAGCTGTATACCAGTGATGGGGCCGCTGTATAGCAGTGGCAGCCGTATACCAGTGATGGAGGATGCTATATACTATGATGCGGGGCTATATACCAGGATAGGGGTCCACTGCATTTCTGACCCTAGGCTTATACTCGAGTCAATAAGTTTCCCCAGTTTTTGGGGGTAAAATTAGGGGCCTCGGCTTATACTCGGGTCGGCTTATACTCGAGTATATACGGTACATTATTGCCCTGTGGGCTCGTCTTTCGGCTGTAAGCCAAACCCCCCTCCTTCATACAGCCAAGACAAGCCTACAAGGGAGTAATTTAATAAAAAAAAAAAAATAGCGATGTCATGCTGGTGGTTGGTTGCCTTTAAGCTTGGGGTGCAAAAAATAAGCCCTCTCACAGCCTCATATCATGAAAGTGAAAAACATTATGGGTTTTGTAAAATAGCAACACAAGGATTTTCTTTTTACAAATGTGTTTTTTTGTGACTTAAATAAAAAAAAATCTATACATGTTTGTTATCTGCGTAATTTTATTGACCTGAAGGATCACACTGCCATGTCAATGTAACCATATAGTGTACATACTAAATAAAAAGTAAATAAATAAATGAATAATTAAGTTCATGAAACAGTTTTTGTTGACATAATAAAAGTTTTTGAGTCAAATGATTTTCTCGAATTTTTAAATTTACAAGACAGGATTATATACAGTGCCTCCATTTTAGAAGGAGGAAGCAGAGTTGGGTACAATTAAAGTGGAACTCTGGGGAGATAAATAGTACTGTCCCTGCCCTCCTATACTCCAATGCTAAGCTGCCTATTACACTTGTAAAATGTTTAGAATTAATATAAATCAGTTATTCACTAATGCTGCTTACCAGTTACTACTACTCTCAATACGTTATGCCTGACTAAGCACCTCTCCCCCTCCCTCTGCAGAAAGTTTCAGTACTGTCTGGCACTTCCTCACTCCTCCTTCAATCACTTGGGCGTGATGTCACATAAAGTCCTGTGCTAAGATTGAGTCTGGAGACCTGTGTTTATAGGATCTGCTGTGACATCACGCCGAGGTGATTAAAGGAAGGATGAGGAAGTGTCGGACAGTACTGAAGCTTTCTGAGAGGGAGGAGGGAGAGCATGATGTAATGTCCTCTATGGGAGTGGTGACTGGTAAGCAGCAGTTAGTGAATAACTGATTTCTAATAATTCTAAAAATGATACAAATGTAACAGGCAGCTGAGAATCACAGTCTATGAGTGCAGGAACCAAACCAAAAAAAAATTTTTCTCCCTGTATTTTCACTTTAACATTTTGGTAACTTATATTTCTCCTCAACTCTGGTTAAATGCTTGAAGAATAGAGTTTGCAGAAGGTGCTTTTATGATGGAAGTTAATGTACATAAATCAACAGAAAATAGAAATCAGCAGATAATGTGATAGTGAATTCTAGTCTGTAAAGATCCATTTTCCTGTCCATTAACTCTCATTTATTACAGTGACCATGAAGCTTTTGTGCCCTGCTGTTCTGATGCACTCTCTATACAAGCAATAAAGACAGGATGTGTATGTTTCTATTATAGCCACTTTTACTTCTTTGTATGTATAAAATAATAGCTACATAGAAAAATGCTTGTCTTTACGCATGAAACCTTATGCATAAAATTATAGATCATTCTGCTCACTAAGCATAGTACCTGAAAGTTAGTGTGCCCATTGGCACTGAAACAAGAGACATAATCCAAAGAATTGAGATAGTATGTTGTCAAGTCTTAGTGCTAGAGGCCTCCGTTACTCATCCATTATTTTCAGAAGTATTCTCCTGTCGATCTGAGCATAGGTGTCTCTTCCACATTAAACTGGGGAAGAAATACATTTTATTGTTAGAGATGTACAAAGCAGAGGTTCATAAAGGGTTGCTGACCATGCTGCCTGATTCTACGAGACATCAGATAATGAAATACAGAAGTGTCACGCGCTTAGTTTGCGCTGACATCGCTGGATGCTGCTGTATGTGTTGTTTTCCTTTAAGAGCTGCATGAGGCATTGGTGTGAAGGTCTTGCTTCCTGTGTTGTGCTCCAGAGCTGCCTTCACTATTATGTTCAGTTGCTGGTTGAGTGGTTGAAGTGTGACTCACCTGAACTGCCCTCCCCCTAGCCTTTAAGTAGGCTCTCCTTCCACCAAGTGGTGCTGCTGATGGAGTTTCACTCTATGCATGGAAGCCATGCTGTGCAGACCTGTGTGCTTGTGCTGCTGAAGTCCTTTCCTTTGGCATTGCTGTATCCCGGGTCTGTGGAGGGAGGTGAGGGGAAAATAGCGCAGGGCTGGTGGAGGAGTTTAGGAAGAGGCTAGAGACCCGAACCTTCTCACCATCAGGGATACCTTCGGGGACAAGACCATTCAGGGTTCCTAGTCTAGGGTCAGACTAGTCTTCCCTGGTCACCCTGCCGATAACTGCTATTCCCTCATCAGCATTCTCACTACACCGTGACAGTAGTGGATTATTAGTCTATGCGTTTCGGGGCTCACTGCCCCTTCCACAGGACAAACCATATGACCTTTTTTTTGTCTCCAGTGATGGCTTTCAATAGATTGCTGCAAGGGGAGCTGGTCTGCTACACACGAAACCTCGAGACAGATGCAATCCATCTAGAAATGATTTAGCACCAGGTTCCCAGCAAAACTTGCAGTGCACTCTAGGAGAGAGGTGGCAGAGCTTCCAGTGGGTTACTGGTAACTCTGTGGTCCACAAGGCTTGTCGTGTTACTCACCGGGGGCGCAGGGGACCCTGGCTATCCCTGACTAGGATGAGTTCCTCAGCACTGCTGTATTGTCACTTTTAGGGAGGATTCTGACTTAGAGGCGTTCAGTCATAAACCCACAGATGGTAGCTTCACCCAATTGGTTCCTCAGCCAAGCACACACACCAAATGTGTGAACCTGCGGTTCCTCTCGTACTGAGCAGGATTTCAATTGTGAAAATAAGTTGGTCGACAGGGTAGGAGGTACTCGGATTACTGGAGTACCCACAGGGTAGGGGTACTCAGTGGGGATCACGGCTGGTCAGGACCCGGTCTCGTGCCCTGGACACTCAATGGCTGAGGGGAAAACTATTTGGGATGGGGGATTATTATACGTGATGCCACCTGGGGTACCTGGTAATGTAGTTGCCAGCACTGCAGCCGGCTGCTGAGGTGATGGTGATGCAGCTTTGGGTAGTACAGCTCCCCACTGGCGGAGCTTTATCTCAGGGCAGCAGGGTGGATGAAGGGAGTAGTAGTCCTTGGCTCTGTGTAAGTTCTCCAGGCAGCGGAGGTGAATCAGGCACACACAATAGTCTCTGTTTCAGTACCTTTTTTACTGATGACGGGTAGCAGGTACGGTCCAGGAGGGTAACCAGGTGGCCAATGCAGTTTGGAACATCCACCTTTGAAAGTTATGAAGCCTCCTCTATTTGCGTGTTTGGTGATTTGGGAAAGTTCTGCCTCAAGCTGAACCTGATGCTTTGTCTCTCTCTCTCAGGATGATACTCCACAACTGATGATGAGGACATTTCTGTGGGGATCCCTACTCCTTTCAATGGGTCCCTGGTCCTATGTTTGGTCAGGTTTGGGGTCTTGGTTTCCTGAGCTCCAGGGTGATTAAATCCTCCTGTCTGTCTGGGCTTTCTCTGCTATGACTGGATCAACAGCAGTTTGGACTCCGGTGTCCGGGTGGGCTAAAGGGCAATTATTTCCACTTGCCTCCGTTCCTTTCTAGTGTGCTACACAGCTCCGGTGTCAGTCTTTTCTGTTTCTGGGCCTGACTTGGTCCCAGCAACCAGCTCTTTCTCCTTCTTAACTCCTCAACTGTCACTCCTTAACTCAACTTCCTTGATTGAACTTCCATGACTCCCTCTGTCTGACTGACTGATTGGCTCCTCCCTCAGACCTGGATCTTTAAAGGGGATTTTGCCTAAGGCAGCAAGTAGATCTCCCCCTTCAGGCCTGGGGTGTAAGGTGTTGCGTGCTGTGTGTGCCAAGGTGTACATCCTTCCCTGCACCAGTGGGTCCTGTCGCAATCCCTGCAGGGGTGCCACATTTTCCCCTAGTTAACTTTAGTCCTCTGGGACTGAAACATTTTTCAATAAACATAACATAACAATAATATTTACATTAATTTGAACAAAGTTTCAAAATAATAATTACAAAAACCAGGGAAAAATAGGTAAAACAGGTAACCAGTCCTTACAATGCTAGTCCATCTGCTGCAGGCTGTTAAAGAATGTTTTAGCCACCACCAGTCCTGTGGCCATGGTCCATTTTTAAGGATTTGCAAAAAGTTTAAAACATCCAAACAGGCAAAGTCTCTGTAGGCTTAAAAGTTCAAAATACACAACAAACACTTTCTAAGGGTGCCTCGGCATAGGAGTCCTAGGTACTGCAGGGGCCTCTACCGGTCATAAGCACTGTAGGCCTCATGGCCCTGGGGTCACCTATTGGCCAAGATTTTGCTCTCCCTAGACAGCTCCTTTATCTCCACTCACCCCTCTTTCTGATGATGTGTACCTGGTGTGACCTGTTTTGGCCTACTCTTCACCCTTCTTTATACTAACATTAATTACATATCTACATTTTGAATATATTTACTTTTTGACCGTATTTACAGTTCCCACATTTTATAGCTTACTCTGTGTAACTGAGTGGTGGGTGAACCAAGTTGATACGTGTCGATCTACGTAATTCTTATGTATGACTAGTGTGAGTGGGTCTATGTGTCACAGGTAAACTGGGTAACAGTCTGCGACTACTTGATCTCACAGTAGGAATGGCAGGTGCACCGATTGCAGGATTATCTACGTCTGCTACAACGAGTAGTTCTTCTGTTCTTGATTCTTCAACTAGTTGTGGGAATGTCAATATAGGTATTTAGTATGCACCCTCTATTTGAGGCCAATCTGCAGGAAGGTTTCCTAAGATTGTCTTGACTGTCTTTTCCTCTTTTTCCTCTTCCTGACAAGGAATTATCTCTCTAGGTTGCAATTGTTGAGGACATTTCTTTAAATGATCTCTGGATATTGATGCTGTTGTTCTACCTTTGTCTATACTAGTCAAACAGGTTTTCTGGTTGTCAAAGTTGATGGTAGTACAGTTTAGGGTTCTGCTTCCCATTGATCATCTAATTTGTGCAGTCTTCTTTTTCTCTTTAAAATCAATTCACCTGGTATTAAGAGTGTTCCTTGTGCGCTTTTGTCTGCTTCTTGCTTTTCTTTTGATTTGTCAGACTTCTCTCTACAGATTCCTGTAATTTCTTGTACTGCTCTTTTCTTCTGGTATCCCAATCTGCATCTGAGGTGTTTTCTTCAGGAACTACAATGCCCATTTCAAAGTCTACTGGCAATTTTCCTGGTCTTGCTCTCATGAGGTATGCAGGGGTACAATTTGCGGAGCTCACTGGGATGTTGTTGTAAATGTCAACAAGATCTGGTAACTTCTATGGCCATCTGTTTTGTTCTTCTAGTGGCAAAGTTTTTAACCATTCTATCACTATGTGATTCATTTTCTAGCACATTCCATTGGTTTGAGGATGGTAAGGCATAGTACGAATGCATCCGTACAAGTTACAGAACTCTTGAAACAGTTCAACTACAAAGGTAGGACTTTGATCTGTCCATACCTGTTCTGGATACACAAATGATCTGCAGAAAGAAGCTTGAAAGGCTGCTTTCTGAGCTGTTAAGTCTTTCACAGGAGCTACTATTAGGAGTCTGGAATAGTGGTCCACCATGCTAAGAGCATAGGTATAGCCTGATCTGCTGGGTGTGAGCTTGACATGATCTAAGGCTACTAATTCCAATGGCTGTTTAGTGATGATAGGCTATAGTGGTGCCTTCTGGTTGTTACGGTCTTTTTCTCAGTGAGCATGGTCCACAATTTTTACACCATTTTTCTATGGTAGATCTTATGCCAATCCAATAGAATCTTTCACATAACAGGATTTCCAGCTTTTTCCATCCAAAGTGTCCTGCTCCATTATGGTATGCTTCTAACACCATTTGGACGTTTCTTTTTGGAACCACAATTTGCCATACCATTTCGTGTGTTCTAGGGTTTATATACCGTCTGCACAATTTATATTGATAGATGAATAACCTGCTTCATTCCTTCCACAAATGTTGGGCCTTAGGTTGAGCATTGTCATCAAACGGGAATCCAGTTGGATTACCAGCTTTTTCAGTAGGCTCACTGCCAGATCACTGTCTTGTGTCTCCTTCCATTCATAATGAGGCAACGGGATCAATGCTACATTCTGACGGTTTTGATAAATATGGGTTTCTGTCATTTCCCATTTTCTGATTTTATGAAAAGCTGGGAGTTCTACTTCTTCCAAGTCATCCACCTCTTCTTCAGGTCTTTGCAGATGTACTTGAGTGTTTCTAGACAGAGCATCAGCATTGGCATTTTTACGGCCTGCTTGATGGTAAAGTCATAATTTGATAACTGAGCCATCCAGCGTTGCTCTAACGCACCGAGCTTCGCGGTATCCAGGTGTGTTAATGGATTATTGTCCGTGTAGACAGTAAACTTTGAAGCTGCCAGGTAATGCTTAAACCACTCTGTTATAGCCCAAACCAAGGCCAAGAACTCCAACTAAAAGGAACTGTAGTTTTCCGGGTTCCTCTCTGTGGGTTGAAATTTTCTGCTGGCATGGACAATTAGGGTGTGTGCCCACATAGTGGTTTAGTGTCGGTTTAGCAGCGAAAACCGCCGGCGGTTTAGCATAGGTTTTATTTAAATTTATGTAAATCATTAGCAGCTTTAGGACTTACATGTAACCCTATGTAATTTAGAAAACACTGTGCACACATAGTGGGTTTATGTGAGCAGATCTGCCAGCGGTTGGGCGGTTTCCCAGTGGTTTAGCAGCATACAACATGTCAATTCTTCTCAGCGGTTTTTGAGCAGTTCCATGGACAAAATCCTCCATAGAAAACCGCCGGAAAAACCGCTGGAAAACCGCCGGAAAACCGCTGTGCACACGCTGTAAAAACCGCTGGTAAACCGCTGAGAAACCGCTGGAAAACCGCTGGTGACTTCTGAGCTCAGGAGTCTAGGCTCCTTGAATTTTCCAGTGGTTTACTGGCGATTTGAAAGTCACTAAACCACTATGTGGGCACACAGCCTTACTCTTTCTTTGCCACCTTGCACTTGGGATAGTTCTGCTCCCAAGCCTACATTACTTGCGTTAATGTACAAGACAAATGGTAAGTTATAGTCAGAATAAGCCAGTATTTCCTCACTGGTCAGAGCCCACTTCATATGCTGGAAAGAGTCTTCTTGCTCCTTTCCCCATTCAAATGGTGGTTCAGAGGACCTCCTCTTCTTAGTTTGGCCTACCAGAAGATCTTGCAGGGGCGCTGCCATCTTTGTGTAGCTCTTTATGAATCTTCTGTAGTATCCCACCAAACCTAGGAATTGACGTACCTCTCTGACAGTGGTTGGCCTCTGCCAGTCCTGGATAGCTGAAAGAAAAAGAAAAGGGCGCATGTGTAGACACACAGGGCTATTTGTATAAATAAAAAGTGCCAGTGCACTCACCTATAATGGTTGTGTACGTCTACACAACCAAGATTAAACGTGTGGGTGATGGGGCTCCGGGTCGCCTCTTTCTATTAGTGCTGCTGTCCTGCCGGTGTTTGCGTTCACAAATCTGTGCTCCGCGATTTTCACGTAATCCTACCGGACCGGATACCGCGTCACCGCAGGTGCTCAGTATGTTTATCCCGGTAATTAGGTAACCACAGGTCCTCAACACTCCAGATGTTCCAGGCTGCTCCTGCCGCTTTGGCTCCGTAGAGAGAGAACTCACATAAAAACAATAGTACAGCGGTCTCAGGGAGCGCCAAAGGAATACTGGACAAATTAGTGAATAAGAACCGACCTTTATTCTTCCTCCAATACCACTGCCACAACGCGTTTCAACCCCACCTGATGAAGACGGCTTAGACCGTTGAAACGCGTTGTGGCAGTGGTATTGGAGGAAGAATAAAGGTCGGTTCTTATTCACTAATTTGTCCAGTATTCCTTTGGCGCTCCCTGAGACCGCTGTACTATTGTTTTTATGTGAGTCCTGGATAGCTGTCACTTTTTCCGGATCTGGTCCTACTCCATCTGCACTGACCACATGCCCGAGGTATTGAATTTTTGGTTTCAGCAGGTGACATTTAGATGGTTTAAGTTTCATCCCGTACTTTGCTAGGGCTACAAATACCTCTGCCAGGTGTTCCAGGTGATCCCCATAGGTCTTGGAATACACAATGACATCGTCCAGGTATAAGAGCACTGTCTTGAAGTTCCTATGTCCCAGGCAACATTCCATGAGTCTTTGAAACGTTCTCGCTGCATTGCATAACCCGAATGGCATGCTATTGAATTCACATAGGTCCATTGGTGTTGCAAATGCTTTCTTCTCCCGATCTTCTTCTGCAACGGAGACCTGCCAATACCCACTAGTGAGATCTAATATGGAGAAATAATTAGCAGTCTTTAATGCAGCAAGAGACTCTTGTATACGAGGTAATGGATAAGCATCTTTGTGAGTGATCTTATCGATTTCCCTATAATCCAAACACATCCTCATAGTGCCATCTTTCTTTCTGACTAGGACTAAGAGGGCTGCCCAGGGACTACAACTATCTCTTATAACCCCTGCCTCCTTCATGTCGCAGCATTTCTTTAGCACACTGGTAGTGATTTGGTATAACGGGTCTGTATCTCACTTTAATTGGGAGATGATCTTTTGTGGGCATAAGATGGTGTACCCCTTTAATTCTCCCAAAATCTAATTGATGCTTACTGAATACATGTTCAAACTCTTGTGCTACCCGGTAGACTCCATGCTTCTGGTAAGAAGGGGTGGTATCAGTTCCTACGTGCAACTGCTGACACCACTCCTCCAGCTGTCCCTTAGAGTTGTTGTCCTCCGCCTACTTTAACAGGGGCAAGGGCTCTACTGCCTGCATATGACTGTCACAGACAGTGTACATCTTTGCTACAGTAGAATACCTGGGTAGTTTTACTTCTTCTTCCCCACTGTTTAATACACGGATTGGTACTCTTCCCCTGCATACATCTACCACCCCTCTGGTTGTCAGTAGTGTAGGTCTGTGTTCTGAATATACCGGCTCTACAACTGCTTGGCACTCCTTTCCTCTGAGACCTATAGCTGCCCGACACCATATCATCATTTCACTCTTTGGTGGTAACACAATAGGGTACGGGTCTGTTACCTGTACGCTGCCAATCTCTCCTCCAGACAGCTCATTGCACAGACCGCTTTCAGCGCATGCAAAGATGTCATGCTGAAGGCGGCCTGTGCAATGAGCGCACACAGCCCTACGTCACAAGAAGTGACGTGTACAGGCATCACGTGACCCGCCGCGTCACAGTGATGCGGCCACAGGCGGGGAAATACAAACATACCCGCGCTCTGCCACCAGAATTACGCCCATCAGGGCGTCAATTAAGCACTGAGGTGGGGGCAGCGTGGACCAGGAGACCCTGCCTACCTGACAAAGACCCCCAGGGAACGCCCAGCTGACAAGAAAAATGTAAGTGTAATAAATGATTTATTCAGCTTGTACACCTACATAAAATGTCAGACTTGGATGGTTATTATAGTAGTTTTAGGCTGCAGGGACAGGTATTCATAGGTTAGGAGGGCTAGATTAGGTGACAGGTTCCCTTTAAGATCGGTATCAGACCAAAATTGTTTATAAAGGATATGTGGGATGGTGGTAACCTGTGACCTGAACGGCTGAAGTGGGGATTCCTTCTAGTGTAATGTTGAGGTATGAACGACCTCCCACGTACCGACTACACCAGTCATATGGGGCCAAGCGTCTTACTCCTGAGACTTGGCCCCCGGCCTCATGGATCGCTGGTTTAAAGGACATCCTCTTGCAAAGAAGCCTGGTTTATTACAGTGAAGACATCCTGAAGAATCCGTGTAGTTGATGGCTCTATGTCGGAATGGTGTGTTGGTCCCCTGAACAGGCGACTTGTTGGTCCCCTGAACAGGCGACTTGTTAGTCCACTCCACAGGCGACATGGGCTTCTTCTTCATCCACGGGACATCCGCAGGGCAATCAGCTAGCTGGATCTTGCTTGGTGGCTGTGACCCTGGCCGGTCTTGCAAGAGTGTCAGCACATAGTCCAAATTTTTGGTTAGCTGCAGCACCTGGTTACGTAGGTCATCATCAGTTTAGTGCTCCTACTTGCCTTACAGTCTTTGCAGGGTCTATAGAATTATGCTCAAAGTCTGTGGGAGAGGTATTAACTTGCCAAGATGAAGTTGCAAGTTCTGCAGACAATGGGTCTTGTAATTCAGTTATAGCATGGTCTTTTAGAGTAATAAAGTCAACATCAGGATAATCTAAGACCCACATATGTACCTGCTGGTGGTGAAAGGCAGACCTCAATCCAGCCATAAACTGTTCTGCAAGCATTTTATCTTCATCTTCTAAACTTGCTGGGTCTACCTGTTTTAAAGACCGGAGTGCCCCTTGTAAACACAGGGCATAGTCTCTGATGGTATCTTGTGGTCTCTGTTTACATTGGTAGAATAACATCCTTAGCTCAGCCCGTGAGCATTTTTCAAAAGCAGGTTTAAGCTTGCCGAACACATTTTCTACTGAGTCTCTGTCAGCATCTCTCCAAGACTCGACCTCTAGCTTCGCTGTACCTATTAATTGTCGCAGCAGAACTGTGGCTCGCTGCTTTCCTGTCATTGCATACATGTCCAGCACTGCACATATTTTATGGTTGAAGGCTGCTAAGGTACCGAGTTTACCTTCATAGGTTGGTAACCATTTTGCTCCCGGTATGTACTGCAAGGCTATTGGCATTATGGGGGCCACGACTCCGGGTGCTGCGGCTTCTACACCGGCTAAAGGACCGGCCGGTGCTGCATCCTGGACATCCCCTCCTGCGGGGACTCAGACTTTTTCAGCTTCACTCATGGCGGTACCCCCTTAGTTTACCGCTGCCAGTCTATGAGGTAAACTTTGAGGTCGTCTCCGGCATCAGCCACTAGGTACGTAGATTAACAAAGTTCAGCTCATCAGTTCTTGGACGATTCGGAACCAGCCACTGCACTTTGTCAATCCTCGGCAGAGCAAAGGGGCGGAGCCTATTTTTGTGCTCTTTTTCAACCGCTCTGTGATGTAGCTTAATTTCTGTGGAAATGGCGGTTCACAGTTTAATAGTTAATAAAGTCAATAGGCACACTTTACCTGGTATTACCAGGCTGCTTGGATCCTGTTTGTGATGCCCTAAATGAGTCGGTCGACAGGGTAGGGGGTACTAGGATACCGGGACAGGTTGCTACTTCAGTGGGGATCACGGCTGGTCAGATCCCGGTCCCATGCCCTGGACACTCAATGGCTTAGGGGAAAACTATTTGGGATGGGGGATTATTATACGTGACACCACCTGTGGTACCTGGTAATGTAGTTACCAACACTGCAGCCAGTCGCTGAGGTGATGGTGATGCAGCTTTGGGTAGTACAGCTCCCCACTGGCGGAGCTTTACCTCAGGGAAGCGGGATGGATGAGGGGAGTAGTAGTCCTTGGCTCTGTGTAAGTTCCCCAGGCGGCGGCGGTGAATCAGGCACACACACACAATAGTCTCTGTTTCAGTACCTTTTTTACTGTTGGCGGGTAGCAGGTACGGTCCAGGAGGGTAAACAGGTGGTTGGTGAAGTTTGGGACATCCACCTTTGAAAGTTATGAAGCCTCCTCTATTTGTGTGTGTGGTGATGTGGGAAAGTTCTGCCTCAAGTTGAACCTGCCACTTTCTCTCTCTATCTCTCTCTCTCAGGATGATACTTCACAACTGACGATGAGGACCTTTTTGTGGGGATCCTACTCCTTTCCTTGGGTCCCTGGTCCTATGTTTGGTCAGGTTTGGGATCTTGGTTTCCTGAGCTCCAGGTCGATTAAATCCTCCTGTCTGTCCGGGCTTTCT
The DNA here is from genome assembly GCA_033576535.1 of Allobates femoralis. Taxonomy (NCBI): domain Eukaryota; kingdom Metazoa; phylum Chordata; class Amphibia; order Anura; family Aromobatidae; genus Allobates; species Allobates femoralis. Next base: position 84,718,408 of record JARQOC010000003.1, on the reverse strand, counting down.
CTGCTATGACTGGATGAACAGCAGCTTCGGACTCCGGTGTCCAGGTGGGCTAAAGGGCAATTATTTCTGTTCCCCTCTCTCTAGAATTTTCTAACTTTCCACTTGCCTCTGTCCCTTTCTAGGGTACTACACAGCTCTGGTTTCAGTCTTTTCTGTTTCTGGGCCTGACTTGGTCCCAGCAACCAGCTCTTCCTCCTTCTTGACTCCTCAACTGTCACTCCTTGACTCAACTTCCTTGACTCAACTTCCTTGACTCCCTCTGTCTGACTGACTTACTGGCTCCTCCCTAAGACCTGGATCTTTATAGGGGATCCTGCCTAAGGCAGCAAGTAGAGCTCCCCTTCAGGCTTGGGGTGGAAGGTGTTGTGTGCTGTGTGTGTGAAGGTGTATATCCTTCCCTGAATCGGTGGGTCCTGTGGCAATCCCTGCAGGTGTGCCACAAAAACACATCATCAGTAGGGTAAAAATAATCTGTCTCACGACAGTCTTACTAGTTTGTCCCAAGGAAGGGACCAGAAGGCCCTGAAACGTGTAGACTAATAACCACTATTATATTTTATCATATGATATCTCGAGGAATTTGGCAACGCAGTCATTAACCCTTCATCCACCTCTGCTTTGCACTATTATCACTTGGGACTGCTGCAGCCGTGATATGATTTTATAGTGGTTGTGACTATTCATAACCACACAAGGTGAGCCTGTGATGCGATGATATATATATTGGCATTCCAGATGATACCCTATTTGCGCTTTTTATCCCTATCTTTCACAGCTGTAATTTGATTGATTTGTCAGAGATGAGCAGATCTTTTGATCTTTGCTGAACTCCGCAAAGAAAAAAAAAATTGTTTCAAATAAATGTTCCCAAAACTCATCAAAAAATGACAGAGATAGAGACAACATCATTAGCCATAACAGCTTACACTCTTTAAAGAGAGAGAGAGAGAAGAGAGAGAGGAGAGACAAAGAGGACCCAGTTGATCATAAGAGCTTACATTTACAAATATCGCTACACTGGGAGCCACTATTCTGTGATGGCCCAGGTACAGACCACCACTGTACAAGGTATGATCATCCATTAAACTTCATTGTGGCAGGGAATTATGGGGGGGAAAAAAAATCAAATTTTAAAGTATTAGACTCGGCATGAAACCACAAATTTCAGGAAATTCTACTTTAACTTCATCACCTGCGGATCGATCAGTTCATCTCTAGTCATTATTAATACTGTATGTAAACTAGATTATATATCGTTATTATTATTATTATTATTATTAATAAATATTTAAATAGCGCCATTAGGTTCCATGGCGCTTTACATCTGTAAGGGTAGACGAGGACAAGAACGTAAAATGACGACACTAGAATCATACAGGTACAGTAGGGTAGAGGATCCTGTCCACAAGGGCTCACAGTCTATAGGGGGTGGGTGGCGAGACAGTAGGAAGAGGAGAGGTGAGGGTGAGGTGGTGCAGTGGATTAGGTCTCAGTGTGGGTTGTAGGCTTAAAGAAGAGGTGGGTCTTCAGGTTTTTCTTGAAGGTTCCCAGGGTAGTGGAGTGTCTGATGTGGTGGGGAAGAGAGTTCCAGAGTATGGCGGATGCACAAGAGAAGTCTTGTATGCGGTTGTGTGAGGAGGAACTGCGAGGGGAGAAGAGAAGGAGCTCTAGAGAGTAGCGCAGATTGCTTTAGGGGCGGTATCGGGAGAACAATTAATAATTTATATAACAATTCATAATTCATTCTCACAGACCAATATGATTTTTTTTTTTACTGGTATACATCCTGCATATAGAATGTAAAATATACAAATGTAAATTATTCATTTTGTAGAACTCAACACTAGATTGTAGAGACTGTAGTAGAATGTAGAGAGGCTACTTCTTGTCACACAGTAGGGCGTCTATCACAGCTTGATAGCAAAACATCATTTATTGTCATATACAATAGTATCATCATGTCGAGAGACAGAAAACATCAAACAATACATTCTTAAAACATCAGAACAGTTTCAACTAACTTATTCCATCTTAATGAAGTCTGCCAGAAGAAGATTTAAGACATCCTTTCGTTTGTTTTAAAATACAAAAACTAAGGATAAGCGAATTGATCCTAAATTAATCAACTTCATTCATTGATATTGTGGGTGTATCTTAATCAAAAGATACAAAAATTAGTTACATGAATTAGCAAAATTCAAAGCAAGACAGTAAAAAATATTAACTGTTATACATGGCTTTAATAAAGTGTAGTCCTAGTTATAAATCATAAACCTGATAATCAGTGTTGGTCTAAATTGATAAAAAATAATTAGGCTGGAATAGGATTGTTGGGTGACTCGTGGGAATGGTCAGAGAATGTACTGAAAAAGTGGAACACACTACGTGCCTGTCAGTGTGCGTCATGCCCCGGTGTAACAAAGTATATGAAATAAAAAGTGTGCCCCAATCTCTGTGGAGATCAAGACATTTACAGAACTACAGAAGCCTAGATAGAATAAAAAGGTGTTAGTACTGCAGTGCTGCTATATTGGTCTCTAAATTGTAGAACGCACCCTGTGGAAATATACAAAGAAATTCGCTGCCTTGGAGTAAGGCTAGGGTCAGTCTTTAAAAGAGATTTGCGTTTACCGCATCCAGATCCAGATGCCGTGAACGCAATTAGCTTCAGACACATTTTTCAGGAAAAATGTGTTGCTGAAGCCGCAATCCTGTAACCGGATTGTTCCTGATGTGTAATCCAGAGCAATCCGGTTACCATGCAGTTTGCTCATCCCTGCTGCCGCAGGGATGAGCAAACTGTAAAATCTGTGAAAAAAGCTTTAATATTAGTAATAATTGTGCCCATCATGTCTCTAGGGGGTGCCCACCCCACTAGAGACATGCTACCTACTCAGGTGGGCATGTAATGTGTTAATAACTGCTGTACAGTAAGCCGGCTCCTGTCGGCTCTGTACAATTTTCTGAATGAAGCTGCAGCTCCCCTGTGAGCTGCGCACATGCTATACGTAATGTACGTATAGTATGTGCGCTGTCCGAGGTCCTGTGGGCTTTTACAGTAGATCTATGGCATTGCCCTCATCATCTCCCACCTTGACTACTGCAACATTCTCCTCTGTGGCCTCCCTGATAACACTCTTGTACCTCTACAATCTGTCCTCGACTCTGCTGCCCGACTAATCCACCTCTCTCCTCGTTACTCCCCTGTTTCTCCCCTCTGCAAATCCCTCCACTGGCTCCCAATTCCCCAATGAATCCAGTTCAAGCTACTAACTCTGACCTACAAAGCCATCCATATACTGTCTCCTCCCTATATCTCTGAACTAATCTCACACTATCTTCCCTCACGTAACCTTCGTTCCTCCCAAGACCTCCTCCTTTCCTCCACACTTATCCATTCCTCACACAACCGCCTCCAAGACTTCTCCCGAATATCCCCCATCCTATGGAATTCTGCGCCCCAGCATGTCAGATTATCCACCACACTCGGATCCTTCAGACGGAACTTGAAAACCTATCTCTTCAGGAAAGCTTACAGCCTGCAGTTAGCGAGCTGCCGCCCCACCACCTCCGAAGCTGCTGCCCCACTGCCACCGGAGCTGCCATCCCACTGCCACGGGAGCTGTCGCCTCACCACCACCAGATCTGCTGCAACCCCGACCTACTGTTTCCTCCCCATTGCCCCGTAGAATATAAGCCCGCAAGGGCAGGGTCCTCTCCCCTCTGTATCAGTCTGTCATTGTTAATTTGTTTACTGTAAACCAGATCTATAGTTTTGTATGTAACCTTTTTTCATGTACAGCACCATGGAATTAATGGTGCTATATAAATAAATAATAATAATAATAGTAATGATAATTCATATCATTATTATTATTTATCGTAGCGCCATTTACTCACGGTGCTTTACATGTGGAAAGGGGCATATGTAGACAAGTACAATAATTATGTCCCAGGTTTTCCACTAAATTTTTTTTGTGTCTTTTTGCCTTTTCAAGATGGCGTCTGCTGCTTCGTCATGACCTTAAGCTTCCAGTATGTTCTGCCTATTTAAGTTACAGTCCTGAATCTGTGCCTTTCATGAGTATTTTGTGTGTTATCTGCCTCTTCTATGTCACTCTGGACTTGGCTCCTCTAACCCTAAAGCCTAGGTCTCACATAACGATATTGGTAACGATATCGTCCTATTTGTGACGTAGGAACGATATCCTTACCGATATCGTTGCGTGTGACTGATAGCAGCGATCAGGCCCCTGCTGTGAGGTCGCTGATCGTTGCACAGGGCTCCTGACCATTTTTTGGTCGTTGGCCCCCCCGCTGGTCACACACATCGGTGTGTGTGACCGGCGGGGGCAGCGATCAGCGACCTGTCAGGATCCCCCACCATGTCACAGCGCCGCACAGCAGCGCTGTAACATGACATCCAGGGTGACAAGCAGGCTTAGAGACCCGCTTGTTTACCATGGTTACCGGCACCCGCCCGCTTCCGGGTTGCGGGGAGCGAGCGGGTGCATCCTCTCCTATCCTGTCCCTCACTATTCTCATCTCTCCCTGCTATTTCCCTGTTCCCTACTCTATCCCCTATCCTAAACCCTAATCCTATCCCTCTCCTTGTTCTAAATAAAGAAATCCCCCCCCGAGGCTCACCGGCATCAGAGGCTCCCATACCGGCATCTCTGTAATGGAGATCTCAGGGGTAAAGGACCTGTAATGAGGTCAGTATCATGTGACCGGCCTATAGCCTATACTGTACAGTATAGGCCGGTCACATGATACTGACCTCATCACAGGTCCTTTACCCCTGAGATCTCCATTACAGAGATGCCGGTATGGGAGCCTCTGATGCCGGTGAGCCTCGGGGGGGGATTTCTTTATTTAGAACAAGGAGAGGGATAGGATTAGGGTTTAGGATAGGGGATAGAGTAGGGAACAGGGAAATAGCAGGGAGAGATGAGAATAGTGAGGGACAGGATAGGAGAGGTCGGCACCCGCTCGCTCCCCGCAACTCGGAAGCGGGCGGGTGCCGGTAACCATGGTAAACAAGCGGGTCTCTAAGTGCAGGAGAGACCCGCTGTTACCATGGTTACCAGCGTCCGCCCGCTCCCAGGATGCAGGGAACGAGCGGACGCTGGGTACCAACGATCTGGCTGCCCAGAGGTCGCTGGTGAAGTCTGTCAGTGTGACAGCTCACCAGCGACCTGATAACGATGTGTCAACGATGCATCAACGATGCTGATCGTTGTCGGCATCGCTGACACATCGTTATGTGAGACCGGGGCTTAAGGCTAGGGTCACACTAGCACCAAGCATCCACCAAAAGGATGCATTTTTTTCCTCTTTAAATGTCTGCAAATGGATGCGTTAATACAAAAAACACATGGCCAAGTTGCTATGCGTTTGGCACAATGCGGTTTTTTGTAGTGTGTCGTCCCTCTGGCTAGGCGCCACAGAGAGGTATTGAAAATTTGACAACCAATATGATGTCTCTGTAAGTTGCCAGTTCAGGGTTCAACTTATGGAGTCTGTTCTTACACACACCTAGGACTAGGCCACTTAGAATAGGGGAGACCGGTAATTTAGTAGGTCCCAAAAGGGAGGAGGAGCCTAGGGTAGAGTAGTGGGAGTGAGTGACAGTTAGATTGGATGGTGCTGGGAAGGCAGTCAGCAAGGATAGGCCTGACAGTGTGACTGACAGGAGAGATCCCAATCTTTAAGTGGGGGCCCAGGACAGCAGGCAACGTACAAGGACTGGTGGGAGCCGGCTGGTCACGTTGGGGAAGACATCGGCAGTGCGGGTAGCCGAAGCGGTCAGAATATTACCTCTGAACGCAGATCGACGAGCTGCGGGCCCATAGTAACCGGGTAGCCAACAGCACAACAAGGGCAACTTACCCTCAGGACTGAAATCAGTTGAAGACACTGGTGGTTGCGGACCGAATTCCGGTGGCGGGAGAAACCATGTGGCTCCTGCTGCTCCCGTCCGTACCGGTAAAAAACCAACCTGATCAGCTAATGTCGACCGTAGGACTGGCGGGAGGGCTCTGCTAGGGTGGTAGAGACTGGAGAGAGGAAAGCAATCCCGAAAGACAAAGAAGGAAAAAAACATCTAGAGACTCCATAACGGGGAACCTTGAACTGGTGACAGATTCCCGGTAAACCAAACTGTACCGTGCTTAAACTTGTCACCAGCCGGTACCCAGTAAAGTGGAGTTCAAGTTGAACTGGTCTCTGTTAGCTTTCTCGCCGGTGCCCGGAGGGCTTCATCACCACCACCAGCAGCTCATCAAAGGGGTAAGAATTGCAACAACTACTCCCCTCATCCCCTACATCATTTTTCATCATTGCTGCCCTGAGGTAAAAGCTCCACCTGTGGGGAGCTGTACCATTCTCTGCTGCACCCACCATCACCTCAGCGGCCGGCTTGCAGGGCCAGTACCTATAAAACCGGGAACTACAGGTGGTGTCACGTACCGTTGTAAATATTCCCTCCCCACCTTCTAACAAATGATAACCAGGGCACGGAACCGGGAACCCGACCACCCGTGACTTCCCAGTTAAACCAACAAATTCATCCCGGTGTCTGAGTACCCATTGCCCTGGCCTCATCAGTAGCACACATCATAACACTGGCGCGTTTTGTGAGCCATTTTGGGAAGCAGATGCGGTAATTTAACATTGGAGTCTTTGGCAAACACATCTGTTAACGTATGGTACATACATGCATGCGTTAAAAATGAAAACACATGTCATGTGAATGCCAGGGAAAAAAAACATCCTTTCAATGCATCCTTTGAGCGGATGCCACAACTCGAACTTGACCCTAGCCTTACTGCTTCAAGCCCCTTACTGCTGATATGGAGATTATGGCTGTTTCCAGTTTCTCCTAGAGCCTAAAATGTTTCTTGCTGCACCTGCTCCCAGTAACCTGCTCTGCTGAGTCTCCTTTGTGTCTTTGTTATGGTGGGTTTACACACACCAATCATTGTATCCAATCTCTGAACCAATCTCTGGTTGCAGTGAAATCATGGACACATAGTTCCATTTTGTGGCTGTGTACAACATGGAGCAATCTGTCCATGATTTCACTGCAACCAGAGATTGGTTCAGAGATTGGATACAATGATTGGTGTGTGTAAACCCACCATCAGTCTGCATCCATCTACTTAACTTCAGGTTTGAACTGCTCTACTTGCCTGCTGGACTTCCACGGTCTGTTATATTCCTTGTGATCTTCAATTGAGTTGCATGTGTGCACTGCCAATGGACTCTAGGTTCTGTGCAGGCTGCTCGCCAAAAGACTGTTCTGGACTCTTTTCGACCCAAGTGTACACTGTTCTATTGATTAGTACAGTGTGGACTGCACTGCTCAAGACTATTTTCACAACTGTAGCATTCTCATTATATACTACACTACTAATGTGAACTGTTTCCTGCGGTTACGTTCGCTGTTTCAGCGATGCTGTATATTTATTATTTGGACTAAGGCTAGGGTCACATTTGCGGTTTTGTTTTCAAAACCGGATCCGGTTTTGACCGTTAAAAATGGTCAAAACCGGATCCGGTTCTGCAGCTATAGGCTGCAATAGAAAAACCGGATTGCACTTATTGCAATCCGGTTACCGCATCCGGTTTTGCAGCCTGCGGTAAAAATCATGCAGGCTGTATTTTTCGGAGCGGTTGAAAAACCGGATCCGTTATTTTTTTTATAATGGGCGCCAATGGCAACCGGATCCGGTACCGCAAGGTACATGAATGTACCTTGCGGTACCGGATCCGGTTTTCGGTGCCACATTTTTTTCTCATTGCAGATCTGGATCCATTATTGAATCCAGATCTGCAATGTGATGCCAAATGTGAAGGCACACGGTAGTACCGGATCCTGTAATGGATATGGTTACCAGATTGTGCCTTACAAATATAACCCCAGACTAACTGAAGGTTCGCTTTTACCTTATAGACTTTGGCTAGGGTCACATTTGCAAGGCATATTGCGATTAACGCATCCTGATCTGGATGTGGTAATTGCAAGTGCCTTCAGACACATTTTTCACCAAAAATGTGTCCCTAAACCCACATATGGTAATCGGATTGCTCATAATGATTGCTCATAGTGTAATCCGGCGCAATCCGGTTACCGTATGCTTTGGTCATCCCTGCTGCACAAGGGATTAACAAAGGGTTAATATTATTATAGATGTGGGCAACATGTCTCTAGGGAGTGGCCACCCTCCCTAGAGACATGTTGTCCACAGACATCGGCATGTCAAGGGTTAATTCTTTATTTTACATGTTCGCCGCTATTGTCAGCTTTTCCTATACTTTACAAAGACAGCCGCCGGCTCCTGGGTTTGCAGGAGTACACTACATACTTTGTGTAGGCACCAGGGAAAGGACAGCATCCATTATAAGGAGATGTCCCTGGTGCTTACGCCATTTCCGTAGTCTAGAGGCTGCCGTCCTGGGTGTTGAAATCATTTACAGTAGTTCTATGGGCACCGCATCGCCATAGAACTACTGTAAATGATTTCAGCAACCAGGACAGCAGCCTCTAGACTACGCAAATGATGTAAGCACCAGGGACAACTCCTTAAAAAGGATGCTGTCCTGTCCTTGGTGCCTACGCAAACTACATAGTATACTCCTGCAAACTCAGGAGCCGACGGCTGTCATTGTAAAGTATAGAAAAAGCCGACAATAGTGGCGATCATGTAAAATAATTAACACTTGACATGCAGATCTCTGTGGACAACATGTATCTAGGGAGGGTGGGCACTCCCTAGAGACATGTTTCCCACATCTATTAATAACATGAACCCTTTGTTCATCCCTGCGGCAGCAGGGATGAACAAAACATCTGGCTACTGCAGGCATTCACATGTGCCTTGCGGTAGCCGGATGGACTCCCATAGGAGCCCGTTATAGCAAGCCCGCTGCGGTTTGCAAACCGCTCCGAAAACTGCAGCCTGCATGATTTTTACCGCAGGCTGCAAATCCAGAAGCGGTAACTGGATTGCATGTAGTGCAATCCGGTTTTATAATGGGCTCCTATGGGCTTCGGATCCTGATCCAGTTTTGAGCATTTTGCATGCTCAAAACCGGATTAGGATCTGCATTTGATACCGCAAATGTGACCCTAGCCTTTGTTTGCCCAGCATCACCGCTTGCTTGAACCCTTAGGGTACCTTTACACGCCGCGACGGCAGGCTGGAAACATCGCGCTACTTCGCGTGCACGAGCACGCCCGAACGGCTACAAACGGTCAACGCACCATCTTTACACGCCGCGATAAGGTGCGCTACGCTACGCTACATCTATAGCTGGCTACATCGCCAGGTGGCGGAAGTAGCCATCTGTAGCGTAGCGTAGCCGATTCACATGCCGCCACCACAGAGCGATCTTGGAGAAACAAAGGCAGGACGTAAAACAAATAGGCGTGCCACAGTCTTGTACGCCGCGCCCAAACCACAACCATTGGCCAGCACTACAGAGTTGTGATTGGTCAGGACGGGAAGGGCGGATGTCCGAGACGTGACGTACTAGTGATCGGACTGTGCCACGGAATAAGCGCTTGTGACATGGCGGAGTGTGGCGAATGCATCTAAACCGATGGCAAAGCGTCACCCTGTAGCGGTGGCCAGTCACATACCCAGTGTGGATAAAATTAGCGGTTCCGGCCTATGTGTACGTAGTACAAGTGTTTGCCCTGTCACGCACGATCAGCGCTTGTGACTGCGGCGTGTGGCGATTGCGATCAGGTGCGTTTGTGTGACACACATTAGCGGCTTACAACACACAGTAGGTGCGTTCGCTGGGTAAATTCTATGTGTCCACTATGCCTAATTATGTGGAAAAACAGGCTGACTGGTGTGAATATTTCTGGTCATAGATGTGAATGTAGTGGAAATGCTCCCAAGGCAACTTGTCAAAGATCTGTGTGACAGTGTATTTCCAAAGACCTGAGAAGAATATGTCCAGCATCAATGTGCTGTGTGCAGGGGAACCTCTGCCTACAACAAAATAATGGCTCATGTACGCACAATGGCCACAAACACTGTTGGCGTAAAAACTTGCCCTACAAAATGGCTACCCACACATATTGTCTGCACAATCCCAGCCAATAGGTGGCTATGACATCCCTGGCCCCCACCCCAAACTTCATCATATTGCCCTCCTCCACCAAGTAATTAGGCCCACACAGATTCTTTTGGATCCAACATACTCTTTTTATTCAAATGCATTGATCGGGACCTTGGATAAGAATGGAAAAAAAAACAGAAATTTCCAAAAATGGACAATTAAAGTGCATGTGACATTCTGGAAACACATTACAGGGATATCAAATTGAACACACAATGTAACCTGTGCACAAACCCCAAAATTTTCAAATAAACCTCAACTAACTAACTAACTAAATTAAGCCAAAAATAATAAAAAAATTAGGCACATAATGAAACAAAAATTCACCAAAATGGTAAACACAAAAGAAAAGGGGTGCAGCTAACCTGCTGTCACCTCCATTGCAACCGCGAACACAACACCCAGAACCAGCCACACTACATGGCCTGGTCCTGCCAGCTCACTGCACCAGACCCATTGAAGTAGGAGCAGTAAGCTTCTCTACTGGCCCTGGCCTCCTGCCGAGTGCGGCCATGGCTCTGCGGCTGGAGTGGCAGAATCACATGGCCCTCATTACGCCAAGACCCTGGACGGAGCTCCCCTGTTGTAGCGTCTGCATAATCTCCATAACCTCCTGGCGTGTATGATGCTCTATCCCTACGACGCAGGAAGTTATGTAGCACACAGCAGGCCAGCACTACCGCGTCAATAGACTCCGGTTTCATATGTATAGGCGTATGAAAAATCTGGAATCTATTTGCCATGATCCCAAACGCATTTTCAACTACACGCGGGGCCCGGGATAGCCGGTAGTTGAAAATGCGTCTCTCAGAAGTAATGGCCCTCTGGGGATATGGCCGCAGTAGGTGTTCCTGAAGTGGGAATGCTTCATCCGCCACAAACGCAAAGTTGAGATGTTCGGTCGTGTCCTCATTTGAGGGTAAGTTTAGCCCACCACTCCCTAGTAGTGTTGCCAAGGAGCTGCGTGCAAACACACCCCCATCTGAGTTTCGACCAGGCATTCCAACATCCACGTAGAGGAAATCATAGTGCGCATCCACTACAGCCATGAGGATTATACTACAATACCCTTTGTAATTGAAAAACAAAGAGCCAGAGTTGGCAGGTTTGGTAATCCTCACGTGCTTACCATCCAATGCCCCGCCACAGTTGGGGAAGTTCCACCGGGTCTCAAAGCCTCGGCCCACTTCCAGCCATTCTGCGGCGGTTAGAGGCATTTTCAGGTAGGTTGGCTGCAGAGCTCTCCAGATGGCCCAACACGTTTCAGGGATCAGGCGGCTCAGCAGGGGCAGGGAGACACGTGACAAGTATGTGAGGGATGTCATGGACTGCCCTGTAGCCAGGAACCGCAAAGTGATAGCCAACCGCTCAGCAGCTGATACTGCTGGTCGCATAATAGTGTCCTGACGCGCTATCATTGGCCCAACACGCTCCAATAGGAAGGTGAAAGTGTCCTCTGACATACGTAGATAGTTTCGGTAATCTTCAGGACAGTTAAGCTCCAGCTCCCGCAACAGCTGCATGTGTCCCCGGGTTTGCCGCCTAAGAAGCCAATCACGGGTCCACAACCGCCGCTGTCTGCGCCTCATCAACCTTTCATACCGATCCTGAAGCCACATTTGCTCTTCCACCAACGCAAGAGCCACGATAACATTGCGGTCATGGATATTCTGCATCCTCAATATCAGCACCTGGAGATGCGAAAAAAAAAACTGAGTACATTGACGAATATGTGGCCATGTCAGCAGGTTACGCAAAGCACACCTGTTTTCGATTCAACACTATAGCCAAGTGGATCGGATCTTTGGGGACCACAAAACACATTCCGGAAGCAAGGGAAGGCAAACACCCAGTAGTCACCCAAATCCAAATGGAACACGGCCAATGATAGTGGCCTCCCCTACATAAACTTCAATGGGAGTGTCTCATGGGCAAACATCTGCACCTAGGTGAGTTACAAAGGGACATGTGTCACCAATAAGGTCCTTAAGAAATGTCACTGTACACATTACACACACACTATTTTAAATTTGCAAGCTTTTAAATGTGCCTCCAAAAAACATTCTAACATACCCCGATATGCCAGGTGGAGGAATCCTACATGAACCAAACCACATTGCACATGAGTGGGGATGGTTAACCATGGTCACATATGTTTAGCAGAGTGTCATTTGCCCTACACATCGGTGCTATGTCAGGAGCGCCACACCTCCAAGCCATGTGGGATCCTATCCCTCTTCAACAGAGTCTCCATTGGCAAGAACCAACATGCTGAAAACGATCCAGATGACAAGATTAAGATATTTCTGTCTACAGTCCTAAAGCCATTCTCCAGTCTTTGGTCTGTAAACAAACAGAGCAAAATATGTCCACCAAAGTGTAAAGCCACATAAAAAATGGAGACTCAATATCTACACAGTACACTATATCGTCCCCAAAAATAAAAACCCCTATATAGTCCGCTGAAGCAAGCTTCTGCGCTCGCTAATAACCAACATATGCACCCCACCCAACCCAACGCCAAGTCCATGTGTGTCCACAGATACTCACTCAATGGGTCTAGCCAGCCAGCGTAATGTTTGCCGGAAGCCGCAGCTTTTAAAGGCCCGACAACCTATCACGATTCAGCGATCTCCACCAATTAGCGGCAGTTAATTCCGCACCCAGGTGTCCCATTACGATGTGCGGAATTGGGTACGCTGTGATTGGTTTAGCGTACTATAAAGTCAGGCACATGGCCATTCCACCTTGTCCAGAGATCGATGTGCATTGAGCTACTAGTGTCCTGTTTGCCTTCTGTTGCTCTGACGGTAAGCATCTTTAGCGGTTTCTATGAAATTGTCATGAACGCAGATACTTCTTTCACAGGGCGCTTAAGCAATATGTGTATGTGCCGGTTTGAGACGGCATGTAAGTTTTTTCCTGGAATAACACATATGGGTACGTTAGTCTAGCTAGGTCAATAGCCAGGTATGGCCACGACTTGTTTTGTGTGAGTCTAGATAGGACCTTTGTGGTTATTTTAGGTTCCAACAGATAAAGGTGTGATGTTTGGCGTGCCTTCACGTCACCATTTCATGGGTGGACTAATTTGCACATGCATTCCACGGATGTTTGATACATGTTTGGAAATTGTAGTCCCAGGGATGGATGAACACCAACATGATCATGTGTGTGCTAATTAGATGTAGTATGTGCATTGTTCGCACACACCCCGCCCTCCTTTCTCATCGGGTTAATGTAAAACATTTTGGACAGTACAGAGGTACTAGGTAGCACGCAATGTGTTTGCTCAAATGTTGGCCGAGAGGTATGTAGGCACACAACGTGTACAGGTGTGTTGAAATAGGTACATTGGTGTCTTAAATCATGTATGAACCATATGTCTGTGTACACAGATATCTTGAGGTTGTGAAAAATGGGAGACATGTGTTTTACTCGGTAGTGGTGTGAGATTGTGAACATGGGTCACACACGGAAATTCGAAATGAAACAAATAGCAGCATGTATTCCCCATATTCCGAACTTAGGAGCATGTTGATCCGTTTCCAGCTTAGTAACAAGTTATTTAGGCGTGGTGTAGTGACTGTATGTTTGTGTTGTGTTTTGTCATCCCCAGATGCCGAGGTGTTCTGTGGAATTCATCACCCAGATTCTCACGGAGTATCAGCGGCACGAGTGTCTGTGGCGCACCTCGCTGCCTGAATATAAAAATCAGGTAGCGAGGGCCCAGGCCTACACGACTCTTGTGGCTCTAGCCAATCGGGTGGAGCCAAGGGTAGGCAGGAGGTGGGACCAGCATGCGGTGGCACTTAAAATTAAAAACTTGAGGCAGTCATTCTTGCGGGCTCACCGGGAATATCAGCAGCGTCGCTCAGGAGCAGGAGCTGAGGAGGTACCATCACCTACCCTATGGTACTATCCTCTGTTCACCTTCATCCTGCCCGAGGTGGGCTCGCGTAGAACGACTACCAACTGCCCCGTTGCTGCGTCCCGTGTAGGCCCGGCAGAATCGCCATCTGCGCCACAGGAGGTGGGTAATTGTGTTACAGTGTTGGCCCACAATGTTTAGCTCACATGTGTGTTTGGCAAATTCCTTGAAAACACCCTTTTTTGCATGTTTTCATGGTTGCTGGGGGAAACCTTTGGGTCTCAATCAATCTTCACTCCTTCCTTCCAGGACTTTGGAGCCTTGTAACTTATATGCCTACAGCCGTAGTTCAATGTTGCATCTTCCACAACATATAGTTATGTTTATGGTAATTATGTGAGGGTTTCTACATTGATGGTGGTTTGATTGTAAACAGCCACATAGTACCATGTAGTTAATGGTGCTGGCACACATGTGTGTTGGCTTAGGTGCCAGTGGGGTAGAGGTAGTTGAATGTGGGGTGGGTTGTCATCATAATCACCCTCCAAACATAAAGTGGGCCAATATCTGTCATTGGCCATGACAGCCCCCAGTATCAAGGTGTTGTGGTGACATGTAGTAATTGGGTTACGGCTCCGTGACAAACACCTAATTCTGTATTGAGCATAGTTCCAGGACTTTTCGAGGTGAGTGTCCAGGAGAACTACTGGTGTAGTGGTATTTAACCTTTGGTGCTTTACTGTTTGCCTAATTTCAATTCTTGGTTTGGGGCCTTGCTGTGTGTGGGAGTGCTATATAGAGGCCTGTTAGCAATGTAGTGAGTGGATCTTGCCTTCACTAATGTGGTTTCATTTTTGTCCCCCCCCAGGGCCCAGAAGAGGACGGCTCCATTGCGGAGCAATCTGTCGCCGAGGATGCTCAGCCAATGACATCTGGGGCTGAGCAGGAGGGCGAGGCGAGTGATGTGGGTCCCGACCCAGGGCCCAGCTCCCGGATCCGTCGCCGTCGCCGTCCTCAACCACCAGAGACGGAGCTGGGCACCTGGGCCCGACGTGTGCTGTTGGACGAACAGCGGACCCACATCGACAGCACCGCCCTCTACATGAGCGACAGGTTGCGAGGGATGGAGCCGCTCCAGAAAAAAATCCTTCTGAGGGTCTACATGAATGCCGCTGATGCTGCCGATGATGGGGCCCTTCAATGGGGATGCCACATCCCCTCACCAATGCCACACACTCTATGGCCACTTTCCCCAGCCGCCCCATCTCGGCCCGTGAGAAGACCGGCCCCGCCACAGAACACCCGTCCCCCCCAAACACGTCGTCGTACATCAGGACGTTCTCGGGCAGGTCGGGGCTGCCCTGAGAGGAGGGGGGAAGCCGCATTGTCAGAGCCAACAGAGGATGAATAAGTAGGACACTAGTAGCCAATGCACAGAATTGGCTCTCTGGACTTTCACATGTGGAGGATACTCCTTGTTTGATGTGTTTCTTTAATTGTTTGTGATACTTCTCAGCAGACTGGCTGAATATGATTTGTTTATGTTTCTTTAGCAAACCAATATTATTAAATTTATTTTCTGACACACTTGGGTATTTCTTTTTAGGTTTCGGATTTTAGGGGGTCAGCGTGGCTGACTGGTGTTGGTCACAATATAGTTTGGCAAAATCCACACAATATGGGGCAATGCCCTCAGAGCTGGACGACCATAGATTCCTTTGCAATGTGGTTGCACTTTGACAAAGAATTGTGGTAAGGTGGGTGACATAGTTTTGGGATGTCCATGTTTTGGCCCCCAAATATTATTGTGGTGACATGAAGGAGCAAAACAAAACTGGCCCAAACATTTTATTTGCTACATACATGTGTGCCCGACATTTGCAACAAGACACAGAAGCCTCTTTCCACAAAGGGCTGGGCAGTCCACACTCCTGATGGTCCCAATGTGGGCCAGGATAGGTCCATAAGGTAAAGGGCTGGTAACTCCACACTCCTGATGGTCCCAATGTGGGACAGGATAGGTCCAGAAGGTAAAGGGCTGGTAACTCCACACTCCTGATGGTCCCAATGTGGGACAGGATAGGTCCAGAAGGTAAAGGGCTGGTAACTCCACACTCCTGATGGTCCCAATGTGGGCCAGGATAGGTCCATAAGGTAAAGGGCTGGTAACTCCACACTCCTGATGGTCCCAATGTGGGACAGGATAGGTCCAGAAGGTAAAGGGCTGGTAACTCCACACTCCTGATGGTCCCAATGTGGGACAGGATAGGTCCATAAGGTAAAGGGCTGGTAACTCCACACTCCTGATGGTCCCAATGTGGGACAGGATAGGTCCAGAAGGTAAAGGGCTGGTAACTCCACACTCCTGATGGTCCCAATGTGGGACAGGATAGGTCCATAAGGTAAAGGGCTGGTAACTCCACACTCCTGATGGTCCCAATGTGGGACAGGATAGGTCCATAAGGTAAAGGGCTGGTAACTCCACACTCCTGATGGTCCCAATGTGGGACAGGATAGGTCCATAAGGTAAAGGGCTGGTAACTCCACACTCCTGATGGTCCCAATGTGGGACAGGATAGGTCCAGAAGGTAAAGGGCTGGTAACTCCACACTCCTGATGGTCCCAATGTGGGACAGGATAGGTCCATAAGGTAAAGGGCTGGTAACTCCACACTCCTGATGGTCCCAATGTGGGACAGGATAGGTCCAGAAGGTAAAGGGCTGGTAACTCCACACTCCTGATGGTCCCAATGTGGGACAGGATAGGTCCATAAGGTAAAGGGCTGGTAACTCCACACTCCTGATGGTCCCAATGTGGGACAGGATAGGTCCATAAGGTAAAGGGCTGGTAACTCCACACTCCTGATGGTCCCAATGTGGGACAGGATAGGTCCATAAGGTAAAGGGCTGGTAACTCCACACTCCTGATGGTCCCAATGTGGGACAGGATAGGTGCTCGGGCCAAAGGGCTGGCCATCCCACAATCCCCCTTTTGGGATAGTGGAACACTATAAGAAAAGAGCCCAACGGGGGCAAAAACAAAAAACAAAGCTAAAACATATCCAAGGCCTAACAGGCAACGTCTGGAAGTTCAAGGTCCAACTAGGACAACACATTTGTGGTTCAGGGGAGCAAAGTTTTTTCCGGGGGGGTCCATCTCAATGTTGCCCATCTTGATGTTGCATGACGGTATCCACCATGTTAGACAGGCGGGTGAGATCCTCTATTCCCCGGTGTAGGGCCCGTTGCAGTCGGTGGGCAAACTGGTGGTGAGCCCTCACGACGTCCTCCATGGTGGGTACACCTGTATTGTGTGTGTGGAAAAAACATCATTACTTCAGAATCCTACCTCTGGTGTTTGTGTCCGGTTCACACAAGCAAGATTGTACTTACCCTCGGGCGCAACATCATCCCGACTATCAGGGGGTGATGGGGAGGCACTGACTCTCCAGCCGGCAGCTCCAGCACGTTCACCATCTGCAAGAGTGTGTGAATGACATTATGTCAGGAATGCCTAGCTTTTACATTGCCCAAGTAGCAACTACAATGCTTACAGTGTTCGGCCCCTCTAATCAAACTCAAATCACTTACCGCCATAAACAGCCAACGCAGCTGCATTTGGGGGTTGCGCCACAGCATCAGGTTGCCGATCAGGCGAGGCCACCTCTGCCTCCACCAACGCTGGCTCATCAGGGTCCTCCTCCTCCTCATGCCCTGGTGAGGGGCTATTCCCTGGTGGGGATGGTGGGCCAGCTGGCTGTTGCCGCGGTGGTGTGGCTGCTCCAGCTGCCTCTTGTGGCGGTGGTGTGTGTGGGCCAGCTCCCTCTTGCCGCGGTGGGGTTGGTGGGCCACCTGCATGCGGTTGCGGGGGATCCTCCTCTCCTGAAACTTCAGCACCTGGAGAAGGAGAAACAATAAATAATGTGTCCGCAGAATGTATAGCCTATGATATGTATGGACAGTTCAATATTTGTTCTATGTGTTTGCTGTAGTTCTGATCTGGGATGATGTCATGTATTCTGTATGGCGTATGTATGTGGCATTAGTGTGGTAATAGTGTGGAGAGCATCTTACACTGTGGAGTCATCTTGGGTGGCACATGAACATTAGTTGTAGCCAGATGTGTAGGCAGTCTATCTATAATGTGCTGACTATATAGTCCCCCATTGCATGTCTGCCGGTGTCCCTCTCACTGTACATAGGATGTTTGTCCACTACTTTTAGGTTTTGGTCGTGCTTACATACAATACAAAGCATGTGTGGCCCTCTGAAGTACTCACCGCGCAGCCTGGCAAGCCTGGCACGAATGTCGATTATGCGGCCTGGACATTTCGACTTCAGGTCCGCAATCTTTTTCTGCACTGCTTTGGCGACCCTCTGCACCCCGAGTCGAGTCAGCAGTGCACGCTGAATGCGCCGTATAGTGGCGCGATTACGCAGCCGGGGATGACGGTGGTGCCGGTGACCCCAATAGTCATACCGGTCACAGTAGTCTATGAGGATGAGCAGTTCAGCCATCCCCCACGTAGCAGCGCGGTGAACTGCCGCCATGACTGCAATGGTGTGTGCAGAGGAGGGGCAGGCACATTCCAGGCAGAGTGAAAATGAAACTAGCGTAATTACGTCATTACGGCCACCTTACGCGTCACGCACCTTTTGAACTAGTCCTACGCGCAGTGACACGGGCGAAGCACTTCAGCGGCACCTACTGTACGACACCCACAGAGCGATGCGTACAGCAAGCCTGTGCGCTGTGTACTGACTACTCGACTTTAATGCGGTGTGTGTATACGTGCATCAGTGTTTCAGTGGCGCACAGACCCTCAAGGGACACTTTTATGCGGCCTCTGCTCTTCAATTAGGCAGGCCGGTCCGAAACACATACTTGACCGCTGTGTCCAGCATTATTCTTTATGTGTTTACAGGATGTGCCCATTTGGTTTGGTTTGCCCTAAGTTTGGGGCCGCGTAATTGTACTACGGTATGATCGTGCATACGGCGCGTATGTGTAGTGCTGAAGGGACAGCTCATCCAAGATGGAGGGCTGTGAGGCATGGGCCAATCGGCACGCAGCAGCTTCCACCAATGATCGCACATGGGGCGCGGTAACACGGAGCCTAGGTGACGCCTTAGCTACATTGCAGCTACATAGCAGGCTGTCCAGAGTTCCCTTCCGTTGCTTCTTTACACGCCGATACAGCTCGCTGCAATCGGCGATGTTGCCTTAAGTTTATGGGCAGAGACCATAAACAAATGTATCTGTCGCCGGCTGTAGCGTCGCCTCTTCAGACGCCGCTACTACAGGCGATATGGACGCTACAAGCTACAATTGTAGCTTGTCGCGCGATGTTTCCAGCCTGCCGTCGCGGCGTGTAAAGGTACCCTTAGGCTAGGGTCACACATAAGCCCTGGATCTTTTATTTGCATCAGTTTTTCAACTTTAGAATTCTAAGTCCAAAACTGATGCTAAAAACTGATCATGGGATCAAGTGTGACTGCATTGTTAACAAAAGCTATTTTTTTTTTGCTGGGCCCAAAAAACGCTGCAAAGGCTAGGGTCACACTTGGCTGCGTTTTTGAGGATGTTTTGGCAGGCTGCGTTTTTGCTGTTAGATCTGCAGCAGCCTGTTACCCCTTGGGGGTCTGCCGCAGGGTTCCAGCGCCCTCTGCTGGAGTAGTGTCTTCCTTACCGTATGTTCCCCGGGTACGCGCACCTGTCTCCAGCCGCAGGGGTCCAGGACTCTCTGCTTGAGCAACATTGCTCCTCTCACTTCTGGTACCACTGCTTGTGCACATGAAACTGTCTCCTACTCAGTTTCTGCTGGAGAGACTGCAGGGATCTGGCCCTCCATGTTCCTGGCTGGTTTCCCGGATCTCTCCAAGCTGGTCTCTGTCTCAAGCCTGGCTCCGGATCCCCTGTGTTCCTGGTTCCCCGTGTTCCTGGTTCCCCGTGTTCCTGGTTCCCCGTGTTCCTGGACCCCGTGTTCCTGGACCCCGTGTTCCTGGACCCCGTGTTCCTGGTTCCCCGTGTTCCTGGTTCCCTGTATTCTTGGTTCCCGTGTTCCCAGTTTCCCGTTTCTTATTGTATCCCCGGTTGCTGTGTTGTTACCACGTCGCCTGGGGTCGGTTGAACACTCGTGTCCGCTGCATTGGCCCCTCCGAGGTTGGTACCGGCGGGATCCCTGTATAGGGGTTAAGCGCTCCGGGGCCTCCTTCGGTGGGTTTCCAGTGTTGCGACCTTGTGGCCCTCCCCAGGGGCGGGGGGTCTTGTGTTGTTGTTAATAAACCTGTTGACTCTACGGTACTTGTCTGCCTCTCTATCACCCGGTATCAGCATCCGCTTTACGCGGTCCAGTGGGTCCACGTGTGAGTCCGTCAGTAGGACGTGACACAGCCTTTAAAAACACATGCAAAAACGCATGGTATCAATTAGTACCATGCATTTTTGCATGCATTTCCCATAGAGCCCCATGTTACAAAAACGCATGCGTTTTCGAAAATCACCAAAAACGCACCAAAAAATGCAGCATGATGCATTTTTTGGTGTTGAGATTAACAATGCATACAAAAAATGCATGGCACTTTGGCCATGTGTTTTTTGCATTGGGGCCTATGGATGTGTTTTTGCATGCGTTTTTCACAAACGACAAGTGTGAAGAACACATGGATAAAATGCATCCAGTGTGACCCTAGCCAAACAAAGTTTTTGGGTGCAGTAAAAAAACGGATCCGTTTTTGCTAGCACTTTTTGGCAAGAAATGCCAAAGTCCAAAAAATGCATAGCTGCACAGGAGGCTCACAAAACAGCCAAAAAAGATGGATTTGTTATTGAAACCAGTGGAAAAAACTGATTGGCATATGTTACCTGGATTTTCTGTTTACCTTGCTGCACATGTGTGAAGACAGATTTGAACTCTAAACTTGTCTGTCTTCTGCCCAGTCCCACCCACCAGGTTCCTAAAAGAATCCACTAAAATGTTACATTATGAGCAATACAAGGCACACACAGGTACAGGAGGAGAGAGGACCCTGACTGTGAGGACTCACAGGCTACAAGATGAGAAAGGTGAATGATCCCATTTATACATTAATGGTTGTATGTGTTAGGCTGGGGTCACCGTTGACATGAGTTTTTTAAGGTGTGTGATGGCTCCCTGCGTTTTTGGCTGCGTTTTTTAAATCTGCACCAAAAATAGTGCATGTACTATTTTTTGGTGCGTTTTGAAAAACGCATGCGTTTTTATAACATGGGCCCCTATGGAAAACGCATGCAAAAACGCATGTACAATTAGTACCTTTTAGTGCCATTCAAAAACGCATGCATTTTCCATAGGAGCCCATGTTAAAAAAACGCATGCGTTTTCTAAAACGCTTGCGTTTTTTTAACATGGGCTCCTATGGAAAACGCATGCGTTTTTGAATGGCACTAATTGTACATGCATTTTTGCATGCGTTTCCCATAAGGCCCCATATTAAAAAACGCATGCGTTTTTGGAAATGCACCAAAAACGCATGGTACAGTCACACATGCGTTTTTGCTATTAAGGCATGCGTTTTTTAACATGGGGGCCTATGGGTGCGTTTTTTACATGCGTTTTTGAAAACGCAGGTCTCCAAAAACGCTTGTAAAAAATGCAACTGTGACCCCAGCCTTAGAGTCAATCAGGCTGGCAGGAAGTTAATCAGTATTTGAGCCATAAGATTCTACAGAAGGAATCCACTACTATAGTCATTTATATGCATACAATACATGCAAGTAAAAGAGGGTGAAGTCCAAATGATTGAAAAATAAGGAGATGGTATAAATTCAGATTAAACAAATCTGTATGTGAAATCTGGGATACTAAGGTGGGAAAAGGTAATCTGATTGACAAAGTATTTGAAAAGTAAAGCTGCATTAATATTGAATGATTGCTCAGAATTGGGGATGAGCGAGTAAACTCACTACTATTCGGTATTTGCCGAATAGTAGCGGTATTCGGGCTACTCGCTACTCTCCGAGTACTTATGTGTACTCGGGAGTAGCGAGTAGTCCTAATACTTTCGCAGTGTATCTATGGATACACTGCAAAAGTAGCCTCAAAGTAAGTAAAAGTTGTTAAAAAAAAAATTAACTTACACAGGCCAGGGTCACATCTCCGTTTTGACCCTAGCCTGCCGGATTCCGGTTTCAACTTAGAACTCTTTCCAGCACCGCATAGCGTTACCGCTATGCGGTGCTGGAAAACGCTGCCCCTAGTTACCCTATGTTTACCTTCACTACCTGTCACACAGGCAGCGGCTGGGAGTGCGCTTTACAGCGCCGCACAGGAAACGTTGCAGACAGCGTCAACTGTCTGACGCCTGCACCGGGACCGGAAAACCTCACCTCCGCTCGCTGGACAAGGACCTTTCACTACCAGCCAATCAGATGGCCGGTAGCGATCTGGCCAATCAGATGGCGCCACGTCACACCACGTGATCGCTAGCGGCCACCTGATTGGCCAATTTGCAAGGTCCTAGATGTACTATAAGGACCTTGCAAACTGGCCAATCAGGTGGCCGCTACCGATGATGTAGTTATGACGTGGCGCCATCTGATTAGCTGGTAGTGAAAGGTCCTTGTCCAGCGATCAGAGGTGAGGTTTTCCGGTCCCGGTGCAGGCGTCAGACAGGTGAATATGTAAGTTTATTGTTTTTTAACAACTTTTACTCACTTTTAGGCTACTTTCGCAGTGTATCTATAGATACACTGCGAAAGTATTCGTACTCGCTATACTCGCAACGAGTAGCGAGTACCGCTACCTACTCTTTGCGAGTATAGCGAGCACGAATAATAAGGTATTCGCTCATCCCTACTCAGAATAATAGGAATTGTAGCTAGGAGTTTGAATCTGAGCAAAGACTTGCATAAAAACATGGGTGCCTGAGAATAGAAGCGAAAGCGAGAGTGGAATGTGAAAGTAAGAGAATCTCTCTTTATATAACCATTAGATTAATGAGCATATGATGAGCCCAGGGCAAGGGGTACCGGGCCTGAGTCTGATGGATTAACTCGGGAATCACGGGTGGTCGGGTTCCCGGTTCCGTGCCCTGGCTGCCATTTGTTAGATGGGGGGAAATATTTACAGGGATAAAGAAGTATGTGGCTCCACCTGTGGATCCCGATAATTTGGATACCAGCGCTGCAGGCCAGCCGCTGAGGTGATGATGGGTGCAGCTCAGTGTGGTCCAGCTCCCCACAGGTGGAGCTTTACCTCAGGGCAGCGGTGATGGATGATGAGGGGATGAGGGAGTAGTTGTTCTTACTCCTACGGTGAGATGCTGATGATGCTGAAGCCCTCCGGGCACCGACGGGAAGAAAGACAGAGACCAGTTCAACTCCAACTCCTCTTTACTGGGTACCAGCAGATGTTAAGGTGAAACACGGTACAGTCTGGTTAACGGGTGATAGTTGCCGGTTCAGGGTACCCCCATGGAGTCTCCAGATGTTCCTTTCTTAAGTCTTTCGGGGTCTTTTTCTGTCCTTCTTTATTTAACCACCCTTGCAGAGCTCTCCCGCCAGTTCCCTGGTCTATTACTAATAGGTAAGGTTTGTTCCTTACCGGTACGGACAGGAGTTAACCAGCTCTTCTCCTGCCATCGGAATTCGGCCCGTTACCCATAGTGTCCTGGACCTGTTTTGGTACTGAGGGGCGAGGTACCTTCTTGTGGCGCCTACGGCTACCCGGTTTCAGAGGGCCCGCAGCTCGTCGGTTTGCGGCCAGGGATAAACTGCTGACCACCTTGGCTTCCCGTGCTGCCGGTGTTCCCCAAACGTTACCAGCCGGCTCCAATCTGTGCTGGTCCTTTTCCTACTGTTCTGGGTCCTCTCTTGGAGAGAGGTGCCCTCCTGTCAGCAGCCTGCCAGGCACGTCCTATCTGGCTGCCTTCCCAGCACTAACTGAACTAAGGGCCCTTTCACATCAGCGTTTTTTTAAATTTGCAGCAGATGCGGTGAAAAAACCGCATCTGCCGCAATTACCGCATACCGGCTGCACTTGTGGCGCGGTTGCGGTAAACGGCCATGCAAAGTATAGGCGTACTTGCGGCAGGTGCGGCAAGTGCGGTTTTGCACTTGCGGCAGGTGCGGCCGCGAAAAAATCCGCGGTCAGCCGCGTTTTTCTCCACGGCCGCACCTGCCGCAAGTGCAAAACCGCACTTGCCGCACCCGCCGCAAGTACGCCTATACTTTGCATGGCGTTTACCGCAACCGCGCCGCAAGTGCAGCCGGTATGCGGTAATTGCGGCAGATGCGTTTTTTTCACCGCATCTGCCGCAAATTTAAAAAAACGCTGATGTGAAAGGGCCCTAACTGTCACTCAACTCTTTCTGCACTAACCTAGGCTCCACCCCCTTTTGGACCTACTGAATAATCAGTCCCTCTACACTAAGGTGGCCTAGTCCTTAGTGTGTGTGTGAAAACAGACTCCATAGGTTAAAGCCTAAACCCACAACTTACAGAGGAACACATATATTTGTAAAGTGTAATACCTCTCTGTGGTGCCTAGCCAGAGAGGCGCCACACATACAATGTGTTGGAAGAAAAAGTGTAAATGTAATATATATATGATAAAATGTATTAAAATGTATGATAGAAATAGGATATTCCTTGAAATAAAAATATAAGGCTTAAAAAGATATGAGACTATTATATGCATAGTGCATACTGCTAATACTCAAGAGATTGCATTCATTATGTAATGATATTGGTAAGTTTGTGGCTGATAACTAGAAAATCAGCTCAAATGTATCATTCAAACCTATCGGCATCAATGATTCTAGTCACTAAATCCATAACATCCATAACTTCTGAGATTGTCATTACTATTAAAGTTGTTGCCAGGGATCCAATCAACGGGGATGATACGGATATGTTTTAATATGTTAAAAAGGGCAGTGTTTAGATAGGCCATGTTTAGAGGCGTGGCCTGCTACCCCATATGAAGACATAGGGACTTGGTGCTCCTGCTTCAAGTGAAATGCAACAGGGATTTAAGCTTTTTTAAAGGCTCATCTCCCTACCCAAGCTACAGAACAGAGCATAAGGAGTACTCGGGAATCATTTTGACCCCATTTGGGCTGATATACATGGAGGATTCATATGGATTGCTTTAAGAAAATCTGATCCATACTTCAGCCTTAAAGGGAAGGTGCCCGCGTTTTTATATAATTTAATATAAATAAAAATGTTCAATTCCTTATTGTTAGAAGATATTTTCAAGTGCCCAGTATTTATAGTTTATTTTTTATTAACTTTTTTTGCTGCCAATGGGGGCTGCCATCTTGCTTTCCAGAAGTGTAAGAGTTACTACAGGGACACTTACACTCCTGCAAACATGGCAGCCCTGGACATAGACTTCAGCAGTCGGATGCCGACCCTATCTGAAACATTGTAGCCAAATTAGCTGTGAACTGGGCACGCCTCTGTGGGCTGCCCAATTCACAGATGTAGGAGTGGTTAGGTGCCATTTCATTGTGGCCCACGGCTTCACTGCTGAGGACCTGTAACTGGAAGCTTTTTACTTCCTGTATTATACATACTATGGGGGCGACAGTCGGCACATTCTGGAGCAGCTTGGACCTGAGGAAAAGAGCTGCCAGCAGTGGAGAAGAGAGCAGCTGCGAGGCCAGGACTGAGGAGACTAAACAGTGCAGATGTGAGGGTCTATATCTTTACTGCACAGGCAATGGAAAATGGGAGAATATGAAAGCAAAGCTGGGGGAGGGGAGTATTGTGAATGTGCACAGAGAGGAGTACAATACATGGATGCTGCAGTGAGGGAAGTATAGTACAAGGGAGCAGAGCCCAGCTGGGATGAGGGAAGCATACCGTAGTACAAGGGAGCAGAGCCCAGCTGGTGTGAGGACAGCATATTACAAGGGAGCAGAGCCCAGCTGGGATGAGGGAAACATAGTACAAGGGAGCAGAGCCCAGCTGGGATGAGGGAAACATAGTACAAGGGAGCAGAGCCCAGCTGGGATGAGGGAAAAATAGTACAAGGGAGCAGAGCCCAGCTGGGGTGAGGGAAAAATAGTACAAGGGAGCAGAGCCCAGCTGGGGTGAGGGAAAAATAGTACAAGGGAGCAGAGCCCAGCTGGGGTAAGGGAAAAATAGTACAAGGGAGCAGAGCCCAGCTGGGGTGAGGGAAAAATAGTACAAGGGAGCAGAGCCCAGCTGGGGTGAGGGAAAAATAGTACAAGGGAGCAGAGCCCAGCTGGGGTGAGGGAAAAATAGTACAAGGGAGCAGAGCCCAGCTGGGGTGAGGGAAAAATAGTACAAGGGAGCAGAGCCCAGCTGGGGTGAGGGAAAAATAGTACAAGGGAGCAGAGCCCAGCTGGGGTGAGGGAAAAATAGTACAAGGGAGCAGAGCCCAGCTGGGGTGAGGGAAAAATAGTACAAGGGAGCAGAGCCCAGCTGGGGTGAGGGAAAAATAGTACAAGGGAGCAGAGCCCAGCTGGGGTGAGGGAAAAATAGTACAAGGGAGCAGAGCCCAGCTGGGGTGAGGGAAAAATAGTACAAGGGAGCAGAGCCCAGCTGGGGTGAGGGAAAAATAGTACAAGGGAGCAGAGCCCAGCTGGGGTGAGGGAAAAATAGTACAAGGGAGCAGAGCCCAGCTGGGGTGAGGGAAAAATAGTACAAGGGAGCAGAGCCCAGCTGGGGTGAGGGAAAAATAGTACAAGGGAGCAGAGCCCAGCTGGGGTGAGGGAAAAATAGTACAAGGGAGCAGAGCCCAGCTGGGGTGAGGGAAAAATAGTACAAGGGAGCAGAGCCCAGCTGGGGTGAGGGAAAAATAGTACAAGGGAGCAGAGCCCAGCTGGGATGAGGGAAAAATAGTACAAGGGAGCAGAGCCCAGCTGGGATGAGGGAAAAATAGTACAAGGGAGCAGAGCCCAGCTGGGGTGAGGGAAAAATAGTACAAGGGAGCAGAGCCCAGCTGGGGTGAGAGAAGCATAGCACAAGGGAGCAGAGCCCAGCTGGTATGAGGGAAAAATAGTACAAGGGAGCAGAGCCCAGCTGGGGTGAGGGAAAAATAGTACAAGGGAGCAGAGCCCAGCTGGGATGAGGGAAAAATAGTACAAGGGAGCAGAGCCCAGCTGGGGTGAGGGAAAAATAGTACAAGGGAGCAGAGCCCAGCTGGGGTGAGAGAGAAGCATAGCACAAGGGGAGCAGAGCCCAGCTGGTATGAGGGGCGTGTAGTACAAGGGAGCAGAGCCCAGCTGGGGTGAGGGAAAAATAGTACAAGGGAGCAGAGCCCAGCTGGGATGAGGGAAAAAATAGTACAAGGGAGCAGAGCCCAGCTGGGGTGAGGGAAAAATAGTACAAGGGAGCAGAGCCCAGCTGGGGTAGGGAAAAAAGTACAAGGAGCAGAGCCCAGCTGGGGTGAGGGAAAAATAGTACAAGGGAGCAGAGCCCAGCTGGGGATGAGGGAAAAATAGTACAAGGGGTGGAGCAGAGCCCAGCTGGGTGTGAGGGAAAAATAGTACAAGGGAGCAGAGCCCAGCTGGGGTGAGGGAAAAATAGTACAAGGGAGCAGAGCCCAGCTGGGGTGATGGGAAAAATAGTACAAGGGAGCAGAGCCCAGCTGGGATGAGGGAAAAATAGTACAAGGGAGCAGAGCCCAGCTGGGGTGAGGGAAAAATAGTACAAGGGAGCAGAGCCCAGCTGGGGTGAGGGAAAAATAGTACAAGGGAGCAGAGCCCAGCTGGGGTGAGGGAAAAATAGTACAAGGGAGCAGAGCCCAGCTGGGTGAGGGAAAAATAGTACAAGGGAGCAGAGCCCAGCTGGGATGAGGGAAAAATAGTACAAGGGAGCAGAGCCCAGCTGGGTGAGGGAAAAATAGTACAAGGGAGCAGAGCCCAGCTGGGGTGGAGAGAAGCATAGCACAAGGAGAGCAGTAGCCCAGCTGGTATGAGGGGCGTGTAGTACAAGGGAGCAGAGCCCAGCTGGGGTGAGGGAAACATAGTACAAGGGAGCAGAGCCCAGCTGGGGTGAGGGAAAAATAGTACAAGGGAGCAGAGCCCAGCTGGGATGAGGGAAAAATAGTACAAGGGAGCAGAGCCCAGCTGGGGTGAGAGAAGCATAGCACAAGGGAGCAGAGCCTAGCTGGTGTGAGGGGCGTGTAGTACAAGGGAGCAGAGCCCAGCTGGGGTGAGGGAAAAATAGTACAAGGGAGCAGAGCCCAGCTGGGGTGAGAGAAGCATAGCACAAGGGAGCAGAGCCCAGCTGGTGTGAGGGGCGTGTAGTACAAGGGAGCAGAGCCCAGCTGGGGTGAGGGAAACATAGTACAAGGGAGCAGAGCCCAGCTGGGGTGAGGGAAAAATAGTACAAGGGAGCAGAGCCCAGCTGGGGTGAGGGAAACATAGTACAAGGGAGCAGAGCCCAGCTGGGGTGAGGGAAAAATAGTACAAGGGAGCAGAGCCCAGCTGGGGTGAGGGAAAAATAGTACAAGGGAGCAGAGCCCAGCTGGGATGAGGGAAAAATAGTACAAGGGAGCAGAGCCCAGCTGGGATGAGGGAAAAATAGTACAAGGGAGCAGAGCCCAGCTGGGGTGAGAGAAAAATAGTACAAGGGAGCAGAGCCCAGCTGGGGTGAGAGAAGCATAGCACAAGGGAGCAGAGCCCAGCTGGTGTGAGGGGCGTGTAGTACAAGGGAGCAGAGCCCAGCTGGGGTGAGGGAAAAATAGTACAAGGGAGCAGAGCCCAGCTGGGATGAGGGAAAAATAGTACAAGGAGCAGAGCCCAGCTGGGGTGAGGGAAAAATAGTACAAGGGAGCAGAGCCCAGCTGGGGTGAGAGAAGCATAGCACAAGGGAGCAGAGCCCAGCTGGTGTGAGGGGCGTGTAGTACAAGGGAGCAGAGCCCAGCTGGGGTGAGGGAAACATAGTACAAGGGAGCAGAGCCCAGCTGGGGTGAGGGAAAAATAGTACAAGGGAGCAGAGCCCAGCTGGGTGAGGGAAAAATAGTACAAGGGAGCAGAGCCCAGCTGGGATGAGGGAAAAATAGTACAAGGGAGCAGAGCCCAGCTGGGATGAGGGAAAAATAAGTACAAGGGAGCAGAGCCCAGCTGGGGTGAGAGAAGCATAGCACAAGGGAGCAGAGCCCAGCTGGTGTGAGGGCGTGTAGTTCAAGGAGCAGAGCCCAGCTGAGGTGAGGGGCGTGTAGTACAAGGGAGCAGAGCCCAGCTGAGGTGAGGGAAACATAGTACAAGGGAGCAGAGCCCAGCTGGGATGAGGGGCGTATAGTACAAGAGAGCAGAGCCCAGCTGGTGTGAGGGGAGTATAGTACAAGGGAGCAGAGCCCAGCTGGTGTGAGGGAAACATAGTACAAGGCGATGCTATCACCGCTTCCCGCCGGCCTGCAGTGATCAGGCGACAGGAGTGTGATCATCACACCGTGCTCTGATCATGCAGGGAGAGAGAAGACACGCTGGGGGAGAGCAGACATTAGAAGGGACACTAAGGGGGACAGAGAGAGCGAGACACGCAGGGGGAGAGAAAGAGTGACATGCTGGGGCAGAGAGAGAGAGACACCCGCAGGGGGACAGCAGACATAAGAAAGAATACACACATGGGGGGGAGACAGGCATGAGGGAAGAGACATGCAGGGAGAGAGAGACATGGGAACAGACATGCAGGGGAGAGAGCACACATGGGGAGAGAGACCAGGCATAGCGGGAGAGACACCAGGCACAGGGGATGAGCACACATGGGGAGAGAGACCGGGCACAGGGGATGAGCACACATGGGGAGAGAGACCGGGCACAGGGGATGAGCACACATGGGGAGAGAGACCGGGCACAGGGGATGAGCACACATGGGGAGAGAGACCGGGAAGAGGGGATGAGCACACATGGGGAGAGAGACCGGGCACCGGGGATGAGCACACATGGGGAGAGAGACCGGGCACCGGGGATGAGCACACATGGGGAGAGAGACCGGGCACCGGGGATGAGCACACATGGGGAGGGAGACCGGGCACCGGGGATGAGCACACATGGGGAGAGAGACCGGGCACCCGGGATGAGCACACATGGGGAGAGAGACCGGGCACCGGGGATGAGCACACATGGGGAGAGAGACCAGGCATAGCGGGGTGGAGACAGCACAAATGGGGAGAGAGACAGTCACCTCCAGAACTGCGCTCACTATTCTGCTGCTACACCATGTCTTATCCTCCAGAGCTGCGGTCAGTATTCTGTGACCTCATGTAATGTGACTGCCGCTCTGAAGGTGACTGGAGAATAAGACATCGTGTCTTATCCTCCAGTCACCTCTAGAGCTGCAACAACTTTACTGTTGTTACACTGTGTCTTATCCTCCAGTCACCTCCAGAGCTGAAACCACTTTTCTGCTGTTACATCGTGTCTTATCCTCCAGAGCTGCAGTCAGTATTCTGTGACCTCGTGTAACAGAATAGTGACTGCCGCTCTGAAGGTGACTGGAGAATAAGACATCGTCTCTTATCCTCCAGTCACCTCTAGAGCTGCAACAACCTTTCTGCTGTTACATCGTGTCTTATCCTCCAGAGCTGCAGTCACTATTCTGCTGTTACATTGTCTTATCCTCCAGTCACTTCCAGAACTGAAACAACTTTTCTGCTGTTACATCGTGTCTTATCCTCCAGTCACCTCCAGAGCTGCAGTCACTATTCTGCTGTTACATGTCACTGGTACCTAATGGATAACATGAGATGTCACATGACTGGCGACCCTTTATATTTGCATCAACAGTGAAAATACAAATTACTGAATAAAGCTGAAACATTTACATTTATTATATACAAAATAAATAGTAAAAACACAAGGACAATATTCAGTCCAGGCCTGGGCCACAGAGCTGACACTCTAATATCAGACCTCAGTGTCCACTCTGTACCCTATATTCCTGTATATCCAGGCCTGGGCTGCAGAGCTGACGCTCTAATATCAGACTTCAGGGTCCACTCTATACTGTATATGCAGGCCTGGGCTGCAGAGCTGACACTCTAATATCAGACCTTGCTGCGTAAGGATCTGCATGTAGTTGTGTGTTGGTATCACCCTGTGTCTTCAACAAAATGGCTCCTCACTGTGATTGACCCCAAATGTCATTGTCTTTTATCCATTTGTTAACACCCAGAAAGGGAGGGGGGCAGGAGACATCACACTCATTGAGCAAATCCAGCCCAGATTTTCAGCAGTCGTAATGCATGCCTGCTGTACACTAGGTTTTCATGCCAAATTTTCAGCAGCTGCTCCCCCTAGTGTTTCGAAGTGGAACATATCAAACTTTTTATATTATTTTTCATATTTTACTCCATAAAAACAACATGACAATATTGTAAAAACAAATCAAAACATTAATACTTTACATTTTTGCAATTGTTGAATTTTTTTTTTTTTTGGTGGCACCTTCCCTTTAAGGAGCCATTACTATCTGGGACTCCTCCCACTGTCCCTCAGTAGGGATTGCTTCCACAAAGAGGCTCTCTTTAGAGGAAAAATCCTACTGGTGACAAGAATCTATCAGCTAATGAACCTCCAGGTGAGCTAAACTACTTTTACTGAAATAATTAGTCCAAAAGACTCTCTGCCCATTTCCACTGCTTATACCAGTGGTTCCCACAGCCCACATTCCCACCCGTGTCATGCCAGAGTTTGCTATTGATCCTGGACTAACTTTATCTTATTGCGGCCTGCTGGACTTGTGCTCATTTTATTGAGGTGGTAAATCTGAACAGAGGAACCTGACACATATCCAAGCAGCTCTCACTCTGGGATTGGAGACCCCTGGAGACTCTCTTACTGCAATCCGGAAGCAAGACCAACACTGAAGTGAGGTCAGCGGACCCCCCACGTATACTAGCTTCGCAGATCCGGGACCACAACAGCCACTGCAATTTAGGGTTACTATAGCAGTGGTGACTGAGGAGTAAGGTGGTTGAGGGGACCCGGTGACACCACACAGCAAGGGTCCTATCACAGGACTATTTTTTAGTGAGGTGGCATAATAACCAGCATTTAAATCACCTTTACGGTGGTGGTGCTCGCTGGCCCTCCACAGCCATCTAACCAATTATAGGCTCTAGAATTATACATTTATATAATATTGCCAGTGAATAAACAGATAACTAACAACCATTGGTGAATAACAAAATAACCTGGGGGCATTATAAGAGTTGCAAACTGTGATAGTCAATCTCTAGAAACTCTTCACAATCTATATACTCTTTATTCATCTAACAAACAGAAAGCATATTGGTAAGGTGTACAAATTATTAACCTCATTTTGTAAATTCCTCTCCATTTTCGTACACTATGATATTGTGCAACCTTGTGTTATATGATAATATTCTATGCATTTGTCTTAAGATAAGGTCATCTCATTGGCATAAAGTGTTTAAGCCCTCTTGGTAAATGATTCAATTATAGCGGGGGATATCACCCGTGAATACCACTGACAATACACTACCCAAACCATAACAGCACTATTGTGTGAGATAGTAGAATTAAACACCCTTATCAGTGACTTTTTCAGGATTCAATCACAGAAAAACTAGAATTTTATACAGACCACCCCAGACACTTATATAAAGCACCCGGGTCACATACATGCACCTTCCCATTTCACGTAACCAACCACAACAACAAATATAATAAGAATAGAATAAGCTCATCAGAACCACAGCAGTGGTGCATACACAACTAGCTATAATATACAGATAGACCATAGACAAAAATAAGTAAATAAATAAATAAACTACCAACCACCAAAAATGCCACCTAAAGGTAGGAATAGCACAAACAAGTCAGAATTAAACACGTACACTCAGGAAGACCACATGGACCAAACCCCATCACCAGGTCAGAGCCTGGCACAAACATAGAAGAAACCAAATGGAGAAAGTAATAATGACCCTTGGTCACCTGATTTTACACTGCCACTTGATGACACGATACTTCAGGGAAAAAGCCAAAGACTAATAAAAAGGAAAGAAATGGGGTGTAACCATACTCCAGCCCTAGACGCTAACCTTCCTTATGAATCAGACTCAGAGGACAGTACTTCATCAACCTAAAGCCCAATTAAAAAAGGGCCAAGAAGAGAATCGAAAGACGAAGAGTTCCTGGTGAATTATAATGTGGGACAACCTTTAGATAGGGAATTCTTCCACAACTTATTCAAGGCTTATAACAAATCACTCAAGACTGACCTGAAGGACATGAAATCATCCATGGCTATGATAGCCACCAGATCTCAAAGGACAGAGAGAGAGGTAGAAAGCCTTTCGGAAGAAACAATAAACATAAAAATTAGAACACGAGAAATTAAAAGAGGAAATCAAACTCTTGAGAAACAAATAGATAGGTGGAGAAGATAGGGACAGGAGAAGTAACCTAATATTCCGAGGTATAAAATCGACAGAACTAATGTCATATGTAAAAAATATAGTTAAAAAAGTACTACCCTCCCTTACTTACTCCTTTGAAAGAGTTCACAGGCTTCTAAAGCCAATGTTTTTGGCAGAAGAAATTGCAGGAGATGTGATCGGAAAATTTACATTCTACCGAATCAAGGAAAAATTTATGGAATACTTACGTACAAACAAATGTCTACCATCCCCTCATGAAAACCTCAAAGTGTTCATCGATCTTTCGAAGGAAACATTAAAGAGGAGGAAAGAATTCAAACCCCTGATGGACACACTAAGATAAAAGGACATCCCATATTGTTGGGGACATCCAACAAACAACCTCATATTTACATTCAAACAAAAAAATCTCGATTGAAGAACCTGAGGACGGACCGCAAACATTCAAGGACCTGAAGATTTCAACACCTACCAAAGGAAGGAAACAAGATGAATCCCTCAGTCATAAAAAAAATATACCCTAGCTCATGTTCATTTAAAGAAGTGGTACTACCAAAGTAGACCAAATAACACTAGCCTTTAGGGTACCTTTACACGCCGCAACTGCGGCGAGAAATATTGACAGCGATATGTCGCCCTAGGACAATCGCCGTCAAAATCCCTCCCAATTGTGGCGTGTAATTGGGGAATTCGGCGGCGATATGTCGCCTTGCGAAGGTTGCCTGATTTCAGAGCTCTTGCGGAGTGTAAAGGTACCCTTAAGGAGATGTTCTATGAAACATATCTCCCACTTTCAAACAACGTTTCAACTATGTTATTGTTCATAAAAGTTATATTTTATTTACCTGACATGATCACCAACGTGAATAAAACTATACCAGAAAAAAAGGAATTTCAAGCGCTTAGACCCAACTAAAAGTAGGAGCCATAAAGAAAGCTTCAAATCTCCGGGATGACGACAAAATTTCTGAGCATGAACGTCAGTGGATTAAATTCCCCAAGAAAAAGATTCCTCCTTTGGAGGGACATCCAGAACTTCAAAGCAGAAATAATTGGATTACAAGAAACAAAATTTGCATTAGAAAAGACACCCAAGTTTGAACACAAATCTTTTTCAACAATACTCCTCTCCTCAAACAACAAGAAAAAAGCAGGAGTAGCTATCATAATAAAAGACACAATAACATTTGAGGAGTTAGAAATAATAAAAGATACAAAAGCAGATATCTGATAATAATCTGTAAACTAAACAACATGACATTCACACTACAAACATATGTGCCCCTAATATAGG
Source organism: Allobates femoralis (assembly GCA_033576535.1). Taxonomy (NCBI): domain Eukaryota; kingdom Metazoa; phylum Chordata; class Amphibia; order Anura; family Aromobatidae; genus Allobates; species Allobates femoralis. Next base: position 84,683,737 of record JARQOC010000003.1, on the reverse strand, counting down.
CCAAATCACTTTTCTAAATAGAGTCCTATCCTTAATTAGATCACACCTGAAGGGACACCTTTTGTTCTTTGGTGATTTCAATTCCATTCCTAACCCTAATCTAGACTCCTCCAACAAAGGTAGAATTTTCAACACCACTCTTGACTCCTGGCTTAACCAGGAAGAACTCTACGACACCTTTACATGCCTAAACACAACCTCGATTGAATTTACTCACTATTCTGATCCCCACAGATCATTTTCATGAATTGACTTGGTTCTGGCAGACATAAAGACTCTACAAAAAATTAAACATGTCACCATTCACACAAGAATATGGCCAGACCACTCCCCCATTATTTTCAAACTATCCATAAACCAATCCATGCTCAAATCTTGGAGGGCCAATTCATTCCTCTTTGCACATCTGGAGCACAGCCTGAAAATACTAAACGCTTTAAAAGACTACTTCAAATTTAACGATACTGAAAACATCCCCATCACGACCCTTTGGCAAGCCCATAAGGCAGTGATCAGAGGTACTTTAATTCAATTAAATACTAGGCTCACAAAGCTAAACAAAAGACAACAGAGGAACTTATAAGCAAAATTAGTGAGCTTAAAATATCCCAAATCAATTCCCCATCAGATAAAACCCAACAAAAAAATCTTACAACTAAGACTTGAACTTAAATCCACACTCTCGCACAAATATTAACGTTTTATACTCACCTCAAAATCCAATTTCTACCGCTTAATGAATAAACCATCAGGCTTCCTGGCAAGAAGAACGAGAATGATGAGGTCCAAAACCAAAATACCACAGATAAAGGACACACATAATAAAATCCACAAAAACCCAAAAGAAATTTCAACATAATTCGAAGAGTTCTATAGAAATTTATATAATTTAAAAGACAATGAAATAGAAAACAAACCCACTGAAGAAACTATAAACAGATATCTTAACACAATTCAACTACCCTCATTGTCCACTGAATATTTACATTTCTTAAACGCCCCTTATAAACCCAACGACATTTTAGCCACAATAAACTCACTAAAACAGAATAAGGTGCCCGGGCCGGATGGAACCCCTAATGAATACTACAAAAAATTTGCCCACACCCTAACTCCATACTTAACTACCCTTATCAACACATTCTCAACCGGCACGAAATTACCCGAAGAGATGCAAGAGGCAACTATTTCTGTGTTATACAAAGAAAAAGGAGACAAAAACATTATCGGGAATTACAGGCCCATTTCACTTCTAAATTTTGACCTGAAATGCAAGCAAAGACTTTATCCACCAGATTGCCAAAAATAATACCATCACTAATCCATAAGGACCAAGTGGGCTTCATCCCAAACAGAGGAGCTGAGGATGCCACAAGGAGAATCCTGAATCCAATCATACATTCTGATAAATCTAAGACCCTCACTAATTTCATCGCAGTAGATGCAGAAAAGGCATTTGACCGGGTTCAGTGGAGTTACCTGTATCAAACCTTGGAAAAATGTGTTTTTTCAGGAACAGTATTAGATCTTATTAAATCACTTTTTTCTAACCCATCTGCGAGGGTTCTGACTAATAGTCACCTTTCAACTAAATTCAACCTCACAAATGGAACGAGACAGGGGTGTCCCCTCTCCCCGTCTCTGTTCGATCTGTTTATCGAACCATTACCCGGAGAAAATTAGGATGGGCGGCGGGGTTAAGGGCATCCCTGCCAACAAAAGAGAACTCAAGGTTTCCCTATTCGCAGATGATATCCTACTCTCCCTAACGGATCCACTGAACTCGGTCAAAAAGGTCTTGAACATCTTTAATGAATTCTCGAAGATATCAATGTACAAGATTAATTTCAGTAAAACCCAAGTCATGCATCTTAAACTAGACCCGGACCTTCTAAAAATTTTACACTCGGAAATCAACTTCCAATGCAGTGTGGATAGCATGTCATTCCTCGGGATCAAATTATCAAAAAATATAAAGGATTGTGACAACCAGAACATATCTGACTTATATAAAACTATAGAAAAGGACCTAAAGCACTTTTCTAAAGTCGAGCTGTCCTGGCTGGCAGAATAAATACTTATAAGATGATAGAACTACCGAAACTACTGTACATATTCAGAACCATTCCCTTACAAATAAAGAAAAAGCTCATGCAGAAACTCCAAACTCAATTGTCAACATTTGTTTGGGGTAAAACTAGACCACGAGCAGCTCAATCCATACTGAACAAACACAGAAGTAATAGGGGCTTGGGGATGCCTAGTATAGAAGCCTACTACCTAGCAACAAACATCAAATTCTGCCAGAAGCTCTGGAATGTGGACAACAAACCGGCATGGGTCGGCCTCGAAGATTCCTTCTACGCAAACACAAACACTGGAGAACTGGTGGTGGCCTACTTATGCGACTCAAAAAAGCGACTACCTAAGGAGGCCATCACCAGGAACTCAATAATATCATGCAGGAGGTTTGAGGTACAATCCAGGAAATCATATGATTTAGAGTCTATAAGCTGGATGAGAATAGAGACACTCTCTGCATTCTCCCCAAGACTCCAGTTCAATTCATGGAAATCTAAAGGTATTCGACTAATATCAGAGATCCTTGACACAGATAAACTAAAACAATACCAGACTCTAAGAAAAGAATACAAATTAATTAGAAAAGAAAAAAAAAAACTAGGAAGATAGCTGAAAAAATTCTTACAAAACCTAGTACTACTCTTCTACTACCAAGTAACATCATAGCTCTGTTAAAGAATTCAAACAATAAAAACTCTTGGAGAACGAGGAACATCTACCGTATCCAGGGGCGGACTGGCCTGGGTGGCAGGGAGGCATTTGCCCCCAGGCCGGTGGATTATTCCTAGTCTAGGGCTGCCCCCACAGTGAGAGCGGCCGCGCAGGAGCTGAAGCCGGGACGCAGCAGGAGTGGAGGCTGACAGTGAGTCGTGACCCGGCGGCAGCAGCAAAGCAGCAAGCAGGCAGGTGAAGCAGCGCCAGCAAAACAAACTTCTGCCCATCCCCCCGCTCCCCACTTTGCCTCCGGATCGCGAGCACCTCCCCCCCGGTCCTCACTTGGCTGGAAACAGTGGACTGCCACCTGGGGCGCAAGACCTGCCAGCCAGTCCCTGACCGTACCCATAACGAGGGCTTGAAATTCCATATCTCAAAACACCTGGAGACGTGGAAAATCAAATTAAAACCCCAAAAATTCAATTTGAGCCCAAAATTCAAAATTTAGCCATAGCCATAGTTCATAAAAATATGCCATGTGTTACATTAATTAATTAAACACGCTGTATTTTACGCCTCATAAAATACATTTAATAAAGCAAGACTCTTCAAATAAATGCTGGAGAAATTGTAACAAAACAGGGAATTTTATACACGTGTTGTGGTCATGCCCTGAGATCCAGACATTTTGGAGAGACATGCAATCACTCATTCATTCCATCACAAAACTGGACGTAACTCTTACTCCGGAGCTAACCCTTCTTTTCCTAAATATTGGAGTGATACCAAAAGGCTTCAGACCTATAGTGGTTCATCTACTATTGGTCTCTACCACCTAATAGTATTAAAATGGAAAAGTGAGAACATCTCCAATTTACAGGAAGTTACAGATAAACTTACACTACATAAGACATTAGAACACTATCACGCTATGAAGGTCAACACTCAGACCAAGTACTATAACAAATGGGATCCATGGCCAGAACTTGAAACTCAACAATCTGAACAGCCCCAATGACGTTAAGATTTTACTAAGCATACGCAGAGAATATATAACCACATATAAACCCAGGTTTGAGGGTCTAGGCACTAACATCGCCTCTGGACTAATATCTTAGAGGTAATGCTTCATTTCTTTTTCTATCTCCAACACAGTTGAATTGCTTGCATAAGTCATGTCAGGTACATGTTAATTTATATGTTTATATGTTAGAGTTATTTGTTAAAAGAAATTATAGAATCCTAATAAGCAATAGGTCTTACTAACAACCTATATCACTTGTAATTTTAACATCATTATTGTAAGAGGTCAACTTATGACTTGCTTTATTCTACATTTATACTTATGTACATGATTTCTAACTGATTAATGTGTAACCTTGCTGACTTGTTAATCACAAAATCCAATACAAACCATTTGAACAGAGATAGCCATGTTTAAGAAAGGCATTTTGTAGGGTAGATCTCTTTTGAATCTATTAGGTGCCATGATCCTATAAAGATGTAGGACCCTTTGGAACAAGAGTTGTGGTTGTGCAGAACAGGTCCAAGGAGGAGGTCTCTGACCGGAATATATATATATTTGTATACTTCCTCAACAGATACTGAAAGTTTTGGAATGAGGCAGTACCCTGAGTAAGAGCAGGTGCAGAAAACTTGACTTTCTTAACAAGCTCTCCTAGGTTGTGTTAGGCTGGGGTCACACATAAGCCCTTGGTCCGTTTTTGGCTTCATTTTTGACATTTTTTTTTTCTAAGTCCAAAAACTGACAGAAAAACAGATTGGATGTAATAAACACCCTGTCCGTTTTTTTCTGGACCTCAAAACATTGCTCTGTCCGTTTATCTCTGTCATAGAAGTGTTTTTGGAAGTGATTTTCATCACCAATCCGTTCTTTTTGGGTGCTTTTTGAGCCTCCTGCACCCCTGGACGTTTTTGGACTTAGTCATTTTTTCATTAAAAATGCTATGTGCGTTAACGCAAGTGCCTATATGTGCCATGCGTTACCGCATGCGTTTCCCATAGGGCCCCATGTTAAAAAAATGCATGCGTTTTTTAACTGATGCCAAAAACATTGCTAGCAACGTTTTTGGCTCAAAAACGGACAGAGCAATGTTTTGAGGTCCAGAAAAAAACGGACAGTGTGTTTATTACATCCAATCCGTTTTTCTGTCAGTTTTTGGAATTAGAAAAAAAAAATGACAAAAATTAAGCCAAAAACGGACCAAGGGCTTATGTGTGACCCCAGCCTAAATGGAATATTAATGAACCATTTTCTAAAGTGTCTGCTTTTGTAATCTAAACATGAATTGGTATGCAATGATCTAAGCATTCAATATTGTTAGTTCTAATATGTAAAAATAATAATTTATTCTAATGCTGTACAATTAAGAAAAAAATGTTTTCAATATGAAGAAAAGGTTGTCTCTGTATTAATAGTAGAAGACAATATTCTGGTGATGCATTAAAGGAGAGACCTGTCACTCAAGAGGATTGTGCAGAATAGAATCCTCCAGGGAGCCAACAGTCAGACTAGTTTCTCATGGGACTGAGTCCCTGGAAGCTTTTCATGTATGCTTTTTCTCTGAAAGGACACAGCATTTCAGAGTTAAACATACCTGGCTGGGAACATACAGTCAGTGCCTGATGCATGCTGCGAACAAGGACAGCGGCAAAAGCATACAAGCCACAAGTAATAAAAATGAAAAGTGGTGGAGGAAGGGGAAGGGTAAGTACCTTGTCATAACCATTCATGGCCTGTGAGGCTGGACGCCCTAAAACAATGGTACTGGCATCCCTGCTCACTGATGACTTTACTTCTTATGTCCTAAACTGCAACAGACACCAGTGCACCTATCCTGTAGGTGGATATAGTGATTCACACCCAGAAAAAAATTGTGACCTATGTCGTAGGTTAAGCTATCAGTTTGCTAAAGTGATACATGCAGAAGTAAAGACATAGAGATATTAAATTTATATATCAATTTCTGTCAATAGGGTCAATAGTAAACTTCTGTTTCAAGGAAAGTAGCTAAAAGTCATGCTACATATGGCTGTCTATACATGGCTGGCTGTCTATACAGGTGGTATAAATAGATTTAAGTACACTGTTTCCTGGTTCTCAAACAACTCAGCAACTGCTCTGTCTTGTGCCTTTTCTCCCACAAGATTTTATCAAAGACCATCAATTAACATATTTCCATTATTTCTCAGACTTCTCCAAAGCTTGTCCCCTTCTCCCTCTGGGGGTCGCCCTATAGTTTCCTAGGGGCAGTCTATTAATGTCCATTTATGGTTTGGTTCATGTGAGATGCATTGAAGAGGGATAAATTAGGGGGGTGTTCCTCCTCCGCCTAGTGTGGTTGAACATTGTGAAGGATATGTTGCCCCCTTCCTTACCCTGTACTCCTCCTCCCACCACCTGTGATATTAAAATTGATATCTGACAGTTTTTAAAAAGAATAACCTTTCCGCTTTCCCCCTTTCTTTCTGTTACCTATTGATGTGTTGCCCACCCTCCCGCTTTTTTGGTTAACCTCTTATTTCTTGTGTGTTGATGGTATTTTATTATTACAGTGACTTTTTAAGTTACAGCTGGTGGTTTGAAAAGAATATGGAGCCAAGGATGAACTTGTCCTCCGGAAATGTGGTGGTATATATGTGGGCTCCACTAAGAGTGAGTCACAAAAGGGTACTGCACCCTGACTGAAGGTGCCGTATGCTCTGTTTTGGTAATGAGTAGAATAAGCCTGAAGCTCCAGCACCACATGCAAACATCTAGTGTTAGAGGACCAATTAGATGCCCATTACTAGGGTAACCGGTCCTGGTGGGAGGAGAGGCTAGGTGATAAGCAAAAGAAGCAAGGAGTTGGTCAAATCAAGAAAGAGAGTGCAGAGAATTTAAGAGAAAGAGTGAGAAGTTGCAGATGAAGCAGAGTTGGAAAGCTACAGGACAGCAGAGAGAAGCTAACAGGGAGGCCCCTCAACTTGGTGACCCAGAAGAGAAAGGGGCCAAGAACAGAACGGGTAACCGAATATCCTAACCCAGTCCAAATCCAGAGTACCGGCTCCAAAGTAGTCCAGCTGGCTACATCACTGTACCACAAACCTGGAGTGGTCAATGACTCTTTAGAAGCACGATCCAATCCAACCGCCCTATACCAAGCACGGTCCTCACCAGAAGCGCTAAACAGAGTTGGGGTCTCCTTGGAGAGATAAGGGGATCTCATAATCTCATATATCTCGACGGGCCTGGTCTAACAAGCAGGACCCATGCAGGGCAGCAGAGCAAGTGACAGTGAGCGTGATAGAGAAGGAACACCAGTGGAGCTTCAGAGGGACACTGCTCACTGCCAGAACCACCTGGTCCACTACTCTGCAACGGGAACTGCATTACCCAGTAACCCTGCAGAATACCAGAGTAAAATACCCATTCAGAGTGAGCAACGTGTCAATGATTTCTTCCTTGAACTGTGATTTACCTGCCTTGCTCCACAGTGACTGTGCAGCCGTACTCCACCATCCATTACTACTTCCACCATCCCGGGGACCCCGTTCCTCCTGTAGGGAGCTACTCCATTTTGCTGCCGCCCATCCCCCGGAGGTTCCAGCAGTGCCTATGCCATCACTGGGACCTACAGGTGGCATCACGAACAAATATTATTTTTATCATTTTCTTTTTCACATTTTTCATAGACCACCAGGGCCACAGCCTCAGGCACCGCCACCCATGACCTCCAGACCGCGCCTGAGATCTGAGTCCCCTGGCCTGGGTGAGTCACATACTCGGATGGATTTCAGTTTGAATCTATGTTATACGGTTGAAAAAATAAAAGAGTGTTTAAAAAAGAGAGTTAAAGGGGATATCTGGGAGCTGCTACCTACCTGCCTGTTGTGCCCGCCCCTGTTCACTGCCGACACAGAACAGTCTCAGACCGCTCCTGTTGGCGATTTTGCCACTTCCACTGATGTCACATCTACACAGTGGCAGCTTCTCCTCCTCTGTAGATGGGCACATAGCCAAGTCATGCTGATTGACAGCCGGCTTCCTCAATCAGGTAGTGGGGAGATGGCTGTCAATCAGTGTAACGTCGACTATACACCATCTTCCACAGAGCAGAGAGGAAATGTCGTCTCTGCTCTGTGTACCCTGTGATGCTGTCCCGGTAGGACTCATCAGTCACCACTCTGTGCTGGGGTGAACGGAGGTGACTGGCGCCAGGCACAACAGGCAGGTAGGTGGCAGCTACTTGTCTATTGGTACTTAGGCACAATTTTTTTTTAATAAAAATCCCAGCTAGCCTCTTTAATAAAGCTGTGGCCGCTCCATCCAACAAACAAATAAGTTGTGGTTTATTATTTTTAGTGGGTGTTTTATATAGTGGTTGGTGGGTTATTAAATCAGCAGTAAACTAGGAATAAGACACCCTCTGAAATTGTGCAAAGCCGCGTCATGGGCTTCTTCCATGGCATTCAAAATTGTTTAAAACAATCCAAATAGAATATATATATTGTTATTTTTGCCAACTTTGATTCACACACATTCTCCTTGGCAACACTGGATCTGACAAACATCTGAAGAGAACACGCCATCAACAGAACATCTCTTCAAGCTTTTGTACCCGTAACTCTAAAAAAAATGATATCAACTATATGATAATATAATGAAAAAGATTTGTAAATTTTATATGCACTCTAAAGACCTTTTTAGAGTAATTGTAGTGGATGTAATTTATCTGAAGTCTAAATTCAAAACTATTGCTGCAGTTTTCCAGCTGGGCTTTTGTTCCATCAACATCATTTTATCAGTTAGAGAAAGAAAAAATAATTGATATTTTGCTTTTCAGCTTTTTCAGCGAAAACTGCAGCATTGAAAACTGTATGTAAAAACAAAATCAGTTTTCTATACAAGCGCTATCCAAGAACTTGCTTTTTGCCATATTTAAAATTCATCGAATTAATTGCGGAGGCTTATGCTGTTGATTAATGTGTTGAATTTTTAGATTTTCAATGCCAAAAATGTGTTAAATTTTAAGAATTGCTGGATCATATGAGCAGCAGGGATAGAACATAGGATGGGTAGGTGAAGTGTCAGAAGAACACCAAGGAATTAGCATGAATATGGACAGGGTCACACATAAGCCTTGGAAACGTTTTTGGCATCAGTTTGTAAATTTTTTGTTCCAAGTCCAAAAACATATCCGTAAACAGATGGTGCACTTAAGTGTCGCTGCGTTTTTCAAAAACCCATGCCTTTTTGTTCAGCGTCCAAAAAACGCTGTTAGGAGCGTTTTTGGGAGCAGTAAAACAACGCCCTATCTAAAACACACACATTAACGCATGGTACATATATGTACCATACGTTAACGCATGCGTTAACGCATATGCGTTTTTAAGAAAAAATGACTAAGGCTAGGGTCACACATGGCAATCCGTTTTTGGAAGTGTTTTCCATGCCAAATCCGTTTTTCCTAGGCTGCATTTTGTGCCTCCTGTGCCCCTGGACGTTTTTTTCGACTAAGGCTGCTTTCACATCAGCGGTTTTCACTGATTGCGACAGTTGCAGTGAAAAAAACGCAACTGCCGCGATTACCGCATAACGGCCGCACTTGCGGTTCACTTGCGGCAAGCCCCATACAATGTCTATGGGGCTTGCGGTAAGTGTGCGGCAGGTGCGACAAGTGCGGTATCGGCATACCGCAGTTTTTCCACGGCCACACCTGCCGCAAGTGCCGAAACCGCACTTGCCACACACTTACCGCAAGCCCCATAGACATTGTATGGGGCTTGCCGCAAGTGAACCGCAAGTGCGACCGTTATGCGGTAATCGCAGCAGTTGCGTTTTTTTCACCGCAACTGCCGCGATTAGCGAAATACGCTGATGTGAAAGCAGCCTAAGTCAGTTTTTTCATAAAAACGCAATGCGTTAACACATGCTTTTCTTATGTTAAAAAAAAAACATGCATTTTTTTTACTGCACCCAAAAACGCTGCTAACAGCGTTTTTTGGATGCTAAACAAAAAGGCATGCGTTTTTTAAAAACGCAGTGACACTTGAGTGCACCATCCGTTAATGGATATGTGTGTGAATCAGACAGCCCCGAATCCAATTTCAGACCCATAGTATTCCTATGGGGCCAGATGAGCTCGGATGGCATTGTTTTGCCATCTGGTTTCCATCTGTCTGGGAGGATCCGGGAGACTTTGGGTTTCTGTCCCGGACATAAAATCGCAGCTTGCGATCCAGCACCCCCTAACATGGTGATCACGCCTGATCCGACAGAAAATCGGTCTAGCTCCCGGCCACTGGGTGCTGAGGCTCAGCGCCGGCCGGCGCTGAACTTCAGCACCGTGGAGAGCTCCCCGCTGACATTTCAGGACTGTGGCTAGCTCCCACTAGCTGCGATTTTGAAATCAGCAGAGGACAGCTCCTGAAATCTGCGATCTGCCAATTCCGGCAGAAAAAACGACCAGAGGGCAAATTTGCCCTCTGGTTCTGTTCTGTCCGGGTCTGTCAGGTTCTGTCCGATGCTTCCTGCAAAACACTGGACAGAACCTGATAGAGGAGAACCATGGTGTGAAGCCAGCCTAAGGAGCTTTCAGACACTACTGAAACTACTAATAATGATAAAGGCAAAAAAAATTAATAAATATGACCAAATCTTTTCAAATTCAATTAAACTCGTTGACGCAAATTGCAGGTGGTCCCATTTGTGCACTGTCATATAGTTTTCATGTTTTTCAAAAATTAAAAAAATGGTAAAGAAATAATCCCTGTTAGGCTAGGGCCACACTGAACAGTGCACCCACGTTAACCGGATGCCATTACAGCAGAGCCCAGATCGCAGTAACGCACACCGTAAACGTCGAATGCTTCCTGTGAATGCTGCTCCATAGTAACCCAATGTTTACCATGGATGTAGCTTTCAGGAAGCCGCAGGCAGTGCGCTTTAGCAGAGTGCACAGGAAAACGTTGTTAGCAACGTTTTCCTGTTCGCCCGGCAAAAGCACAGTTCCTGGGGCTTCCTGTGTGGCTGCATCCATGGTAAACATCGGGTTACCACGCAGCAGCATTCACAGGCAGCCCCCGATGTTAATGCTGGCCGTTACTGCAAGCTGGGCTCTGCAGTAATGGCATGTGTTTAATGTGGGGACATGATGAGTGTGGCTCTAGCCTTAGGCTATTTTCACACACACACAAAAAAGTGATACGTTTGTGGTACGGAAAATTCTGCATGAAAACCTTATCAGGTTTTCAAAAAAAAGCAGCACAAACAAAAAAAGCAGCACATAACAAATGCAGCACAAATAAGGGGTCACAGACAAAAACACAGATAGACACACACACGGACACAGCCACAGACAGACAGAAACACTTTATTACCATACCCGGTAATTTCATGGTGACTGGTGATTTCTGGTGACTGGTGAGCATGGCACTTCCAGGACCTATGCCCCATATGGCTCAGGCTGAGTTACATGGGGTGCAGATTCTGTAAGTCGCTTCACGGTGCTCATGCTGGTGTCTGGAAGAAAGAAATCACCGGAGCTCACCGTGGGCTCTCCGGGAAGGGTGAGTATTAAAGCATTTTTGCTCCAAATCTGAATTAATTCATTGTCATTTTACTTCTTTTCCTGATCAGGTTTTTGCAACAAAACCTAATCAAGAAAAAATGCATATGTCCGCACAGCTTTTCAGAAGTCTCATAGACTTTGCAGGCATGAGAAAAAATTTTGGTGCAAAGATTCAGTACAAAAAACGGATCACAAACACCCTGTGGGAACATAGTCTCAGTCATTTATGATCAGGCAGGCCTTTCTGCGCAGAACACTGGCTAATGTTGCATTATCTTGCTGTGATGAGTGGTTTGTTGTATATTTCATGATGCCCTCCACTTCCTCCCTAATAATATGCATGACGGAGGCAAAAAAGGCCAATTGTGGTTTGTGTTATCTAATGTTACTACCCAAATGGCTGGTGCCAGTATCAATGCTTCTGACTTTTTTTTTCTTTTACACTACACCATCCATTGCCATTTTTTCTTTCGCAATACATTTTGTAAAATGCTATACCTCCAACCTCCAACAATCTTTTCAAGTATTCAATCCTTGCCAAAAAAAGACGTAAAAGAAATGCTAAATAGGTAAGTACCAGTGGCGTAACTAGAGTCCGAAGGGCCCCAGTGCGAAATTTGTACCTGGGCCTCCCCCCTTCCCCTGCGCACCCACATTGGTCAGATGTATGGACCACATGTAACGTTCTAAATCCTCTAAAGACTCACTAATTGACCCCACTCCCCTTCATTATGTATTAATGTCCCTCATCCTGCTATATATGGTCCTCCTCCCAGAATATGCCCTTATCCTGATATATATGGTCCTCCATTATAGTAAATGGCAGCATCACAGCCCTTCATATAGTATAATGCAGCCTCACAGCCCTCTATATAGTATAATGCAGCCTCACAGCCCTCCATATAGTATAATGCAGCCTCACAGCCCTCCATATAGTATAATGCAGCCTCATAGCCCTCCATATAGTAAAATGGAGCCTCATAGCTCTCCATATAGTGAAATGAATCGTCATCTCCTTCCGCATAGAATAATGCAGCCTCATAGCCATACACATAGTATAATGCAGCCTCATAACATGTCTTATCATATAATGCAGCATCATAGCCCTCCAGATAATATAATGCAGCATCACAACCCTCCAGATAATATAATGCAGCATCACAGCCTTCCAAATAATATAATGCAGCATCACAGCTGAAGCGATCACGTGGTTGTGACATGGCGCCATCTGATTGGCTGGTAGTAACAGGTCCTTGTCCAGCGATCGGATGTCTTCTCTGCCGGTCCCGATGCAGCCATCGGAAGGTGAGTATGTAATTTTATTATTTTTGAACAAGTTTTAATCACTTTTAGGCTACTTTCGCAGTGTATCTATAGATACACTGCAAAAGTATTAGGACTACTCGCTACTCCCGAGTACACATAAGTACTCAGAGAGTAGCGAGTAGCCCGAACACCGATACTATTCGGCGAATACCGAATAGTAGCGAGTATACTTGCTCATCCCTATGCTCAGGCGATCTGCTAGCATCGCTCTGTGTGACACAGCAATAGCGATTTACAAAGCAACTTCCCCTATTTACTACATTGATAAGTATCGCTCGTAGGGTTGCACAAAACCCAGCGAACTAAAGTAGCTTTAAAAATCCTATTTGCATTGCCTGTGATATCTCCCTGTGTGACATCTAGAAGGCAATCTTGGAAAAGTGTCAAAAACGTGTGCACTCCCGTGAAGTTGCCGGTAACATCACAGCAACATTGCCGCATGTAACGGTACCTTTAGGCCCCTGCAACCACTTTCGGCAGTGGGATCCAAAAGCCTTATTTCTTCTAGAAATGACTTGGGATGGGGTGGTTAATACCTATAAGGATATTAGCTGAGAGGATTAGGGTCCATTTAAACTAAAGGACAAAACTCTAAAATAATTATTTATTTTGATATTTCAATAACAAAAGCAAACAGAAATGGTGTGAAAAAGTGTCAAACAAAACAACCCTCAACCCACGTACTAACAGAACATACAATGTACACTGACTGTCAATAAAAGAGACCCTCAATAATGACCTAGGATCTGATAATTGTCCAACCTTAAATCACCTATTGGTAATCAAAATGTCCGACTTTAGTCACTGCTTTCCTGGTTGTCTGTTATCGACTATTTGCACATTAGAGAATACCTATGTAAAAAGGAGTTTTTAGTCCAAAATAATGGTACAAAAAATTCTCTTTATTGGAATACAGGTATACACAAATAACAACAATTCAATAGATAAGATACCAAATTTCTTTATCCCAAGAGAGACCAAAGAACCCCACTAAAAATTTATTACCAAATTAAAGCCCCTTTCACAGCGTTTTTCGCTGATCGCGGCAGATGTGGCGGATTTACTGCATCTGCCGCCTAACCGTCACACTTGCGGTTCACCTGCGGCAAGCCCCATGCTATGTCTATGGGGCTTGCGGCAGGTGCGGCAAGTGCGGTATAGTTGCGGTTTCGGCATTTGCGACAGTAGCGGCCACGAAAAACTGCTGCTTACCGCATTTTTTTCGCGGCCACAATTGCTGCAAGTGCCGAAACCGTAACTGTACCGCACTTGCTGCAACTACCCCAAACCCCATAGACATTGCATGGGGCTTGCCGCAGGTGAACCGCAACTTGGCCATTAGGTGGCAGATGCGGTAAATTTGCTGCATCTCCTGCGATCAGCGAAAAACACTGATGTGAAAGGGACCTAAGGAGGACAAAAAATATCGATATGTGTGCTAAAATAGTTGTTTTATAGTACAGATTACATCCTTTGTTCCTATGGTTTATAATTCCAACAACATTTAGTTAAAATATATATAAAATCCTGCTGTCAATCAAACAAATTTCAGATACATGTGTAAGACAAAAACAGCGGCACTCACCAGAGATGAACTTGAGTTTCTTTACTTAGTTGTACTCCTTGTACATCATTCAAGGTTCAGTCAGCGGGGTAGGGGGAGTGAGGGGGCTCATCTCTGGTGAGTGCCGCTGTTTTTGTCTTACACATGTATAAGGATTATAACTCTGGAGAAAAGCGTGCAACACCTTCGAGAGGCTGCATTGGATGGGCACATGCAAGTTTGGCTTGACCCATATTCATACCCTAGAGTGCCCAGTATTTTTCAATTTTCTAACAAATTTCAGAAACAAGTGCGGTTGTGTGATAACTACTACTCTTGTTTTATATAATCATGTAAATATAGGATTATAAGGTGCTAGCCAACAGTGCAATACATCTGGTGCATAAAATTTATATATCTAATTAATCAATATTAATATAAGACATAAAACTATATGTGCAAAGTGCACATACAGTATATATTTACATGATTACCGTATATACTCGTGTATAAGCCGACCCGTGTATAAGCCGACCCCCCTACTTTTGCCCCCAAAATCTGGGAAAACCTATTGACTCGTGTATAAGCCGAGGGTGGACCCCAGCACAGGTATACAGCCCCCAGCAGTGTGGTATACAGGCCTCCCCAGTGGTATACGGGCCTCCCCAGTGGTAGTATACAGCAGCCCCAGCAGTAGTATACAGCAGCCCCAGCAGCCCCAGTGGTAGTATACAGGAGCCCCAGCAGCCCCAGTGGTAGTATACAGCAGCCCCAGCAGCCCCAGTGGTAGTATACAGGAACCCCAGCAGCCCCAGTGGTAGTATACAGGAGCCCCAGCAGCCCCAGTGGTAGTATACAGGAGCCCCAGCAGCCCCAGTGGTAGTATACAGCAGCCCCAGTGGTAGTATACAGGAGCCCCAGCAGCCCCAGTGATAGTATACAGGAGCCCCAGCAGCCCCAGTGGTAGTATACAGCAGCCTCAGCAGCCCCAGTGGTAGTATACAGGAGCCCCAGCAGCCCCAGTGGTAGTATACAGGAGCCCCAGCAGCCCCAGTGGTAGTATACAGCAGCCCCAGCAGCCCCAGTGGTAGTATACAGGAGCCCCAGCAGCCCCAGTGGTAGTATACAGGAGCCCCAGCAGCCTCAGTAATCCAGGGCCCCCCCCCCTCGCGCTCCGGAAACCTGTAAAGTAAAATCTTTATACTTATCACTGTCGCCGCCGTCTTCTTCTGGCTTCCTGTTCGTCGCAGGAAATGACGTCATTGCTTGCGACGAACAGGAAGCCGGAAGAAGACGGACAGATGAAGCCGGGGATCGTGATGTCGGCAGCGGCGGGCGGCGGAGACAGTGATAAGTATAAAGATTT
Organism: Allobates femoralis; assembly: GCA_033576535.1. Classification (NCBI taxonomy): domain Eukaryota; kingdom Metazoa; phylum Chordata; class Amphibia; order Anura; family Aromobatidae; genus Allobates; species Allobates femoralis. The sequence continues at coordinate 84,668,193 of JARQOC010000003.1, read as the reverse complement.
TACTTTACAGGTTTCCGGAGCGCGAGGGGGGGGGGCCTGGATTACTGAAGCTGCTGGGACTCCTGTATACGCAAGCAATCACTGACTCGCGTATAAGCCGAGGGGGTACTTTTCAGCCCAATTTTTGGGCTGAAAAACTCGGCTTATACGCGAGTATATACAGTATATAAAACAAGAGTGGTAGTGATCACACAGTTGTTTCTGAAATTTGTTTAATTGATAGCAGGATTTTCTCATATATTTTAACTAAATGTTGTTGGAATTATAAACCATAGGAACAAGGGTGTAATCTCATCTGTTACTATAAAGCAACTATTTTAGCACACCTATCAATATTTTTTATCTTCCATAATTCGGTAATACATTTTTAGTGGGGTTCTTTGGTCTCTCTTGGGATAAAGAAATTTGGCATCTTATCTATTGAATTGTTGTTATTTGTGTATACCTGTATACCAATAAAGTGAATTTTTTGTACCATTATTTTGAGTTTAAAACTCCTTTTTACATAGGTATTCTCTTAAGTTTGAGTTAGCCTTATCGATTTACAGCCAAACCCTAGGTTAATAATATTTGCACATTAGTTAGAAGAATATTCAGATGACATATATATTATAACCATCCACAAACATAAGATACCCAATGCCCTATGAATTTCACCACCAATAATCATGGAGGCTTATCAGGGGCAACATAGATTGATGATATCATGCATGGTTACATAAAACATTACCAAATGCAGGTGGCCAATACACAGCAAACTCTTGTCTTGATTTCTGTTGAATTCACTGAGAAGTCAAAGTAAAATGCTTGCCAAAGTGCCTTCTTTGTTGTATCTATCACTCAGGAGTTTGTTCATATGTTTCCCAGATCTTTAAGGTACCGTCACACAGGGACATATCGCCGGCGATGTTGCCGGGGATCGGGGAGGCGCGCATCCCTGACAACATCGCCGGTGAGATGTCACACTGAGCAACTTACCGGCGATTTCGCCGGCTAGTTGCCACGGCTATCGCTCGCTGGGTTGCCCAGCAACCCAGCAAGCGATCACTCGCAATGTTAGATATAGGCGGAATCGCCCGCAACATTGCAGGTTGCCGCGTTACACAGGGCAATCAGGCAGGATCGCCTGAGCAACATCGCCAGGTTTCCCAACATTGTTGGGAAACCTGGCGATGTGACTCAGGCGATTCATCGCCTGATTATCGCCCTGTCACACGAGGCAACTCGCCGGCGATGTCGCCGCAACCTGGCCACGCCCCTTAGTTGCCAGCAACATCGCCGGAGATATGTCCCTGTGTGACGGTACCTTATGAGAGGTTAGTCAATCACCCATCACTTGGTTTACTCTTCAGGCTTTCTATATAATCTATAGAGACCATTCCTTCATTTGCTTTCTAGACTTTCCTCTGGTGTTGCAATTATGTCCCAATTTACAAAGAGCTCTCCAGCCTTGGTCTCCCTATCTATTTTGGCCTAGTTGAAGGCACACATGTCTGGTTTTGTGATAGGTCTGCAAATGTCTTTTGGTAACAACGACACTCTTAGATATAGAGGCTTTGTTATCTTATTATCCTACATTCATGACATGAGGAGTAAAGCACCAATGTTAGTAATAAAGACGCTCTGGTCTTACTGCTCCATTCGGGCAATCCCTCTTCGGTCACTCCTTAAGGTGTTGCCTCAGTCAATGTACACTGTACAAAGGAGCTAGGACAATTACACCATGACGGAGGCAACACCCTAAGGAGTGACTGCAGAGGGATTTCCCGATTTAAGCATTGACACCAGAGTATGCTTTATTACCAACATTGGTGCTTCACTGATCATGTCATGAATGCAGGAAAATAACAAAGCCTCTGTATCTAAGAGTCTCATTTTACCAAAAGATATTTGCAGCAGTATAAAAAAAAACAGATGTGTGTGCCTTCAACTAGGCCAAAAAAGAGAGGGAGACCATGCTAACATGCTGCAGGATTGTGACTGTGACCTGTGATGGACCCGGCTTATATACAGAACACCTGACCTCCTGACTCAGAGCTGTGTTCCGTTGGGAGCTCTTTAGCCATGTGGGAATAGCACTGAATTTTGACATAACTGCATATCAAGCACAATTCTGGGAGTGCAGTCATACTCCAGCTCAAATATGTAGACATCTCCTCTGTGGGCTACTTCGCTTGTGGAGAAGCACCCTCAACCCCTGGGGTTGTGATGAAGATCACATCCTCTAAAGTAGGCATCTCATACAGTGGATCCATTCCATCTCCAAAGCGTAGACTGTAGGCACACGGTAGACCAGAGTTGCTGCATTCTACAGCAATACCAAGATAGCACTAGCCTCTACGGTGAAGTGTCTTTCCTTTGCCTAGAGGCCCGCTTGTTCCAGTGTCAGGACCCAATTGCTTACAGGAAGTTATTGTTTGCAGAATCTTGTTGCCTAGCTCCTGAATAGGCACTTCATGGGGTGGGATGCAGTAGGCACATGACTTAAAATCTCATTCCCCATGCCACAGGTTACACCTGAGCTTTCGGTTGGGGAGCAGTGATTTTTGAAGCTGGACATATTTGGAGGAGAAATGGGAAAAAGAAAATAGTTTTTTCAGCTCACCACCAGCTTATCTGGAATGGTTAATAAGGCTAGTGAGCAATGCATGGACAGGTCCAAGTTTAATGCTAAAATAACACGCTTGTGCACTTGCCACAAATCATTATTCTAAACATATGGGATGAGATAAAATAAAGGGATTGCACATTTTCATGAAGCAATATCTATAGTATGGTGTTTTATGACTGTGAACAGACCTATATGACCATGAATATTAAGCATAGAATGAACATATTATATTTTTATCTGAATTGCTAGCAGATAAGTATAGAAGAGGTTGCCTTGCATGCTGCTGACTCCATGCAATAATAACAGTGTTCTCTATAAACAAAAAAATGTTTTTTAAAAATAAATTATTTTTTTTATATTAAAAGTTCTCAACCCCTCCACGACCTATGATGTACATGTACGTCATAGGTCGCCTCCCACTGTTTGATGCGAGCTTACGCTGTGGGCCTACATCCTCCCCCAACATCTCAGCTGATGTCATCACCTGAGATGTGTATTTAGCAGTGCCAATTAGATCAGTTGACCCAGTTGGCGCTGTTAAGCTTTTGGATCGCGCTGTGAGTGACTGACAGCGTGATCCAAAGAACTCGGCGGGGATCGCACTAATCCCCGCCAGGATTGAAGCAATCACGAGACCTTAATACTGTTAGCTGGACAGTCCAGGGTCTTCTTATGCCTGTGATTTCCCAGTGACATCACAAGCAGGGAGTGATCATTTTCTGTGTCTTTAGATGAGCAGCAACATCTACCCAAAAATGGTATAATTAGAACTGTCAGCTCAAGACACAAAAAATAAGCCATCACACAGACCCACATCCCGAAAAATAAGGACACTACGTGTCGAGGAAAATGGTGCCAAAAGCGGCCCAATTCTTTTTTGGTATCTACGCATTTATGCCGAACCAAGGCATTAAATTGAAAAGTCAGTTTTACAATATAATGAACATGGTGAATAAAAAACCTCAGAAACAATTGTGTAATTGCACTTTTTTTGCAATTTCACCACACTTAGAATTTTTTCCTATTTTCCTTTACACTATATGGTAAAATAAATGACTTCATCTGAAAGCAAAACTTGACCCACAATAAACATGCCCTCATATGTCTATATAGACAGAAAAATAAAAATGTATGGCTCTTGGAAGAAGGTGAGGGAAAATTGAAAAACAGAAAATTGATGGGGGTGAAGGAGTGAAAGGAATATTTGAAGGAGATTTTAAGGATCCTGGATTTTACAGCTGCTGCCACATCTGGCACTGTTCCACAAATTCACAGCCTGCACTTGTCCCAACATCTGCAATCTCAAGGAAGCCTAAAAACGTTCTATTAAAACTCCATTAAATTGTACAGGTTGAAAGAAACCAGTAGATCTGATGGCTGTGAACAACACCTAACTTTTGGTTAGGGGGTTCTCAGCCACCAGGTCTTCCTGCAAGCATTTTGGCCCCAAACCTTTAAGGAAAGTTTTAGGACCATTTTAAAATTTCAAACTTTTTTCCCAAACAAAGCTGCGATTGGTGATTTTTAGTAAATTGCTTGGGTTTCCGTATCACAAACCAAATCTTCAATGTTTGTGCTGAGTTTGAAATTAAGGAATAGCGGTGGTGTATCGCCCCCCAGGTTCAACCACCCACTTCCTCGACCACTTCTCCGCGTGGCTGCCGCACTTCATGTCCTCAGAATTACCAACCCTCATCCTGGGAGACTTAACATCCCCATAAACAGCCTCAACTCCACATCTGCATCCCAGCTCCTAGCTCTAACCACTTCTCTTGGCCTCTCGCAACTCTCAACCTCTGAGACACATAAGGATGGTAACACCCTTGACCTGGTCTTTACCCGACTCTGCTCTACCTCCTCCTTAGACAACTCATCTCCTTCTCTCTCTGATCACAACATTCTCACCTTCACACTCTCAAACCCTCGCCCATCACAGCATAGTCCGACCTATCACACATTCAGAAATCTACAGGCCATCAACCCTCACACATTCACAGACTCTCTTCTCTCATCACTGTCCCCAATCTCCTCCTTCTCCTGCCCCAATCTGGCTGTGAATTACTACAATGACACTCTCAAAAGTACCCTGGACCAATAGCACCCCTCACCCTTAGAACCTCCAAACACAGAGTAAAACAGCCCTGGCTCACATCACAAACTCGATTCCTCCAGCGATGCTCGAGGAGTGCCGAACGCCTATGGAGGAAAACTCGCTCACCAGGAGACTTTATCCATTATAAATTCATGCTAAAAACCTACAACTCTGCCCTTCACCTTGCCAAACAGACCTACTTCACCACCCTGATCTCCTCACTAGCCAACAACTCAAAGAAACTTTTTGACACCTTTCACTCTCTCCTCAGTCCGAAAGTGCAGGCTCCTATCACTGACCTCTGTGCTGATGATCTGGCCTCTTACTTCACAGAGAAAATAGAAAACATTCGTCAGGAAATCAGCTCCCAACCTTCAATTGTTTCTACTCCCATCTGCCCCTACATCCCCTCTGGCTCACTCTCCATTTTTGACCCAGCCACAGAAGAAGAAGTCTCCAGGCTCTTCTCGTCCTCACGTCCCACTACATGCACCTCTGACCCCATTCCCTCACACCTACTACAGACCCTCTCTCCAGTGGTCACCAGTCACTTAACCACAATCTTCAATCTCTCCCTCTCTACTGGCATCTTCCCCTCCTCCTTCAAACACTCTATTATCACTCCACTACTAAAGAAAACATCCCTTGACCCATCCTGCACAAATAACTACAGACCTGTCTCCAATCTCCCCTTCATCTCTAAACTCCTGGAGCGCCTGGTCTACACCCGCCTCACTCATTACCTCGCCACTCACTCTCTTTTAGATCCATTGCAGTCTGGCTTCCGCCCCTTACATTCTACAGAAACTGCCCTCATCAAAGTGACCAATGACCTTCTGACAAAACGTAATGGTGACCACTCTCTGCTTATCCTTCTTGACCTCTCTGCAGCTTTTGACACTGTCGACCATCAGCTCCTACTCTCTATGCTGCACTCCATTGGCATCAAGGACACGGCTCTCTCCTGGTTCTCTTCCTATCTTTCTGACCGCTCTTTCAGTGTATCATTCTCTGGCTCCACTTCCTCCCCCCTTCCTCTCACTATTGGGGTCCCTCAGGGTTCAGTCCTTGGCCCTCTCCTCTTCTCTCTCTATACAGCCCCGATCGGACAGACCATCAGCAGATTTGGCTTTCAGTACCATCTTTATGCTGATTACACACAACTATACACTTCAGCCCCTGACCTTACCCCTGCTCTAATAAAAAACACCAATGACTGTCTAACCGCAGTCTCCAATATCATGTCCACTCTCTATCTGAAACTCAACCTTTCCAAAACTGAATTCTTCTGCTCCCACCCTCTGCCAACCTCCCTAAATCTGACATCTCTCTCTCGGTGTGCGGCACCACGATAACGCCCAGTCAGCAGGCTCGCTGTCTCGGTGTTTTGATGGACACTGATCTCTCCTTCACCCCATACATACAATCTCTCACCCGCTCCTGTCGCTTGCACCTGAAAAATATCTCCAGAATTCGCCCTTTCCTCACCACGGAAACAACTAAAACCCTCACCGTGGCCCTGATTCATTCCCGCCTTGACTACTGTAATTCTTTATTAGCTGGCCAACCCCACAGTAAGCTTTCCCCTCTCCAGACTATCCTCAATGCAGCAGCCAGGATCACCTATCTAGCAAACCGTTACTCAGATGTTTCTGCTCTGTGCCAGTCACTACATTGGCTACCCGTACACTATAGAATCCAATTCAAATTGCTCGTTGTCACCCACAAAGCTTTCATGGTGCGGCACCTCCTTACCTCTCCACCCTCATCTCTGTCTACCGCCCCACCCGTCCCCTTCGCTCTGAACGTGACCTCAGACTAACATCGGCATTAATCCGAACCTCCCATTCCCGACTTCAAGACTTCTCTCGAGCTGCACCAAAACTCTGGAATGCTCTACCCCAAGAAATTAGGACCATCCACAACTTGCATAGCTTCAGACGCTCCCTAAAAACACACCTCTTCAGGGCGGCCCATCCTTCTCCCTAACAGTAGTCACCTAAACATAAGAAATTCATTGTTATAAGCCCCTGTACTTTGTGTTCCCACCCCGTCTTAGATTGTAAGCTCCTTCGAGCAGGGTCACCTTCATTTTCTGCCTTTTTTATTGTATTTCCTAAGTTGATTCTATGTTTATTGTATGTAACTACTGTTCTGCATTACGTTTCTGTACTGTATATTTTTCTTATATGTACCGTTGTACTGTAAAGCGCTGCGGAATATGTTGGCGCTATACAAATAAAGTTTTATTATTATTATTATTATTAGGGAAAGTTTGCTTATCTATTGTGGGACCTCGATAGTTTTGCATCATGGACTCCACATCTGATAACTAGCCCATCATGATGTCATGGTGCAATGCATGAACTTAATATTGCGTTTATCCTAGTGACTGGACATGTGTAGGATTCAGAATAGACACCTAGGATGTCAGCATTTGATTGCCGACTGACAAATTTCTCAGGACCTTGTTTCAGATAGCATTGGGTACCTACTAGGGATGCTCGCCAGTTGCTCTGTGCACGCCATTCCAGTCACATCTGCTGCTGTAGCCTGTTACACATATCCATCTATAAAAACAGTCCTTTTAAAGACTAATCCAGTTGTATACCTATCAGTCAGGTAGTGTATATAGGCAGGTAGGGTATGTAGCAGACTGTGGTGGTATAGCACAGGAGGATCCATTACAGTCACATATGCTGCTGCTCTAGCCTGTTACACATCTGTAGACATAGCCCCAGGTATCAGGGCCAGGAATATTTTTTGGGGATCGTAATCCTCATTTGCTTTAAAAGCAATCCACATAACACCGTTTCTCTGCGCCATTTCTTTGTTGGCACTGCAGAATAAAGGTGGGTCCTTTCCATACAACAGCTCAAAAAATACAGCTACTTAAAACTGTGGTTTGTCCGTCGCACGGATCACATATAACTTCACTCTAAATTCAGCCACTTCTAATGAGCATGGAAGATATTGTCCTCCATTTAAAATGTACAAGGCGTGTGGTAAGGGACAAGGAACTGGACGTGATGGTGCATGTAGAGGCCGAGGCCGTTGGCAAGCTACAATTGTGCCACAACAAACACCCACATCTTCTCGCCCGACCTTCCTGTCCCAATTCATAGGGGACTGCAGCACACCACTATTAAACCCAGAGCAGTGTCAAAAGGTTGTTGGTTGGATAGCGGATAATGCTTCCAGTCAGTTTGCCACCATCACAACCACCCTATCTTCCACACAGTCAAGTCTCGGTAGCCTTGAGTCTGGACTCAATATTCCTCACCCTGATCCTCCTTCCTCCCACCATGCCAAGTGCCCGGACAAAAATGATCCCACGCTTGGACTCTGTGAAAAGTTGTTCAATTTTCCATTTATAGATTCGGGCCTCTCGCCCGTTCCACTTGAAGGGGGGCATGAGGAGATCGGATGTAGTGATGCCCCAATATTTGAGCATCCACGGTCGCACAAAGGCGACGGTGGGAAAGTGTCACAAGAGGTGGACAATGATGACACACAATTGCCAGAAAGGCAGGAGGAGGACCAGGTTGCAGAAGTGGAAGACAACGTGGTGGATAATATAGTAACTGACCCAACCTGGCAGGAGGACATGCAGAGTGAGGATAGCAGCAAACAGAGGGAGGGAGGTGTAGCACCCCAACAGGCCCGAAAAGCAGTGTGGTGGCTGCAGATAGAAGGCAGGGGTTGCAAAACTACCAGCCTGACCACCGCCAGCATGATCAGGCACATGGCAACAAAACACCCGATTTTGTGGGACGAACCCCAGGGTCCAGAAAAAGTGTCTGTAAGTGCGTGTAAGCCAATCCCCTGTCCATAGTGCCGGTGAAGATGCCTCCTGTCCTGCACCTTCCATTGCACAATCTGAAACAGCACCATCAGCAACCACATGTCAAGTCGCCGTTGGTCTCAGTGGCTGGTGTTCCTGCCTCGGCCACTGAGAGGCGCTGAACTCCTTCGGCTGGTGGCACCGGTGATAGGAGAGCTATGTCCTAATATGGACCTGCCCCTTTGATACCAGCCTCTGTCACTGGGCATCCCTGTGTTTCTCCTGTGGGTGATGTTGGTAACAGAAGAGAGGGTCCGGCAGAAGCTTCTGGTAGGTGCAGGCTTTGTTTTTCTATCAGAAGTGGGGTGGTTAGTGCCAGTCATGCATCACCATCTGGCCTGGTTCTAGGGTGATCTGGATGAGGTCATTAAGCTATAGGAGGGAACCGCACCCTTCAAATACCTTGGAGCCTGTCCTGTAGGCCACCAGATATAGTCTTGGTTTCCCCAGTGATCTAGTGTGTGTTTGGTTTTGACTCTGACCATTGCCTGGATTTTTTGACCCTTCTACAGCCTGATGATTTTGTACCTTTGCTGCCCTCCTGGCTTTGACTCTGACTCCTGACTATGCTTTCGGGTCTTGATTTAATATACTCTTCCTGGTGACCTTCCTGCTCTGGTTCGCTGCTCATCATAAGCAGCTACCTCCTGGGCTCCGCTGTAATTTCAGATCCCTGTATAGGGGTAAAGGTTCTCGGGGTTTCTCGGGGTGCTGTCTTACCAGCAGCTCAGCCTTGCAGCGAATTGGTCGTCACACCACGTCCATGTCCTTGTCCCAGCGGAGCTTTCAGTTGTCCATACCCCAGTACTTGGAATGCAAGCTCAAATACGCAGCAAACCCCACACAGGCCACACTACTGAATTCGCACAATATGCGACTGCTTGTGCTTGAAAAGTTGCCTTTTAGGTTAGTGGAGATGGAAGCATTCCGCAACGTGATGGCGGCGGCCCTTGTTACTCGGTCCCCAGCCACTATTTCTCCTGGTGTGCCATCCCCGTATTACACAAGCACGTGTACCAAAATATTTGATATGCTCTCATCAAGACAGTTACCGGGAAAGTCTACCTAACCACAGGCATGTAGACAAGTGCTTGTGGGCAGGGAGAGTACATCTTCCTGACAGCACACTGGGTTAACATAGTGGAAGCCAGGACCCAGACAGACCTTGGGACGGAACATGTCTTCCCGACGCCAAGGATGGCGGGCCCTAACTCAATCAGGGTTGACCCACAGTATACAGCTCATGCACATCATCCTCCTTAGCCTCCTCCTCCTCTTCAGCCTCCACATCAGTCACAAGCTGGAAGCACTGCAGCACTGCCTCGGCAAAGCGGCAACAGGCTGTGCTGAAGCTAATATGCGTAGGTGACAAACCTCACAATGCTGAAGAGTTGAAGACAGCTCTGAAAGAGCAGGCAGATCTACACTCGCACTGCTGAACCTACAGCCAGACATTGTCATGTGTGACAATAGCTGGAATATGGTGACGGCTCTGAGGCAAGCAAGCTCACACATGTACCATGTCTGGCTCAACCTCGTGGTTCAATGGTTTCTTAAATCCTATCTGGAGCTGTTGGATCTGCTCACCAAAGTACGCCGCCTGTGTGCGCATTTTAGAAAGTCACCTACTGCTTCGGCCACCCTTGCCGGGTTTCAGCAGCGTTTGCAGCTTCCGGCTCACAGACTGATGTGTGATGTCCCCACATGTTTGAATTCAACACTGCAGATGTTGGTCAGGATTTGTGAGCAGAAGAGGGCAGTTGTTGACTACCAGCTTCAACAAGGCTGTCAGTGTTCAGTTCAGACTGCACACATAAGACCTCAGTAGTGGACATGGATGTCCGACATATGTACCACCCTCCAAAACTTTGAGGACTCCACCAAGATGGTGAGCGGCGATGACACCATAATTAGAGTCACCATCCCGCTCTCTGCTCACAATCAAAGAGGATGCATTGCAGGCGGAGCACGATGAGATGGAGTAAGTAACCATAAAAGGTGATTACACACAGCTCAGCCTCATCTCATCCCAACCTGGATTGGGGACAATGAGGAGGAGGAAGAAGAACAGGAGCTAGTTTCATGCACTATAGACGGTACGATCTGTTCAGCGTGGATGGCCAGAGAACAGGGAAGAGGAGGAGAGCATGGTCAGTCGACCTCATGGTGAGTGCACAGAAGTCTTGCCTGCTACCAGTCTGGCACTCATGGCTGATTTTATGTTATGCTGCCTTTCTCGTGACCCTCACATTCTCAAAATTTTAGGTGATAGGTTGGTGACAATTTTAGGCCCACGCTACAAGGAGAACTTTATATCTCTTATTCCTGAGGTAGAAGGTCTACAAAAATGGGGCAGTACCAGAAGGCCCTTGTTGTGGAATTATTAAAAAAATTCCAATCTGAAAATGCTGGTGGCAGAGGTCACAGTTTGGTGGACATCCAAGGAGTACAGGCAAGAGAGATTCAACTCCAATCCAGCAGAAGCAGGGAAACACTGTCAAAGTTCTGGGAGAGTTTTCTCAGCCCCTCTCATGGCACAGGCCCTGAGGAGCAGGGTACTCTCTTAAGGAGTGCAAAGTTTGAGAAGATGCTGAAGGAGTACCTTGCCAACCATACAAAAGTCCTCCGTGATTCCTTTGTGCCTTATAATTATTGGGTATCCAAACTGGACACGTGGCATGATATGGCTCTCTACGGCTTGGAAGTCATGGCCTGCCCTGCCACTAGTATTTTGTCATAGCGGGTTTTTAGTGCCACAGGGGGAATTATAACTAATAAGCGCACCCACCTGTCAACTGAAAATGCTGACAGGCTGACTATTATCAAAATGAACAAGCTCTGGATTGGGCCAGCCTTCTCAACACCAACAAATGATATCAGTGTAATATAAACTCAAGGCAAGTGTCTTTTTTGGGGAGGTATATTATCATGCTCATCTTCACCCCCACACATGGCTATACCCTGATTTTGGCTATTTGCTCTAGTCCTCCTCATTCTCCACCACCATATCTCCAGGGTGACCGTGGTCTATTATGCAACACCCACATAATATTTTTAAAGGGTGTTTATGATGCCTGTAATAAAAAAAAAGTTATACAGTTTATTCATGTATACCCCACAGGGGTTAATGTTTGCCAATCCTTACTTAGGGCATGGCATTACAAGTATAGGAGACCAGCTCCTTTGTAATGGGAACGTTGTATTTATGAGGCCCTTTTACACATCTCTTCCAAGGGGCATTGGAGTGCCTCACAATTTTTGGCAGCCCTGCATAGGACAACACTATGAGAGATCCATTTCCTAATAATGGGAACAATGTTTTATGAGGTTCTCCTACACGTCTCTTGCAAGGGGCATTGGAGTGACTCACCATTTTTGGCAGCCCTGGCACTCACCACTGCATACACAATAACAGTATAGGAGACCCAACTGTTTAATAATGGGAACAACAAAGCATACCCGGCTGATGGCTTTTTAAGAGCAGTACAGGACGCCTACATATATATATGTTTTTTTGATTACCTTAAAGATTTTCTAAAAAAACAAATAGCGTGGGGTCCCCTGTATATATTTCAAGTCTAGCAAAGGCTAAGCAAACAGCTGGGGCCTATGTGAGAAGCCTGGGAAGAAGGTAACACCCATGGAGCTTCCCAGGCTATTAATATCATCCCCCAGATGAATATTTAGCCTTTTCTAGCTATTAAAATGGGGGACCCCCCAAAAAAAAATAGGTGTGGGGTCCCCCTATTTTAACGGCTAGCAAAGGCTAAGCAGACACCCGGGCGCTAGTATTAATAGCCTGTGAAGGGACCAAGAATATTGGCCCCCTCCAATGCTAAAAACAAGAGCCTTCAGCCATTCCAGAAAAAAATCTGGCACTTAGCTTCGCTCTGCCACACTGCCCTGTAGCATTGGCTGGGGGTTATGGGGTTGGAATTTATGTCAGCTTATAATGTCAGCTCACATCAAGCCCAGGTTAGTAATGGAGAGGCGTCTATAAGACGCCCCCATTACTAACCCCATAGTCAAAAAGTGAAATAAGAGACAGACACCCAGTAAAGAGAATTTTATTTTAAATAAAGGCAGTATTCCTTTATTGTTCCTAATTAAACCATATTTATCGTTTCACCTATTCCAGCTGAAGCCAGTGTCTCCTGTAAGAGAAATAAAATAATAAAAGCAACCTCATCCTCACCTTTCCGTAGCTGGGAGCCTCCATGTGTCCCACAACGGCATCGGATCTACTACATCTGATGGCAGGCTGGAAAGTTGCTGGATGCGACCATTCAGCCTACCATCCAGCAGAATCGCTGAAGAGTACACGGCTACTCTCATCAGTGACACACTTTGGTGTCATAAAGAGGAGCTGAGTTCATGTGAATGAACTCAGTTCACATCAGTGCTGTCACTGGGAGCATGGGAAAATTCTCCCGCACGCAGCACTGGCAAATGATGTCTGTACCTGCATGCTGGGGAATTTTCCCACGCTCCCAGTGACGGCACAGAGGTGAACTGAGTTCATTCACATAAACTCAGCTCATCTTTATGATGCCACAGTGAGTCACTGATGAGTGCCGGCATGCGCTCTTTAGTCATTCTGCTGGATGGCAGGCTGAATGGTCGAATCCAGCAACTCCCCAGCCTGCCATCAGATGTAGCAGAGCTGGTGCCGTTGTGGGACAGATGAAGGTTTCTGGTGACGGAAAGTTGATAAGGTTGCTTTTATTTTTTTATTTCTCTAACTGGAGAGACTTGCTTCAGCTGGAATAGGCGAGACAGTAAGTATGGTTTAATTAAGAACAATAAAGGAATACTGTCTTTATTTCAAATAAAATACTTTATAATGGGTGTCTGTGTTTTATTTCACTATGGTGTTAGTAATGGGGGCATGTTATAGATGCTTCTCCATTACTAACCTGGGCTTGATGTGAGCTGGCAATATAAGCTGACATCAACCACAACCTGTAGCCCCGCTGCCACGACTACAGGGCAGTGTGGCAGAGCAAGGCTAAGTGCCATATTTGGTGCATCCCATGGATGCGCCATTTCTGGAACGGCTGAAGGCTATTGTTTTTAGCCTTGGAGGGGCCAATATTCTTGGTCTCTTCCCAGGCTATTAATACTAGCCCCCAGGTGTCTGCTTAGCCTTTGCTAGTTGTTAAAATAGGGGGGACCCCACACCATTTTTTTTGGGTCAGGTCCCCCATTTTAATAGCCAGTAAATGTTAAATATTCATCTGGGGGCTGATATTAATAGCCTGGGAAGCTCCATGGGCATTACCTTCTTCCCAGGCTTCTAACATCGACCCTAGCTGTCTGCTTAGCCTTTTCTAGACTTAAAAATTTTTTTAATCTTTAATTTAATTTAAAAAAAAACAAAAATACACCAACACTGTCTCTCAAGTAAGTATGAGCCCTTAACAATTTCCCCAGGAAAATTCATTTTGGTTTAGTTTTTTTTTATTGTCAGTCTGTAAAAGTGGTGTAATACTGAGACAACATTGTTACAGCAGTGACCTGGGAGTCAGAAATGCTTACGGGGTCTTACTCATGCTGTTCCCATGTCATTTGAGCACTGTTCCTATACATTTGTGACATTTTTAGGCAGACCGCAGGGGGTGCCGCCGGAAAAATGCTCAAGTTTCCCGTAGGTTAGCATTGGACTCGGTGCTTGGGTCAAGCACCCAGTCATTTTACTGTTTGCCCATCACTAGTACTTACATTAACACTGGACAAGGGTCCTGCACATCTTTATGTTGAACTCTATTGTTTTCCTTTCAGTCTATTTATTTTTATATAATAAAAGAAGAGAACACTCCTAATAAAGTGTACATACATGAGGGGGCACTTTATTGACCCACTTTTTTGTTCAGTTTATTTAGAGTGTTCCATACTTTTCTTTACACTTTATGAGTGATATGAACACAGTCCTACCAACGTGTTCATTGTGTGCATGGCTCATTATTTGTTGTCTAATTTGTTTCTTGTTCATGCAAGATCAGAGAGTCTCCCACCCCTCCCTTTGAGCCCTGCACATAAAAAGCCGTCTTCTGCAGCCAGTCCATGTCAGACATTGGACTTGTCTGAATCCTGCTCATATAGATACCAATACACATGGTCAGTTTTTAAATATATCAGCTAGGGACTTCTCTGATACGGGTTACCTTGGCGAGGTAGAGCGGCTTAGTATACATTTTTTTTGCAAAAAAACAAACTAAATCAACTAAATACCCTGTCTTTTACTACTTTTTTAGCAGCACTTGCTTTTTACTGTTTTTCATTACAACAGAGTTTTTTACACGTTTGTTTGACTCTTTTTGCAACTCAGTCTTTTGGTGGTGTGAACACTGTCCTACCGACGTGTTCACTGTGTGACATGGCTCATTATTTGTTGTCTTTACACTTCATGTAGTGGATCTCAGATAAGTGTTAAGGGGCTTGCACCCAATATTCAATATACTTCTCTCTTTTTCTTTCCTTCTTTCTGAAAAATAAATATACTTGAACTGTGTATTTATTGAGTTTACTTTTCTTGATTAGAGATTGACTATATTAATTAGTTACATGCATTTTTTTCTGATAAATGGATTGAGCAAAATATTGAATAAATGGAACATTTCCATAGGTTTCATGTTTGTAAAAGTTATTTCATAATATAGACTTAATATACTTTTCTGATTTGAAGTATGAAAAGAATTGTGTGTTAAACCTTTGTGCAAATGTAGTATCATAATTTCATGAATGGAGATATAAAACATGTCAAAAAACCTTTATCAAGCTCTTTCTTCAATCCCCTCTAAGCCGTATCCATTTGAAGTGGTACTTTATGCATATATTTGAGTTAACCATTGCTTATAATATAATCTATAAAACAGACATGAATATAACAGCAACTTTGAATGATCCTTTTACTGGCAACATTGTAGTTGAGCATGTATTGTGAATAAATCTGTGAACACTATAATACAGTATGACATATATTGTTATCAAATCGAGGATTTCTAATACCTAGCCTATACTATGTTTTATTTATGGAGTTATTATATATCTATCTACACTATTATTGACAGGGTGTCTGGAAGTAAAAGAAAAAATGCATATGAGTGACATAATAAATGTCTTTCTATTCCTGTCCTACATAGATGAGCAAATTGACTGAAATTCAGATTTGCCAGATATCCTCAAAATAATCTGGTAAACTCAATTTGCATCAAATTAAGTGGGATAAACTGAATTGGTTAACCTCCCTGATACTCACCTATACCTACTCCCTATACCTCTCCGCAGTTGATGGTCCTCAGATCAGTTCCTCTTTGTTTCGTCTTCCCTCCTCTCTATTCTGTCTTGTATCTTTTATCTTTTCTTCATGCCCTAATGACCATTTCTCCGCAGGTCTGATGTCCTAACACCATTTATGCTATTTACACCAATTATGAACATCATGCCCGAGATAACCATGCAAGCCTAAAACCAGAGGTTCATGAAGGGTTGTAGATAGAGGAAAAAATAGATAAGACAGAGGAAAGCCTGCAAGAGTAGTATGGTAAAGGCTGAGGAGAAGAGATTGGCTAAACTAATCAAGACAAATTGATATTGCCTTTAATTGTGCAACATTATTGTTCTCCAGAATTATTATATTTTTGCTAAACTTTAGTAAAGTACTGAAAAAATTAAACCCTCCCCTCTCTGCTCACCTATACCGTAGCCTGGCATGCAATGCTCCATACTTCCTATAACCTCCTTGCTTTAACCATTCCTAGCCAAGCACCTAGGTCGAAGGAGCTATTCTGGAGAGCTGACCATTGACAAGCAATCTGCTGCTTAGAAGAGTGGCATGAGCTGTGAAGTCATGTTGGTGTTTTCCCTGTCTGTCTTCCTTACCCTTTTATTGGTTTTAGTGCAGTGGTTGGGAGGTTCATAAAGGGAAGTATCCTAGCATCCAATGCTCCATACTTCCTTTAACCTCTTCTTCTATAGTTAGATGTCATGAATGAGATGTAATCAGCTCCACAGTCATGCCATCATGCCATTATAACATCTGAGGGCAGCTCGATTTAAGCTCATGAAAGAAAAGGCGGGATGACACTCAGAGAACAAGATGAAGAGACGACAAAGCATAATGAAGGACATTTGATTAATATGAAATAATTACCAAAAAATCGGACAGCACTCCATGGTGCAAATCTTGCCTTGCTTTATTGGCCCATATGAACTGAACGTTTCGGTTCCTCAAGAACCTTCTTCCAGCAGTGTACAACACATAGACTGTGCCAGGGTTATATAGTGTGACAATCATCAGTATCATTACATCCAATTATACATAAAGTGCGGTATTACATTGATTTAGACCTCATTTCTCCATTGCAAGCCATCAAATACCACATTTCATTAATAAATATAAAGTGCCTAGTGCTCATTCTATATAAGTATAACAGTGTTTGTATAGTATAAAAATATTAATATGTAAAGTGCCTCCAAGTGTTTCAAATTTATCACATGTGCTTCATATCATCCGACTCACCCATCTCATGTTAATGGCGCTTATCTCCCAGAGACCGGCGTCTTCCGGGTACGCTGGGCATGCGCAGTACTCCGCCAATCCCTGCATAGCATGACGTCACTCGCCGTTCTCCACCAATCAATCTGCCGCTTGAGCAGTCACATGGTACTGCAGCCAATAACTGAGTCGGCGCTTTTATTATACATACAGCGTCGCTGCATTGTGACGATGTTTGATTATATTTGGGCTTCCGTCCTCCATCTTTATTGAGGGACAGTTTCTGCCCATACTGCGTACTGCATTAATGGCTGAATAGTATCTTGACTATTTCCTATGGCACTGCCCCCTACAGTACCAGGCTGTGATTATGACCCTATACGGTCAAGCAATATCACTGCTCCAGTCTACTAGGTCACCACACAGGAGAGATAACCCCCATGTGCAGGTCCCTTACATAGACTAGGACCGATCACCGGGAGCTACCAATGCCATCTTGTCACTATAATGCCAAAAACCAAATTTATTTAATCAATTCTTGTTCCTACTATGATTGGTGGATTATAGGGATGGGCGAATCTACTCGCTAGGACTCGTTACTCGGCGAGTAGTAAGGGACTCGCAGGACTCGGTACTCGGCGAGTTTCCCAGTGATGACTCGCACGAGTCCAATGCAAATCAATATCAATCCTAGTTTTGTCAGAAACACTGACAAAACTAGGATTGCCATTGTTTGCATTAGACTCGTGCGAGTCATCACTGGCTACTGTGCCAGTGATAGCAGGGAAACTCGCAAAGTAACTGCTGTTTCTTTGCGAGCCGAGTCCAGTTGTCTTCTCTGTGCAGCTCCAGGGTCCTAGAACCTGCCTGCTCACAGACATTATGTAGCAGTGCTGAGATTATTCTCAGTCTGCTCATTCCCTGTGCATGTAGCAGAGAGGACATCGCGTTTTGGACTACGTCGGACGGAAGAGGATTTTTTTAATTAAAGATGGAGTCCCTAATGGCTTTTTTTTTTATTTCAAATAAAAAATTTTCTCTGTGTTTTTTTAACCCTTTATTGGAGATTCTTAGTGGCTGGGTCAAACGTGGCCTGACATTAAGAATCTCGGGCTTAATACCAGCTTGTATAACAAAGCTGGTATTAACCCCTTTATTACCCAGCGTGCTACCGCCACCAGGGCCGCTGGAAGAGCGGGGTTCAGCGCCAGAGGATGGCGCTTCAATGAACGCGCCATCTTCTGGGGCGGCTGCGGGCTGCAATTTGCAGCGGGGGGTGCCCAGAAAGCTTGGGCATCCCTGCGCTGCGGATTCCAGCCCTCAGCTGCTTAGCTGTACCTGGCTAGACATAGAAATTGCGCGGAGCCCCACGCATTTTTTAAAAATTATTTAATGAATTTCAGAGTCAGAGTCTCAGAGTCAGAGTCAGAATCTCAGAATTTCATGAAATAATTTAAAAAAAATGCGTGGGGCTCCGCGCAATTTCTATGTCTAGCCAGGTACAGCTAAGCAGCTGGGGGCTGGAATCCGCAGCGCAGGGATGCCCAAGCTTTCTGGGCACCCCCCGCTGCAAATTGCAGCCCGCAGCCGCCCCAGAAGATGGCGCGTTCATTGAAGCGCCATCCTCTGGCGCTGAACCCCGCTCTTCCAGCGGCCCTGGTGGCGGTAGCACGCTGAGTAATAAAGGGGTTAATACCAGCTTTGTATTATCAGCTGGCCCTAAGCCCGAAATTTATGGCGGTCACGCCAATATTAGACATGACCACCATGAATTTCTATTAAATTGTTTTAAAAAAAACACAACACAAAGAAAATTTTTTATTAGAAATAAAAAAAAAAGCCATTAGGGACTCCATCTTTAATTAAAAAAATCCTCTTCCGTCCGACGCAGTCCAAAACGCGATGTCCTCTCTGCTACATCCCCTGTGTATAGATATAGATCTCTATGCACAGGGAATGAGCAGACTGAGAACAATCTCAGCTCTGCTACATCATCTCTGTGCACAGACATTCATGTCTGTACACAGGGATTGAGCAGACTGAGAACAATCTCAGCACTGCTACATCAGGCAGCAGGCAGGCTCTAGGACCCTGGAGCTGGCAGCCAGCACAGAGAAGACAGGACTCTTATCTGTGCGAGTCAGCGATTACTTACAAAGTAAACGAGCAATGCAAATAAATGACAAAACTAGGATTGCTTCAGGCTGAAGCTTCCGAGACACATCTGCGAGTTGTAAATCTCACACTACTCGCTATTACTCGCTTCCCCATTCATTAACATTGGACTCGCTAGACTCGCAACGAGTAGCGAGTCCTGGGCTCGGACTCGCTAGAGTCAAGCGATTCCGAGTAATTTAGGATTCGCCCATCACTAGTGGATTACTCACACGCCAAAGAGTAAAAAATATATATATTACCCCCCTCTTTTTATTTTCATACATGGATGGATGAGTCTTCAGGTTATAATCTTCTTTTGCTTTCATCTAAAAAATATAAAAAAGAAATATATTATTTCTTATAAATATAACTACCTATATAACTCTATTCAGCATATACCATCAGTAATGAGTTTATCGAGGTTATACCTTTAGTTACAGTACAGGGCCTATCTTAAAATCTATATTCAGTCCCTGGGGTCTCAAGGTTTCCAGCCTGTGTATCCACTCCAGCTCTAACAATTTGAGCTTTTTCTCCCTATCTCCTCCTCTCCTCAGTGGCAGTACATGGTCTATAATTCTAAATTTTAGGTGTTTTTCACTATGTCCAACTTCAGTGAAGTGTTTAGGTACAGGTAACTCTGTGTTCTTTTTCCGTATAGTGTACCTATGGTTATTGATACGCGTTTTAACATCTAGTGTCATCTCCCCCACGTACCAAAACCTGCAAGGACACTCCGAAAGATATATAACGTAATCACTGTCACAGGTTAAAAAGTGTTTGATTTTATATTCTTTATTGCTCAGTGGATGCCCAAATTTGTTCCCTTTGATCATATAGGAACAGTCTACACACGATAGACAGGGGTAACATCCTGTTCTTCTTGTACCCATTAAGTTCAATTGTGCAGGTTTCTTAAAACTCCCTATATCTGAATGTACCATTTTACTTTTAATATTAATTTTTTTCTTATACGCAATGCGGGGAGGTAGTCTGAATTCCTCAACTTGAGGAAGGCATTTTGTCAATATTGGCCAGTGTTTTTTTATCACCACAACCACATCCTCACTCTCTTCTCCATATGATGTGACAAAGGTGACCCTTTTCTCTTTTTTTGGATTACTAGTTTCTCCCCTACCGTTCTCCTTTTTTCCAATTAACCCCATTTGTGTTCTCAATTAATTTTTAGGGTACCCCCTATTCTCAAATTTACGGACTAATTTCTCCAAAGATATTTGCTTCCCCTCTTCTGTTGTTTCTATCCTATCAATTCTCAACATTTGGCTGTAGGTAATTGACCGTTTCATCCTCACTGGATGGTTACTCTCAAAGTGCAGCATATTATTGTTATCAGTCGGTTTGACATACAATGATGTATTTAAGCTCTGCCCCTCAACTGTTATTAACACATCAAGAAACTGTATCTGATGTTCAGATTGGACTAACGTAAATTTTTGACAAGTTTGGGACCTGAGTCACCTTTGTTTATTGAGACTTTATATTAAACATGTTTCTTTCCTTTGGCAGTGCAGAAGTTAATGACAGTCTGTGTTGCTATTAAAGATCCTTGGTGCTCTATACAGATGAAGCTACCTTGTGAACACTTACATCTCCATTATATGGTCACATGACACTGCATTCTTTGCTGGTGATTGAACTTCATTCCAAGCCAAGCTCTTAGGTCAAAGGAGCTATTCTGGATAGCTGACCATTGATAAGCCATCTGCTGCTTAGAAGAGTGGCAGCAGCCGTGAAGTCATGTTGGTGTTTTCCCTGTCTGTCTTCCTTACCCTCTTGTTGGTATAAGTGCAGTGGTTGAGACTAGTGCCCCCTTTGGCCATCTCCCTAGTGAGGGTTAACATAAGGGCCAGCAAGCCGGATGTATGTGTCACGGCTTTAGAGAAGATGGCTGTTCTTCAGCTCTTTTGTGTATGTGTACTATCTTATGCACTTCCTGTCATGTCATGTCAGGTCTCCCGGTTGTTATAGTAACCATTGGCACCCCGGGATGTGTCGATGGGCAGACAAAGGGAGTGATCTCCCTTTTTCTGATCCCTCACATGTTGCTGTCACCACGGACAGTAATATACTGTACAAAGGCTTAAAGTTCCAAGATTTATGCGCTGTCTGGTCTTAGCATTTGCAGAAGATGCTTAGCTGTGCGTGACACACGTCTCCTGCTGTGGATGACACCAGCGCAACTCCTGTGCTTATGTCATGCATCAGATATGACTGTATTCCAGATTGCTGTAAATCACCTGCAATCTGGAGATAAAATCACCTCCATTTGTGGGAAGGAGATAAAGAAAAAAGTATCAGATTAAAAACAAAAAACATAGTACATATAATGCTCCATTAGCAATTTTTTGCCTACTTCATCAGAGATCAAGGTACTAGGAAGACCATCCCTTTTTATGCAGAATGTTCACAATAGAACACTATTCACATTATTCACTTGGCATACAGTGTACAGAGAAAGTTTGCATATGTTGGGAGTGTGGGTTGGTTTTTCATTGCATACATTTATTAATAATAATAATAATAATTATTATTATTATTATTATTATTACAACAAAAATGTATATATTTGGAAATCTTCCTGATGCATTCCTCAAAAAGAAGGCAATAACAAAATGGGAACAGAACCAAACGAAAAGATAAAATAACAAAACAATCCTTAAAACAATTATTAAATTTAGAGAAATTAAGTTATCTTGCAAACTTTAAAATTTGCAGCCAAATGTATAATAACTAAGAAAATCTGAGATTCTGAGGTTATGTAATTCTCAATCACAAGTGCATATTAAGTTAACTACCACCTATGAAATGACCAAAAACAGAAATTGAAAAAATATATAACCACAAGTTATAGATTTGCTTTCCGAAAAACCTTGTGACACCGTGACGATGCTCACTACCCATGATCCCTCGCGCCTCTGCTATATGTGACACAGAGCGACAATTTCGTTTTTCAGTGTGATTTGGTGAACTGGTTGTTTCGCAGCCCCATCTGCTGCAAGTGGCGAAACCGCACTTGCTGCACCTGCCGCACACTTACCGCAAGCCCCACATATATTGCATGGGGCTTGCCGCAAGTGAACCGCAAGTGCAGCCGTTATGCGGTAACTGCGGTAGATGCGTTTTTTTCACCGCAACTGCCACGATCAGCGCTTTACCGCTGATGTGAAAAGGCCTTTAGGAGGATCTCTGTTTATGCAAGTAACTATTAGGGTACCTTTACACGCGGCTACATTTCTAGGGTGGCTACAGGTAACTTACTGGTTGCATTGAAATCATGGAGAGATTATTCCATTTGTACACAGCAACAAGATAGAACCTTGTCTCCATGATTTCACTGCAACCAGTAAGTTATCTGTAGCCACCCAAGAAATGTAGCCGCGTGTAAAGGGGCCCTTAGTGTGCAGAATTATTAGGCAACTTAATAAAAACAAAATATATTCCCATCTCACTTGTTTATTTTCACCAGGTAAACAAATATAACTGCACAAAATTTAGAAAAAAACATTTCGGACATGCAAAAACAAAACCCCAAAATATTAGTGACCAATATAGCCACCTTTCTTTATGATGACACTCAACAGCCTTCCATCCATAGATTCTGTCAGTTGCTTGATCTGTTTACGATCAACATTGCGTGCAGCAGCCACCACAGCCTCCCAGACGCTATTACGAGAGGTGTACTGTTTTCCCTCCCTGTAGATCTCACATTTTAGGAGGGACCACAGGTTCTCTATGGGGTTCAGATCAGGTGAACAAGGGGGCCATGTCATTATTTTTTTTTCTTTTAGACCTTTACTGGCCAGCCATGTGTGGAGTGGTTGGATGCACGTGATGGAGCATTGTCCTACATGAAAATCATGTTTTTCTTGATCAATACCGACTTCTTCCTATAAAACTGTTTGAAGAAGTTGTCTTCCAGAAACTGGAAGTAGGTCCGGTAGTTGAGCTTCACTCCATCCTCAACCCGAAAAGGTCCCACAAGTTCATCTTTGATGATACCAGTCCATACCAGTACCCCACCTCCACCTTGCTGGCATCTGAGTCGGAGTGGAGCTCTTGCCCTTTACTGATCCAGCCTCTGGCACATCCATCTGGCCTATCAAGAGTCACTCTCATTTCATCAGTCCATAAAACCTTTGAAAAATCAGTCTTAAGATATTTCTTGGCCCAGTGTTGACGTTTTATCTTATGTTTCTTGTTCAAAGGTGGTCACCATTCAGCCTTCCTTACCTTGGCCATGTCCCTAAGTATAGCACACCTTGTGCTTTTTGTTACTCCAGTAACATTGCAGCTCTGAAATATGGCAAAATTGGTGGCAAATGGCATCTTGGCAGCTTCAAGCTTGATTTTCCTCAATTCATAGGCAGTTATTTTGCGCCTTTTTTGCCCAACACGCTTCTTGCGACCCTGTTGGCTATTTGCCATGAAACGCTTGATTGTTCGGTGATCACGCTTCAAAGGTTTAGCAATTTCCAGACTGCTGCATCCCTCTGCAAGACTTCTCACAATTTTGGACTTTTCAGAGCCCGTCAAATCTCTTCTGACCCATTTTGCCTAAAGAAAGGCATTTGCCTAATAATTAAGCACACCTTATATAGGGTGTTGATGTCATTACCCCACACCCCTCCTCATTATAGAGATCAACTGATTTACTTAATTGGTAGTTGGCTCTCAAGCCTATACAGCTTGGAGTAGGACAACATGTATAAAAAGTATCATGTGATCAAAGTACTCATTTGCCTAATAATTCTGCGCACAGTGTATATCACAATGTCCGCATTTAGCTATATTAGAATTGATCCCTTTATGATAAATTTCTCTGGATAATTTGTACCTTTATGGATTGTGAGTGGAGTGATGTGTCTTTAATTAGATTCAGTCCTCCTCACATATATTTTTGTCTAATTTGTACCAACCCCAGCTACTGAGGGATGCCTTGGGATTCTCATGGGTCATTCCTATATTTCTCTGCAGCTTTCCTGCCTATCTATAGAGTGTTACTGTCAATAAATTTGCCCATAAGCAAGATGGCGTCTTTAACATTACCTTATGTACAGCACTGCCTCTGCCTTCCTTTACACGCTGCGATTTTCTTTCACATCCCTTTATTGAGTGAGTGCAGACATGTGCACCGCACTCAAAAACCTTTGCCAAGATGTATATGTGTGAAATCACACTGCACACCTGCTTTTCATTCTGACATTTACAGAGGGCTAATTAAAACACAGAATATGGCTGTTTATGTTAAATAGATGTTACTGTGACCTATGAGTTATCTGAGCTATAAGAATTATTGTCTTTTTTCACCTGTTATTTACCTGCAAAATTAAGCATTGGTGCAACTTTACTGTATGTTGTAATAGTGTAATACATATGTAGTGATTCAGCATCAATAAGGAATATCTGGCCATATCTGGCTACTTGTGTGGGGATGAACTAATATAATGCTCCTTTCACAACAGCGGTTTACGATGATCTGAGGCAGATCCAGCAGGTGGCGCCGCAGATCCAGCAGGTGGCGGTAGATCTGCAGATCTACCGCCTAACTGCCGACTTGCGGCCCGGATCTGACAAGCCCCATGCATTGTCTATGTGGCTTGCAGTCCGGTGCGGCAAGTGTGGTTCTGCGAGATGTGGCAGATCCGTCAATTGTGGCCACGAAAAAAACCCGCTGCAAGCAATTGCGGATTGCATTAGCCCCCTGCGGTGTACAAGACTGCGTCTTGTATTAAACATGCAAACAATGAGGTCTCCACCAATATTATCTTTCCCTAATCATATGTGAAGCAATGCCCTAAAATTGGAGTTAAAGAATATAAAAATGGCCCTGCTCATATCACCGTTGATTCTACAGGACTTCAGCCTAGGGGCCATGGTACCAGATGATGTATTATATAACAGCACGACTGACTAACAATAAGACCAGAAACCTGTTTGGAGAACGCAGTTTGGAAGAATCTGGTCACCTGGCCACATACCTTGCTTTATCAGTCTGCTATTTAAGCTTGCTGCTACCTCCTCTCAATGATTTTCTTCCAAAAGTGGTGGGCTGCTAGCCAGGAAAGTTGCCCTGAAGTTGTGGAGGTTCTAATCCCTGGTGAGTCAGTGGAAGGGTGAGATTCCGTCACTTGCCCCATCTTTGTCCTTGCTGGGGATATACTATATGCTGTGGATGGTTAGTGAACCAATCACCTTAACCGGAGAGTGGTAACCTCCCCCTGTGTTGTCTGAGTAGTGTTCTGCCCACGGGGAAGGAGTATGGAATTTAGTGAGATGAATCCCGATCCATGCAGTCTTTCTAAAGACAGACAGGTCAGTGTCATGACTGGTAGTAACAGACAAAGGGTTAGGTAGAAGGATGGCAGTTATGGGTAAATCAAGAGAACTAGTCTGACACTTAGTCAGACTGGGGGTTCCTAGAAGTACCTCTTAAGGTGAGGATGTCTGGGCCGTCACACTTGCACTGCTTCTGACTAGCCCTAGGCTATAACCCCCTGACCTCCACCCAGGGACCTGGATAATTACCGAAACTCCCAAAAAGATGGCAATCTATCCAAAGCTACACAGGAAGAAGACTTCAGCAGAGCAGCACTCGGCGTCAACACAGCTCACCCTCTTTGCAAGGAATGAACTCTTTCAGCACCAGCTGATGCGTCATGGGACTACTTAAAGGCACTGCAGAGCCACAGACGTTAACCCTTAATAGACTGAAAAAAAATGTAATTCCATTTAACTACTGCAGAGCAATTCAAAGAGACTGCAGTGCAATCTACCCTTAACAGCCACTGGGAGAGAGCACACCTGACCCACGTGTGTCCAAAACCCTCACTTGTAGGTATTTTTAATACATATGCACATGATCATTATGTGTATATTGTATATTCACCTTTATATATGTATTTCTTTGCAATGCTTTCTCTTTAAAAGTCAAGCTCTGCATGAATTGCATAGCAAGTGTTTTATTTCCAAGTAAGTCATTATTATAGCACGTTAGACATGCTCAGCCAATTTACAGCTGGCGTGCATCCAAACGCTTCCATTCTCAATCCTTACAAACACATTGGAAAATCCAGTGTTCAGTAAGACATCCTCCTTACTCACATTACCGCTTTTTCTTAACGTCACAAAGGTATTGTGTGTGAGTAACAGCATAATTGTGTTAAACAGCTTTCACTGCTCTGATTTTTGGACTCATTTACAAGTAACTGCCTGATTTGGA
The DNA here is from genome assembly GCA_033576535.1 of Allobates femoralis. Taxonomy (NCBI): domain Eukaryota; kingdom Metazoa; phylum Chordata; class Amphibia; order Anura; family Aromobatidae; genus Allobates; species Allobates femoralis. The sequence continues at coordinate 84,641,752 of JARQOC010000003.1, read as the reverse complement.
TTAATTCTAACTGGGCAAATGCCAGACATGAAAATTTTATATATGATTCATTTGGCACTCGTCGTTGCTATCTCGATTTGAACCAAAAATGACACTATCTGCACAAAATATGGTAAAGTACAAGTATAGTAACGTTCTAGTAAACCTTTGGTTAAATGTAAGCATATAAAGCTTATTTTTTATTACATCTAATCATATATTTATTTAAATATTGAGTAAAGATAATGATGTAAAACTAATAATAATAATAATAACCATGATGATTTCTAAAGTAAAGATATTTTTGGCCAACTTTGGAAAAGAAAACATACCCCGGAATGTCTCTTTTACAGTATCTGGCATCATTTCTCACTGCTAGGCAGTCTTCACATCCAAATTCATAGCCATAATTTTTAAGGAGTACATGGGTCTGCTGAAATGAACTCAACCTTATATACAGTGAGGAAAATAAGTATTTGAACACTGCCAATTTTGTAAGATTTCCGACCTACAAAGAATGGAGAGGTCTGTACTTTTTTTAATCATACGTACCTACAACTGTGAGACACAGCACGTAAAAAAATCCAGAAAATCACAAGGTTTGATTTTTAATTAAAAACATTGCATTTTATTGCTTGAAAACAGTATTTGATCACCAACCAAGCAGCAAGAATACTGTCTCCCGCAGACCTGTTAGGCTGCCTTCACATTACGATTTTGTGCTGTCCATGGGGATCCTTGTTTTTGCAGGATCCCCCGGTCAGCCTCGGATTCACATGGATCTCTGCAATTAGATGGCAAATAGCCATCCGTATCCGTGTCTATGCAGGATCTGTAGGGATCCTGTGGTCGTGGTCCCTATCTCTCCCTGTCTCTCCTTGCATCTTCCCTGCCTCTCCCTCCTCTATCTCCTCTCCCCCTGCTCGTCTATCTTGCCCCCTATCCTGTCCCTTTCCTGGGCCCTATCCTGTTCCCTCCTCTTTCCCTTCGGTATGTTAAAAAAAAATCTCCTCCGGAAGATACTTCACCTTTCCGGCGGCTCCGGTGATGCGACAGTCTCCATCTGGGTGCAGGACCTCTCGTGACGTCACAGAGCCGATCAGCTGACACGTCAGCTGATCGGCTCGGTGACGTCACAAGAAGGTCCATCACCCAGTACAGTCGGTCGCATCACCGGTGCCGCCGGAAAGGTGAAGTATCTTCCGGGAGGAGTTTTTTATTTTTTAACATACCGGAGGAAAGAGGAGGGAACAGGATAGGTCTCTCACAGATGAAGTGTACATACAATGAAAAAATTACAGACTCTCCTTTCTTTGTAGGTGAGAAAAACTTGCAAAATTGAAAGTGTATCAAATACTTATTTTTTCCACTGTAAGGGGCCTTTCACATCAACATTTTTGCTGATGTGCTTCAGATCTGGTAGATTTACCGCATCTGCCGGATCTGCCACTAACAGTTGCACTTGCAAAACATTTTATCTCAATATGGTGTCAATAGTGAAATCAAAACTTGACAGTTGTAATGGTCAGGGCCGTATTTAAAGTTAAGCACCCTTTTAGGCCGTGCCTAGGGCGGTAGATTGCAGGGGGCGGCACCAGGAGAGAGGTTTTTCATTTTTTACATTTTTTTTTACTTCCCTCCCCTTCCCTAGACTCAATGTGAAAACCGAAGTCTTTTAAGATAAGATAAGATAAACTTTATTGATCCCGGAGGAAATTACAGTATTACAGCAGCAGAACAAAGATCAAGAACATTAACACTTACAAAATAAGTCTATATGACAGCAATTGCAGGTGTACCTATTCCCCACCATAACCTTAGAACTTCACTTAGTCTTGGGATGCTTTAATACATTTGTTAAACATCCCCACAGCTGTCGGAACAAATGATTTTCTGTATCTTTCCTTTTACACATTAGTTGGATTAGACGCTTGCTGAATGTGCTCTTCTGCTTCGCAAACAGTTCAGAGAGCGGGTGTGTATTGTTGCTCATTATAGCCTTGCATTTCTTATTAATTCTATCCTCTAATACCTCCTCGAAAGTCCTAAGTTGTAGACCCACCGCCGCACTAGTCCTTCTTGATAAGTTTATTCAGCTTATTAGCGTCAGCTGTGCGCACACTACTACCCCAGCATATTATTGCAGCAAAGATTGCACTCGCCACAATAGATTGGTAGAACATTTCAAGCATTTTGCTACACACATTAAACGACCTTAACTTCCTTAGGAAGTAAAGTCTACTCATCCCTTTCTTGCAAACCTTCTCCATATGGCACCTCCAATCAAGCTTCCCGTCCAGGTGAACCCCCAAATATTTGAAATTCTCCACCATCTCCACATCCTGACCATCAATAGTGATAGGTAAGCAATCCTTCATGCACCTTCCATAATTCAACACCAACTCCCTGGTTTTCTTTACGTTGAGTTCTAAATGTGGGGGAGGGGGGTTTCCCCGCCGGTGCAGAGCGCAGCACCGACATCGCATTGCCGCCCACATGTGTCCAGACTGTAAGAGCGCTGCTATCACAGGGTCAGGCAGGAAGCCGCTGAGAGCTGTACGGAACCCGCACTTCCGGGTTCCATACAGCTCTATTCCTTCCTGTCCCGTGGTGGCGGTGAGATGGATTTGGAGGACGGGGAGCTGGTGGAGGTGCAGCAGGTGGAGGTGCAGCCAGCGCGACGGGACCCCGCACTCCGCTGCAGCTACCACCGGAGATCCTGCTGGAGATCTTTCCCTGCCTGCCCAGCACCGAGCTGCCGCTGCTCGCCCTGGTGTGCCGGAACTTCCCCAGATCCTCAGCAACCACAATTTGGAGGAGACCACAGTGAGGCTCGATACTGTGGAGAGGGTGGGAACACACGGGGAGGAGGTGGAGCTACAAACAGCAGGGGATCTGTCCACACCGGGGGGGAGGAGGGATCTGTCCACACCAGGGGGATCTGTACTCACTCAGGGGATAGAGGATAAGAGGAGCAGCAGAGGGACAGAGGAGAGGAGGATGGTGGTGTAGGAGGAAAGAGGAGCAGCATGAGGGACAGAGGAGATGAGGATGGGGGTGCAGGAGGGCCAGAGGAGAGGAGGATGGGGGTGCAGGAGGAGCAGCAGGAGGGACAGAGGAGAGGACGGGGGTGCAGGAGAACAGAGGAGCAGCAGGAGGGACAAGGAGAGGAGGACGGGGGTGCGGGAAAGATAGGAGAGGAGGACGGAGGTGCAGGAGGGACAGAGGAGAGGAGGATGGGGGTGCAAGAGGACAGAGGAGCAGCAGGAGGGACAGAGGAGAGGAGGACGGGTGCAGGAGAGACAGAGGAGAGGAGGACGGGGTACAGGAGGAGGATGGGGATGCAGGAGGTACAGAGGAGAGGAGGATAGGGGTGCAGGAGGGACAGAGGAGAGGAGAATGGGGGTGCAGGAGGACAGAGTAGCAGCAGGAGGGACAGAGGAGAGGACAGGGGTGCAGGAGAACAGAGCAGCAGCAGGAGGGACAGAGGAGAGGAGGACGGGGTGCAGGAAGGACAGAGGAGAGGAGGACAGGGGTGCAGGAGGATAGAGGAGCAGCAGGAGTACAGAGGAGAGGAGGATGGGGGTGCAGGAGAAGAGAGGAGCAGCAGGAGGGGCAGAGGAGAGGAGGATGGAGGTGTAAGAGGACAGAAGAGCAGCAGGAGGGACAGAGGAGAGGAGGACAGGGGTGCAGGAGGACAGAGGAGCAGCAGGAGGAACAGAGGAGAGGAGGAAAGGGGTGCAGGAGACAGAGGAGCAGCAGGAGGGACAGAGGAGAGGAGAACGGGGGTGCAGGAGGACTGGGCTGTGGTGATAATTGCGGCTGTACTGTGTGTCTGCCTCCATGCAGCTGCTGCCACCTTCCTGTTTTGGCAGGGTGTGGCATGCTGGGAGTTGTAGTTCTCCTGCCTGTCCCAGGGGTTACTGTATGGTTTCTGGGCAGTGTGTTGGGTGCTGGGAGTTGTAGTTCTCCCATATGGGCTCAGTGTTGTCCCGCCGCCCATCTGTGGCCTATCTGTCTCTCCTGGATGTCCTCAGCCCAGTGCTGTGCACAGACTGTGTACCACCATCTCCCTAGCTCCGTGCTGTGCACAGACAGTGTACCCACATGTCCCCAGCTTCGTGCTGTGCACAGTGTACCACCATCTCCCTAGCTCCGTGCTGTGCAAAGACAGTGTACCACCATGTCCACAGCTCCGTGCTGTGCACAGTGTACCACCATGTCCCAGCTCCATGCTGTGCACAGTGTGCCACCTGTCCTCAGCTCCGTGCTGTGCACAGAGTGTACCACCATGTCCCAGCTCCATGCTGTGCACAACAGTGTACCACCATGTCCCCAGCTCCATGCTGTGCACAGTGTACCACCATGTCCTCAGCTCCGTGCTGTGCACAGTGTACCACCATGTCCTCAGCTCCGTGCTGTGCACAGAGTACCACCATGTCCCTAGCTCCGTGCTGTGCACAGACCGTGTACCACCATCTCCCTAGCTCCGAGCTGTGCACAGTGTACCACATGTCCCCAGTCCATGCTGTGCACAGTCCACCATGTCCTCAGCTCCGTGCTGTGCACAGTGTACCACCATGTCCTCAGCTCCGTGCTGTGCACAGACAGTGTACCACACGATCTGTGCACAGCACAGAGCTGGGAGATGCTGTACACTGCCTGCTACCAGAGCTGAGACATGGTGGTACACTGTCACAGCACGGGCTGGTGCATGGTGGTACACTTCTGTGCTAGCATCGAGCTTGAAAGACAAGGTGTACCACTGTCGCACAGCACGAGCTGAGACAATGGTGGTACACATGTCTGCTCACTGCCGAGCAGAGGACATGGTGGTACACTGTGCACAGCACAGAGCTGAGGAGCATGGTGGTACACGTGCACAGCACAGAGCTGAGGACATGGTGGTACACTGTGCACAGCACAGAGCTGAGGACATGGTGGTACACTGTCTGTGCACAGCACGGAGCTGAGACATGGTGGTACATCTGTGCACAGCACAGAGCTGGGGACATGGTGGTACATGTCTGTGCACAGCACGGAGCTGAGGACATGGTGGTACACTGTGCACAGCACAGAGCTGGGACATGGTGGTACACTGTCTGTGCACAGCACGGAGCTGAGGACATGGTGGTACACTGTGCACAGCACGGAGCTGGGGACATGGTGGTACACTGTCTGTGCACAGCACGGAGCTGGGGACATGGTGGTGCACTGTCTGTGCACAGCACGGAGCTGAGGACATGGTGGTACATTGTCTGTGCACAGCATGGAGCTGAGGACATGGTGGTACACTGTGCACAGCACGGAGCTGGGGACATGGTGGTACACTGTCTGTGCACAGCACGGAGCTGGGGACATGGTGGTACACTGTCTGTGCACAGCACGGAGCTGAGGACATGGTGGTACATTGTCTGTGCACAGCATGGAGCTGAGGACATGGTGGTACACTGTGCACAGCACGGAGCTGGGGACATGGTGGTACACTGTCTGTGCACAGCACGGAGCTGGGGACATGGTGGTACACTGTCTGTGCACAGCACGGAGCTGGGGACATGGTGGTACACTGTCTGTGCACAGCACAGAGCTGGGGACATGGTGGTACACTGTCTGTGCACAGCACGGAGCTGAGCACATGGTGGTACACTGTGCACAGCACAGAGCTGGGGACATGGTGGTACACTGTCTGTGCACAGCACGGAGCTGGGGACATGGTGGTACACTGTCTGTGCACAGCACGGAGCTGGGGACATGGTGGTGCACTGTCTGTGCACAGCACGGAGCTGAGGACATGGTGGTACACTGTCTGTGCACAGCATGGAGCTGAGGACAAGGTGGTACACTGTGCACAGCACCGAGCTGGGGACATGGTGGTACACTGTCTGTGCACAGCACGGAGCTGAGGACATGGTGGTACACTGTCTGTGCACAGCAGGGAGCTGAGAACATGGTGGCACACTGTCTGAGTGGTACACTGTCTCCCGCCGCCTTACAATCGGTCTGTTTCTCATCCAGGAGAGTTGGATGAGTGTCATTGGTTTTTTGGTCCGTTTGGCATCCAACTGCTGTGCAAGTGTCCGACATTTCTCTCAGATCACATCCGAGTGCAATCTGTTCTTTCCTCAGCAGCTATTTACTGTAGAATAATTTACAGGAACATTTTACAGTGTTCTCAGTTACAGAATGATAATGTATCAGTGAAATAAACTGATGCCTCACGGATGGTCTGTGTGCTGTCTGTAATTTTGTCAGACCCATGGACTTGCATTGGTGAGTCTCGCGCGGGAATCGCAGACTGTCGCAGCATGTTGCAACTTTTTTCTCTCAGAGATTGAATAACATTGGTCCGAGTGCAATACGGTTAAATGACGCAGTGCACTCATCTGAGTTTCACGCCAGTCAGTCCGTACACTAATGATAAAATCCATATAGTAATCCTACAATGTCTGCTGGACATGGTATGGGGGAAGGGGGGTTTATGGCGCAGTTAGTACACACCATACTTCATGGTATGGGGAGGGTTCATGGCTCAGTTAGTACACACACCATACTTCATGGTATGGGGAGGGTTTATGGCTCAGTTAGTACACACCATACTTCATGGTATGGGGAGGGTTTATGGCTCAGCTAGTACACACACCATACTTCATGGTATAGGAGAGGGTTTATGGCTCAGTAAGTACACACTCCATACTTCATGGTATGGGGAGGGATTATGGCTCAGTTAGTACACACCATACTTCATGGTATGGGGAGGGTTTATGGCTCAGTTAGTACACACTCCATACTTCATGGTATGGGGAGGGTTTGTGGCTCAGTTAGTACACACTCCATACTTCATGGTATGTGGAGGGATTATGGCTCAGTTAGTACACACCATACTTCATGGTATGGGGAGGGTTTATGGCTCAGTTAGTACACACACCATACTTCATGGTATGGGGAGGGTTTATGGCTCAGTTAGTACACACTCCATACTTCATGGTATAGGGAGGGTTATGGCTCAGTTAGTACACACCTTACTTCATGGTATGGGGAGGCTTTGTGCCTCAGTTAATACACACTCCATACTTCATGGTATGGGGAGGGTTTATGGCTCAGTTAGTACACACCATGCTTCATGGTATGGGGAGAGTTTATGGTTTAGTTAGTACACACTCCATACTTCTTGTTATTAACCAGTAAATGCTCTCTTGTCCACCGCACTGCAGTGTCAAAAGAGAAGATAGCGAGACAGGCAGCAACATGGCCTCAGAGAGCCCCTGTCCTCGAAATAGAAGATCCTCAGATCCTGGTATTGTGACATAATATTAAGAATAATATTTTTTGCACTTATATTACACTATGAACTCCACAGCACTTTACATACATCATCAACACTGTCCCCATAGGGGCTCACAATGTAAACATCCTACGAGTATGTCTCTGTAGTGTGGCTGAACAAACCTTTTATATGTACTATATGATGAAATGTGGGGGGAGAAGCTACATGAAGCTTGGGGGAATGGCCGCGACTAGGGGGAAGATTGTCCGTGATGGGGGGAGGGGCCACAATGGGAGATGAGCCATGATGGGGGAGGAGCTGTGACAGGGGAGGGGCTGCCATGGGGGGAGGAGCCATGGCGGGGGGGCCACCACTGACAGTGCCTAGGGCAGCAGGAGCTCCAAATACGGCCCTGGTCAATGGTGACACCAGAGACTATACAGTAATGCCTAAGGTCATGTCAGCCTTTTGTGGCTGATGCATTTATCTGCTATGTATAAAATGGGGGCGGGTAGACTTTTGGCAATTAGGGCCAATTAAATTGCAAATATTTAAATTCCTGTGGACCACAAAATTTCATTAAATTTTTGCATCGATCAATCGTTCACTTCTAAATACCTGACTCTACCATATTCTTGTGAACCTTTAAGTGTAAAAAAAAATAACTTCAATGCTAATTAAATCAACTGAGAAGTCGACAAGTGGCCCCTGCTGAAGATATGATCAACTGTCAGTTTAATTGAATTTCGTCACTGCAGGAGAAGATCTTAATGCAGTTACCTGACTTTGCTTCTTTCTAAGGTATCACATTGAACATTTTCATCAACATCCGGTATTCCAGATGCGTCATAAGTAAGTGGTCAATTGGAAGAATGGTCTGAAATGAAAGCTAATTGTAGTCAATTGACAAAAACTACCTCCCCTATACACACATGGGGCATTCGTCTACGTAACACTGACATGTATATAAAGCTAAATGTTTCTGACCATAGAATGTCAATTAAGGGAAATGTACTGTTCATCTACAAAAATGTCAATCCAAGTGTCAAAGTGTCAGTCCAATACCAGAAAACATGCTTTCTCCCTCAATGCTACAAGGTCTTGAAATGTATCTAGTTTGGATTTTAACAGCTTGAGCTCTCTACTCCCAACCATTATGTTTGTGACATGTTTTTATGTCTAACTGTGACTGGATATGTCAAATAATTTTTATTGTGGGATTTATTTGTAGCCTGTAACTCCAGGCTGTAGGGAGATTGTGTCAGAAATTTCCAGAATTAAAATAGTTGTTTTTGTCCTTCTACAAATACTATAGGCCACTTTACACAGCACGATATCGTAGCCCAACAAAGATAAAAAGTCACGTGGTTCGGGCGTTGGCGCCAATATCGTTTGTGGTTGTGTGGTGTAAATGAGCAATGCGATGCAAGAACTATGCCAAAAGATATCGTTGGGGAATTGTGCAGGCTCTCCAACTGGCCGATATTGGATGGCCGATCTGGCAGGATCGTGCTGTGTGACAGCGCAACTACGATTTGGAGCGCAACTTCCCTTATTCACTCCCATGTTAAATGGTTGTTCCCTGGTCGCTCATACACAGTGCGAAGGAGGGGGCGTAGACATCATAGTTACGTTGCCTGCCGATATCTCCCTGTGTAACATCTCCTATGCGATGTTGGACTAGTGCCAAAAACGTGCACGCTCCCGTGCCGTTGTATCCAATATCGTAACAATATTGAGACGTGTAAAGTGGCCTTTAACAATAGGCCTGCTAAAAAATAACTGTACATTCATCTAAACACAGTCCATAATTCAGGGGTATAATTAGAGATGAGTGAACTTTCCTGAACATTTTACCTAATTTCAAATTTGGCATGGATATTGCAGATTCGGTTTGTGATCAGAACCATGAGCAATTCACTAAAAAATCAGCAAAGTGCCTTTGCTCGGTAAAAAAAAGTTGGAAATTTTAAAATAGACCTTAACTTTCCTTGAAGTTTTGGGGCTAAAATGCACCCCGGACGACCGAGTTATGTGTTTTCACAACCATCGGGTCTACCAGTTTCTTTCAACCTGTAGAATTTAATAGAGCTTTAGGCCGCTTTCACATTAGCGTTCAATCTACATGTGTCTGAACACATAGCGGCAGACGCACGGTCAAACGCAGCCATTCTGTTGCAATACCCCAGATGCATAGAGCTTGAAAACGCTATGGGGATACATTACAATGAGAGAGATGCAGAGTTTGACTGCATTGGCACCTGGATGGCTATGCGTCTACATAGGATTCAATGTATGAAAAGTTTGTTTCAGTATGCTCGCGTACAATCCAAGCACCCTGGAATGCACAAAACATGCAACATGTTGCGTTTTTAAGCTCCTGTTAAAAAATGCACTGGTACGCAAACGCATGCAAATGGATGCATCGCAGGTAAACGATCTGCCGATGCATTCCCATGTTAAACATAGTGAAGCACAGTGAGTGCGTAGACACACACACTGCTAAGCATCCCAGAGCAACGCAGCTGAATGCTAGTGTGAAACCGGCCTTAAAGCTTTTTAAGCTTCCCTCAGTTTGCAAGTGTTTGGATACCGGCAAGCTGTGAATTTTTGGAACATTGCCAGATGTGGCAGCAGCTGTGAAATCCAGAATCCTTAAAAACTCCTTTCAACATCAATTCAAGAAACTTTTAAGTTTTCTTTCTTTATATATATATAAAAATATATATATATACAGTTGTGGCCAAAAGTATTGACACCCCTGTAATTCTGTCAGATAATACTCAGTTTCTTTCTGAAAATGATTGCAATCACACATTCTTTGGTATTATTATCTTCATTTAATTTGTCTTCAATGAAAAAAACACAACAGAGAATGAAGCAAAAAGCAAAACATTGATCATTTCACACAAAACTCCAAAAATGGGCCAGACAAAAGTATTGGCACCCTCAGCCTAATACTTGGTTGCACAATCTTTAGCCAAAAAAACTGCGATCAACCGCTTCCGGTTACCATCAATGAGTTTCTTAAAATGCTCTGCTGGAATTTTAGACCATTCTTCTTTGGCAAACTGCTCCAGGTCCCTGATATTTGAAGGTTGCCTTCTCCAAACTGCCATTTTTAGATCTCTCCACAGGTGTTCTATGGGAGACAGGTCTGAACTCATTGCTGCCACCTTAGAAGTCTCCAGTGCTTTCTCTCAAACCATTTTCTAGTGCTTTTTGAAGTGTGTTTTGGGTCATTGTCCTGCTGGAAGACCCATGACCTCTGAAGGAGACCCAGCTTTCTCACACTGGGCCCTACATTATGCTGCAAAATTTGTTGGTAGTCTTCAGACTTCATAATGCCATGCACACGGTCAAACAGTCCAGTGCCAGAGGCAGCAAAGCAACCCCAAAACATCAGGGAACCTCCGCCATGTTTGACTGTAGGGACCGTGTTCTTTTCTTTGAATGCCTCTTTTTTTCTCCTGTAAACTCTATGTTGATGCCTTTGCCCAAAAAGTTCTACTTTTGTCTCATCTGACCAAAGAACATTCTTCCAAAACGTTTTAGGCTTTCTCAGGTACGTTTTGGCAAACTCCAGCCTGGCTTTTTTATGTCTCGGGGTAAGAAGTGGGGTCTTCCTTGGTATCCTACCATACAGTCCCTTTTCATTCAGACGCCGACGGATAGTACGGGTTGACACTGTTGCATCCTCGGACTGCAGAGCAGCTTGAACTTGTTTGGATCTTAGTCGTGGTTCTTTATCCACCATCCGCACAATCTTGTTTTGAAATCTCTTGTCAATTTTTCTTTTCCGTCCACATCTAGGGAGGTTAGCCACAGTGCAACGGGCTTTAAACTTCTTGATGACACTGCACACGGTAGACACAGGAACATTCAGGTCTTTGGAGATGGACTTGTAGCCTTGAGATTGCTCATGCTTCCTCACAATTTGGTTTCTCAAGTCCTCAGACAGTTCTTTGGTCTTCTTTCTTTTCTCCAGGGGCGTAACTACCACAGGTGCAGGGGTTGCGATCGCACCCGGGCCCTGCAGCCTAGGGGGCCCAAAAATTCCCTTTAGCCTATAGAAAAAGACTAACACTATTTAAGATTTGCAATATTTGGGGGCCCCATTGGAGCTTTCGCATCGGGGCCCCTGGGTCTGAAGTTACGCCACTACTTTTCTCCATGCTCAATGTGTTACCACAAGGACACAGGACAGAGGTTGAGTCAACTTTAATCCATGTCAACTGGCTGCAAGTGTGATTTAATTATTGCCAACACCTGTTAGGTGCCACAGGTAAGTTACAGGTAGAGATGGGCGAATCTACTCGCTAGGACTCGTTACTCTGCGAGTAGTAAGAGACTCGCAGGACTCGGTACTCTGCGAGTTTCCCAGCGTTTACTCGCACGAGTCCAATGCAAATCAATGGCAAACGCTGACAAAACTAGAATTGCCATTGTCTTGCATTAGACTCGGCTACTGTGCCAGTGATAGCAGGGAAACTCGCAAAGTAACTGCTGTTACTTTGCGAGCCGAGTCCAGCTGTCTTCTCTGTGCAGGCTGCCGCAGCTCCAGGGTCCTAGAGCCCGCCTGCTCACAGAGATGATGTAGCAGTGCTGAGATTGTTCTCAGTCTGCTCATTCCCTGTGCATAGACATCTATATCTATGCACAGGGGATGTAGCAGAGAGGACATCGCGTTTTGGACTGCGTCGGACAGAAGAGGATTTTTTTAATTAAAGATGGAGTCCCTAATGGCTTTTGTTTTATTTCAAATAAAAAATTTTCTCTGTGTTGTGTTTTTTTAACCCTTTATTGGAGATTCTTAGTGGCTGGGTCAAATGTGGCCTGACATTAAGAATCTCGGGCTTAATACCAGTTTGTATAACAAAGCTGGTATTAATCCCTTTATTACCCAGCGTGCCACCGCCACTAGGGCCGCTGGAAGAGCGGGGTTCAGCGCCAAGGATGGCGCTTCAATGAACGCACCATCTTCTGGGGTGGCTGCGGGCTGCAATTTGCAGCGGGGGTGCCCAGAAAGCTTGGGCATCCCTCCGCTGCGGATTCCAGCCCCCAGCTGCTTAGCTGTACCTGGCTAGACATAGAAATTGCGCGGAGCCCCACGCATTTTTTTTTTATCATTTCATGAAATTCATGAAATAATTTAAAAAAAGGGCTCCCCTATATTCTTGTGTCCGGCCAGGTACAAATAGGCACCTGGGGGTTGGGGGCAGCCCGTCGCTGCCTGCTGATTCCAGAAATACGGCGAAGCCCACGTGAAATCTTTTTCTGACAAATCCATAAAACAATGTAAATAAAAGGGCCTGCATCTTTATTAACCCCTGGACCATGGGCGAGGGGTTAATAAAGAGGCAGTCCCTTTTTTAGGATTGTTTTATTGATTTTTCAGAAAAAAAATTACACGGGCTTCACTTGAGAAAGACGTGTGTGCACGTCGAAATGCATCATGGGTTTTGAGAGCCTTAAGCCAGAATAATTATAACTGTGATTATATTAATAAAGTCCGGAAAAGAAGCCAGCACCAGAGATCTTCCTTACCTCAGCGCCCAAACATACACCACGCTTCCATCCTTTTGTACCATTCATTAACATTGGACTCGCTAGACTCGCAACAAGTAGCGAGTCCCGGGCTCGGACTCGCTATAGTCAAGCGATTCCGAGTAATTTAGGATTCGCCCATCACTAGTTACAGGTGCTGTTAATTGCACATATTAGAGAAGCATCACATGATTTTTCTAACAGTGCCAATACTTTTGTCCACCCTCTTTTTTTATGTTTCGTGTGGAATTACATCCAATTTGGCTTTAGGATAATTCTTTTTGTGTTTTTTCATTGAAGACAGATTAAATGAAGATAATAATACCAAAGAATTTGTGATTGCAATCATTTTCAGGAAGAAACTGAGTATTATCTGACAGAATTGCAGAGGTGTCAATACTTTTGGCCACAACTGTAGGTGACTTATAGTTGTGGGTATAAGTATATCCCAATAATCTGCTGTCTACCTGGCTTTGTAGGCCTTCCTTTGCCATATATTGGTATATCTGGTCAACGGATTATTGGCCAATAAATAGGATACCATGACTATGGGGTGTGTTTTATCAGCCCACAACCACAACCATTATTAAGCCCTATTGTGTAGCAGTTCTACTCAATTAAAATGTGCTATAAGGTTACCAATCAGCAGCTTGGCATAACAGGGGTGTTCTCTTGCTTTCCTCAGGATTTTTGTTGTTTTTGTAGGTCTGTATGTGCTTGTTAATGTTATATATACTTTAATAAAGAATTAGCATTTTTGGAGGTTTTTCTGCAGCATTTCTTTTACCTAATTTAGATGATTGCTTATATGTATATGATGATGTGTTTCCAGTTATGTTGGGGCGGTTTGTAGTTTGAACAATGTAGATATTATCACTAAAAGCAGTAAACCGCCTAAATGAACCACTATTCATCCACAAGCAAAACACCAGTCCTAGGCAAGTGACAAGTGCTTACCCATGAAGTTATCCAATGTTTCAGTAGGAAACAGAGGGGTGCTCACCCATGTAGTCTTCAAATGCTTTTATTAATCACCGGTGACATCATACGGCTACATGGTGTAGTGGTGGCGGGGAGGGGAGCAGGAGACACTGGACAATAGCGCCGTTCTGACGCATGTCACCACCAGTAAGTCATTGGCTGGAGGTCAGTCACTGTATATATCACCGTCCTCTGCCAATGAGGATGCTAAAAGAGGAGCATGGAGTGAGGGCACACATAGTACATGTGCACGGCGGCCTCCATTTTAACTATGGACAAGGAGTAACACAGTGGTCAAATTGCAAGCTGGCAAACCTGACGGAGATGTATATTTGGAATGTACCGCAGATACAATTGGACAGGGAAGTAGTACGTTAACTATGGAAGACCTACTCTATGAAGAAATTATTTACAACCTCCTGCCACAGTGAAGATTCAATATATCACAATATATCACAATCTAAAACCCCCTACAGGGAAGCCCAGCACAAAACATAACCCACAATGAGGCCTCTTTCACACATCTGTTCAAAACATGCACTTGTGAGAGAGGTTGTATTTGGGGTCAGTGTGCCCGTGTTTCACGCATGGTGGGTCATGCATGTGCTGTCCATGTGCTATCTCTGTGACATTTGGATAGCACGGACAGCATGTCATTGTATACTCACTTGTCTCCAGCCCTGCCTGTTCTTCTCTCTTCCAGTGCTGCTGCAGCTCTCAGTGCTGTGAATATTTCATGAGACTATTGAGCAGCCCTGGAAGTGAGAGAAACAGGCAGCGCTGGAGACCAGTGAGTATGAAATTCATTATTTTTAAGCTTAATATTCCTGGTTCTGGTCCATGATACGGATGTCACATGGATGTTATCCGTGTGCCGGATGTTTGTGGCACGAACCCATTGACCTGAGTGGTTCTGTGGGTCTGTGCTACCAGCCAAAAACAGACATGTCTTTGTGTGGAGCACACGGACATGCATTTGTCCACATGAAGACATGGTCTGTGCATAAAAATGAGCATATGAAATGGGCCATAGAATATCATTTGTCTCTGTATGTCTGAGCCTCTGGCATGTGGTTGCACGGACAGCACACGTGCTGGAGACACGGATATGTCAAAGAGGCCTGAGACTGCTGAAAACATCTCCCTCGCCAGACAGACCCATATGTGTAATATGAAGAAGATATAGAGGGGCACTCACCAAATCAACCCAACTTCTTTATTTCAGCATATGCTAAAAACAAACTGGAGACCTATGGTATCGGCATTGCAGGGGGAAGGGAAGTGGTGGAGGATACCTGCACCCACTCCCTTCTGCCTGCAATGCCGATGCCATGGGTCTCTGGTTTGTTTTTAGCATATGCTGAAATAAAGAGGTTAGATTGATCCGGTGAGTGCCCCTCTATATCTTCTTCATATTGCCTGGATGCCATCTATGCTGTCATGTAGAGGGTGCACCGCCGGCCTCCAGTCCCGATAAGGTCAGCTCTGCCTGACTGCAGGCGAAGAAGGTCCTCCGAGCATAGTGGTGGAAATCTTTCTCAAATAACCCTGGTTTCCTAGACCCATATGTGTTCTAATAATGATTAGTCTGTGTTTCTATCATTTTTTTTTTCAAAAGTTTGTAGCTAAAATGCCAACAGTGTGTGTATCGATTTTAATGGACTCATTGATTTGCATTAATAAATCTGATCCGTGACTCAAAAGCATATATACATTTTTTCCTTTCCAGATCTTCGGCCTTCAATAAATACCGTATATACTCGTGTATAAGTCGACCCGTGTATAAGCCGACCCCCCTACTTTTGCCCCCAAAACCTGGGAAAACCTATTGACTCGTGTATAAGCCGAGGGTGGACCCCAGCACAGGTATACAGCCCCCAGCAGTGTGGTATACAGCAGCCTCCCCAGTAGTAGTATATACAGCAGCAGCCCCAGTGGTATATACAGCAGCAGCCCCAGTGGTAGTATACAGCAGCAGCCCCAGTGGTAGTATACAGCAGCCCCAGAGGTATATACAGCAGCCCCAGTGGTAGTATACAGCAGCCCAGTGGTAGTATACAGCAGCCCCAGAGGTAGTATACAGCAGCATCCCCAGTGGTATATACAGCAGCAGCCCCAGTGGTAGTATACAGCAGCCCCAGAGGTATATACAGCAGCCCCAGTGGTAGTATACAGCAGCAGCCCCAGTGGTATATACAGCAGCAGCCTCAGTGGTATATACAGCAGCAGCCCTAGTGGTAGTATACAGCAGCCCCAAGGTATATACAGCAGCCCCAGTAGTAGTATACAGCAGCAGCCCCAGTGATATATACAGCAGCAGCCCCAGTGGTAGTATACAGCATCCCCAGTGGTAGTATACAGCAGCCCTTAGGTAGTATACAGCAGCCCCAGAGGTAGTATACAACAGCCCCAGAGGTATATACAGCAGCCCTCCCCCCATATCAGTATACAGGCCCCCCTCTTGTGTAGCAATTCTGTAAAGGAAGAGATTAGTATACTTATCCCTGCTGCTGTCCCGCCGCCGCTATCGCGCTCCTCCGGCTTCATCCAGCGTCTTCCAGCTTCCTCCTCTGGCGCGCAGACAATGACGTCATTGCCTGCGCCCATCAGAGGAAGCCGGAAGAAGCCGGAAGACGCTGGATGAAGCCGGAGGAGCGCGATAGCGGCGGTGGGACAGAGGCAGCGGGACAGCGGCAGGGATAAGTATACTAATCTCTTCCTTTACAGGATTGTTACACAAGGGGGGGGGCCCTGTATACTGATGGGGGGAACTGTATACCGGGATAAGCAAAAAATGATTAAATATTAATAACAATTGTGGGCAACCTGTCTCTAGGGGGTGCCTACCCCCCTCCCCAGAGACATACTGGCCACTCTTATAAGTGATGTACAGTAAGCCGGCTTCTTTCGGCTCTGTACATTTTTATCAATGAAGCCGCCTGCTCCTCTGACAGCAGTGCACATACTATACGTAATGTACATATAGTATGTGCTCTGTCTGAGGTCCTGAAGTCTTTTATAGTAGATCTATGTGCAGCGCACCACCATAGATATATTGTAAAAGCCTTCAGGACCCTGGACAGCGCACATACTATTCGTACATTATGTATAGTATGTGCACCGCTGTCAGAGGAGCAGGCGGCTACATTGATAAAAATGTACAGAGCCGAAAGAAGCCGGCTTACTGTACATCACTTATTAACACATAACATGCTGTCCTGAGTGGCCAGCATGTCTCTAGGAGGGGTGGGCACCCCCTAGAGACATGTTGCCCACAAATATTATTATTTAATCATTTTTGACAGATTAAACACTTTGCTCATCCCTGCTGCTGCAGGGATGAGCAAACTATACAGTTACCGGATTGCAGCTTCAGCAACACATTTTGCTTGCAAAATGTGTCTAAAGCAAATTACGTTCACCACATCCGGATCTGAATGTGGTGAACGCAATTTAAGGACCAAATGTGACCTTAGCCTAAGATGTAAAACATTTCCTAATGGTCAAGTGCACAAAAGTTCTAAAAGAACGTACATTGTGTATTGATGTATTTAATATATATGGAAACTATCTAGTTTAATATATTTTTCTTGAATCCTAACATATGTAGAAATATTGCACATATTTTCTTTATTTTTTTCTGTAGGCTAAAAAGTTAATTTTATTCAGTTTAATCAGAAGACACCTAAATTCACTGATTTCCAGAGCTTGTCCAAAGGCTTAAATTATACATATCCTAGAAACTAGCAAAAGCCATAGGAATCAAAGTATTGAATGCTAATTCTCCTCTAGACATTCTCACTTCTTAACAAAAAGAAAATGAAGGATCTCGTGACTAAATTTACACTCTGTTGGGATTAAATTAAATTTATTGAACCTGCTGCAATCTTTTAAGAAAAGGAATATTTTAGAATATGTAAAAGGGTCTAAATATTTGTACTATTTTACCTTATTTTTTATTATTAGCTTTTATGATGAATCTATATATTAGGCTATAAAATGTAAAATCTGAAGAGGTCTCTACCAGTTATTAATCTATCCTGTTTTCAGAGCAAACATAGTCAGAATCATGTTCAAGGCCTGTTCATTCTGGAACCTTTATGGAAATCCCAGCTGCTATATTAACCTAAACTACTGTCAAAATTACTTTTTAAAGTTTAATTCTGTAAATTCTGAATGAGAAAAGATTGCTCTCATTCCCCTAACTCTTGACATACCGTATTGCAAATCTTCAAATATTAGCAAGCCCTGCAGACTTGAAATTATACAGTAGTTTTCCAATCGCTGGGAAGCTGTTAACAGGATTTTGGCAGACAGCACGAGCCTATGACAGTACCGCCGGGTTGGTGACGGCTCCGGGTTCTCGCCACGCTGTTGTGCCGCCAAGTCTTCAGTGGAGCCAGGAGACTTGCAGCCTCCTGCCTTCCAGATTTGGTTACCGGAAATACAGTATTGGCACAGCCCAGGACTCTGGCGTCCTCTGTAGCGCCTCTCTTGGGTGAGCTCAGTCGCAGCTCCGCTCCCCAGAGCTCTCTTCTACACGTCTGCTCCTCTCCCTCTCCTCAGTCTTTCTCCTCTAACCCCTCCTGTATGCCAGAAACAGGGCAGCTCCCTTGAACTCGGGTTCTAGAGCTCCCCCTTCTGGCCCAGAGTCAGGACTGGTTTTGAATGCCGGTGGTTACCTAGTGTAGGGACCTCCCCCTTCTTCCAAGCAAGACATCATCTCGGTGAAGCAGGTAACATTACTGTGGCAACCGGACCACAGGGGTGCCACACAAGTAGAAACCTTTTTTGAACAAAAATTCAGTTTCCCTTTAAGTAAAATTGAAGAACTATTACTATGACACCAGCTAAGTAACGTTCTGATAGATAATATATCAATAGAGTTTTACTGCATCCTTATTTGTTTCAGTTGCTTGTATATTTCTTTGCCTGCTATTTATTGTATTTACCAGTACTGTTATCTGTGGAAATAAAGTTTCCTTCAGTTCAGAATTTTTTGTGTTTAGTCACAATTTAATTTGAACCACAAGATTGGTATTATTATTTTCATGTAGTACTGAGTCATCAATTGTTTATGATCTAGTTTGGAAGTTTGTGTATGGAATCTATATGCAGGGGTGGGGAACTCCAGTCCTCAAGGGCCACAAACAGTGCAAGTTTTCAGGATTTCCTTAGCATTACACAGTGGTTGAAATCATAATCTGTGCAAGTGATTAAATTATAATCTGTGCAATACTAAGGAAACCCTGAAATCATGCACTGTTTATGGCCCTTGAGGACTGGAGTTCCCCACACCTTTTATAGAGCCTCTATGGCTCTGTGGTCTACAAAGTCTCTATGGCTTTATGTTAGTGAGTTTCTCTGTCTATGTGCTATCACGTTTCCATGGCTAGTGTTAAGGGGTTGTTCTAATGTTGTATCTTCAGAAGCTCCCTTTGCCAAGGTAGTTGCACTTTTGAATATTGACAGCTCCGAAAAAAGCATGGTTGTACCACTTGTAAAACCTACACACTTTTCAAGGCTGCTAGCAGAGGAAGCTTTTCTGCTTGGAAGAAGATCATGGGAACTGAAACTGGTCAGATGCAATTACCCAGGCATCTTAAAATACCACAGGTAGGCTCTATAGCAGGGGCCTCTAACCTTTAGCTCGGGAACCACATTTGACTCACGGGGGCGTGATGTGTGGCTTGTGGCTGTCTTCCAGCTTGGTGCATTAGCACCAGGTCTTGGAAACAGCCATGAATAGTAGGTCTTCAGAAGGTGACTATTTTGAGTAGCTTCAAATGGAAGAGCAGACCTGAAAGGGGGTAAGGTAGGAATCCTTGGATCTGGGTATACTGACCCTGTGACTTCTGTGGAAAAGCTTTGTCCATTATTTACCGGTAATGGGGCTCTGGTGTCACTACTGCGAGGGGGCAGGAACTGGATGTAACTCTCAAGGTCAGAAAGGTTGGGGACCTTTGCTCTAAAGAATAGGACCTGCAATTACTGGGTACGCTTTAATTTAGGTTACCAGCCATTCTAAGATTGGCATGTGATCAGTAACCAAGACAATGAGATTTAGGCTGAAGGCACACTGTCCATGTGCCTCGCGCAAGTGCAAAGCAAGGAAGGCTCACATTGCACTCGAACTAGTATCAATAAATGATGCTGGTCCCATGAGTGTGAGTTCCTCGCATTACATTCACTTTCCGAGGGAAGTGCGTGTTCAATCGCAGCATGCCGCGATTGATTTTAAAGGGGAGAAAGAACGTGTGTATGTCCGGGATCAGCCATGCTCAAACAGATATCAAAGTATAATCAAATATGCTTTATTGAGAAATAGAAGAGGACATACAAGTTAAAACCAATTAAAAAGTGTGTAACCACACTATATTGTAACAAAAACCGCAGCATAGCAATACAAATAACACCTCAGATTATCAAGCCATATAAAGGATGCACTTAATTTCCAAACAAATCCACCCCTAAATGCTGAACAGCAAACTGTTACATACATGCACTGAGGAAATAGAAATTAATATTGCAGTAGCTCAATATATAGGACCATGATTCATAGTAAAGGTTAAGAAACCAAGTAGGTCAAGAGTTATTAGAGCTGGTGTGTCAGCAGTTGTTGATGCTGGGATATCAGATGCTAGAAAGGAGGAGTGGGATTGATAGGATTTCAAAAAACCCCTTTGGAATCTGTGGAGGAAAAGGCATCTGATAAGAGGCAAAGTGAGGTATGACAATGAAAGTGAGGAGCCTCCTCTATATAATAATACCTGTGCTGGCTGCGGCTGAAGAGGACTCGGGCACCCAACGCGTATCGCCGCTGCTTAGAACGGCTTCATCATGGGGCTGAGAGCTTGGCAATATTAATTTCTATTTCCTCAGTGCATGTATGTAACAGTTTGCTGTTCAGCATTTAGGGGTGGATTTGTTTGGAAATTAAGTGCATCCTTTATATGGCTTGATAATCTGAGGTGTTATTTGTATTGCTGTGCTGCGGTTTTTGTTACAATATAGTGTGGTTACACACTTTTTAATTGGTTTTAACTTGTATGTCCTCTTCTATTTCTCAATAAAGCATATTTGATTATACTTTGATATCTGTTTGAGCATGGCTGATCCCGGACATACACACGTTCTTTCTCCCCTTTAAAATTGATCTAGATCCGCGTGTGTCTGGTAGATCTGCATAGTTGTGACACCCACACCCCCTTAAATAAGCATGCCGCGATTGAACGCGATTTCCCCACGTGAGTGGACAATGAAAGTGTATGGGTGCGACAAAATCTCACACCCATACAGCACACAGTGCGATAGTCGCACACATGTGCATTTAAAATCAAACTCCGCGGCTGTCG
Organism: Allobates femoralis; assembly: GCA_033576535.1. Lineage (NCBI taxonomy): Eukaryota > Metazoa > Chordata > Amphibia > Anura > Aromobatidae > Allobates > Allobates femoralis. Next base: position 84,620,626 of record JARQOC010000003.1, on the reverse strand, counting down.
ATTCAAACTCCCGGTACAGTAACCAATTATCTTACACCTGTTGCAGCGGTGCAAAATGATTGCTAAAAACTCAGCTGATGTCAAAATTGTTTTGCTGCATATTAACCCCATCTGCAGCCTCTGTGTGGCATGTCAGCACAGAGGCTGCAGATGCAGCTAATAATCCGGGGTCTGCAGGGTTAACCTGCTGCTGTTTGTGTGGTGCCAGCATATGTCCAGGGAGTGTCCAAACTCCCTGGACACATGCTGACAGCACACTCTGGTTGTGCATGGGTTAATAGAAGGTGTAAGTCAAAGCCGGCAATTGTCGACTTTTTGAAATATACTGAAAATGCCGGCGGCGGTAATGTACGCAATTTGTGTACAAATATATTGGAGAAGTCTCCTGAAGTAAGGAGCTGTCTGAGGTACTGTATGCAATTTGTGTACAGTACATACAGTACACAAACAGCAGATTAACCGTGCAGACCCCCGATTATTACCCGCAGCTGCAGCCTCTGGGCTGACATGCCGCACAGAGGCTGCAGATGGGGTTAACATGCAATGAAATCCTGGGATTTCTAAGTTTTGACATCAGCTGTGTTTTTAGTAATCATATTGCACCACTGCTGACATAGCAGTCCAAGATGATTGGTTATTGTACCCGGAAACCGGCAAATTCAAGCTCTGCAGCTTTGACATCCGCAGAGTTTAAATTCACCGGTAAATGCTGTCCGCAGTCCTTGCTTACACTCACACACACCACACACGTACTCATGCAGCACACTCGCAGCACACTCACATGCATACGCTCACACAAATAATGCATTACACTCGCGTCACTGTCATGCATCAAAAACGCTCCGTGTTTGATGCATGACAGTGTGCCTCCAGCCTTATACTCTCAAATGATCAGTTTTGGCCATGATTTTTATTTTATTATTCATATGTTTAATTTCTTATCTTTCATTTCAAAGTGTTTATATACCTATTTACTGATAGATTAATTTTTGTTTGTTTATTAACTTGCACTTATATGTAAAAAAATATATGAAAAGTATTATTTTTATATAAAAAATCCAGTAGACTGAAATTGTTTAAAACAAAATATTGTATTTGCAGGTCTTGATGCTTAAAGGGGTTGCATGATCTAAAACAATAAATCTGCACTGAATGCAGACTTGTGAATCCTCTCGGCCATAATCCGTCTTGTTGGCAGTGGATCATTCAGGATACTCTCAAAGCGTGTTGACAACAGAACAGAGCTTTAATTAGCAATAAACAGGTACAGATATGATAAGCTTTGTGGAATCAGGAATATACATATCTTAAGTGTCTCTGTGCAGCATCAGCAGGCTGCCTCTCCTCTCATGCACAGACACAGGAAACTGGGTACAGTCACATGGTCTTTCCTGTGTGTGAGCCTCTGGGAGTGTTTTTTTTATCTAACTTTATAGACAATACACAAACCTAGCAATAGAACACTTACATACACAGGACTGGAGTCGTTGCACTAAACGTATTTCAACACGACTAGACAGTTTCCAGTAGACTCAATGCAAGTATATTGTGCAAGGCTAGAAATAATCTTGTTGGATTCTGGCTGTGAGTATGCATATTGCACACTCCCACCACTGACAGCGGAGAATCCTCGCTGTACACAGTGTGCATGATGTGAGGATTCACAGGTCTGAAGTCACATAGAGTGACACAGTGGGGAAAACAAGTATTTCATACACTGCCGATTTTGCAAGTTTTTCCACCTACAAAGAATAAAGAGGTCTGTAATTTTTATCGTAGGTACACTTTAACTGTGAGAGACAGAATCCCCCCAAAAAATCCATAAAAACAGCTTGTATGATTTTTACACAATTAATTAACATTTTACTGCTTAAAAACAGTGTTTAATCACCTACCAACAATAGGACAATACGCAAGCAGCTTGGTGAGAAGCCAACTACTCTTGGCACAATTATTAGAAAATAGAAGACACACAAGATAACTGTCAGTCTTCCTCAGTCTGGGACTCCATGCAAGATCTCGCCTTGCAGAATAAGGATGATTCTAAGAAAAGTCAGGAATCAGCCCAGAGCTACATGACACGACCTGGTCAATGACTAAAGAGATCTGGGTCCATGATCTCAAAGATTGCCATTAGTAATATACTATGCTGGTGTAAGACTGTGAACTTTAGTAATATCAGGAGAGCACTAGGACCCAGAGAGTTTTGCCTGCCTCAGCTAGCCAGCAGGGCTTGGCTACAGAACCACGTATCAGCAGCAGAGAGCAGACACGTGGTTAAGGGAAGCTTGGAATGGGATCTGCTGTGTGATGAGACACAGGCTGTAGAGCGAGAGAATGAGAGCAGTGAAGGGACTGGACTCTCATAAGGCTGCTATAGCTCTGCAATGGTGCCTGTAAAAGCTGTTGATCTCTTATCCTGATAAGGAATGTGTCACTGCCTTGGAACAAGAGCAGTGCCTGAGAGAGCTGTGTGATGTTGGGACATTAAGAAGTGCTGGCTGAGCTGAGCTAGGGGCCTAGCACTGGGTGCACCATGTGTCGACTAGCTGAAAACTACAGAGGACATCTTGCCTGTGAGTAATCAGACAGCCTGCAGCAGAGTGACTGTGAAAAGATGTTAAAGGAGAGACTGGGTCCTGTGCCGTCCATACCGAAGGGATTCTGACCAGCCCTAGCTAAGTGTTTTTCCTGGCATGTGAGCTGGATTTCGGCCGACCAGACGTGGATTCTTGTTTATTTCAATGCTGTTTTGGCGCCAAAGATTTTTAGGACTGACTGCAGCCAATGTGCATCGCAGCCTGTGTGAGATTCCTTCAGAGGTTAACAGTACCATAGCGTTAAGATACCCGGGTGTCCTCAGGTTATATGTATAGACCACAGATGCAGGTTCATGCTTTCTTATTGTTAATTTGTTTTAAGTTTATACTCAGTGTGCCATCCCAGAGATTCCTACAGAAAACTCTCACTTGATTTACATCACTTTTTTCAGTTAGTTAATTGTATACTGTGATCGGTCTAGTGAGTAGGTAAATTCGCTCTTGGTTCCAAGTGTATCTCACACCTGGGAATTCTGAGATTGGCACATTGATTCTGGCTTATGCTGAGTGTGTAACTAATAGAGATTGTGTTGGAGACGATGTGGAAAGTGCTGCTTTTTACATCAAATCTTATGACAAACTATTCCTTAGTAAAAAAAATTGATGTTTATTTCTGCCTCTGACTTGGTCTGTGACCCACTAGATCTAATTCTGACCTCCGGTCCTTACACTGTCATAGATTAAAATTCTCCAGGGCACGCATGGACCTCCTGTTCATGCCAGCACATGTCCAGGCCCGTTTTAAGTTCACAAATGACCATCTGGATGATCCAGAGGAGGCATGGGATACACTAATGCAAGGGTGGGGAACTCCAGGCCTCAAGGGCTGCACCCACTGCAGGATTTCAAGATTGCCTTAGTATTTGACAGTTAGTAAATTAATTTTCTGCCCAGGTGATGATTCCAACTGTCAAATCCTGAAAACATGAACTGTTTTGGCCCTTGAGGACTGGAGTTGCCAACCCCTGCACTAATGTGCATGGCAACCTGTTAGCTTCCCTGGCACCCCCTTCCCAGCTCACTTCTCCTGGGTCTGCATCCGGTGCTTCTCTGCCAATCAGGCACCCGGTGTCCAGGCGTACTGTGTCTCGGAGCCATCGTCGGATACCCTTCCTGTCTTCTGACGCCCGGGCTCATGCACCAGCATGCTGCAGAGGTTGGTTTCATGAGTGTAATGAGCCGGAGCACTAGGCGCGGCCGCGCCTTCCCTGTGACTCTTGGGACCGACACCGACCCAACCTGACACTTCCCTTGAACAATAGCTACCCGTCACTCGGATATCAGGCCACCTCCACTGATGGAGGGTGCCTGATTGTTAAGTTAGTTTGCCTCTGCCTTGCTGACTGATGGTCAGGCCCTCCTTGTGTTTTCTCTTGGTAGAACCATTCCAGCATTTCCAGCCTTGGGCTCTGTTCCTTAATTCCTACTTAGCTATACCATAGTATAGGCTAACCCTACGAGCCGCCCCCCTGCTGCTTCAGCTTGGTATTTAGACCCCCTGGGCTTGCCCCTGACAATCCCTGTATAGGGGTTGGTTAAACTAGGACCAGCTCACCCAGGGGAGTTCAGTACCACGGCCCAGTGAGTCCACTCCAGGGCACCTTCCCCCGGAAGCGTGGCACAACCAAGTAAAGACACTAGTACAGATTTTGGGAACGCAGTCTGTGTGCAACAGCCAATCACAGAAGCTCTTACAAAGAGTGAGTCTCTATGATTGGCCATGGCTGGTCAGTGCTGTAAATATTTATGAAGCCTAATAAGACTAGTAAGCTAATCTACAGTGTACCTATATGTCTATCTATCTATCCATCTATCTATCTTCTATTATGTAATTACCATGATGACACGGTCAGCTGTGATCATCTTACCATGGTAATCATGTCACTTGATCTGGCATAATGCCGGTATGGTTGCCTATGGTTCACTAAATAAAAAAAAACGAATGCGGTCAGACGCGTTTTCTGACGTATCAGCCAAAAAGCAAGTGTAAAACCAGCCTCAGTGCTGTGTATAACACATATGCCATTTTTTAGGTGATTAGGGTAATTAGCTTAATATATTCATCTATTTGACTAATTATGAGAAAAATATAGGTGTGACAAATTGGCAGAAATTGAGGGCATCTGTTCAATGGCTGATACTTGTTTGACAGCACTGTATAATTTAATTGCAAGTAGGATTTATGAAATAGCATTTACTTGTTAGTGTTAAAATCTTTTGCTGGGATATTCTGAGCTGCCAGGTGCTCCTAGATTATAACAAAGCCCTGATTAACGTAAATCTATTAAACGTTCACCACGGAACTGGCAGATCAGACATTTCTGACACAATATTGTCCCGCTTGACTGGAGAAAGGAAATAATACTAATCAATTCCTTGACCACATTTATAACAAAACTTGGACTTTATATAGCAATTGTATATGTAATTTCAGTATTGAATGCAATTGGAATTTAGTCCTAGTTATACAGTATATCACAAAAGTAAAGCACTTACATTTTATATAATTTACTATATCTTTTCATGTAACAACACTGAAGGTGTGACACTTTGATATATTTAAAGTAAAGGTCCTGTCACACATAACGATCGCTCCAGCGATCCATGTCAGCGATGATTACCTGCCGGGATCGCTGGAGCATTGTTTCCTGATCGCTGGGGATTGTCAAACAGCAGATTTCCCAGCGATCAGGGACCTGGGAGCCCCTCCCACATCGCTGAAGGCGAAGTCAGGTCTCCATACTTAGCGCTGCCTTAAAAGGCAGCGCTAAGCAGGGTGAACTCTGGTAACTACGATAAACAGCAGGTATCCAAGAGCAGCAGTTACCAGCGTTCTCCATGCTTACAGGCAGTGCTAAGCATGGAGGACACTGGTAACCATGGTAAGCACAGGGTATCTAGGCAGCGCGCGCTGCCTGGCTACCCGCTGTTTACCATAGTAACAGCCCAGTGAGGTCACTGATCGCTGGTTTCTCGCTGTCAACGCAGCGATTTGTGCTGACCAGCGGGAAACAATGATCAAAAAATGACCCAGAGCATTTGCATGATCACCATCCTCACAGCAGGGACCAGATAGCTGCAAAGTGTCACACAGAACGACATCGCTGGAGAGATCGTTATAAAGTCAAAAGTTACAACGATCTCTCTAACGATATCGTTATGTGTAAAGGGGCTTTACACTGTGTTACAAAAGGTTTTGTCACTCGGACAATTTTGAGTGTTCCGAAAAGATTTTTTCATGCTGATTTTCAGATTTTTCCTATCACTTTAAAGGTTTTTGAGAAATGATACGAAACATTATAATATTCTATTCTAAAAAACTCATATATGAACTTTTTCTGAAACAGTATATTCTGAATTTTCCACTTAAATAATATAAATTACTGATCTACACATCTGCAAGCACTTATGTGAAGTATTTTGAAATACGGCCACATGCACATGTATGTAGTGTCTCGGATGTCATAATATACAGGGGGGCCATTTATATGGATACACCTAAATAAAATGGGAATGGTTGGTGATATCAACTTCGTGACACATTAGTATATGGGAGGGAGAAAACTTTTCCAGATGGGTGGTGACAAGGCGGCCATTTTGAAGTTGAACATTTTGGATCCACTTTATTTTTTTCAATGGGAAGAGGGTCATGTGACACATCAAACTCATTGAGAATTTCATAAGAAAAACAATGGTGTGCTTGGTGTTTTAACGTAACTTTATTCCTTTGATGAGTTATTTTCAAGTATCTCTTTGTTTACAGCCATTGACATGTCGCAGAGGTTAACACGTGAGGAGCGGATAGAAATAGTGTTGACGTCTGGTGAACGCAGTACTCGAGTCCTGCAGAAAGAAAACTGTCACTAATGAAGAGACATCAGTGGCTGTCCTGGCTTCATTCAGCAAGAGCCCACAGCGTAGCACTCGCCGCATGTCACTGGAGAGTGGCATCAGTCCAATATCCCTTCGGCGGATATTAGCTACTCACAACTGGCACCCTTACAAAATCCAGCTGCTGCACTATCTAAACCAGGATGACCAGGTCGGTGCACTGAATTTGCAGAAAGGGCAAAACAAAAATTGGAACAGGACCCTGAGTTTACACAGAACATTATGTTTCAGTGATGAGGCAAACTTATTTTGTGAATGGTGAAGTTAACAAACAAAACCAGGGCTATTGGTCTGACACTAAACCACAGTGGATAGATCCCTCCAAGACTGTTAGAACACAAAAAATGATGGTATGGTGTGGTATATGGGGTACAAGGATAGTGGGGCCATTCGTCATCAATGGAAACCTCAATGCCACTGGATATCTGAAATTGCTACATGAGGATGTGTTGCCCTCTTTATGCACTGAAGATGGCATGTAACCTGAGTTTTTTCAACAAGATGGTGCACCACCATATTATGGGTGCCAGGTCTGAGCATTCCTACATGAACAGTTTCCTGGAAAGTGGATTGGTTGTCGTGGGCCAGTTGAATGACCACCAAGGTCTCACAATCTGATCCCCTTTAGACCTTTGTCTTTGGTGTCATATGAAGGCAATTGTTACGCTATGAAGATACAAGATGTGCAGCATCTGAAACAACAAATACTGGAAGCCTGTGCTAGCATTTCTTCTGCGGTGTTGCTATCAGTGTGTCAAGAGTGGGAGAAGAGGGTTGCATAAACAATCCAACACAATGGGCAGCACTTTGAACAAATTTTTTGTAAGTGGTCATAAACTTGCAAATAACTCATAAAAGAATAAAGTTTTGTTACAACCAAGCACACCATTGTTTTTCTTATGAAATTTTCAATACGTTTGATGTGTCACATGACCCTCTTCCCATTGAATAAAATAAAGTTGGATCCAAAATGGCTGCCTTCAAAATGGCCACCATGGTCTCCACCCATCTGGAAATGTTTTCCCCCTCCCATATACTAATGTGCCACAAACAGAAAGTTGATATCACCAACCATTCCCACCTTATTTTGGTGTATCCATATAAATGGCCCACCCTGTAGACTATAAGCTGTTGTTTCTTAAAAACCTTACGTGATACAGACTCTTGGAGTCCATATTCGTGTTCAGCATATCAAAATCTATTGGATGCAACAAAATTTTTCAGGGGACAAGAACTTCCCTGAAATTTAGTTGCGCAGTGCAATCAGTGCACTGCTAGTATTAGTGCAGATTTGGTGTGTCCTGTAAATAACTTAACACACAGATATTTATGACAAAACCACTGGCAATCAAAGTGAGTACACCCCTAAGTGAAAACGGCCAAATTGTGCCCATATAGCCATTTTCCCTCGCCGGTGTTATGTGACTCATTTTTGTTACAAGTTCTCCGGTGTGAATGGGGAGCAAGTGTGGTAAATTTGGTATTATCTCTCACACACTCTCTCATACAGGACACTGCAAGTTCAACATGGCACCACAAGGCAAAGAATTATCTGAGGATCTGAAAAAAAGAATTGTTGCGCTACATAAAGATGGACTAGGGTATAAGAAGATTGCCAACACTCTGAGTCTGAGCTGCAGCACGGCGGCCAAGACAATACAGCAGTTTAGCAAAATGGGTTCCACTCAGAACAGGCCTCACCATGGCCGACCAAAGAAGTTGAGTGCATCATATCAATGCTTCCAGCACTTCTGCATACTTTCATTACAGGAGTGAGGGGATCCACCTGTCAGTGTTCATACCGTATGCAGTATTGAATCAATTGATCAGCATGGCTGACATCTCAGAAGCCTCTTCTATAGATGATGCACAAAAAAGCCCACAGTTTGCTGAAGAAAAGAAGATTAAAAATATGGATTACTGGAATCTTGTCCAGTCGTCTGATGAGACCAAGATTAATTTATTTGTCGTAGATGGTGTCAAAAGTGTGTGTCAGCAGCAACCAGGTAAGGAGTACCTGAGTGGGTCTTGCCTGTAGTCAAACATGGTTGTGGGAATGTTATGGTTTTGGGATGCATGAGTGCTGCAAGTTGTGGGAGGCTTCATTTCATTGAGGGAACCATGAATGCCAACATGTACTGTGACATATTTAAGTAGAGCATGATCCCCTGTATTTCAACATGGTAATGACCCCAAACCCACCTCCAAAATGACCATTGCCTCTCTAAATAAATTAAGTATAAAGGTGTTGAACTGGACAAGCATGTCTTCAGACATAAATCTTTTTGAACATGTGGGGGCATCCTCAAATGGAAGGTGCAAGAGCACAAGGTTTCTGACATCCACCATATCCATGATGTCGTCATGGAGGTTGGAAGAGGATTTCATTGGCTCCTGTGAAGCTCTTGTGAACTCCATGCCCAAGATAGTTAAGGAAAATAATGGTGACCACAAAAAATATTTATGAGTCGCCCGGGGCAGTGGGGAACTCGGGTATCCGGGCCCTTTCTGCTGTGGCTGAGGATGTCACTGGTGGCCTGCCTGGACCCGTGGTCCCGGAGACCAAACTTTAAAAAGGGGAATATATGTACAGGGCTAATATAGTTTATAATATAGTTCACGTGACGCCACACGCAGCTTGTGGTGATTGAGAACCAGCGCCGCTTCAGTCCTCCTGAGGGTGGTGGTATAGCGGCCTTGGTACAGCTCCCTACAGGTGGAGCTAACCCCCAGGAGCAGGGATGCTCTGGTGATGATAGGGGTGCTGGTGATGTATGGATGGATGAGCAGGGACCTGGCCGGATGGTTGGATAATGGGGCAGTCTCTGAGGATGGAAGGGGCGCGGGGAAGGAACTGACACACACACCACTGGTTGCTTTTTACCTTTTTTACTGGTATTGAAGCAGGTAAATCGTCCAGAGTACCACCAGGTGTTCAGGATGCACTTATGGGTCTCCACAGCGAGTGGGTATAAGACCTCCTCGTTGCTTTCCCTGTGTGTGTGTTAAGCCCCCGCCTGTGTAGAACTTGGCTGGCCTCCTCTGCTCTCTCATTCTCCTCCTGTGTTGTTGTCGGGATACCCTCTGTTGACTACCGCTGATTTTCTCCCCGCGGTGCCTGGCTCCCTGGTATGTGACTGCGCAGGAACCCGGGAGACTGAAGTCTCCACAGTTTTCCGGTGTTCTCCACTGGGCCTGGTGCACTACAGTGGACGTGGACTTTGGTGTCCGGTGGTTGCTCAGAGTGAACCTAATGGTACCTTTACACGCCACCACAACAGGATGGATACCAACTGCTACTTCACGTGCACGAGCACGGCCAAACGGTTACAAACGGGAAATGCACCCTCTTTACACGCCGCCACAAGGTACGCTACGCTACGCTACATTTACAGCTAGCTACATCGCCGGATGTCTCAAGTAGCCATCTTGTAGCTCAGCGTACCTCATTTACACAACGCTACAACAAGCTAATATGGGCGGACCTGGTGCAGCAGGGACAGCACATAGGCGTGCCACAATTGTGGATTACAAGACGTCCGTACGGTGATAGGACAAAGCCAGAACATCATGATTGGGCAGGCATCGCAGGAGGCTGGTTAATACAGCACGCTCGAGCAATTGTGTAGTGTGACTGGTCAGCTCCTTAAATATGCCGCCCTATGCAGCGACTACCAATCGTCATGCAGGAGCTTCCACCAATGATCGCAGATGGGGCGCGGTAACACGGAGCCTGGGTGACGCCTTAGCTACATTGCAGCTACATCGCCGGGTGTCCAGAGTTCCCTTCTGTGGGTTCTTTACACGCCGATACAGCTCGCTACAATCGGCGATGTTGCCATCTGTTTATGGGCAGTGCACGGATACAGATGTATTTGTAGCCGGCTGTGTCGTCCCGTCTTCAGACGCCGCTACTACGGGCGATATTGGCGCCACAAGCTACATTTGTAGCCTGTAGCGGGTTGTATGCATCCTGTTGTGGCGGCGTGTAAAGGTACCTTAAGGGTACCTGTACACGCCGCAACTGTGGGAGACATTTTTGGCAGTGATATTTCTCGCTGGAATGATCACCACCAAATTGCCTCCTTATTGCGGCGTGTAAATCGGGAAATTGGCGGCGATAAAACCAATGTCGCCTGGTGTCGATTTTGGAGCACCGTTCCCCCACTGTTCTGCCTCTTCTCCTTGCCTCTCAACCCCACTCTTGGGCCTTGCATGGCTATCAGAGACTGGACAGGGTGACTGGCTCGGGCCTAACGCAACACCGAACACCAGCACTTCTTTGCAGCTCTTGTAGCATCTGCACACACTCTGTCTAACTCCGCCCCCAGCACCAGTATTTATAGGGGATCCTGCCTAAAAGCAGCAGGTTGAGCTCCCCCTACTGTGCTGGGGTGGAAGGTGTTGCGTGTAGCTGTGTACCCGCTGTGGAAACCCATCCATGCTGCGGGTGAGTCTATGGGTGCCTGTGGTTAGCAGGGCGCCACATTCCCGCCTAGTTAAGGTCAGTACTCCTGGACTGAAAAAAAACTTACCATCAGGGCCAAAAATAAAAACCAAATGCACTTGCAGGATGCAATCAGACCCCACTATGTGAAGCAAGCCCAGGTGCAGGCTGATAAATCACCTCAACCTACAACAAGGTGTGGGAGGCGACTTCCCATGCACACAAAGGGCCTGCATAGGACACCATTCACACTAATACAAATGATGCAGAGTGTCTGAAAGCTACCCAACTGCTCCGCTGCCTGAGCAATGGGCTACACAGTACAATGCTTCTGCACCACTGGATGAATAGAGCCCCATGGGGCCAAACTGCACCCTGAATAGATAAAAAGGTGCAAAAAAGTTTTTTGTATAATGAACAAAAAAACTTTATAGATGGGATATTGGTTCATGTATTGACCAAGACACTTAAGCTCATAATCTTCGTCACGGATTCCCATGCTCATGAATCCTAACAAAATTGTACAAAAACTACTAGAAATAAGTAGCATCAGAAAAAAACTTTCCATCAGTGCCAAAAACAAAAACCAAATGCACTTGCAGGATGCAATCAGACCCCACTATGTGAAGCAAGCCCAGGTGCAGGCTGATAAATCACCTCAACCTACAACAAGGTGTGGGAGGCGACTTCCCATGCACACAAAGGGCCTGCATAGGACACCATTCACACTGATACAAATAGTTTTTGTACAATTTTGTTAGCACTCATGAGCATGGGAATCCGTGACGAGGATCATAAGCTTAAGTGTCTTGGCCAATACATGAATCAATATCCCATCTTTAAATGTTTTTTTGTTCATTATATAAAAAACTTTTTTGCACTTTCTTATATATTCAGGGTGCAGTTGGGCCCCATGGGGCTCTATTCATCCAGTGGTGCAGAAGCATTGTACTGTGCATCCCATTGCTCAGGCAGCGGAGCAGTTGGGTAGCTTTCAGACACTCTGCATCATTTGTATTAGTGTGAATGGTGTCCTATGCAGGTCCTTTTTGTTGTTTTTTGTATTTGGCACTGATGGTAAGTTTTTTTCTGATGCTGCTTATTTCTAGTAGTTTTTGTACTCCTGGACTGAGGAACAATTTTTGTTTAACAACATAAATAACATCTTCAACAGGTAACATATTTACAGAGTCTGAAAATTCAAAAAATTACAAAAAACACTGAAAAATGGTTAAACAGGTACAGTCCATATGGTGCTAGTCCATTCACCGCAGACTGGAAAGAGAAGTTATTTGTCACACCAGTCCTGTGACTATGGTCCTTTGTTTAAGTTGGAAAAGCGTTTTTAAAGAGTCTTTAGAGTAGTCTCTGTAAGCTCTGGGTAAGAGGATTAAAGTTTATCAAAAGTTCAACAAGGCCTTACAGGTAAAGTCTCTATAGGCTTTAAAATTTGAAATACACAACAACAGTCACTACGGGTGCTTTGGCGTAGGAGTCCTAGGTACTGCAGGGGCCTCTAATGGTCATAAGCACTGTAGGCCTCCTGGCCCTGGGGTCACCTATTGGCCAAGGTTTTGCTCTCTCTAGACAGCTCCTTACGCCAAATCCACTCACCCCTCTTAGGGTACTGTGGCACCCCATGTGTTAATGTGCCACAATAACATCACATGGGTTCTCTCCCCCACTACACACTGACAAACACTACCACCTCTGGGCCAAGAGGGGGAGCACCACCTGCTTACTTATATACTCTTGCCCATGAGGAAGTAGCTCAGACCGTGCAGCACGGTGTAGTGCTGTGAAGAGCACACAGAGAGCAGAGTTAGCTCAGTGTAGACCTAGTAAGGGTCAGAGGAACAGGAGAACCACAGACAGAGAAACACGTCTGGGAGCTGAGTGATACCTTCACTTGCCCCAGAAGAACGCACAGAACGGACACCGGATCCGGTACTCTGTCTGGCACCCACAGCACAGTGAATCCAGGAACAGTGGGATCTCTAGATGCCCCTAGTACCAGAGCAAAGCAACACGGAGGGGTCAGCACAGCACCGAGGACTCAAGTTGCCTAGCCAAGTGGTACCAGCAGAACACAGAGAGAGAGACGTGACAAGTCCCAGCAGCTCAGCTAATAGCAGCAGCCAGGACACACACACAGTGCAGCACAAGGACGCTGACGACCCCGGACAGGGTGGGAAGAGAGCTCAGCCCCATTACAGACTCCGTGGACTATAATCTGCAATAACATCAGCAGTAAAGCTTTGGAAAACAGCAAAACTGTGAGTCTGTGTATTGATTGCGACCTTTGCCCCAGATTCAGCACAGAGAGCTCCCCCCTGCTATAAGCCTGTCAGCTCTGCAGCCTCAGGAGAGAAGGAGAAGTGCACCAGTGTCGACCAAACGTGAGTGTGTGTCCTTTAACCCCGTCTCCACCATCTATAACCCCAATAGACTTTAACCCTTACTGCCCTGGGGGATACAGTTCTCCCCACTGGAACTACACCATCTCCGCTGCCATTCCATCACCCCCGGAGGTTCTGCAGCAGCGGCGGCCCCAAGTGGGTGGCGTCACGAGTGACAAATCCCCTTGTAAATATTCCCCCATCTTATTGTGTGGGCCCGGGACACGGTCCGGACCAAGCCACCCGTGACTTCCCCAGTACCGTCCGGTCCGGCACCGAGTACCCCCGTCCCGAGGGGCTCCACAGTACCTTTACACGCGGCAACTTTTCTAGGAATTTCACTGGCAACTTACTGGTTGCAATGAAAGCATGGAGACATTGTTCCATTTGTACACAGCAACAAGATAGAACAATGTGTCCATGATTTCACTGCAACCAGCAAATTGCCAGTGAAATTCCTAGAAAAGTTGCCGCGTGTAAAGGTGCCCTTATGGTGTTGTGCACCTGGTACGACCTGTTTTTGGCCTACTCTTCACCCTTTTTCGTACACTACTATTTACATTTTTACAAGTGTTACCATTTACAGGTTACTTTACATTGGTTCTATATCACATTTTTTGTTCCCAATCTCCATACCTGGATGGGGCTTTCCCACGTGTGCTACGACTGGATCTACACACTACGGACGTGGCTATCTCAGGTGAGGTGTCTGGAGAATGAAATGTGGGTGTGTCAGGTAAGCATTTGCGTGGCCTTAGTCTTACTGCAGGACTAGCAGATGTACCAATTGCAGGATCCTCTGCTTCTCTGGCAACTTGTATTTCTTCTGATCTTCTGGTGGTTGATAGAAGTTAATGACGGGGACAATGATTGCGCCTTCATGTTGGGGCCAATCTTCTGGAAAGTTTCCAAGTATAGTAGATATAACTTTTTCTTTGGGCTTTACACATGGAGGTTCAAATGGTCTATAGGACTCTGGTTCCTCTTCTGGAAAATCTGGGAAGTCTTGATTTTTCCATGCTTCTGGACATTTCTTTAAATGATCCTGGGATAACGTTTGTGTGGTTTTTCCTCCATCTTTACTTATGAGTAAGACTTTGGCATTGCCAAAGTTGGAACTCAAAACGGTGTAAGGTTCTCTTTCCCAATGGTCATCAAGTTTGTGTTTCCTTCTTTTTCTCTTTAAGGCCGGCTTCACACTGCGGCGTGATCCGGTCCGGGGCTGTCCGGGATGACCCTGACGACCCTGACAGCCACGGACCGGATCAGCACACAGGACTGGGGGGCTAATATGCCCTCCGGTCTGGTGTGCAGCGTATGCAGTTCCCGCTGCTGATAATTCAGGACCACGGGCGCCACGATCCTGGCCTGTCAGCGGCTGCAAGAGGGTATATTAGCCCACCAGTCCTGTGTGCTGATCCGGTCCGCGGCTGTCAGGGTCATCCCGGCCAGCCCCGGACCGGATCACGCCGCAGTGTGAAGCGGCAATTAGAAAGTACTTCCAGGTAGTATGGGTTTTGCTGGTGCACTTTTGTTGAAATTCTTTTCTTGTCTTTCTCTTGACTTTTCTAGATTCTCTTCAACACAGGCTTGCACTTGTCTATACTGCGGGTGAGTCTGTGGGTAGCTGTGGTTAGCAGGGTGCCGCATTTACACTTTGGGCAAAATTTGGCCAGTATCAATTAGGAGTGTATGTACACTGCCAGTGGTAGAGACATTAATGGCTGTTTGTTATTTAGAGCATTCCCTTATGGTACCTTCACACGCCGCAATATCGCCTGGCAATCCTAAAGGCAATATGTCGCCCCGGAGCAATCGCCATGAAATTGCCTCACAGTTGCGGCATGTGATTGAGGAATTTCACGCTGATAAATTGCCTCTCGCCTGTCGCCTGATTCCTGAGCACTGCTCTGAAATCAGCCTCAATCATGAAGGTGAGATTTCCGTGTTGTGACGTGTGATAGGGCAATAGTGATGGAATCAGCTTCGCCTATGATTTCCCGTAGGCATGCCACAGCGTGCTGTAGTCCGCACCGCGTGTGAAGTGATTGGTGTGGGCTACTGTGTTCCCATTGGCTGTCAATTGGCACCACGCCATATTTGAAGAGCTGTCCGTCCAGCACCACACAATGGCAATGGCGTCATGTACTGTATTAGCCAGCCTTCCAGAGCAGGCTGCCCAATCGGAACGCTGTTGCATTGTCCAATGAGCGCGTATGAGGCGCGGTGTAAACCACTGTGGCACGCCTATCTCTTCGCCACGCTGCTCATGTACAGCCACATTGCCTTTGGGATTGCGGCGTGTGAAGCGGCGAGGGAATTCCACCGGAATGGTTCCGCTGTGGGTGAGGCGATTTCCGGGGCGACACATCGCCTTTCTTTCAGGGCGAGATTGCGGCGTGTAATAGCACCATCGGCGATCTAAGGTGAGCATGAAAAACGTGCACGCGCACGTTAGATCGCCTCATATCGCCAGCCGAGATTGCGGCGTGTGAAGGTATCATTAGACCTCATCTTAGACTCATATACAGCCAGATTAGATTCCATATTTTGCACTGATGAGAGGCAATCATCCTGAAATGCAGTGTCTGCAGATTGGGCATTGATCTGGAAAAAATCCTAAGTCATATTGAAAGGCTCATTAAGGAGTCGAGTCTGACGTTTAGGATTGCTACTTTCAATAGGTGGTACAAGAAATCAGCTACTTCCTCCCTGAAGAGACAGTTTGCATATTTCCCAGCTAAAAGTCTCCTTACTGCTAGCATGCAGTATTAATCTCCACAAGTAGAACAACTATTTCCTTAGAGAAATTTAGAGGGCACACCACATTTTCACCGTTATATAAGCTGTACACTGACTACTTTACATTGCATGAAAGTGTCATATCTTCAGTAAAGATGAGTGGATTGGTGGATGTTCAGGCTTGCCGGGTTCGGCCGAACTTTACAAAAAAATCTGGTTCCAGTTTCTATTTGTCTTAGCAGAGTGATGCTGCTTTGTTGTTACTATGCATTGTGTTCGGCGTAGCACCTGTGCACACTATATAGAATGGAGTGCAGCAATGGAGTGCAGCAGATTCGTTTCTTATTTAGAGTATGGGTCCACACCCTTCCTTGTGTACCCTCCCCCCCATAAAATAGGAGGTATGTGTCCTCTGTGGCTGGCTGGCCCTGTCCCTTCTGTGTATGGCTGTCTCTGTCTCCTCTGTGACTGGCTGTCTCTATCTCCCCTGTGGCTGGCTTTCTCTGTCACCTCTGTGGCTTGCTGTCATTTTCTCCTCTGTGTCAGGCACTGTCCCCTCTGTGGCTGGCTCTCTATGTGTCCTCTGTGGCTGGCTGGCCCTGTCTCTTCTGTGGATGGCTGTCTCTGATAGCAAGAGCCATGAATATTGGCCCTTTCCCAGCCTGATATCAGCCCCAGCTGACGACTTTATTTTGGCTGGTTAGAGAATAGGAATAACTCCACATCATTTTTTATTATTTATTTATTTTTACACTACACAGACACCAGTTTTACTGCAAATAATGAAAGACAGCGACACAGAGGGTGGGGGCATGTATATCACTCTGTCTGACTGCAACCAATCACACAGAGGTTGGCTGGGTAATGCAGTGAATATTCATAAACTTTAATGAAGCTGGAAACAGTCTAACTGCATGTTATCTTCCTGGGAATCCCAGGTAAGTATGATTTAACAGATTTATTTCCATTTTTGCTTCCTTTTGTAGCCCTCTGGCCCTGCTTTCTTTTGCTTCCTGGAAACACGGAAGACAGAAAGTCTTTCACCAAGCTTTATTTGTGTTCCAAACCCAAACAGTAACATGGACGCACAGTTAGAATTTTGTGTTCAGGGTTCGGTACCCGACACTAGGTCACTGGCAGACACAGACAGAAAAGGGCTCCTGTGAAAGAGATTTACTGAGACCCTTTGCAGTCCTATATCTAATCAAAATACATAATTCCACCTGCTTTGCATGCGGAACTGGGCCCTTTAACCTCTTGGGCCTCTATGCGGCTTCACAGGTTACACCAATGATATGTCTGCCCCTGCACTAGGTGTCAGGTACGAATCTCGAACTTTAATAATTAGCAAAAGAAGGAACATAAATTAAAAAAACTCACGGAAAACATCTATATGGTCTCATAACCAAATGCAGTCAGCAGGATGCAGTAGACCTCAGTAATATAGGAAAAAGCATTACATGTGCAAAATAACAGCGCTCCAATAACTTTCAACCTCCTTCTCTGAGAGGGGGAGATTTCTGGTATTTCTTTTGCACACAGAATGAGCATCCCATAAGGTGCCAGTGACACACGTGATGCAACGTATGCCCAACCTATTACTTACATCCTTACTCAGTGGCGGACCTTGACCCCCGGGGGTCCTGGTGCAGCCATGGTGAAATGAGGAGCGGGGGGGGGGGTTGGGGGGGGTGCTGGTGGCTGTTGGCACGGTTTGGTGCTGGTGGCCGTCGGCGCGGTCCAGGGGGGGTGCTGGTGGTCATCGGGGCGGTCCCCTTGGGTGCGGGGTGGTGCTGGCAGCCGTCAGAAAGGTGTTTGCGGCGGCTCTCCTACCTACTGAGCCGCGCTTCTCTGAAAACGGCTTTCGGGGGTCGGCTGGGGGCCCCCCTGCAGGCTTGAAGGGGCCCCCTAGCCAGTCGGGGCCCTGGTGCAGTTGAACCAGCTGCACCACGGTAGATCCTCCCCTGTCCTTACTGTTAGATCTAGGCGGACGGTTAGGCACTGTATGAATGCACCGCAATGAGACAGATGCCCTATATACCTAGCTGCACCCTGCATAAAAAAGTGCAAAAACCCACAATAGAAAACATGAAGAAAATGTGAGGTATGGATATGTATTTTGAACCAAAACACATAAGCTTGTAACCCATGTCAAGGGTCCTTAGGCTCACGAGTGCCTAAACACTAAATTCATGAATGATAATAATTAGCCAAAGGAAGAATATAAATTCAAAAAACTCTACAAAAACATCTATATTGTAATATAACCAAATGCACTCAGCAGGATGCAGTAGACCTTTACAGTTCGTGTTCGCGCATCTCTAATCTTCAATGTTGTTGCATGATAAGATATAACAAAATATTTACAAAAACGTGAGGGGTGTACTATTTTTGTGATATAGTGCATGTGAAGAACAATTGTTTGGTTAATGTATATTTACTTCTTGTCATCACCAACCATTTGAGCTACTTCTCCACAACGGGGATTTTTGTGTTCTTTAAGTTGCAGATTTTTTGCTGCATTTCTGCACTTATTATGTAAATTGGGAGAAGCAAAAAGGAGAAAATCTAGCCCTCCTTAATGAAAAAACACCTTTACGAGAAGAAAAAATCCATCAAAAAGAGTCAGAACATGGAAAGGAGAACAAAACTGACCTGTTTAGAAAACAATAAGCTGAGTCTAAGAACATTACTGTGTTCAAAGTGCGTCATTTTTGTTCTCCTTTCCAAGTGATGTCTTCTTTTAATGGATTTTTTCTACTAAGGTATTTGTACTTATACATTGATTATTTTTCCACTAAAGGGAGTTGGATTTTCCCCTTCCTTTTTTCTGCAATCCCCTTATGCCGCACAGGATGCCTTGATGATCTGGCTTTTCTCCTACTTCTCCTGTTCTGTAGGTTAGTTACTTGCATTTTGTTTCACTACATTTTTCATTTAGTTTTTTCTTCATGTGCTTTTATCGCATTTCTGTCACTGCAGTTTTTGTATGTTTTTGGCATGTCAAGCTTTAAATAAAGTTAATTTGTTTTTGATACTTCCTGATACTTGGCTTTAACAAAACTTTATTGATATAGTCGTGTGTAGATTAGATGTATTTGTAGTGTATTTTTTGCAGAGGAAATTAAGTAAAAATGAATATGTGTTTTATTCTCTTCAGATTATGCACATCTAGTGCAATTCTATGGGAAAAATCTACATGTGTCGCCCCTCTGGTGGGACGCCAAAGGGAGGTACTGCACCCCAAACAGAAGGTGTAGTGACTCCGTAGTCGTGGATAAGGAGGAAAACCCAGAGTCTGCACAAAAACACGCTCACAGGACACCTTAGTACAGGGGACTGGTATTCAGTAGGTCCCAGGGGGTGGAGCCTAGAAGAGCAGGAAGATGAGAGTGACAGTTTCAAAGACAAGTCAGTCAGATGGTGACAGAAGAGCAGCAGAGATGGATGCAGGGGACCCTGCGGTCGTGACAGGAGGGCACCTCTAAACTGAGAGGTGACCCAGACAATGAAGAGGGACACTCCAAGACTGGTTGGAGGCGGCTGGAAAGCCCAGGTCAACACCGGTAAACCGGAACCAAGGCGGTTAGTTAACAGTTTATCCCAAACCGCAGACCGGCAGGCTTTGGGCCTAAAATAGGAGACACAGCACCACAGTACTAAATCCCACCTCTGTCCCAAAGTGGATCCAAGACACTAACAAGGGAAAGGACTAAATAACGGTGGCTGGAGGATTGTATTCTATTCGCTCCCGTCAATGTCGGAAAGGGGTCAGAAGTACCTTTTAGTAGCAGATCTGGGGATCGGCGATCGGGCCCTTTAGTGTGGTTGACAGGAGAGCTAATGCAAACACTGACCAAGAAAGCTATTATAGAGACACCTCCGACAGACTCTGGAAAAGCCTCCAAAATCTGCGGCTACAACCTCTGCACATCAGACTGTACCGTGTACCTTATTTACCTGGTACCAGTAAAGAACTGTTTGAGCTAATCTGGTCTCTGCATCAATTATTCGTCACCTGGGAGGCTCCTACAGCACCAAAGAGCCAAGGACTACGACTCCTCTCATCCACCCATCAGAGAGTATACTGTTGGCCTCCAACCCTGATGAAGTCCCGTGGCTACGCTAGAGGAAGTATCCCGTCGGCCGAGGACGACCCACTGACTGCTATGATGCTGCAGGACAACCCATCTGCCGCCGCTGCAACAAAGCAAGCCATCTTGCCAGCACTTTAAACTAGAAACCCCTAGGGCAGCTGGCCATCCCTTAGGAATGAGCCTGACCGTATGTGGGGGGGCGGCTGGTCCTGCCTGTCGTGCTGGATGGGATCCTCATGAACGCTTTATTGGACACCGGTTCGCAGGTAACAACGATGCCTTATATCCTTTACAAACGGTACTGGGCCAATTCTGACATTACCCGCCACCCAGATGACAGCTTTATGATATATGCTAGTAATGATCAGCCACAAGTGGGGTTTAAAGAAGTAACCATCAAGATCAGGCATGTAGAGCTCAGCGCCCAGGGTATAGTGGTTGTTGATGTGGACTGACGAGCGACTAACCCAATGCTTACTCTAGGCACTAATGTCATTGAAAATTGTCTGGGAGAGATTATTGTCTTGTTACAACAGGTTGCTAAGACTGCCAACACCAGGCAGCAGAGAGTCCTGCACAAAGAGATAAAGGCCCTGATGCAGAGGCAGCAGGTGGAGCTGTCTGGTAGAGAGGTCAGCAGTGCAAGAGTAAGTGACTCAGTCCCCATTGCAATACCCCCAAGAAGTGAAATGTTAATCTGGTATAGGGCAGCGATAGACCTTCGGGGTCAAGATTACCAAGCTTTGGTAGAGCCTGTGTACTCAGACAGTAGGCCTACTGTCCTGACAGCCAGGGGGGTAGTTGATGTCCGCAAGGGGAGGGTACCTGTACGTATCTTGAATTGTGGGGAGGAGGTCAAACTACTTAGGTATGCTACCATTGCTAAGCTGTTCACTGTCATCAGCAATGCCATCAAGGCAGTGAAACACTTGAACCCGTCTGACCAGGTGGAGGACAATGGCTTTGAGGGGCAGCTGGGGGACTGGTGTCAGAAGCTACATGTAGGCACTGACTCCACCCCTTCATTTAAAAAGCATGGCGTTTACCGGGTAGTTCAGGAGTATGAACGGGCCTTTAGTAAACATCCTTTCAACTTTGGGTAGGTAAAAGGGGTACAAGACCACATTCCCACAGTTGAGCATCCGCCCATTAAAGAGAAGTACAAGCCTGTACCACCAGCTCTCTATCAATGTCTCAAAGAGATATATGGGAGATGAAGGAGGCTGGGATGATCCGAGATAGTTGTAGCCCCTGGGCAGCTCCTCTAGTCCTGGTAAAAAAGAAAGATGGTACAATGAGAATGTGTGTTGACTACAGGCAGGTTAATCACATTACACATAAGGATGCTTACCTGGTACCCAGAATTGAAGAGTTACAGCACTGAGAACTGCTAACTATTTTTCCACCTTAGATCTCAGCAGTGGGTATTGGTAGGTTCCCGTAGCAGAGGCGGACAGAGAAAAGATGCTTTATGAGAGACCAAGGGGACAAACAAAGCTTCTATCTCCTTGGTCCCTGAAGGAGAGCCCTGAGCGCAGTGGCATCGTAAGAGGGTAACTCAGGTCACCTGAGGACAGTTCAGGTCATGATGATGTCGGAGCCAAGCTATTTAAACACAGCTGATCTGACAGCTATTTAAATCTCCCGCGCTGACATCACCCATTCGGTGTCGGCGTGGGGGATAAAAACAGCTGTCAGATCAGCTGTGTTTAAATCTCCCATGCCAACATAGCCGGGAGATCAGCAGAACCCATTGCCGGGAGATCAGTGGCGCCCGTTGCCAGGAGATGAGATCTCATGGTGGCTGGCGACGCTGATCTTCCGGCGAAGGACGCCGCTGATCTCCTGGCTGTGTCGGTGCGGGAGATTTAAACACAGCTGATCTAACAGCTGTTTAAATCTCCCACGCTGACATCACCTATTCTGTGTAGGGAGATTTAAACAGCTGTCAGATCAGCTGTGTTTAAATAGCTCGGCTCCGACATCAGCATGACCTGAGCTGTCCTCAGGTGACCTGAGCTACCCCCTTACGATGCCGCTGCGCTCAGGGCTCTCCTTCAGGGACCAAGGGGATAGAAGCTTTGTTCGGCCCCTTGGTCTCTGATAAAGCAGTTCCCAGACTGTTCAGCACTGAGATAAGTGTCAAAGGGATAATAAAGATGCAATCCCTAAATGTATTTGTGTTTTTTTTAAATGAACTATTAAAAAAGAATTGATGTGGGCGTCACCATATATTTTGTATGCCAGCCAGGTACAGCAGGCAGGTACAGGCTGCCCCCAACGCCCAGCTCCCTAGTTGTACCCTGCTGGGAACCAAAAATATAGGGAAGCCCTTTTTTCAACTATTTCATGAATTTCATGAAATAATAAAATAAAAATATGTGGGGATTCGCCCTATTTTGTGTCCAGCCAGGTACAACTAGGCAGCTGGGCTGGAATCCGCAGCGCAGAGTGGTCCAAGCTTTCTGGGGCCCCACACTGCGAATTGCAGTCCACAGCCACCCCAGAATATGGCGCGTTCATAGAAGCGGCATCTTCTGGTGCTGTATCCAGCTCTTCCAGGGACCTGGTCACAGGTAGTGATGGGTAGTAATGGGGTTAGGGCCAGCTTTTTATTATCAGCTGGCCTTAAAGGGAACCTGTCACCTGGATCTAAGCCCCTACTCTATCACTACCTGTCCCTGCACCTTCCTAGCTGCTCCCTATCTATCCCTCTCTGAGCTAAATCCGCCCTATAAAACTGCAGAAAAATAACTTATAACTTACAGAAGTCCCTGAGGCTGGGGACTGAGAAGGCGGCGCCAGGCTCCATTCTGCCCCTCCTCCATGCAGCAGCACACGCCCCACTGGGCGGCGTTATTCTTTCTTCATCGCCGCCTCCTCCATTTGGAATCTCCTGCCTGCTTTACATCTATCATGTTGTGGTGATGCGACTTCGATGTGTCCCCTGACTGAGACACAGCATATGGGAGATTGTATCTTCTGCTCAGTAGCAGCACACACAGGGTGAGCTGCTACTGGAGCTAAGTGCTGATTGAAATCACTGACCCCCAGGTGTGCGGGTGAATAAGAGATGATATGTGCTGCCCTGGGCTGTGGGGAGGGGGTGGAGTGTGTCAGGACAGCAGCAGGAGCTGCTGGGATTGTATGAGGTTCTACTCGGCTGTGCCCCGGTGTAACAGGCCAGACTAACCCCCCCGACCAGAATATACTCGGGGTTAAAGTGGCCTAGGCCAGATTATACCCCTCCGTATACCACAGCAGCTGTAGATCAGGGCTCCAAGCAACACAGGGGCGACAGAGAAAAGATGCCTTATGAGAGACAAGGGACCAAACAAAGCTCCATCGTCCTGGCCCAAGGCAGAGCTAGGGGCCCAGTGGCATCGTAAGGGGAACCCAGGTCACCTGAAGGCACACAGGTCAGGATGATGTGGAGCCAAGCTACAACACAGGATCCCAGCTATAAATCCCCATGCGCATGACATAGACCCATTCAGGTGTCCGGCGTGGGGATACAGCTGCCAGGAGTCAGGCGTCGTTAAATGCTCCCATGCCAACATAGCCGGCAGACAGCGAAGGCCACATTGCCACGGAGATCAGTGGCGCCCGTTCCAGGAGTGAGATCCATGGTGGCGCACGTGATCTCCGGCGAGGACCCGTGTCTGCCTGGCTGTGTCGGTGCGGGAACTTTAAACTACCAGCCTGATCTCATGGCTGTTATTCACGCTGAATCCTGTTTGTGTAGGGAGCTCTTAAACTGCTGTGCCACTGTGTTTTAGCCTCGGGCTCTTGAATCAGCATTGAGCCGACTGTCCTCAGGTGACCTGAGCTACCCCCTACGATGCCGCTGCGCTCCTAGCCTCCTGGGGACCAAGGCTGCCTAGGAGCCTTTGTTCGAGGCCCTTTCTCTGCTAAAGCAGTCCCTGAGACTGTTCAGCACTGAGTACAGTGTCAAGGGATAATAAAGATGCAATCCCTAAATGTATTTGTGTTTTTTTTAAATGAACTATTACAAAAGAATTGATGTGGTCCTGCACACATCAATTTGTATGCCAGCCAGGGACAGCACAGGTACAGTCTCCCCCCAACCGCGCAGGCATCCACTTAGCTTGTACCCTGTTGGGACCAAAAATATACAAGCCCATATGCTTTCACTATCAGAACATGAAATCATAAAAAAAGAAACAGGTGGGAGATTCCCAATTGGTGAGCCAGGTAAAAATACGGCCAGTGGGGCTGTGCATCCACAGGAGAGTGGTCAAGCCTGGGCCCACCTGCGATTCAGTCCACAGCCACCAGGAATTCGTAGTTCATAAGAATCGCATTTATAGGTGCGTTTTTAGCTCAATTCAGTGGACACTGGTCACAGGTAGTGATGTGTAAGGGGCTTAGGGCCAGCTTTTTACAGGTCCCTTAAGCTCGAAACTTCATAGGGTCACGCCAATATTAGACATGACCATCATGAATTTCTAGTAAATAGTAAAGTAAAACACAACACAAAGAAAAGAACATAACTAAACTAAACCACAAACACAATTAGTGACTCCATCTTTATTAAAGAACCGCTCCCTCCGACATAATCCAGGCTCGAGGGTCCCACGACGTCCAATCCAGATCCAATATTATCTGATTGGTTTGCTGGCCGGCAAACCGATCAGATGATCAATATCAGGTTCAAGGACCTGAATCAGCTCTCAGACCAGCTGTGTTTAAATTTCCCACGTCGACACCGAACAGCTGATGTCGGCGAAGGCTATTTAAACAGCTGATCTGGAGCTGTTTAAATCTCCCCGCTGACACCGAATAGCTGTCATATCAGTTGTGTTTAAATAGCCCAAGACTGACATTACAGGGGCATTGTCTGAATGGTTATGCGTATACCAGCTCCTAATATCAGACAGCATTGTTCACAGCAGTGACCTGGGAGTCAGAAATGCTTAAAGGGGTCTTCCGCCTTTTGTTCCCATGTCATTTGAGCACTGTTCTTATACATTTGTGACATTTTTAAGGTATATGCAGACTGCCGGGGGTGATGCCGAAAAAATGCTCAGGCTTACCATAGGTTAACATTGGGCTCGATGCTTGGGTCGAGCACCCGAGCATCTCAATATGCTTGACTCGAGCATTGAGCACCTGAGCATTTTACTGCTCGCTCATCACTATACATCATATTTTATCATCTTCATTTCCTGGAAGCCAATATGCTGCTGGTGTCATTAAAAAATGTCAGGTGTACACTGCTCTAGAGACTCTTTGAACTGCTCTGCAGTAGTTTACTTGGAGTTAATATCAGTAGTTGTGGCTCTGCAGTACTAGTTGCTGTTGCTCTGTGAATGAGGTGATGTGGTTTGACCACTTCCCCAGCCTTTAAATATTCTCATGACCCATTACCTGTGTCACCAAAGTAGAAGTTTGTTGTGTTGGGGGTTTCAGTTATCGATCTAGTGCCAGATCCGTGGGTGTAGATGAGGGCTGGACAGGAACAGGGTAAGGGTGGCAGCCCAGACATCCTCACCTTCAGAGGTAATTCTGGGAACAGGATCAGCTAGGGACCCCCAGTCTAAGGGTCAGACTAGGCACCCCGATTACCGTTGCCTGTCATTGTCATTCTGTTACTTTTCCCTCCTCGTCCGTAATAACCACCTTGTGACAAAAGGTTTTTCAATTAATAAGTATTTTGCATAGATAGAAATATTATCAGTATCTCCATTCCTAAATGCAGGTTATTAAATTGCGCTTTAAGGTTCACTGACATCTGTGTATAAATACAAGTGAATTCGATACAAAATTGGATTGCACTTGGACCAATGTCATTCAGTGAAGGAGGGCTGGTCTGTGATTTTTTTTCCTTGGCTGTTTTCGGCCTGAGAAAATAAATCACAGCATGCTGCAAACAACTGCATGAAATGGACTCGCCAATGGGTCTGAGAAAAAATCGGACATCACAAAGACCATCCATATGCCACCAATGTTTACAGATACATTACTATTCTGAAGCATAGAACACTGTAAATGTTCCTGATAAAAGAATAAACAGCTCCTGAGAAATAATGCATTACATACTGATATCAATATAATGCTATGCAAGAATAAAATCGCACGCTCACATATCACTTCCATGACATAGAATACAAATGGATTTCACTCGTCCGACCTTTCTGGATGAATTATACACAGATGTGAGTGAACCTTTACCGTCATCTTGCATCGGGATAAATAAATGATGTAATTGTGTTGTAAGTCCTCTGTGTACATGCATCTTTGATGCAGTTTAATTTTATTATTTTAGTTCTGCAGTGTAACGGTAACACACAAGCCGATGGTAAAATCCACTTTTCTCTTCCATTTTTCTTCTTTCTCCCATTCTGTATCATCAACATGCAGTCAGCACCTGTGTGTCTAGGCTTCATCCTGATTGACTCCCTACAGACTTTCTGCAGATGTAAAATATTAGCAAGATAAAGGCTAGCAAAGGATATTTCTTGTTCTTGACAGAACACGGTTCACATGACTACATTTAGTGCTGTACATTTTGTATCTGCCAAAGGAAAAACAAAGCAACTCTCCACTATATATGCAGATGTGCAGGAGGTCTAGATATGATAGGGATTTATATAACCATCATTATATAACCAAAGTCAAAATCATTATTACATGTAATTGAGCAGCATAGTAGAGTCAAGCTCTTTTTTTCTAGATCTGTAGAAGATTATACTTCTAGGTGACATATAGCACCTTGAAAAAATATTCATACCACGTGAACTTTATTATATATTTTCACATTACACCCAAAAACTTACATTTCTTGGAATTTATTGTGATATATCAAAAGTAAACAGCAAGTATTTGTGAAGCATAAAGGAGATGGTACATACATTTCCAATTATTTTGAAAATATAAATCTGAAAATTGTGATGTGCATCAGACCACCTTTTGCTGCAATTACTGCTGCGAGTCTTTTGGGGATGTCTCTACCAGCTTTACACATCTAGAGGCTAAAATATTGACTCATTTTTCTTTGCAAAGCAGCTCAAGATCATTGCGATTGGATGGGTAATATCTATCAGCAGCAATTTTCAAGTCTTTCAAGAGGTTCCAAAGGCCCCGTCACACACTTCAACGTCCGAGCGATCCGATCAACGATCCGACTTGACCTAGATCGCTTGAACGTCATTCTTTGATCGCTAGTGAGTTGTCACATGTACAGATATTATGAACGACGCAACAGCCACTCTGTGACAAGCGAACGATATTAGCAGTCGTTTGGATGCCTATGTTCCTAAGTTCTGAATAGGCGAAGTCATTAACAACATCGTTATCAAGGTGTCACATTCACCGATGCTGCAGGTTGGACGGACGATCATCGACTGATTTATGGTCTGGTTCTTAAACCTGCGATCAACGAACAGCAGACTTATCGCTGGTCGTATCGGCGTGTCACAGGCTACGACATCATTTAAACGTCTCAAAACTCATAACGTTTCAACTATATCGTTAACAATATCGTAGTGTGTGCCGGGACCTTTAATGGTATTTAGGTCTGCACTTTTACTAGGCCATTCAAACACATGTATATGCTTTTATCTAAATCATCCATTGTAGTTCTGGCAGGATTTTTAGGGCCAGTCTCCTGCTGGGAGATGAGCCAGTCTCAAGTCACACTTGCGCCACGCCATGGAAGCACAAAAAGCTATCGATTTTAACAAGTGCAAAATGTGAAAAACACTAGCATTAACACTTCCATAGGCTCCCATGTAAAAAACGCATTGCAAAAGTGCAATGCGTTTGACGCTAGGCGTTTTTGCAAAAGCACCAACAAAACACGTAAGCAGCGTTTTTGGGGCGTTTGCAAAAACGCTTGCATTTTGTTAACGTTAGAGTCTATGGGAAATGCATGCCTTAACGCATGGTACATATCTGTAGCATGCGTTAACGCTAGCGCTAAAAATGTCAAAAGTGGCAAAAAAATTGCAAAGCAAAAAAATGCTTGCTGGACAGCATCCTAATGACGATGCATGCTCCCAAATGTGACCCAAGCTTTACAGCCTCTATCTTGTTTTTCTCCAGGGTTGCCCTAAATTTAGCTCCATCCATCCTCTTATCAACTCTGATCAGTTTCCCTGTATCTGCTGAAAAAAAGCCTCCCCATAGCATGATGCTGCCACCACCATGTGTGACGGCGGGGATGGTGTTTTCATAATGATGTGCAGTGTTAGTTTTCCATCACACATAGCGTTTTGCATTTAGCACAAAATGTCCTACTTTGGTCTTATCTGTGCACAGCACCTTCTTCCACATATTAGCAATGTACCCTACTTTTTTTTTGCAAACTTCAAATGTGAATTTTTATGGCTTGTTTTTGGAAATGCCACTTTTCCATTATTCCACTTGCACAAATTCGATATATGGCATTTACTAATATCCTATGGTGTCACATTGTGCATGCAACCTCCAGCAACACAGTCAGAAATGTCTCTAAAGATAGGGTCACACTTGGGAGGCCGTTTTTTTGATCCCAGCATTAATGGTTGCAGTTTTCTTCTGTTGCCATTTTTATGCCATTTTAATGCTAGCGTTAACGCATGGTACATACGATATCTGAGATTAGATTTGGGAAATGAAGGCAAATGAACATAACAATTTTAAGATTTATATTTTTAAAATATTCAGAAAATCATTATCATTTCCTTTACACCTCTGCAATATTAGCTACTTTGTGATGGTGTGTTACATAAAATCTTAGTAAAATACATTCAAGTTTGTACATGTGACATAAAAAATGGGGAAAAGTTATATATAACATATTATATATATATATAGGAAAATAGAAGCTGAGCTGTGACTGATTGCTATAGGCAGCCTAATAAATCTCCAGCCAACAGTAAACCCTCCCCCTGGCCGGGCAGTATATGTTACCTCACACATACACAATAGACAGCTCATGTGACCGACATCTGCCTTAATTCCCTATATGGCACATGTGTTTCACATTGGCAGTTTTTAATCAGATGTTTATGTTTGGAAATTAAAGATAGCACACGTATGAGGCGAGTTGTGTGAGGTGATTTGTGCACCTCTGTGTCTGTTTGTGTGGTGTGTGTGTGTCCCTGGGGTGTGTCCCTGTGGGGTGAGTGCATGTGTCCCTATAGGGTGTGTATGTGTATGTGTCCCTGTGGGGGGGGTCTGTGTGGTGTGTGTATCTGTGTTGTGCGTGTCTTTGTGGTGTGTGTGTGTCCCTGTGGGGTGAGTGCATGTGTCCCTATAGGGTGTGTATGTGTGTGTGTCCCTGTGGGGGGGGCCTGTGTGGGGTGTGTGTGTCTCTTTGTGGTGTGTGTGTGTGTCCCTGTGGGGTGAATGCATGTGTCCCTATAGGGTGTGTATGTGTATGTGTCCCTGTGGGGGGGGTCTGTGTGGTGTGTGTGTCTCTTTGTGGTGTGTGTGTGTGACCCTGTGGGGTGAATGCATGTGTCCCTATAGGGTGGCTATGTGTGTGTGTCCCTGTGGGGGGGGGTCTGTGTGGTGTGTGTGTCTGTGTTGTGTGTGTCTCTTTGTGGTGTGTGTGTGTCCCTGTGGGGTGAGTGCATGTGTCACTATAGGGTGTGTGTGTGTCCCCTTGGGGGTGTGTGTGTGTGTCTCTGTGTTGTGTGTGTCTCTTTGTGGTGTGTGTGTGTTGGTTCGGGTGCGTGGTGAATATCCAATGTTGGGGCTGCACCTTAGCGATTATACACTTGCTGTTACTCTTTGTGTGCGTGTGGTGTGTATACATGTCCCCGTGCGTGGTGAATATCCCATGTTGGGGCCCCACCTTAGTGATTATATGCTGGTATGTGCTGTTAGTCTTTGGCGCTATCATTAAGCCCCTCTCATTCACAACTGTCAACTGGTAACTGTCACTTTTTCCCCATTATGTAGATAGGGGCAAAATTGTTTGGTGAATTGGAATGCGCGGGGTTAAAATTTCGCCTCACAACATAGCCTATGACGCTCTCGGGGTCCAGACGTGTGACTGTGCAAAATTTTGTGGCTATAGCTGACAGCTGTCGATTTTCCTCCATCACTTTTCCATTCACTTTTTCCCCATTATGTAGATAGGGGCAAAATTGTTTGGAGAACTGGAACGAGCAGGGTTAAAATTTCGCATCACAACATAGCCTATGACGCTCTCGGGGTCCAGACGTGTGACTGTGCAAAATTTTGTGGCTATAGCTGACAGCTGTCGATTTTCCTCCAACACTTTTCCATTCACTTTTTCCCCATTATGTAGATAGGGGCAAAATTGTTTGGAGAACTGGAACGAGCAGGGTTAAAATTTCGCATCACAACATAGCCTATGACGCTCTCGGGGTCCAGACGTGTGACTGTGCAAAATTTTGTTGCTGCAGTTGCGACAGTGTAGATGCCAATCCCGGATATACACACACACATACATACACACACACACACATACACACATTCAGCTTTATATATATGTATATATACAGTTGTGGCCAAACGTATTGACACCCCTGCAATTCTGTCAGATAATACTCAGTTTAGTTGCGACAGTGTAGATGCCAATCCCGGATATACACACACATATACATACACACACATACACACATTCAGCTTTATATATTATATATGTATATATATATATATATATATATATAATATATATATATATATATATATATACAGTTGTGGCCAAAAGTATTGACACCCCTGCAATTCTGTCGGATAATATTCAGTTTCTTCCTGAAAATGATTGCAATCACAAGTTCTTTGGTATTATTATCTTCATTTAATTTGTCTTCAATGAAAAAGCACAAAAAGAATTGTCCTAAAGCCAAATTGGAAATAATTCCTCACCAAACATAAAAAAGGGGGTGGAAAAAAGTATTGGCACTGTTAGAAAAATCATGTAATGCTTCTCTAATTTGTGTAATTAACAGCACCTGTAACTTACCTGTGACACCTAACAGGTGTTGGCAATAACTAAATCACACTTGCAGCCAGTTGACATCGATTAAACTTGACTCAACCTCTGTCCTGTGTCCTTGTGTGAACCACATTGAGCATGGAGAAAAGAAAGAAGACCAAAGAACTGTCTGAGGAAGCATGAGCAATCTGAAGGCTACAAATCCATCTCCAAAGACCTGAATGTTCCTGTGTCTACCGTGCGCGGAGTCATCAAGAAGTTTAAAGCCCATGGCACTGTGGCTAACCTCCCTAGATGTGGACGGAAAAGAAAAATTGACAAGAGATTTCAATGCAAGATGTGCGGATGGTGGATAAAGAACCTCGACTAACATCCAAACAAGTTCAAGCTGCCCTGCAGTCCGAGGGTACAACAGTGTCAACCCGTACTATCCGTCGGCATCTGGATGAAAAGGGACTGTATGGTAGGAGACCCAGGAAGACCCCACTTCTTACCCCGAGACATAAAAAAGCCAGGCTGGAGTTTGCCAAAACTTACCTGAGAAAGCCTAAAACGTTTTGGATGAATGTTCTCTCTTTTTGGGCAAAGACATCAACATAGAGTTTACAGGAGAAAAAAAGAAGCATTCAAAGAAAAGAACACAGTCCCTACAGTCAAACATGGCAGAGGTTCCCTGATGTTTTGGGGTTGCTTTGCTGCCTCTGGCACTGGACTGCTTGACCATGTGCATGGCATTATGAAGTCTGAAGACTACCAACAAATTTTGCAGCATAATGTAGGGCCCAGTGTGAGAAAGCTGAGTCTCCCTCAGAGGTCATGGGTCTTCCAGCAGGACAATGACCCAAAACACACTTCAAAAAGCACTAGAAAATGGTTTGAGAGAAAGCACTGGAGACTTCTAAGGTGGCCAGCAATGAGTCCAGACCTAAATCCCATAGAACACCTGTGGAGAGATCTAAAAATGGCAGTTTGGAGAAGGCACCCTTCAAATATCAGGGACCTGGAGCAGTTTGCCAAAGAAGAATGGTCTAAAATTCCAGCAGAGCATTGTAAGAAACTCATTGATGGTTGCCGGAAGCGGTTGATCGCAGTTATTTTGGCTAAAGGTTGTGCAACCAAGTATTAGGCTGAGGGTGCCAATACTTTTGTCTGTCCCATTTTTGGAGTTTTGTGTGAAATGATCAATGTTTTGCTTTTTGCTTTATTCTCTTTTGTGTTTTTTCATTGAAGACAAATTAAATGAAGATAATAATACCAAAGAATTTGTGATTGCAATCATTTTCAGGAAGAAACTGAGTATTATCTGACAGAATTGTAGGGGTGTCAATACTTTTGGCCACAACTGTATATGTATATATATGTATATAAAACACACTTGTGCAAGCGTTTTCTAGGGTTTCCTACATATCGATTAGCCTTCTTACCCAGTTAGCAACCACAATGTACCATTAAAACACGGGAGTGGTGATTGTTGGAAATGGGCCTCTATACAACTATGTAGATATTGCATTAAAAACCAGACGCTAGAATAGTCATTTTGCACATTATCAATGTATAGAGTATATTACTGATTCATTTAACGTTAGCTTCATTGAAAGAAAATGTGCTTTTCTTTCAAAAATAGGGAAATTTCTAAATGACCCCAAACTTTTGAACAGTAGTGTATATATATATATATATATATATATATATATATATATATATATATATATATATATATATGCAAATATACGGTATATACTAATTTCTCGGCGGCTGCACCCGCTTATCTCCCAGCAACGGGCGTCATTGATATCCCAGCAGTGTCGTCGCAGGAGATTTAAACACAGCTGATCTGACAGCTGTTTAAATCTCCCGCTCCGACACCAAATAGGTGATGTCGGTGTGGAAAATTTTAACAGCTGTCAGATCGGCTGTTTTTTTAAATCGTCAGCCGCCAGCATGAGCACAGCGCGGTCAGGTCTGATATAGACCTGATGATGCTGTGCGTCCAGTCAATCACTTTAATGTCACAACCAACATGGCTGTGACATTACAGTTTGTGGCATCCAATCCCTGCATTTGGGCTGTCTCTGCAAAGAGTGCCAACATGCAGGGAGGTGGACCCAAGCATGAGCCCGAGCTTCTCACCAGTACTCGGTGAGCTCCGAGCATCCCAAGTACTGAGATGCTCAGACGAGCACCGAGTACTGGTGAGCATTATCACTTATCCCTAATGATGTACCAGTAAAAACAAAACATTCACTGAAAGAAAGCAAGCCTAGGGCAGAAGGAAGAATAAGGCTAGGGTCAGACCTGCTTCTACCCCTAGCCTAGCGGATGTGCTGCAAACTTAGAAATTTGCTGGCTGAGTGCATAGTGCTACCAGCAGGTAATGCCATGCATTGCCTGTCTATTGATCCCTGTGGCAACCCGATGTTTACCGCAGCAACAGGCTCCACACAAATCTCCAGGATATGCTATTTTGGAGAGCGCACAGGAAACCGCTGCAAACAGTGTTTCCTGTGCGCTCTGCAAAAGCCGAGGATTCGCTGTGGAGCCGGTTGCTGCGGTAAACATTGGGTTGCCATAGGGATCAATAGACAGGCAGCGCATAACGTTACCTGCTGGTAACACTATGCGCTCACCCTGCAAATTTCTAAGTTTGCAGTGCACCAGCCAGGCTAGGGGCAGACGCAGGTCTGACTCTAGCCTAAAGGCCACGTTACACACTACAATATCGTAAACAATATCGTTGCAACGTCACCGGTTTGGTGATGTTGCAGCCATGTCGAAATTACATCATTGTGTGTGACATGTACCAACAACCAACGATAAGTTCATTCATCGTTGGTCGCTGGGAAATGACCCGAACCATTTTTTTTATCGTTGGTCTCACGCTGGCCGGTCAGCATCGGCGTATGTGACAGCAGGAGACTAACGACCAACGAGCTCCCAGCGACGCACAGCACATGCTGGGAGCTGGTAACCAGGGTAAACATTGGGTAATTAAGAGCAGCACTCTCATCGTTGGTCAGATCGCTGGGACATTGTACAGTGTAATGGGGCCTTTAGACATCCACTCATGTTCTAATCCCTGTGTATTTGCCCCAAAGATACTGAATATTCCCACCCACATTGAATTATGTAGCTGTATTTATTTACAATCAGAGAGCTGCATACTTTATTTCTCTGTCACTAATTAGAGCTGATTCAGACACAGAAAATTGCAGGCAGTAGTCCATTGCAAAACAGCAGTGTTGCAGACTGTTAATGAGATGGATCTTAATTACCGTATATACTCGCGTATAAGCCGAGTTTTTCAGCCCAAAAATTGGGCTGAAAAGTTACCCCCTCGGCTTATACGCGAGTCACTACACGGGCGCCCCCCCCAGAGGTATACAGGCCCCCCATCAGTATACAGGCCCCCCCCATGCTCGGTAAACCTGTAAAGGAAGATGATTATACTTATCACTGTCCCGGTGCCGTCCCCGCTCTGCATCGCGATCCTCCATCTGCATCGTGCTCCTCCATCTTCCGGCTTCCTGTCGACGCCGACAATGACGTCATTCGGCGCAGAACACAGGAAGTCGGAAGCCGGTGAATGAAGATGGAGAATCGCGATGCAGATGGAGGATCGCGATGCAGATGGAGGATCGCGATGCAGAGCGGGGACGGCACCGGGACAGTGATAAGTATAATCATCTTCCTTTACAGGTTTACGGAGCATGGGGGGGGCCTGTATACCTCGGGCTGCTGCTGTATATACCCTGGGGCTGTTGCTGTATGTACCCTGGGGCTGCTGCTGTATGTACCCTGGGGCTGCTGCTGTATGTACCATGGGGCTGCTGCTGTATATACCCTGGGGCTGCTGCTGTATATACCCTGGGGCTGCTGCTGTATATACCATGGGGCTGCTGCTGTATATACCATGGGGCTGCTGCTGTATATACCCTGGGGCTGCTGCTGTATATACCCTGGGGCTGCTGCTGTATATACCCTGGGGCTGCTGCTGTATATACCATGGGGCTGCTGCTGTATATACCCTGGGGCTGCTGCTGTATATACCCTGGGGCTGCTGCTGTATATTCCCTGGGAAGGCTGCTGTAACACTGCTGGGGCCTGTATATACCACTGGGGAGGCTTCTGTATACCACACTGCTGGGGGCTGTATACTACCACTGGGGAGGCCTGTATACCATCGGGGGGGGCCTGTATACCACACTGCTGGGGGCTGTATACCTGTGCTGGGGTCCACCCTCGGCTTATACACGAGTCAATAGTTTTTCCCAGATTTTGGGGGCAAAAGTAGGGGGGTCGGCTTATACACAGGTCGGCTTATACACGAGTATATACGGTAGATATGTACCATGGAAAAATGCAACTTTTTAAAAAAAGCTTTGGATGCAACCTTTTCCTATGGGAATTGCCATAGCTTACTGATGTAATGAAGTAATCAAGCCTGTTGTATAGTCTGAAGATCTCATCTAACTATATATGACACCAGTCATGAAACATCTCCAACACCAGAGCGCACATTTCCAAACATTTACAAATGTAGTGTGTTTTCCAGCACTACCTATAATAATATTAAGATAACAATACCAGGATTACAGTCATCACTTTTATTTCATTTCAATAAGTCAAAAATGAAAAAAAGAAAATACAGATTAGGCTGTAGAGGAGGAAGGAGAGAACTCAACACCGCAAACATGGCTACACAATACACTGGAAAAAAGAGGAACAGTATATAAATGCAAAAATCTTTAAAGGGAGCTTGTGATGTAAAAAAATTGCTATCAACCTGCAGACGGGGTTCAATAGCATTCTGATCCTGCTTGGGGCCTTATCCGAGAGCCCCGCTGCCAGAAGAAAGTGAATTTTATTACTCTTGATAGCGTTAAAGGGAACCTGTCACTCCCCCCCAAGGGCCTATGAAGGTAAAAGAGCCACCTTCAGCAACACTAAGGCTGCATTCTGTGAAGGTGGCTCCTATGTGTAATGTTCCCAGGGTCACTGAAATAATGAGTTTTATAAGTTTGGCTCCATCCCTGTACTTGGACCGTTGGGTGTGTTCTTTACTGAGCTCTCAACCACCTGACTGCTGTCCATCATCCCCCTGTGGGCTCCATGTGCCGTCTCCTCTCTGCTCCTCACGTCCCCGGCGCCTGCGCCGTGCAATCATGTCCCAGGCATGCGCAGTGTGAGGTCACATGATCTCCTCACATCGTGCCTGCGTACAGCGGAGGCCTGAGGCCCCGCAGTGTGAATACATCATAATACACTGCGGCGCCAGGATCTGGGGCCTCTGCTATACGCAGGTGCGATGTGAGGAGATCATGTGACCTCAGTTGTCGGGCAGCTCAAGGGGGGCACAGCTAGGTGTTTTATCCAGTAGAAATGCAAAAAAAAACCACCCTGACGCCCTGTCCCACAAATGCTCATTTTATAGCCGGATGTGTAAGGGCCACTTTACACACACCAACTTATCTGTCCAACTTCTGACCAACTTACTGGTTGTAGTGAAATCATGGATACATTGCTCCATTTTGTGGCTGTGTACAAATGGAACAATGTGTCCATGATTTCACTGCAACCAGTAAGTTGGTCAGAAGTTGGACAGATAAGTTGGTGTGTGTAAAGTGGCCATTAAGTGCAGAGCCAATCACTAATTGACTAACAATGGACTCGCTATTCGAACGAATATGTGAGTATTAAACATACTTCTTATGAGTTTAATAATTACGAATATTACGCCACTCGCTAATCACTAGTTTTAATCACTTTGAGGGGTGCAGTTTATGGAGTGGTGTCACTTTTGGAATTTTCTATCACATATACCCCTCAAAGTCACTTCAAATGTGATGTGGTCACTAAAAATAAAAATTTTGAAAATTTTGTTGGAAAAGTGAGAAATTGCTGATAAAACGTTAACTCTTAACACTTCCTAAAAATATGTTAAAAATAATGCCTATGTAATGTAGACATATGGTAAAAGTTATTTTTAAATGATTTTTTGTTCAAAAACATTCTGGTTTATAGGGGTATAAATTTAAAAATGTAAAGATTGCAACATTTTCTATATTTTTTAATCAAATTTTGCACATTTTTATAAATAAAGCCAAATCATATTGGCCAAAATACCACTAACATAAAGTACAATGTGTTACAAAGAAACATTCTCATAGTCACTGGGATCCCTTGAGGTATTCCAGAGTTACTAGTACATAAATTGACACTGGTCAGAATTGAAAAAATTGACCTGGTCAGGAAGGTGAAGACAGGGTTCAAAGTGAAGGGGTTAAGGTGATGAACTTCAACTATATGTACCGACAAGCTTTTGCCAGTCTGTTTGCTTCACTAAATGAGAGACATGAGAGTTATGTTAGGTTATCCCTACAGACAGGTTCACCTCAGGTCATCTAGAGCGTCGAGGCTGAGCTCTATCCTCAGGTAAACTCAGCGGGGTGATGCTGGAAAGGTCACCTGAGTTCACAGCTGTAGTTGAACTCAGGTGAGCCTGTCCGTGAGATCAGCCCATTCACGGTGGTAGCCGGAAATCATTCAGTTTCTGGTCCCGCCGTGAGAGGAGGTCACCGAAGATAATGGAGGGGTTTTTGAGGGAGTAATAAAGTTGGGAATAAAGCTTGTGTTTAAGTTCTTTTCCCCAATAAAATTATTTTTCTGTCTGGTGTATTATTTACTATTAACTTTGAGGTTCCTAATGGTCGGGTCTAACATTGGCCCGAAATTAGGAACTTCGAGCTTAGTCCCAGCTGGCAATATTCAGCTGGCATTAACCCCTTTACTACCCAATCTTCTACTGCCACAGGGCAGCTGGAAAAGTTGCGTACAGCACCAGAAAACGATGCTTCTATGAATGAGCCATTTTCTCGGGTGGCTGCAGGCTGCAATTGCTCCAGCGGCAAAAGACAGAAACCACCTGGCTACTGTGAGTGGGGTGACGTCACAGTCAAGTTCATCTTCAGTAAGCTACATTGACAAGGCTAAGACCTCAGGTGAACTTGTTATGAATGCCCCATTTTATGGGGCTGCTGCAGGCTGAAATTTGCAGCAGGTGGGAGATCAGAATGCTTGGGTTTCCCCACACTGAGGATTCCAGCCCCCAGGTGCCTAATTGTACCGTCTGGCAACCAAAAATACGGCAAATCGCACGCCCATTTTTTTAATTATTTTTATTTACAGTAATCTGACATCAGTTTTGTTGCTGTACTGGAAAACAATCCCAGACGCCAGCAGAAAGGGTGGGTGGGTCTACATCTAACTTTAACCAATCAAGAGAGGGGAAGCAGTGATGTAAATGAATGGGCCCGGAACTCGGGGAAGCATGCTGACAGGTGCACTAAAGCTTGGTAAGTAATATGTTATGAAGCTAATTTCTGTGTGAACACAGCGGGGCCTCACTGTAAAATTGTTTAAGCTGTGTTTGGCAGCTTTTTGGCCCCTTTGGAGGTGTTATCATAGCCCTTGATTTTGTCTCCCATTAATTTGAATGGGATTAGGAAGTTCAGCAAACTATTCACAGAGCAAGTGAGCGAACATATGCCCGTTTTGCGAACAAAGCTGAGTCCGAACACCAACAGGTTTACTCATCTCTAGTTGCAGGCAGATAACATCAACGTTAGTCTTGGAGTTGCCCTGTTGACCGGATTATTATTGGAGCTCTGACAAGACCGAGGTATGTTATTTTGTCATTTAATTCTTCCCCTTTCCAAATTTAGCACTGGTTGTGCTTCCCTCAGCTGAATTAGCAGCATTGCAGCTGTTACACCCACAGGGTGAGATAATGTAAAGTGGACTCACTAGACCACTGGTGGAGCAGTGGTAGCTGAATACCTGATACTCAAGGCCTCAAACACCTCGGACAGGTGCTCCAGGTGGTCTTCATACGTATTGGAGTAGACGATGACGTCGTCCAGGTACAACTAGATGGTTTCAAAGATTTTAAGTCCTAGGCAGCACTCCATTTACTGCTGGAACATTCCTGGTGCATTGCAGAGCCCGAATGGCATGCTGTTGAACTCGTAGAACCCCATCAGTATTGTAAACACGGTCTACTCTCTGTCCGCCTCTGTCACGGGAAGCTGTCAATACCCAATGATGAGATCTAGAAGTGGAGAAATAGTTAGCGGATCTTAAGGCAGCTGATTCCTCAATTCAGGGTAATGGGTAGGTGTCCTTATGTGTAATGTGGTTAATCTGCCTGTAATCAACACACATCCTTATCGCGCCATCCTTTTTCTTAATGAGGACTAATGGAGTTGCCCAGGGGCTACAACTATCTCAGATCAAGCCAGCCTCCTTCATGTCCCAAAACATTCCCTTGGCACATTGTGAGCTGGGGGAACAGACTGGTACCTCTCCTTAATAGGCGGATGGGCTCCGTTGGGGATATGATGTAGGACCCCTTTTACCTGCCCAAAGTCTTGAGGGTTTTGGATAAATACCAGCTCATATTCTTGGACCATCCAGTAACCCCTATGCTTTTGGAGTGAAGGGTGGAGTCAGTGTCTACATGTAGCTTTTGACCCCAATCCTCCAGCTGCTCTTTGGAGCGATTCTCCTCCACCTGGTCGGACGGAATCAAGGGTTCCACTGCCTTTATCGCATTATTACTGACAGTGAACAGCTTAGCAATGGTGGCATACCAGGGTAAATGAACTCATTTTCCCTACAATTTAGGATGTGTATTGGTACCTTTCCCTTGCTGACCTCCACCACCACTCTGGCTGTCAGGATGGTGGGCCTACTGTCTGAGTGCATGTGTTCTATCAGGGCCTGGTAATCCTGCCCTCTGAAGCCTATTGCTGCCCAACACAAGATTAACATTTCACTCCTGGGGGGATATTGCAATGGGGAATAGATCACTTTCTGCAGACTTGTCCTCCAGATAGCTCTACCTGTTGTCTCTGCATCAGGGGTTTATCTCCTTCTGCAGGACTTGCAGCTGACTGAAACTGGCAGTCTCGGCTACCTGTTGCAACAAAACAATAATTTTTGCAAGACTATTCTCTATTGCAGTAGTGCCTAGAGTAGTCATTGGGTTACATTCTCGCCAGTCAATGTCTCAATTATTAAACCTGGCAATTTTAACTCTACTCAGTCAAGCTTTATAGTCACCTCCTTATACTCCACTTGTGGTAGAGGCTGACCATTGCTGGTGATTATGATCAAATCATCATCTGGGCTGTGGGTAATGTCAGTGTCAGCCCAATACCATTTGTAAAGGATATATGGCATTGTTGCCACCTGGGAGCTGGTGTCCAGTAAAGTGTTCATCAGGATGCCATCAATCACGACTGGGAGGACCGGTCATCCCCCTACGTACTTGCCCCATCAATTATGTGGGTCTGGTCATCTTACTCCTGAGGGTTGGCCCTTTGCTTCAGGGTTGGTCCGTTTAAATAACAGGATCTTGCCAGGTGCCTTGATTTGACACAGTGGCGGCAAATCATTGTTCAGTTGTGTCATAGTGATAATTGTCTGTTCCCCTGCATGGTTTCTTTTCTACCATTGCCATGGGGCATCTTCTGGACTGGAGGCGAGCTGAAGCTTCTCCTTTGGGGACACCTGCATGGACTGCATGGTTTTAGTCAGTGCAACCACACTTTTGGTCAGCTCCTGGACCTGGAGCCAGAGAACTGCAGAGGGATCATTCCCTAGGGACTGTGCATCTGTCCCCGCAATTGCCTGTGGCAAGGGCACCAACTCCTGGTGGTAGGTGACAGCGGGTCACCTGCTTGGTGCAGTGTTGCATAAGGTTGCTTCTCGCAGCACCCGTATGGCCGAATAGTATGGTATCCGGGCTACTCGCTACTCCGCGAGTTTCCTTGTGATTACTCGTTTGCGAGTAGTACATTCACTTTCGTAGTGTATCTATATACACTGCGAAAGTGAAATAAAAGATAATAAAAGGTGTTAAAAATAAAAAAATAACATACCTATCCGACGGCTGTTCCGGCACCCGAAAATAATACATCAGATGGGCTGCCACGACCTTAAGTCTGATGGCCAATCAGATGTCACACACCACTTGATCATTACTGGCCATCTGATTGGCCACCAGACTTAAGGTCCTGGCAGCCCATCGGATGTGCTTTTTTTCGTATCCCGGGACAGCCGTTGGATAGGTATGTTATTTTTTTACTTTTAACACCTTTTATTAACTTTTATTTCACTTTTGCAGTGTATATAGATACACTGCGAAAGTACTCAGATTTCCCATTAACTTACATTGGACTCACTATTTGTAATGGTTACCAGAGTATTAGGACCTACTCATTACAAGTATAGCGAGTCCATATATTTCACTACTTGCTCATCCCTAGCCAGGACTTTACCTCCCTCTGGGCTGCACTAATTAGCTGGCCTATAAGGATGTTGACTTTTTAATTTTCTGACAGGGGGTACACTTCGAATAAACTGTGCAGTCTCTCTTTAAAATTGCTCAGAGTGTGCGACCTCCCTGAGTACTGAGGCAGCCAAGTCGCCCCAGGAATATATGGCATTGGCAAATGCATTACTGTGGCTGCTGCTGCATCTCCATCCGGGTTAGACATTTTCCTTTTTCTCTAGTGAACTACAGCCAGGTTTTCAGTCTCTG
Source organism: Allobates femoralis (assembly GCA_033576535.1). Classification (NCBI taxonomy): domain Eukaryota; kingdom Metazoa; phylum Chordata; class Amphibia; order Anura; family Aromobatidae; genus Allobates; species Allobates femoralis. The sequence continues at coordinate 84,578,929 of JARQOC010000003.1, read as the reverse complement.
TGGGGAAATCAGTCTGCTGCTTTGCAGGCGGGAAGAATCGCACACACAGTGGTCCGGGTCGGAACCTCCTGCTTCCCTCTGGCTGACGTCAGAACGCAGGGCAGGGTTTCTCTTCACGCTCTTTCTAGGGTTCCGTCTGTGATGACACACCCACTTGGCTTCACAGTACCCATTGATACCGGGCACGAAATCCTGTTCATGACACCAAGTGACACCCACGAGGGCCATGGGGTACTCGGAACTGGGTTGGACAGTTCTCTGGGAAGGTCATGGGGCTGTGACGCAGCTCCGAGGCCCTGGCTGTGCCATAAAAATGGGGGAGTATTTTATATGGGAGTTAACGTGACGCCACCCGTGGGTTTCGGCAATTGGAGACAGATAGCTGACACTGGAGTCAGGTCCCCTGGAGCTGTTGATAATGCAGCTAGATATTTTGCTCTCCACGGGTTAAGTGGGAGACCCCAGGGCTGTTGTAACCATTTTTTGCAGGGGATAGGACATGATGGGGTGCAGGACTGAGGGCGCGACAAATGACTGGAGGACAAAAGAGCTGAAGTTTCCTTTACATTTACTTGATGGTGCAGACTAGGGTACTGGCAACAGTTGGTAGTGGAGATCCGGGTAGCCGGGAAGCAATTGGGGATCCACCTATCCAGGTGTGTTTAGAAGCTTTCCTTCTGCGCGGTGCTGTTTGGTCCTCGCTGCCTGAAGCTCTGCTGTGACCCTCTCCTTCGTGTCTAGTCCTTGCCTGTATGGCAGGCAGCTCAAGCCTATTACAGGTGTCGCTATTCTGTGGTGACTCTGGGCTGTGGTATGCTACTGTTCCTTCAGGTGTCTGATGGGGCCAGGGGATATGCAATTTCCTGCCCTCCGGATTTAGCTGCCAGGACTTCACTACCCAAGCAATCACTGACTCTGGCGTCCGGTTTCTGGCTCTTTCCTCTGGGGTGAGTCTGGTCACGACTCCACTCCCCAGGTTCTCCTCAACTCCTCTCTGTCACTAGCTTTCCACTGTCCTGGGACGAGCTCCAACTGGCTTCAGCCCCCAGGACGTCTGTACTGTTCCCTAACTCAGACTGTTCTCTCTAACCCCGCCTCCGGACCAGAATTTATAGGGAAGCTCCTCTAAAACTTAATTCAGATCTCCCCTCTTCTGATATGAAGTCAGGACAAGTGTTGGATACTGGTGTTACCAGGGACCCCTTCTTGCTTCCAGGCATGTCATCACCCCTGGGAGGGAGGCAATGCCATTGTGGCAACCGGACCCCTGGGGTGCCACAAAGCCAACAGCTGGGGTCTGGTATTCTCAGGGTGGGAAGAGCCATCTTTTATGTGACCTCATCACCCTAATAATAGCGGCCCACAGCTGCCTCGAAATTGGTGCCTCCATAAAGTGTGACAAGCCTGGTGCTTTACCCCAGCTCTTCCTGCTGCCTTGGTGCAGTGACATACGGGGTAATAGATGGAATTAATGACAGATGAGCATTGTGAGATGTTGTTAACCCCTGAATTGGTAATGTTGAGATGTCTTTGATACACCCACATTACCAATCCAGTGACTAAATAGATAAAAAACAGACACAAAGAAAAATCGTTCATTAGAAATTAAACACGCACGAGTCTCGCATGCATCACCCTGCATGGCCACCCACTTTCTGGACAGAAGCTTCCAGTTCTATAGAAATACATAAAGCTGCATATTCCTGTCATAGGGATGTAACAGTGCCAAGTGTGCATCGTTGGATAACGTGCAGTGTGGATTACCATAGGAGCTGGTTATGTTTGGGCTTAATAAATGGGTAAAATTGGGTTGTCTCTGTGTTTTATGTCTAATAAAGGATTTTTCTCTAAATCTGTTTTTTAACTGTTTAGGCACTAGGTTGGTAATGTAGGAGTATCGTACATGCCTCAGCATTAACAAGCCAAGAGTTGATGACAGCTGACAAAACCCATGTGTCATAAACCACTTCTATTACCGTATTTGTCACTGCACCAGGGCAGCAAGATGAGCTGGGATGAAGTGCCAATAAATTATGCTTCTAATGAATGTGCTATATTGTGCTGCAGCTGCGGGCTGCTATTCTTTCCCTGTGAGGGGGGCAATAACTATATGCCTCCACAGGGGTAAGAATACCAACCACCAGCCATGCATTTTATCTTGGCCTTTATCAAAATTGGGGGGGACCCTATGCCACGTTTCAAGTTATTTATTAATCTGACATCTTCGTGGTTGCCATAATTGCAACCAATCACAGAAGCTGGCAGAGATGGTGGGCGGGGCTAAGTCTGACTTTAACCAATCAAGGGAGAAGGTTCATTAGCTTGGTAAATATTAGTGTAGGAAGCTAATTACTGTGCCAAAACAGCAGGGCTCCACTGTACAATGGTTTGCCCTGTGTTTTGGCAGGTTTTGAGCCTTTTTAAAGGTTTTTCTATGCCTTTGATTTTGCATCCCATAAATTTGATTGGGGATCAGAAGTTTGGCAAACTGTCTGGGCATATGTTCACCAAATAGATTGGCATTCGGGCAACCAAAGCGAATCTGAACCTTAAAAGGTGCATTAATCTATGCTTCTAATGTGAGTAACGTTTTTTTTTATAACACACTATATTGAAATATAAAGTGGAAATTCACAACACCAATATCCTGCCATTCACAACACTACATTACCTATCAATAAGATTGTAGAAATACTACTAATCACTTTCAGGTTTTACGGAAATTAGGGTAGGGTCACACTTGAGGGTGACAGAGCTGCTAAAATCTTTGAAAAGCAGCTGCAGCACATAGCGTTAATGCTATGCGCTGCCAGTGAACTGGAGCCCCATAGCAACCCACTGTTTACCTTAGCAGCGGTCACACACGGAGTGCGCATGTCCTACAGCTTGGAGTGTGACTGCTGCTAAGGTAAACAGCGGGTTGCGATGGGGCTCTGGTTCACTGGCAGCTCATATCATTAACGCTATGCGCTGTGGCTGCTTTATAAAGATTTTAGTGCTGGCGTCACCCTCAAATATGACCCTAGCCTAAGAATTGTAATGGATCTCCTAGATAAATTGCCTAATGTTCCTAAGTCTAAATGAGTAAAAGTTTGAAAGAAAACAAGAAGAATTTTGGACATAATGATGATTGCTTTTAGCAAATAAACTGACTATGACATAACATACTATACCTATTGATTGATTTATCATAGTATGATATTATTAGTTGCTTATTCCAAGTATGTTGTGTATTTATTGTCTTGTACAAGAAATTTGATATCCAGCATAGTTTCAATATTTCTCTTTTATATAATCTGGTATAAATTAAATATTTATTTCCTTCTTTACAACTAAAGCTGGGGTCACATTTGTTGTTGGTATTGCACATCCTGATCCGGTTTTGAGCTGTAAAAATGCTTAAAACCGGATCAGGATCCGCAGCCCATAGGCACCCATTATAAGGATTTTCAATGTGCGCTGGCCATAGAAGTGATGTTTAAGGCTTCAGCATCATGGATAGCGGCAGGTACAGTACGCAATTTGCGTAAGCAGCAGGGTCAGCTTCTTATTGAGGATGCTGCCCTGCAATGTGCTTACGCACATTACGTACTGATACTCCTGCTTACACCGAGGAGCCTCCGGCTTTCATTGAGAAGTTTATAAAGCCGATAATAGCGGTGATAATGTAATAATAGACATTAACCATTGACATGCCACAGTTTTTGGACAACATGTATCTAGGGAGGGTGGACACTCCCTGGAGACATGTTGCCCACATATATTTAGTAGATTAAAAGCCTTTGTTCATCCCCGCAGCAGCAGGGATGAACAAAGCATCTGGCAACCGCAGGCATTCACATGTGCCTTGCAGTAGTCGGATGAGCTCCCATAGGCACCCATTATAACATCCCGCTGTGGCTTTGAAACCGCTCCGAAAAACGTTGCCTGCATGATTTTTCACGCAGGCAGCGAAACCGGAATGTGGTAGCCGGATTGCATTAAGTGCAATCCGGTTTTATAATGGGAGCCTATGATCTGTGGATCCTGATCTGGTTTTGAGCATTTTTACACCTCAAAACCGGATCAGGATCTGCAAACCCGAACGCAAATGTGACCCTAGCCAGTGGCAAGGGTCACACTCGAGTTGTGCCATCTGGTAAAAGGATGCATTTTTTCCCTGGCCTTCACGTGACATGTGTGTACATTTTTGTATCATTGTTAATGAATGCATTTGTCATAGACTCCAATGATAAATTAACATGTTTGGCACAGTCACGTTTCCGAAAATGGCCCAAAAAACTACTGCAGACCATGTTATGATGTGGGCTAAAATAAATGAATAGTGACAAACACATACCAATTTTCCATGCATGTTTTGTATTGGAGTCTATGGGTGCATAAACGCAACCGTTTGCAGAAATTTAAAGATGAAAAAAAACGCATCCTCTTGGCAGATGCTTGGTGCTATACCTTGGTGCTATACCTTGGTGCTATACCTTGGTGCTTGGTGCTATATTGATGCTAGCCATAGAGACATTCTGCTGCAAGTTCTCCTGGAGAGACAGCTAGGGTTTGTTCACATACAGCTTGTGTTGTTTTTATTGGCTGGTTTGCTTTAAATGGTTCTCCAAGAAATGTAATAAGGAATAAAATGAAAACATAGTTAAATATTGAACGTTTTTCTGCATACCTTCACTCTTAGTGTTATAGACAATGTCATGATATTATACATGGCAATCGCCAGGACGTGAAATAGGACAGACTGCATGAAGTATGAGACAGATGCACTAAATCGCTCAGGATGACTGAGATGGATGTTCATTCTCAGTCAGCACAATAAATGTTTATCTTTGGTCCTGCTCAGCTCATTGTCCTGTCTGACTGACCAAAAAGAGGAATGTGAGTTCCGGAATCCTGACAGGACACTGTTTTGACCTGACCTCTTCACGTAGGTTGTCCTACTACTCCTACTACTACTCCTACTACTACTCCTATATACTACCACTACAACTACTATTAATACTACTACTATACTACTACCACTTCTCCTATTAATACTACTCCGACTCTTTCTACAACCATTTTCCTTATACTACTACTACTCTTACTCATCCTTCTCATCCTACTGCTACTACTACTATTACTATACCACTACAACTACTCCCACTACTACTACTCCTATACTACTATACTATTCCTACTCATCTTAGTACTACTACTCATCCTACTACTCCTACTCCTATAATACTAACATTACCACTACTCCTACTCATCCTTCTCATCCTACTACTACTATTACTATAACACTACTACTACTCCTACTACTACTACTCCTATACTAATATCATTACCATTTCTCCTACTCATCCTAGTATTACTACTCATCTTAGTAATCCTACTACTACTCCTATAATACTAACACTACCACTACCCCTACTCATCCTACTACTACTACAATGACTATACCACTACTCCTACTACCAATACTCCTATACTACTATCATTACCATTACTACTACTCATCCTAGTACTACTCTACTCATCCTACTACTCCTACTACTATTCCTTTACTACTATCACTACTCCTACTCCTACTCGTCCTACTTATCCTACTACTACTATTACTATACCACTACCACTACTCCTATTTCTACAACTCCTATACTACTATCATTACCATTACTCCTATGCATCCTTCTACTACTACTAATCATCCTACTACTCCTATACTACTATCACTACCACTACTCCTACTCATCCTACTACTACTACTATACTTCTACTACTGCCCTCTGAGATCTATTGCATGGTGTGATTGATGGCATCTTGTAATCCTGACAAAGCGGGCTACATAAAGCATGCCATTTTGCTATATGAAGGTATTTAGAAAAATGTTTAATACTGTGTGTATTTTATTTGTTTATTTTAGTACATTTTTCTGAGAACCACTTTAAATAATTCACTTAAATAATGCTTGATAGAGTCTTCTTATTCATTTATACTGTTGAACCAGTGTCCTATTGATACGTTCGTTCTTTTGAACATTCCTTTTAAACATTTGTTTCAGATTTGGAGAACGCCTGGTAGGAAAAAAAAAGGTTCATGTCACTTCTTTGAAACAACTTGGTGGAATCTTCTCCAAACTACAAACTGTCCAATCAGAAGGCTGCAAAAAAACTCTTACACAAAAGTGTTCAATAGAATTTAGGAAATGTTTTCATACAGTGAAAAACTCATCTAAAAAATTCCCTAAGAGGGAAAATCTCCTTAAGTGAAAACTTGTCCTCCACTGAGACTTACTCCCTTCATTACCGTAGACTTAATAATTAACTTGGCAAGTTAATTATTAAGTTATAACGGGTTGGAAACCCTACCTGAGCACCTGCTCTTTGGTCGTTAATATTTTTTCCTATATTCATTACCGTAGAGTTTGCCTCTATTGATGTTTGTCACAAATGCAACATTCTTCTTCCATCATCCACTGACTTATGGTTTAGGTTCTCGTTCCTACAGACATTCCGGCGATGAATCGATCCCTTATTATCGGATGCTTCCTATAGACGCCTCATCTTCAGGGATCAGTCCGGCCTGTACACTGTGCACTCTCTCATGCTGATGCATCATCACACAGTCTGGTTCCCGGCTCCTCTCCCCTCCTCTCCGCCATGCTAGCTCTCCTCCGCTATAGGTTCCTCTGGTTGCCTAGCGACCCAGTACAGGACATATGTTTATCCTCCTCTCCCTTTCACTCACATTGGCCTCCGTTATCTATTCTATCAACTATCCAGCTTTCCCATCATCCTGCATTAACTCTTCAAAGCCCAGATTGCATGCATTTTCATTTTAATGTCATAGGAATCAAAGCAGCGGCCCTGGCTGTGCACATTATTTGGCGTTAACCCTGACTGTGCTGGATTATGTGTGTTTTATATTTTATAGTATTTATTGGCTGAGGTGACCTCTTTGTGCATGAGGCCCAGAACAGCCCTGTGTTGAGACATTTGTAAGTAAAAACCTGTATTTGACTATTCGGAAATGATAAGTCTAGAAGTTTTGTGCCTGAAGATTGTTGGTGGATTGTAAGCTCTTGTGAGCAGGGCCCTCACTCCTCCTGGCATCTGGTGGATTGTGCAAGTCTGTATTTCCTCATATTGTCTATAGATGTCCACTCTGAATTGTAAAGTGCTGTGGAATATGTTCAGAGCTATAGAAATCAACATTATTATTGTCCTAAATGCTGTAGATTGCCGATGGCAGGCACATCAGACGCACACACATTTCCTATTGAGGTTCTGGCTGCCCATCCAGGGATCACAGACATCAGTGGTTTTTCCCAATCTGATGTGTCTATAGCACAAACCAAATATTTCAGCCTCCATTTCCGATCACGTAACCCGGCTGCCACCTTTGTTCTAGACGTACTAATCCTACGAGCGCCCCTCCGTTCTCTTTTTGTTTTGCCATTCTGCATCAATGTATCTCTCCATTCCCGTCTATGGTGCTGAGGGGACTCCCAGAGCAAGGCTCGTCCACGTAGCACAAGAGCTCGTTCATGACAGCAGCATCAGCAGCCGGGTGCTCGCTCCCGCAGCAGCCCCTCCTCCATTCATAGCAGCCAGGATCTGTATGTAGCTCAGCTACTGCAGCTTCTCTGCACCTGCAACTCCAGCATCCTCTGCAGGCTCCGGGCTGGCACCATCCCCTGCATCCCTTCCAGGTAGACAACAATAAGCCTTTGTGGAGGAGACTCTCATCTTTGTGACTGCTGGATTGTAAGCAACTTCCGACTCCTGGAGATGACAGATCCTCAGCTTGTTGGTTGTGTGTCTACCATTGAGCCCGGATCTCTGCTCTACATTGTAGTATCCATTGCTTCTATCTATCCGCTGCTCTGGCATTCTTACTTGGCTCTTATGCCTTGCCAGCTTTCAATGGCAGTCCCTGTGGTCACTCTTGTTTTTGTGTAGTATACATGTGTAAATGAGAGGAATAGTGGTTTGCAAGGAGCTGCTTGTCAAGCGGGATAGCACATGGTGCTGAGACTGAAGATTCTCCAGGTGATCGGTACTGTGTTCATGTCCAGGGGGATGCGTTGATATCTAGCCCTTAATAACCATCTAATAGTCCCTTTCATCCAAATATACAGAACTTAGTCATGGTTCAGAAAGTGCTTTTGGATTCTCCTCCATGCATGGTCCATATGGACTTTGCAATGCAGAACCTTCATTCTTGCACCGCAAACCCTTCTGAACCTTGTATGTAGAACCAAGAGTGACTACACCAGTCTCATGGTCCACATGGACTTTCTAGCATGCACTTAGTGAGACTGCATTCATAGGGGTAATGGAATTCATGGCCATTGTTAACTTGAAGTCCATCTGGACATCTCTTGTAGGACCTCTCTGCATGGACTCTAAGTTCTTCCTCTCTGATGGTTACCTAATGATCTTTCATTGAAGTGCTTTCCAATAATATTCTTTCTCTTTATCGCAGGTCACTTGATATAAAAGATATCTGGAGCCAAAATGGACAATAAACTGCCGTTTTGTCGGAAGAAACTAGTCCTATTTTTAACGATTGTGATGTGGGAGTCATCAAGGTGAGCTGATGTTTCCTATTATCTTGCATTGGGCTAATCACCTGCTGTGTTATTTTAACTGGGTTCTAGCTCCTAGACATTTTGGTATTTTAATTAAAACATATCTGACACTGGCCCTTAGCAATCGAGAGCTAATTGGAGCATAATGCTTACTAAAGTCATCATACTTTAAGTAATGGGAGCTTCAGCAATAACGCAAATATGCAATGCCCCATTGCTGCGACTATTGTAGAGTATGTGTTCATTAGATTTGCCGATTGGATTATTGGCTGCATATGTAGTTTGGTCAACGCTTGATATTCTTGTACCGCTAAATATATTTATATAATAATAATAATTTTATTTATATAGCGCCAACATATTACGCAGCACTTTACAATTCGGAGGGGACATGCACAGACAATATGAGACAATACAGAGTAACAAAAATTCAAAAACCATGAGGAGTGAGGTCCCTGCTCACAAGAGCTTACAATCTAGAGGAAAGGATTTATATGAAAATGTGTAATGGAGAGAAGTGTTTGGGCAAGAAAAGTGTTCAGGCTGCCTCAAGTTACTGACATGCAACGTGATGTTACTACACGATTTATTGGAAGCAGTCTTGTCCCTGGAAAAGTAGTCAGGATCTCTCCTAAGGACCTCTAGGTGGCGGTAGTGTACAATGCCAAGCTCCATCACGCACACTGGCTGCTTTATTAGGCAACTTTTTGCTCATTGTTGTGTTGCCTTATAATGACAACATAAATACATAGTAAGTGTTTTCTTTCTGCCACAGCTTATATTTATCGGTGACGTTCCTTACACATATTTAGCAAAGAGGGATCATTCCCCTCCTTTTTCATGGGGCTTTATTAATCGCACAATTCCGAAAACATAAAGCCTAAAATAACTCAGCTGAGGCCAGAACAATAAATGTAATTAGCTTTTGTTATGGTTCGGCAGAGAATACTCAGCTTTGCCTTCCTAGGCGAGCTTTAATGTCACATTTTGCAAGATCTTTTGTTTTTGTGTTTTTATTTTTCAATTTTCTGCTCTTTTAACTAATTTTGCACCAGTATGATGCCTGAAATATGCAACGATAAAGTTTGTATGACAAGTCCATAAGCTATAGTAGCAAGATGGCAATTGTGGAACAGATTGTATTCACAAAGTCCATTATTATTATTATTATTATTATTATTATTATTATTATTATTATTATATTCTTCCTATTTTGTATTTTGATTTTAAGACTAAATCTATTGTTTAGCACTGATATCTGCTCCGTAAAATAATTAATAAATGAATTTCCCTTTTTTAAATAATTTTGAACAGTTAAATACAAGTATTTTATAACGCTAGTAGCTAAGATACATCTGAAACAACTCCTAATAAACATATCCATATCTATAGAACACCACGCATCATCTATGGAACACCACGCATCATCAATAGAACACCACACATCATCTATAGAACACCACGCATCATCTATAGAACAACATGCATCATCTATAGAACAACATGCATCAGCTATAGAACACCACGCATCATCTATAGAACACCACACATCACCTATAGAACAACATACATCAGCTATAGAACAACATGCATCAGCTATAGAACACCATGCATCATCTATAGAACACCACGCATCATCTATAGAATACCACACATCACCTATAGAACAACATGCATCATCTATAGAACACAACGCATCATCTATTAACACCATGCATAATCTATAGAACACCACGCATCAGCTATAGAACACCACGCATCATCTATAGAACACCACGCATCCTCTATAGAATACCACACATCAGCTATAGAACACCATGCATCACCTATAGAGCAACATGCATCAGCTATAGAACAACATGCATCAGCTATAGAACAACATGCATCAGCTATAGAACACCACGCATGATCTATAGAACACCACGCATCATCTATAGAACAACATGCATCATCTATAGAACAACATGCATCATCTATAGAACACCACACATCACCTATAGAACAACATACATCAGCTATAGAACAACATGCATCAGCTATAGAACACCATGCATCATCTATAGAACACCACGCATCATCTATAGAATACCACACATCACCTATAGAACACCACGCATCATCTATAGAACACAACGCATCATCTATAGAACACCACGCATCATCTATAGAATACCACACATCAGCTATAGAACACCATGCATCACCTATAGAACAACATGCATCAGCTATAGAACAACATGCATTAGCTATAGAACACCACACATCATCTATAGACTAGAACACCACGCATCATCTATAGAACACCACACATCATCTATAGAACAACATGCATCAGCTATAGAACAACATGCATCATCTATAGAACACCATGCATCATCTATAGAACACCACGCTTTATCTATAGAACAACATGCACCATCTATAGAACACCACACATTATCTATAGTACACCACACATTATCTATAGAACACCACGCATCTTTTCTTCCAAATCAATGGATTATAGCTTCCTTATAATAATAATCTCTCATCAATTTGAAGAGTAACTTTATTAAATTAGACTTTGCTATTACTTTATTTGCACCATACAATAAAGTTTTAGTAACAATTAATTGCCCATTGGGCAGAGATACATAGCATTCTGTAAATGTAAATGCCGACATTGATATCACAATAAAGTTATATGTGTGATCAATAATGCCTTTCATTTGAATTATTCCATGTTTTTGGGAGAATGCTATCCCTGTATGTGTATATTCTGCTTTATGCAAATAATAGGACAATAAAAGATATTAGTATGAATCTTCAATCAGAGGATATTTATGCAAAAATCTCCCCTTCTCGAAGCTTCATTGCAACATTGGATTTGTGTAAAATATCATATGTCACGTTACATACGATACCTCTCATTGCATATCTTTTCCTGACCAGGCGAGGGTTAGCAGACAGAGTGGATGATGATGCAAAAAATAACATCACCATATTTACCAGAATTTTGGACAGACTTCTGGATGGCTATGATAATCGTCTCAGGCCTGGATTAGGAGGTAATGTTCTTATCATTTTAGATATATAATTCATTAGAAGATCAATGTGTAGAGTAAAAGATATTGATTTATCACAGAACCATGTGCTATGTTAATCCATTGCTGGAGTCTAAGATTGGATGATAAAGAGCGCTTTCATATCTGTTCAGTCAACTAAATGGAGGCAGAAGAACCCAAAAAATTGCTATGTGGAGTATCTATCTATCTATCTATCTATCTATCTATGTAAATAAAGAAACATTTTGAGCAGCAATGCCTTCTGGGTGCTGGACAGTTCGGCTTCCTTCACAGCCTTTCAATACATACAATCCAAAGAATTTCACTGCAGCACTCCTCTCTGGTGAGTTCTCAGTAGTCTTTATTCTGGCATCTGATGGACAGGAATGGCCACGTATCGCGCACACACGCTCTTTGTCAAGATATTTGATCTCTCAGACCCTTCATCCTCCCTACTTTAATTTTCTGAGATAATGACCTTTGTTGGGTTTTTCATTTGCTCTAAGCCATAATCATCAACATTAACAGAAATAAACAATTGAAATAGATCACTCTGTTTGCAATGGCCCTATATAAATATATGTATTTCACTTTATGTATTGAATTACTGAAATAAATGAACTTTCTGGTGATGAACCCATGCCGTTAATGGCGTTAACAGTAGAGTCTACCATATATATATATATAAATATATATATGTATATACAGTAGACTCTGCTGTTAGCGGCACTCTAAAAGACTTTGCATGGACTTGACAGCTGCGTAGGGTCCTTCTGCGTAGGGAACATATATATAAATATACAGTATATATATATATATATATATATATATATATTGAGATGCTATAGGAGTGCTGCCTGGTTTTTTTTGGATCTATATATAACATATAGCCAGTAGTCCCAGTAGTCCAGCAGTCGCCTTCACCAGTAATTGATAGCTGTATACAGGCAGGCTGGTGGTGCATGCAGTTTTTGCTTTTCTACCATATGTTCATAATGCTGCTGTACCTGTATGATTAAATTGTCATGATTTTTATGTTCTTGTTCTCGTCTTTGTTCTGCCCTTACATATGTAAAGCTCCATGGAACCAATGGTGCTATATAAATATATAATAATAATAATAGTGCTTATATATTTATCGTGTTTTTCTTCTCTTGATCTCTATAAATCTCTTCTTTTGTATTGAAACGACGATCAGGTATTGAGTGAGCAGATGTAGCAGAACTGAGTGTCGCTTACCTCAAATAAGTCAGTTTATCTTGATTCTGATGTAAACATGTTACATTATGCTTCCTTACAACTTTATCATGGCATATATCAATACAGCCTTAAAGGGAACCTGACCCCTCCAAATCGGTCCACAGCCTCTAAAAACCTGTCCCTGCACCTTCCTATAAGGTTTCATGCAATACCTCTCTTTCCCTTTGGTGATTATGTAAAGTGCAATAATCACATTTATTACTTGGCAAATCTGTGGCTTCTGCTGCCCTGAGGATCGCAGTGGGTGTTCCCTCTGGCACCTTATCACCCAATGGGTGTGAAAATGAATGCTGATGATCTTGTGTAAGATCGCTGGGTAGGCTTAGCCGAAATGACACAAATCACGTCACCTCCAGCGCTGTGACGTCGATACACCCTTTGGGTGAATGGACGAAACGTACGCTGCGCATTGCGCATGAGCGAGGTGTTATTTACACAATGCGCAGCGTGAGATCCGTCCATTCACCTAAAGGGTGTATCGACGTCACAGTGCCGGAAATGACGTGATTTGCGTCATTCCGCCTAAGCCCGCCTAGCGATCCGACAGGATCATCAACATTCATTTTCTCGCCCATTGGGACGTGAAAAACAACAGTGGAGGTGGCGATAAGGAGCCAGAGGGAACACCCACTGTGACTCCTCGGGGATTCAGAAGCCGCAGATTTGCCAGGTAATAAATGTGATTATTCCACTTTACATAATCTCTAAAGGAAAAGAGAGGGATAGCTTGAAACCTTATAGGAAGGTGCAGGGACAGGTTTTTAGAGGCTGGGGACCAATTTGGAGGGGTCAGGTTCCCTTTAAAGAGCTATGTGACAGATTCAGCTCTATTACATCTGTGTTGTACACTTTTCCTTGGTGGGGGTGGGGTTGTCTTCAATAAGAAATTGCTCTTATTATCTATTTTCTACAATTCAATTCAAAAGTACAATTCTTTTTTTCAAAAAGTTCAAGAATTGCTACAGTCTAATATCATAAGGAACCAATAAGGTTTTGTCATTTGCATTATTAAATAGTGAATAGAAGTTGGACTTTACATTCGTTAACTTATAGTGTTGTAATAGCTGAACATCTCAAATTGTTAAAATTAAAATGTAAGTTTTATTTCACGTCTCCTCTGAAATGTTAGGGACGCAGTGGAGCTGTTGCGTTTCAGTCTGTCATTCTTTGCTTTTGATATTATACTTGTTGGCGGTGGTTTTTAGAAGTTGTAGACTGCAGTCACTTTGGGTTTGACCATTTGATAGCTTATGCTTTATACAATATGTTAAAAATCCTAGAGTTGTGTTTGATGTGTTCTCCGGAAGCTTGTAATGTTCCCTTGTGGCTGAGCTGAGTTTCGATACAACTCATAAAGAGAACACAGTGAAGCAGATTTATCGACCTTGTAGCGTCCGGTTAATATATATCTGCCACAAGGGTTTTATTGGGTCACTTGGATATTTTTTTGTAGAGATAAATTCTTAGACACATTACTGTTCAGTTCTGCAGCAAAAATTCCCTATATATACATACCTGCTTCTATACCAGGTCTCAGGTAAAGCTAGCTTTACACCATGGTTCTTGGGATCCTATTCTGTCCAGTTTGAACAGGACAAAATAGGATCGGGTTTTCCCTCCCATGTGTCCCTATGGAGCCGGATTGGTCCTATTTGACCATCTGTTTTTGTGCATTTTGAGCCGCTTTTCGTTTTTGTCCGTTTTTTGACCTCCCCAATAACGGAGCCTGCAGCATTTTTGAGCTCCGGTGAAAAAATTGGGCAAAATCGGACAGAATTGGATCCAGGGCAATCCGGCGCACATAACATAGGAGTCTATGGGCGCCAAGTCCGTGGAAAAATCAGATCTTTCCCGGATACGATTTTCAGCACAGAGCATGCTCTGAAATCCTGAAATCCTGCCATACAAACGTCAGCACCATGGACACCAACACTTTCACATTCACAGACTGTGAACTCAGCATTAAGTATAGTGGCAGAGCAGATGTCAGCACCATGGACAGTGGCAGAAAACAAATCCTGAAAAAAACAGGATCTGGGACCATATTTGGCCACACTTTCTACACATCCAGTCCTGTCAGGTTCTGTCAGGGTGATCCTGCAAAAAGCAGGATCCACCCTGGCAGCTAAAAAACGTGGTGTGAAGCCAGCCTAAGGCTGAGTTCCGATGCTGCACTAAGTTCCATGCACCACAATAATAAATAAATCTAATATAAGGAGATCCACTCAGATTCTGATTTAGGAGACACATTAAAAGGCACAAGTTAAATCGAGAACTGCTATGTTTTCTTGAAAATAGTGATGAGCGAGTGTAATCGTTACTATTCGCTCCTCGCACGGATAGTATGGTATTCGGGATACTTGTTACTCAGCGAAGCATAAGTGATAGTGTGCAGCTCACCGGTCAATACCTCTTAGGGTACAGTCACACCAGTACACCTCGCCGGAGATATCACCGGTGACGAGCGGGAATGTTTACACGCGGCGATACCTCCGGTGACGCATCGGCGATGTTACAGGCGTCATCGCCGCTGGGGTGTCTCCAAACCCCAGCGGCGATGCTGTAACATGGGAGCTTATGGCTCCCATCGACTGTAACATCGCCGATCGGCATGTTACATGGGGCGATGTGTACACATCACCCCACAGTGGTCGCCTGGTTTCAGAGCAATGCTGGGAAACCAGGTGACCACTCAGAGGTGATATTTCGCCTCATTATTGCTCCTTTACACTAGGCGACGCAGCGGCGCTGTCGCCGGCAATAGGCCACGCCCCTGCGTTGCCCATGTAATCAGCGGCGATATGTCCTCGTGTGATGGTACCCTTAGTGTGCAGCATTCTTTCATCGGAGCAAATGACTCATTGCTGGCAGGGCAATTTTCAACTCAGAAAATAGGAAACATCAAGCTCCACGTCTTTCTCAAAATCCTAAGGTTTATTAGAATGTATCAAAATTCCATCAGTATTGAGATGTTTTGACCATTGCGCTAGTCTAAACATAATACTCAGCGAGTATCGCTGATGCTCATTGATGTGTTGATCGTTATCGATCTGACACATATTGCCAGCTCCCTTCAGTGCACAAAGGTAGTCAGCACCTCACTGAGAGCCTCTTCCATGATAGCGTCTCTGGGGGGCACAGTAAGGTGTTTTATGCACTAGAAATGCAAAAAAGCCCGCCCTCCCGCCCTGTCCTGGAAAGACTCGTTTTATGGCCGGATGTGTATGGGCAGAGCCTATCACTAATTGACTAACACTGGACTCACTATTTGGACGAATATACGAGTATTAAAAACTACTTGTTATGAGTATAGCGAGTGCGAATACTTTGCTACTCGCTCATCACTACTTGAAAATCTTTAACTGCCATCTCCAAGACTTCTCTCGTGCTGCACCTACAGTCTAATCCCAGTTGTGGAAGCTTTACAATGAATTTGGGTTTATAGCTTGTTCACATGGAGTTTTGATGTGGATTTTGTAGTTGATTCCTTTCAGAAATCCACATCAAAGATTATATAAAGAATCTGCAGAGCTGTTTTTAAATTGATGTAAAATCCTCAGGGTGACAAACAGGTGACTACACGGAGACTCTTTGTAGTCTTACTGATGAATTCTACCAAGCCACTACCGTAGTTCACAAGAAAACATACAAGAAGAGGGCTGCAGCTCTAGCTCGATGAGCCCAATGCAAGCTGTCCTATTTTCCCCAACCTTACCACTTGTTTCCCCTGTGTTTTTGCTTCTGTTCTACTTATATCAGTGTTTATATATATTTTTGATCATTGATTGATTCATGCAGCAATATTCTCTATTCTTTGTATAACGCACACTGTAACTAATACACTGTTCCCATCATCTTCTACAGATGGTAAGGTTTACAGAGTAGGTTCTGTCTTTCTTATGTTCTGCATAATATTATATGTTGGCTTTATAGAAATACTTGTTATTACTATTACCCCAGAATACATATAATTCTGCAGCTAAATAATTATTTATTATTATAGCATCATGTATTCCATAGAGCTTTACAGGTGAATAGGAGAATACATAGGCAATTAAAATAATTATGAGCAATACAAGGCACAGACAGGTACAGGTTACATTTTATGTAACTAAATGGAAACTAATGACTACATTATTAAGTTTTGTTATGATATAAATGTTAATAAAAACTATTTGAATCAGGAGGAGAGAATTCCCTGCCCCTGAGGGCTCACAGTCTACAAGAGATGGGTGAAAATAGAATTAGGATGAGGAGAGAGGACCCTTGCCCACACAAGGGGCTCACAGTCTACAAGAGGGAATGAGTGGAGGGATACAGTAGGAGAGGGGAGAGGACCCTGCCCACAAGGGCTCACAGTCTACAAGGAATGAGTGAGGATACAGTAGTGAGGAGAGAGGACCTTGCCCACGAGGACTCATAGTCTATAAGAGATAGGTGAGGATACAGTAGGTGAGAAGAGAGGACCCTGCCTGCGAGGGCTCACAGTCTCTACAAAAGATGGGTGAAAATACATTATGAGAGGAGAGAGGCCCCGCCCGTAAGGGCTCACAGTCTGCAAAAATGGGTGAGATTACAGTAGGTGAGGAGGGAGGACACTGCCATGAGAGAGTTCGCAGTCTACAGGAGATGGGTGAGGATACATTAGGAGGGGAGACAGAGGACCCTGCCTGCTAGTCAAAAATTGATTGGTGAGGATACAGTAAGTGAGGAGAGAGGACCCTGTCCGTGAGGGATCACAGTCTAAAGGGATGGCTGAGGATACAAGGAGAGGGTAGAGCTGGTCGTGTGGTGGTTTAGTAGACTGAGGATCACTGCAGGTTGTAGGCTTGTTAGAAGAGGTGGGTCTTCAAGTTCCTGTTGAGGGTTTCCATAGTCGGCGATAGTCTGATGTGTTGCGGCAAAGAGTCCCAGAGTATGGGGATGCATGGGAGGCATCTTGTATACGACTGTGAGAAAAATACATAAGAGGGGAATAGAGAAGGAAATCTTGAGAAGATTGCAGGTTACATGTAGATGAATATCGGGAGACTATATAACAGATATATGGAGTGGACAGGTTATGGATGGCTTTGTATGTCATGGTTAGGGTTTTGAACTGGATTCTCTGGGTAATAGGAAGCCAGTGATGGCAGACAGGAAAAGCTGGGGAAAGTGCACAAATAGCGCAATAAATGTCCACCATTATCTCACACACAATACTAAAGGGATAAATGATCAATCCAACCAACTAGGTTTGTTTTGCTATTTGACTATTTTTTTCTTACTTTTCATGGCTTAAAGTTTTTTGTTGCATAGAAAGTTTACATGGTTTTTCATTTGGAGACATCTTCTTTGATTGCATAATGCTTTAATAAAATGCTGCGAGTCCTGCTCTATTGCACTCTTGTTACTATAAAGTCATCCGACACTTGTGATCATTAAATATAATATAAAAGAAAGACATCATTATTTGTATTTGTTAAGCCCGGGGCACATGTCTTTTATGTAAGAACAAGCTTTGCCATCATTACTTTGCCATTATCAGATTTCATAGTTTTTGTTTCTTCTGAACCTTCAATAATTGAATGTAAATTCTTCTTTTTTTCCCCATTGTTTATTTTTTGCAAATATTTTTGTTTATAAGTATTCATTAAAAAATTATGATTTTATTTTTACCTTATTGTTTTGGATGTGTTGTATGTAATTCAAGGAAGACTTTTCTTTAAGTTGGTTTATTTAAAATGATTGACTGGTAATGGATATTTGCCATATTAAATGGAGAGGATTTTTATTTTTTCTATATGTCTATTGTTTGATGGGTTCTCTTTCTCTAAGTGATCAACTTTGGCAAGTAAATCCTTACAAATTACCTTTAACAAGTCTCTTAAGAATATAATTGCCATGTTAATCACATGGTTAATCATGTTGCTAATGCATACATTCAGAATACATCTGTTAAGAAAGCAAATTCATCTCATTAAAACAATTTCTCATATTGGACAAATGTCACCCATATTCAGATTAACTCTTAAGGTACCGTCAGAAGCGCAATCTCGGCAGGCGATGTGTGGCGATCTAACATGCGTGCTCATGTTTTTCATGCCCGCCTCAGATCACCGATGGCGGCATCACACGCCTCAATTTCGCCCTGAAGCTAAGGCGATGTGTCGCTCTGGAAATCGCTTACCTACAGCAGAACTAATCTTGCCTCATTCCATCGCCGCTTCACGCGCCGCAATCTCAAAGGCAATGTGGGCGTACATGTTCAGCGCGGCGAGGAGATAGGCGTGCACAGTGGTTTACACCGCGCCCCATACACGCTCATTGCACAACGCAACATCGTTACGATTGGTCAGCCTGTTCTGGAAGGCTGGCTAATACATGACACCATTGTGTACGGAGTTTGCACTGAGTTTGCGGACGGTTGTGTAGCTGAAGATGTGTGTGGTGCTGAACAGACAGCTCTTCAAATATGGCGTGGTGTCAACTGACAGCCAATGGGAACACAGTAGCCCACACCAATCATCTCAGACGGGGCGGGGACTACAGCACGCTGAGGCACGCCTATGGGAAATCAGAGGCAACGCTCTTTCCATCACTATCGCCCTGTCACACCCACAACACAGAAATATCGCCTTAATGATTGCGGCTGATTACTGAGCACTGATCAGGAATCAGGCGACGGCCAATGGGCGATTTATCGCCACGAAATCGCCAATCACATGCTACCACTGTGAGGCAATTTCACGGCAATTGCGCCAGGGCGACATATCGCCTTTATGATTTCCAGGCGAGATTGTGGCGTGTGACGGTACCTTGACGTTCCTGCAGATTGTTAAGACATGGGTCCTATAAATCTTATAATCAGGCAAAATACTATTTAAGTGAAAACTATTTGTACTTAAAATTGAAATTTAGAATTTGCGCTAGTATAAAATCTACTTTATGTTACTGGATTACTTAAATTGAATTCTTCGTATTACAATATATTCATGAAACGTCAATTAACACTATTGGGTTTTCATACGTACAATACCCAGAGCTGGTATTCATGAAGGTTTTATATTTAATTAAGCTATATGAGCTGCCTGTAAATCATGATGAAATGTAGAATATCTTTATGGAGTGGACAGATTAAAGTTGCTCAATTTATGGGAAGTCTAGTAGGTATAATCTACAAATGTGTGTAACTGTACACTCTACTAAATATAAGTTCCACAGCTGGATGTGTTAAAAAATGGTCCTGTGCTGGGAACATTTTATCAGTTCAGCCCTGTAATGTGCTGTATAAAGTCCGTATCATAGGTTGCTTTCACATTGCGTTGAAACACACTTTCAGTGGTCCCGTTGGGGCTTAAGTCCAAACAGCTCCCCCGCAAAACGAGAATCGGACAAATATGCCAATGGGGACATTGAATTCAATGGTGCAGATGAAATCAACATGTCCTCCCTCCTGCACCATTTTTTGGAGTATTTTTGTATGTTTGTGTGTCTGCCTGCAGTTAAAGCAGTAAATGTATATTCCCAAAAATGGGTCAAGAGAGCGCACATGTTGACTCAGTCTGCCCCATTAAAGTGAATGACCCCTTCCATGCCTAAGTTTGTAGCCCTTATTTGAGGGGGTTTGGATGTAAGCCCTGACGGGACCACTTGAATGTTAAGGAAGCCTTAGAAATAAGCAGATCTTTTGAAATTCAAATTCTCCAACTTTACTGAATTTTTCCCAAAATTTGATTTATGCTCAGTAAATCAATGCATATCTCAGTACTGTAAAGCTTGTAATTGCTCACAAAATACAGGTGGAGAAGAGGAGAGAGACAACATTGCTGATCATAAAAGCTTACACTTTACAAGTGAGAAAAAGGGAGGATCCTACTGACCATAAGAGCTTAAACTCTACAGGTGAAAGAGGGAGGACCCTGCTTACTATAAGAGCTTACACTTTGAGAGAGAGAGAGAGAAACAGATCCCTACTGATCATAAGTGCTTACACGCCACAGGTGATAGAGAGAAGATCCTGCTGACTATAATAGCTTACAATGTATAGGTAGGGGAGAGAATACCTTGTTGACAATGAGAAATCACACTCCGTGAAATGAAATAGAGAGAGGTCTTCACTGATCATAAGAGTTTATATGCCAGAGGTGAGAAATAGGACCCCACTGCCCATAAGAGCTTATATTCTAATGGATTGAGAGATTTATCTAGTGATTCTGGAGATGGGGAATCACTCTGCCATACAAACTGTGCTCCACTAGGAACCATTGATCTCTGAGCATGATAATCCGTACAATATCATAGCTGCCGGGAAATAAGGAGAAGGCCCGCACGACATTGCAAAATGACATTTGCCTGTTCTCTGATGTTTCTGCAGTGTGAAAAATGGGGCAGAGCATAGGTTCTTTTGCAACTTTAATCAAATCTCAACAAGTTTGACTTTGCATGAAGCTGAGTATTTATTATTATTATTCATTATTATAGCATCATTTATCCTATGGCGCTTTACATGTGAAAAGGGGCATTCATAGACAAGTAAAATAAGCATGAGCAATTCAAGGTACACACAAGTACAGAAGGAGAGAGGACCCTACCCACGAAGGCTCACAGTCTACAAGGGATGCGTTAAGATACACTAGGAGAGGGTAGAGCTGGTCTTGCGACCGTTCAGTTGACTGAGGAACACTGCAGGTTGTTGGCTTGTCAGAAGAGGTGGGTCTTCAGGTTCCTTTTGAAGGTTTCCAGAGTGGTCTAGTCAAATTTCAGGAACACAGTGCAAGTGCAATGCAGCCAAACACAGCCAAGCGCAGATGTGAAAAGGGCCTTACACACCTTGATGAATAGGGCCTATGACTGTTTGCATATTGGAGTCAAAACTGTTGGGTAATTTATTTTTCCCTATTTAGTAAGCATTATATATTTCATTTATTTCCCTTTTTTAGCCTGTGTTGACTTACCTATGTATGGCTCTCTAAATATACAGTGTTGGCCAAAAGTATTGACACCCCTGCAATTCTGTCAGATAATACTCAGTTTCTTCCTGAAAATGATTGCAATCACAAATTCTTTGGTATTATTATCTTCATTTATTTTGTCTTCAATGAAAAAGCACAAAAGAGAATGAAGCAAAAAGCAAAACATTGATCATTTCACACAAAACTCCAAAAATAAGCCGGATGAAAGTATTGGCACCCTCAGCCTAATACTTAGTTGCACAACCTTTAGCCAAAATAACTGCGATCAACCGCTTCCGGTAACCATCAATGAGTTTTTTACAATACTCTGCTGAAATTTTAGACCATTCTTCTTTGGCAAACTGCTCCAGGTCCCTGATATTTGAAGGGTATCTTCTCCAAACTGCCATTTTTAGATCTCTCCACGGGTGTTCTATGGGATTCAGGTCTGGACTCATTGCTGGCCACCTTAGAAGTCTCCAGTGCTTTCTCTCAAACCATTTTCTAGTGCTTTTTGAAGTGTGTTTTGGGTCATTGTCCTGCTAGAAGACCCATGACCTCTGAGGGAGACCCAGCTTTCTCACACTGGGCCCTACATTATGCTGCAAAATGTGTTGGTAGTCTTCAGACTTCATAATGCCATGCACACAGTCAAGCAGTCCAGTGCCAGAGGCAGCAAAGCAACCCCAAAACATCAGGGAACCTCCGCCATGTTTGACTGTAGGGACCGTGTTCTTTTCTTTGAATGCCTCTTTTTTTCTCCTGTAAACTCTATGTTGATGCCTTTGCCCAGAAAGAGAGAACATTCTTCCAAAACGTTTTAGGCTTTCTCAGGTAAGTTTTGGCAAACTCCAGCCTGGCTTTTTTATGTCTCGAGGTAAGAAGTGGGGTCTTCCTTGGTCTCCTACCATACAGTCCCTTTTCATTCAGACGCCGACGGATAATACGGGTTGACACTGTTGTACCCTCGGACTGCAGGGCAGCTTGAACTTGTTTGGATGTTAGTCGAGGTTCTTTATCCACCATCCGCACAATCTTGTGTTGAAATCTCTTGTTTGGTTTGGTGTGGAATTATATCCAATTTGGCTTTAGGACAATTCTTTTTGTGTTTTCTTCATTGAAACAAATTAAATGAAGATAATAATACCAAAGAATTTGTGATTGCAATCATTTTCAGGAAGAAACTGAGTATTATCTGACAGAATTGCAGGGGTGTCAATACTTTTGGCCAACACTGTACTAGTTTGCTACACACTTTGTTTTCACCTTGGTAGCTTTTTATTTTTCATACATTGTATACACTAGGAGAAGATTTTAAGGATAAAATAGTAATATAAGGTGTAAACGTTTTGTTGAGCAATAGTCAAGCATCACTTTGATGATGCCATTTTAAAACCCCTTAAAGGTAACCTGTCACAAGGTTTGAAGCCACTATGCCACCATAGTGCAGCTGGGGCTCACCTTTCCGAGCATACCAATTTTGAAACAGGGTATTTTGATGTGATGTAGGTAAAGAAAATACAAAGGGAGAGCCCAGGATTTTAGTCCATCAACATCTGGGACATTTGTATTTTGTAAATCAAGCCATATAAGGTTACCTTAAAAAGTTGATTCTGAATTTTAACATTAATGTTTATTGTCCTATAGTAATCATTCCCAATCTTTTTTTTAACTTAAAAGCTACATTGAGCTCTGCAAGAGGGTTTCAAGCCACATTCAGCTCCTTTCTTCCCTATGGTAGTGAAACCTTTTGCCCATAATACTGTTGTAATGGCATAATGCAAAATACACCAAAGCAGTATAGTTGCATCTACAAGTTCCCACTTTTCAATTATTTGGTATTCTTACGTCAATCAGTCCCTCTATTTAGCATTATCATCCTATGTCCAGCTTAGCACTTACTTAATTTATCTCTCATTCCACAAGGTCAGTATATGAGTAGCCAGATCTGCTCTTCAAGTTGGGGCTAGTTACAAATGTCAATAACTTCAGACCTTCTATTCATAACTGCTTGTTACACCTAGTGTTAATTCACCAAACTGTCAAACAGCTGCAAGCTACACATCACAGGCAAGAAAGCAACAGGTTGGGGATCCCTGCCCTATAGAATTGCTGAACAACAAGGGCACATTTGTGTGCAATCAGTTTCTCAATTATATTTAAAGTGTAACCATAATTAAAATTTTATTTAATAATAATGTAGAACAAGTGATTGTAACCAACGTTCACATATACTTTGTTAATGAAATCAGAAGGGAAGCCACTTAAATAAACTTTCACAAGATGTCCTCAGCAGACTGTGTGTGAAGCCTATTCTCAGTCACCTTTGTCTTCAGGAGCCTTGGCCTTTAATGCATTCACAACACAGATGATAAGACCACTGTCAAGTTACCTCATGCTGGCACCCTGCTGAGTTCAAATAGCTGCTGTGAGATCTTATCTGACTCCTTGTTCACATGACCTCTGCTCTGTGCTCTGTGATCACACCGAGCGGAGCCATGTGAATGGAGGTGTCGGCATGAGGTAATCTGACAGTCTTATCATCTATATTGTGAACACAGTATAGGCCCATCATCCACCTAAGAAGATGGAGGTGACTAAGAATAAGTTTCACACACAGCCTGCTGAGGACATCTTGTGGAGGTTTCTTTTAATGGTTTCCTTCCTGATTTATTTTAAGTATATGTGAAAGTTGCTTATAATCACTTGCTCTACATTACTATTAAATAAAAATTTAAACGACGGTTACACTTAAACATTCTGGAATTACTATGCTGGCAGAGAATTTTATAGAACGAGAATGTTGGAGGACAACTGGAAACCAACAGATAGAGAGCAAGAAGACCAAATGTTCTTTGAAACACACACTATGGGGCAGATTTACTACTCATGCTTATTTTTCAGACAGAATTAATTTAGATTAAACAACCATAAAATGCACAAATATATTACAATGGCTCATGCAGAATATCAATTTTGGTGAACTCAGGGGGAATGTCTAGCCTTACTTTACCTTGCACCACCTCTCAACTGACTTACTTATTTTTAGCTCCCAAAAAACAAATTTGATATATATTTTCATAAATATGCTTAGCCTAAACTATTTTCTAGACATTTGACAAAAGTGTCTATTAAAGGGAACCTTTAAATGGAGAGAGACAGCACCACATACAAAACGGGATCCTTCACACTTTCTTTATTCCAGCACACCAGTGCAAGCGACGTTTCGGACTGTATCCTTTCTCCAGCAGTCCGAAACGTCGCTTGCACTGGTGTGCTGGAATAAAGAAAGTGTGAAGGATCCCGTTTGGTATGTGGTGCTGTCTCTCTCCATTTAACTGTTCTCTGACTGGGATGACTCCCTGGTAGGACGTGCACCATTATGGAGGTTTGATATTCCCTCATTTACCGTGGGTGCTGCTGGCTCTATATTTAGTTATTAAAGGGAAACTGTCACCTCCATAAAGCCCCCCAGGCTATCACTACCTGTCCCTGCACCTTCCTATTACTACTCTAACTATCCCTTTATGTGCTAAATGTATCCTGTGACTGTTCAATAAAATGTATTTATAATTTACTGGGGCGTATGTTAATGAGCCGGGGGGCTACCATTGCTAGCCCCCCTGGGCATCCTCTTTTGTCCCTCTCGCCACCTCCTGCTGTCTTTTTCACACCCAATTGGCATGATATTGAAATCAAATTGTGTGCCCCCCAGCCTGCTTCTCCATTCTGCCACCTTCCTGGTATGATGCCAATTGCTTCTTTTCCGGAACTGCGGAGCCCAATAGAAACCCGCTGCTTACCTTGACAACCAGCCACACACAAAGCTGCAGGATGTGCGCTTTAGCTGAGCGCACAGGAAAATGCGGATAAAGATGCCTGTACACCTTAGATAGCTGACAGACAAATTCTCTCCATTTTACCCAACTCTCTTCTGGCTTAACCACACATTTCTTCTCACAGGGGATATAGACATGTTCACATATTGTGATGCTAGTCACCACACGTACAAGAAGAAGTAGAATAGTCAATCATTCAGGTCAGACACCGGAAGAGTATGTCAAGACAGAGGGAATAAAATAGAGGCATAGTTAAAGCATAGCCGTAGTCTAAATTTTTATTTGATAATAATATAGAACAAGTGATTTTAATAAACTTTCAAATATACTTCCTTAGAAAATTCTGGTTGAAAACCATTCATAAACCTTCCACAAGGTGTCCCCACTGCACTGTGTGTGAAGCAAACATATGTTTTTTATCAGTCACATCCGTCTTAAGTGAATTTGGGAAATGTATCCATATAAGGGAAAGGGGGCGAGGCCTACACTGCTGACTGCAGCTGGTGAGGAAACAATTTATCAGATTATCTCAGCCTACAGCACAGTTGCTAAGCAATGTCAGAATGTCAGGATCAGTGAAAACTCCTCTTTCCTTGGCACAAGCTTCTGATCTGTCATTTGGCTCCACACTGCTCAGTCACAATCTCTGCTTCTCTGCTGTCACAATGCAGTTTTTAAAAGAGCGCAGAAATATGTGAGAAAATAAGTCATATGGCATAAAAAAGCATTATCTTAGCTGCCATGTGACCCATCATTAAAAACAGTGCAGTATTGTTTTGTTTTGGTTTTTCAATTAAATCACATTTACACGTTAAGTCATGGTCCGGGGTCAGTTATCTGAAGAGGAGCGGGTCAGAGCAAAGAGACAAGACAGAAGAATGGTCAAACAAAGGCAAGGTCAGGCAGGAAAACATCAATTCCCAGAACACAGATTCAAGAGATCAACTTAGCACCTCAGAGCTGAAACAAAGACTGTCAGTGCTCTGGGAGAAACTGTAGAGTTAAAAGGCTGCACAATTAAAGGAGACATGGAGCAGCTGCAAAATCTCAGCACAAGCTAGAAAGAGACTGGGCGACTGAGCTGTCAGCAAGAAAACCAACAGCCCAGCATATCCCAGCTCTAGATAAGATTACTAAGAGGTCAATCACCCAGCCCAGCACATCGTGATTGCAGAGCAAAGGAATCACATATATTATTTTGCCCTGAACACACATACACACCCTGACATCATGGAGCAGAGAGGAGTGGGTATTGCCTCTAATGGTTGCATATTGAGTCCTTGGCTTCCATTTCTAAACATGCATGTGTGGTGGAACAGATGTGTGTATGTGGAATTAGTGTATGAAAGGAATTTGTTATGGCAGACAAGTTGTATGGGAACCGTAAAATGTTTCTAAGAGTCATGATTTTTACACTTGGTTGTACATACAGGCAAGGAAAATCTACAGAATACCATGTTATGTATGTAGATGCATTTATATATACATGATCTAGTACCGGATAGTGGTGATTTATTTGTTGTATCTTAGGCTATGATTGGGTCGTTTCAATAGGACTCGTACATTTATGGGTAATGGTCCCGTTGTCTGGTTTTTCTTGAATCCTTCCTTCTAGCCCATGTTTAGTGGAAGACGTGAACTGTCCACAGTGGATGTTCAATATCTTATGTACCATAGTTTGGATACAATCTACTGTATATTGTGAGATTTTTGGTAGTTTTAGCAGCTATTAAATGCTCTTGCCATTGCCATTAACAGACAGGAGCTACGTTCATTGGATGAGGTGACACAATAATGAACATTTTACTGCATTGCAGTCTGTTTTTTCTTGATTGCTATGAATCACAGAATAGTTACTTCTTTCCAAGGTAATTCCTTTCTCTGATAAGATATCAATTTGTTGCCTTGCTTGAACAGGGAAATTACATTGCAAGTAATTGAATTCATTGAGCTAACTCTATCCTTCTGTAGCATAGACAATTCTAGTTGGTGGTATCTTTACTTTCTAAGACCTCCCATGGGTTATGTGCCACAAGAAGATTGTGTAGTATGTTATGCTATGGCTGTTAATTATATTAAGTGTTATTTATCACTTACAGCAGCAATGTTGTTTCTGCATAGCAGAAAACATATACACATTGTAGAACACTTGTCAAAGTCATGTAGTAGATAATTTATATTGTCTCAGCGACATGATAAACCATGTATGTGAGAAAATGAAAAAGCTTGGTAAAAATGTCCGCTAGTGCTCACAAGAACATTTGCATTTAGAATAAATGTATATGCATAGATTAAAATGACAATGTCATATTCATGCAGAATAGGAAAAGAAAGGAATCCAGCATCCGCCCAGGTAAGTGAAGCATGCAAGTTTTTATTTAAGTAACATGCAGAAAACCCATTAAAAACTTAATGTACTAGACCCCGCATCATGACCTACGCATTTTGGGTATCCCATACCCTTAATCATGACACCATGTCATGACTAAAGGCCACGTCACATCTGTCAACATCACCGCTGATTACATAGGCGATGTAGGCGCGTGGCCTATCAGCGGTGACATCGCCCCTGTGTCGCCTAATGTAAAGGGGCGATGTCGGCGCGTCTGAGTGGTCGCCTGGTTTCACATCAGTGATGTGAAACCAAGCGACTGATCTGGGGCATGTGTCCACATCACCCCATGTAAATGGCCGCCGGCGACTTGACAGGCGATGGGAGCCATAGGTTCCCATTGTCCTGCATCGCCGCTGGGGTTTTGAGAGACCCCGGCGGCGATGCCGCCTGTCAGATCGCCGGCGCGTCGCTGGAGGTGTTGCCCCATGTAAATAGAGGATGGCGACACTGGTGGGGTGCCTAAAACGTGCGCGCTCCCGCCAGTCACCGCCGACATCTCCAGCGCCGTCGACAGGTGTGACGGCACCCATAGGGTACCTTTACACGCGGCTACATTTCTAGGGTGGCTACAGGTAACTTACTGGTTGCAGTGAAATCATGGAGAGATTATTCCATTTGTACACAGCAACAAGATAGAACCTTGTCTCCATGATTTCACTGCAACCAGTAAGTTACCTGTAGCCACCCTAGAAATGTAGCCGCGTGTAAAGGTACCCTTAGGGTATGAGGTACAAGAAACGCATAAGAAATGACGTGACCTCTGTTGAAGGACTATGATTTTGTGGTTAGTATCCTCAGGCAGGCAAAATTAAGCAGCAACGCAACATGGAATGGAACAATTGTAACATCAGGGGTCCTGGGAAGTGACAGAGGTGCCAAATAGATGCTTGGTCGAGCATGCACTGGCCAAAGGGAAACTTGCAATGAAAGATTGTACCAAACTGACTACCATAAAACTTCATTCATTCATTAATTTCTACTAAACATATACAATTCATTGATTCACCTAAACTGTTCATAAACATGGTGAATCATTTCACAAATGCAACCCAATCGTAAATCAAGTACATTTTCCTTCTGTTCAACTCAGTCTAAACTTTGACATATCGAAATTTGTCAGACGTGTTAAAAAATACATCTTTATAATAATAATAATCATAATTTTTAGTTATATAGCACTAAATATATTCTGCTCCACGTTAGAATTCAGAAGGGACATGTACAGACAATATGAGACGACACAATATGGCTGCCTTCACACTGGCGTTCCCCTCCGCAGCGTTCTGCGGAGGGGAATCACCATGTGAGCGCAGCCACCGCAAGCCCCTATGCTTATAATGGAAGCGCACAGTGCTGCGCATAACCTCGCATGACCGTGCGCACCCACTCACTGCCATATGTGATTTGTGTGCAGGCGGATGCTTGCGCACAAATCACACAGTCTCGTCCGCATCAGGAATGCAACATGTTGCGTTCCTGTTGCGGACGAGACTGTGTGATTTGTGCGCAGGCGTCCGCCTGCGCACAAATCACATATGGCAGTGAATGGGTGCGCACAGTCATGCGCAGTTAAGCGCAGCACCGTGCGCTCCCATTATAAACATAGGGGCTTGCGGTGGCTGTGCTCACATTGTGGATCCCCTCCGCAGAACGCTGCGGAGGGGAAAGCCAGTTTGAACCCAGCCTTTAGAGTAACACAATTCAACAGATAAAAAGAGGGGTGAGTGCCCTGCTTGAAAGCTTACTATCTATCCGTATATTCTGCAGATCCACTAAGGGAAGAGGACATCACTGCTTCTAAATGGTGAATCTGCTAAAAAAGGAAGCTGCTTATAAAGGATTCATTTTAATCGTTTACTTGCCTAAAGGCAACAGCAGCCAAACCATGCAGAGAAAGCTGTAGGTTTACAATGCTGCTTATATCCTCCTCTTTCTGCTGTTCCATAATATAGAGATCAATTTTATATTGTCACATATAACTACATTCAATAGAAAGTAAGAGATTCTCCTGTTTTTACATATAGGAATCTCCTCTTTCTCCCCCACATAGTTGTATCTCCCAGCTCAGAAGAACAGACACTGTCTAAACAGTGAGATGATGAACCAACTTAAATCTCCTCCTCTTAGGCTGCCTTCAGACTTGCAGATGCATCTGCAGCGTTTTGCAGATGCATCTGCAAGCATCTGCATGCAGACCGCGTCCCCTATGTTTATAATGGTGCGCACGGCGGTCTGCAGATGCTTGCAGACCGCCGTGCGCACCCATTCACTCCTATATGTGATCTGTGCGCAGGCGAATGCCTGCGCACAAATCACACACTCCCGCCCGCACCATGGACGTGAGATGTCGCGTCCCTGGTGCGGACGAGAGTGTGTGATCTGTACGCAGGCATCCGCCTGCGCACAGATCACATATAGGAGTGAATGGGTGCGCACGGCGGTCTGTAAGCATCTGCAGACCGCCGTGCGCACCATTATAAACATAGGGGCCGCGGTCTGCATGCAGATGCTTGCAGATGCCTCCGCAAAACGCTGCAGATGCATCTGCAAGTCTGAAGCCAGCCTTAGTGCAAGGTCATTTATCACTAAATTATCCAGGGTATTTTTTTTTTCCTAGATATGTTTAGTTGAGAAAGGTTCTAAAAGATAAGGGTTCCCACTACCACCTCCAGAGTTGTAAGCAACTTCTTTTATAGACACATTAAGGGCACGGCCACACTGGCGTGAAAATTGGACAACTGCAATGTGATTTTATCGCATTGCAGTCGGACCTATGTGAGCTAATCGTGTAGAACAGACCAGCATGTGTCAGACGATTTTTTCTCATTCAGATTCTGGATCAGAAAAAAGTTGCAACATGCTGCGACAGTATGCGATTCTCGCGTGAGAGTCGCCAATGCAAGTCTATGGGTCCAACAAAAAATCGGACCGCACACAGACCATCCTAGTGGCATCTGATTTTTTCACAGATACATTATCATTTTGTAGCTCAGAAAACGAAAATGTTCCTGTAATGGTACCTTTACATGCCGCCACAGGAAGGGAGAAACCACCAGGAATCGGACACAATTGTACGTGTTGCCATGAAATCACTACGAAATGGCGGCGTGTAATTCAGGAAGTTCCTTCCCGTGTCTGGCAGTTCCTTCGGATACCTGTTTCTGAGCCGTGCTCAAAAACAGGAAGGAACATTTCCTATGGTGGCAGCGTGTAATCGGGGCACAGGCACGGTATTTGCGTGGCCTAGTGAAATCCCAGAGGCGTGTCACAGCATCATGGTTACCACGCCCCATCAGCTATCATTGGTGGGAACTACTGGGTAACCATTGGCTGTCCCTGCACAGGGCACCATATTCAACGAGCTGACCAGTCACACTACACATTTGCAATAGCGTCATGTATTAGCCAGCCTTCCTGCGCTGGCTGGCCTATCATGATGCTATCGAATTGTCCAATCACCGTACGAGCGTCACGTAATACACAACTCTGTCATGCCTATGAATTTACGGCGCACAATATGTACGCCCATATTCCTTTGTGGTAGCGGCATGTAAATCTGGGAAGGTACTCCACAGGTAGCAAGCCGCGGCACCCGTCGGCACTTCCGGGGAACGCAAATACCTTCTGTGGAGCACGTTGTGGTGGCGTGTATATGCGGCATCGGTGACTGGTATCCACCGTTAGGCGTGTGCCTACCGGTTGCTGCACTCTGTGGCGGTGTGTAAAGGTACCTTGAGTGATTATACAGTAAAAGTAAATAGCTGCAGAGAAAAAAAACGGATTGCACATGGACAGCACACGGATGCCACACGGATCAAAAAACAGATGTCACTTGTCCAATTCTCCTGGATGGGAATCAGGCTGTTTGTTTACACGCCAGTGTGTCCGTGCCCTAAGGGTGCATTATAACAAGCTATTGGACTACAAAGGGATCATGTACACTTCTTGCTCTTGGGTCATCTTATGCTTTTGTCTACATAAAAACTATTAATATTATTTGTTATTTTTAATAATATTACTCTTTTTTATAATTTGGTATAATTTGGTGTCCCAATGTGCCATATCTTTGCTACTTTTTATTAGATTGTATCCATTTTTTTCTTTGCTTTATACAAAACATTGATCATTTTAAATGATTCGTTAAAAACTGAGGCCAGATGCATTGAGAGTTTGTTTACATAGATTGCATGTCATTGAAAAAAAAATTCTATGAAGTGAATTCATTATTGGTAGTAGATAAAATGCAGAGCAGTTAACAAGTTGGCTTTCGCATTCTTAGTTGCACTACTGCTTAAGGTATTCTAAGGCTCTGTGTCAACAGTGCACATTTATTGCGTATTTTGCCATGTATTTGGTGCATATACGGAGCAGATCTGCAATAAATCTGCAGGACAGTGTAGTATAGTGTATGGGAACTCAGAATCCTGCGTCTTTTTCCTCAATGAAAATGCTGCGTTTTTCAGTGCGGAAAGTCTGCAGCATGTCAATTATTGCTGCAGATTTTGCCACCAAAATGTAGCACTTCCCAATACATAATCTACCATTACACTTCTGGTCTCTCCCTCACTCTCTCTCTATCAGAAAATTATAACTTCATAAGGGGAGTAAAGCACACATAGGGTCTTATCTGATGTCAAAGGGAAAGAATGGTGTCAAGACCACTCACTTTATTGGGTTGTGAGGGTCACAACACTACAGTAGTATGACCAGCTGCAGCAACCACCAGGTTATATGAGACTACGTAGCAGAGATTGATAGGAGGTATAATGTGCTGCCATCCAAGAGTCCCAAGGTTGTCAGGATTCCAAAAATGTTATATCAAATAGCCTTTATTCATCTCTACGCGTTTTGTGAGACTGCTGCTGACTTCTTCAGGAGATACAGAGGATTACACACACGTGGCAACAACACCTATATATAACACACTCAGTGCTTCACTTTGCATACAGGACCTGTGATGATGTCACCTGATCACAAGAGTGTGATATTGTCAAAGATCCTGTATGCAAAGTGAAGCACTGAGTGTGTTATATATGGCATTTCTGCATTCTCTGGAATTCTGAACCCCAAAATGTCCGACTGTCCCCTACACTCGGAACCTTCAAGCAGAACCTTAAAACCCATCTCTTCAGAACAGCCTAAAGCATGCAATGACCATGGGGCCAAACCCCACCACCATGGACCCAGCGCTCCACCACCATCAGAAGCCTCGGGCGTTTCACCACCATCTGTATCGCGCGCTACACACACCCACTAGAGCAGACCCAACCTACTGTCTCTCTCCCCACTGCTCTGTAGAAGTAAGCCCACAAGGGCAGGGTCTTCTATCCCCTCAGTATCGGTCTGTCACTGTTAGCCTTGTTCGTTGTATTTTTAACTTGTTTTTATGTAACCCTTTCTCATGTACAGCACATAGGAATCAATGGTGCTCTATAAATAAATAATAATAATAATAATAATAAAATAGTGTACCCTTGTATCTCCTGAAGAAGTGAGAAGCAGTCTCACAAAACTGCATAGACTTTATTCACGAACATTTTTAATTACCGGTGGAAAGTTACATACAGCAGGAGGGAAAGAAAGAATGGAAACGAGTTCATTCGCGCTTTATTTAGCCCTCCACTGGTCCTAGCCGATTGGAAGTGATAAGTAAAGTGCGAAATGACTCGTTGTCCTTTCCTTCTTCTCCCTCCCTGCTGTATGTAACTTTCCACCGGTATTTAAAAATTTTTCGTGCATAAAGTCTGACACGGGTGAGTGCACCCTTTCTCTTCAATCTATATGATGTAGTATTTTATAAGTAGCACCCTGGGACTATGATTTGCACTTGAATTTGTTGCCATTTTATTATAGTGAGATCACAGAGCTATTAGCCTGTATCGTGCAATATTCGTGCCCGGCTTCCTTGTTTATATTTAATATAAAGTCAATAATACTTGGCACCTAAATGATGTGAAAATAAATAAGTTCTATTTGCAATCAAGATTAGAGATGTTTCGGTCAATCTTAGACCTTCATCGGTACAGATTCCAGGAGACATCTGTCAGAGGGGCGTTAAAGGGCAGCATCCTTTTAAAATTACAGTTTTGCCTAAGATTCTATACTACCATCAAGCTCTTCCCATCAGAATTCCATCTCCTTTTTCAAATCAGTTGCCCAGCTACAAACTGCCTTTATATGAACAATAAGAGTGCCAGGCTGGCAAAATCTATACTGTCTAGAACCAAGAGGGAGGGTGGAGTGGGGCTACCAGACATCAGACTGTATCACTTGGCGAGTCATCTTGCGGGGTAATAGACTGGTGCATACACAAAGACAACAGGCTCTGGGTTCAGATTGAACAGAATTTTACCACGTTCCAACTACATACACTACCCTGGGTATCACTGGGGAGGCAGGAGGGCCTACATAGTAACCCAACTATTGGACCCACACTGTTTGTCTGTAGCCGAGGCTTGATCTGTACATCAATGGTCCCCACCAACTCAACCCTGGTTCCGATAGTCATCCTGACATTAAGCCACGTATTGGGGACCCAGTGTTTGGTTCTTGGATTGAGGCAGGAGTGGATAGGGTGGAGAGCTGGGGAGGGGGAGACGCATGGCGTCTATTGAAACCTTGCATTCTATGTCATCTCTTAGCCCTTGGGATTTTGGAGGTGCCTACAGCTCAATCATTACTTCCACAGCCTACCACCAAAGACAGAGCTCCGTAGAGCCAAAACGGCTTTTGAGATAATGTGCCAAGGTTCGGGACCTTGTAGACAGCCCTCTCCAAGATTTACGCACTCTTGTATCTCCCCCAGATTTGCCCACACCTCCGTTATGCTGCAATGGGGTGGGATTTTGGGATGGAACTGAGCTTGGAGAAGAGATCTAGAATATATACATTGGCACATAACACATCAATCAGTTCACGCGCTCCAGAGGCAAACTATAAATTACTCACCCGATGGTACAGGGTTCCTTGCGCCTGCATAAAATGTTCCCCTCTATTGACCCTGTGTGTTGGAGGTGTGGGGGACAGAAGGTTCCCTCATGCACATTTTTTTTGGGATGCAAACAGCCTTAAACCCTTCTGGTCCAAAGTAAGTGAGATAGTTCGAGAGGTGACGAGCTATCGAGGGGGAACTGGGATCTGCGTTATTCCTGCTTCATCATTGTGAGATTCCTACAATGTACAATGCTCTATTGATTATGTAACAGCGTGTACCCTCTTGAGACATGAAGGCATCTAATGGATCTAAAGTAACAACCTGCCACGGAGGACTGCTTCACTTCCATACTCTTAAGGTTACACTGCGACACGCCGGAGATGTCGCGGGGACGGCGGTGCACGCACTTTTGGCGCCGCAGCGTTGCGACTCCACTTGTGAAACCAGGCGAGCTGTCAGAGCTGCGACAGCCTTTACATTAGGCGAGCAGGGATTCGCGAAGTCAGCCCTACTTGCCCAGTATCAGCGATCGCCAGTGTACGGCCTTACACAAGATTCCAAGACACATGGTTTAGCTTGCTCCATTTTCAGCAGACAGACCTACAAATAATGTTTAGGTATGGAAACATCTAGATAATAACAAACATGATGACAGGCACATACTTGGAGGAGGACTTCCCCACATCTAGCTCACCCCTCCCCCTTCCCCTTCTTTCCCCCTTTTCTCTTCTTTTTAGTTTTTTCTTCTTCTTTATGGATACTTGTATTGCTGTTACGTGAAGTGTTTCAGGTTCATTACACTTCTGTCTGGCAGTTGAGTGACTTAAAAACAGATTGTGCCGATATCTGGTTGTCCCACTATAGAGACCGCTGGCAGAGGCCTGTCTTGTAAATACGAGATTTTATGCTGACTTAATCTGTTTTGTTATTCTTATTAAAAAAGAATAAATAAAATTTATAAAAAAAAAAAAAAAAAAAGGGCAGCATCCACCGCTTACTGTGTAGCGTTCCCCAGTAATCAATGGATGCTGCACTTTAACGCCCCTCTGACAGACGTCTCCTGGCAATCTGTACCGATGAAGGTCTAAGATTGACCAAAATATCTCTGATCTTGGAATGCAAATAGAACTTCAACTTATTTTCAGAATGCCAAGTATTGTTGTGTTAACCAGTAGGGATGGGCGAATCTACTCGCTAGGACTCGTTACTCGGCGAGTAGTAAGGGACTCGCAGGACTCGGTACTCTGCGAGTTTCCCAGTGATTACTCGCGAGTCCAATGCAAATCAATATCAATCCTAGTTTTGTCAGAAACGCTGACAAAACTAGGATTGCCATTGTTTGCATTAGACTCGCGAGTAATCACTGGCTACTGTGCCAGTGATAGCAGGGAAACTCGCAGTTAACTGCTGTTTCTTTGCGAGCTGAGTCCAGCTGTCTTCTCTGTGCAGCTCCAGGGTCCTAGAGCCCGCCTGCTGCCTGATGTAGCAGTGCTGACATTGTTCTCAGTCTGCTCATTCCCTGTGTACAGACATGAATGTCTGTGCACAGAGATGATGTAGCAGTGCTGAGATTGTTCTCAGTCTGCTCATTCCCTGTGTACAGACATGAATGTCTGTGCACAGAGATGATGTAGCAGTGCTGAGATTGTTCTCAGTCTGCTCATTCCCTGTGTACAGACATGAATGTCTGTGCACAGAGATGATGTAGCAGAGCTGAGATTGTTCTCAGTCTGCTTATTCCCTGTGCATAGACATCTATATTTATGCACAGGGGATGTAGCAGAGAGGACATCGCGTTTTGGACTGCGTCGGACGGAAGAGGATTTTTTTAATTAAAGATGGAGTCCCTAATGGCTTTTTTTTTTATTTCTAATAAAAATTTTTCCTTGTGTTGTGTTTTTTTTAAAACAATTTAATAGAAATTCATGGTGGTCATGTCTAATATTGGCGTGACCGCCATAAATTTCGGGCTTAGGGCCAGCTGATAATACAAAGCTGGCCCTAACCTCTTTATTACCCAGCGTGCCACCGCTACCAGGGCCGCTGGAAGAGCGGGGTTCAGCGCCAGAGGATGGCGCTTCAATGAACGCGCCATCTTCTGGGGCGGCTGCGGGCTGCAATTTGCAGCGGGGGGTGTCCAGAAAGCTTGGGCATCCCTGCGCTGCAGATTCCAGCCCCCAGCTGCTTAGCTGTACCTGGCTAGACATAGAAATTGCGCGGAGCCCCACGCATTTTTTTTTAATTATTTCATGAATTTCAGAGTCAGAGTCTCAGAGTCAGAGTCTCAGAGTCAGAATCTCAGAATTTCATGAAATAATTAAAAAAAAATGCGTGGGGCTCCGCGCAATTTCTATGTCTAGCCAGGTACAGCTAAGCAGCTGGGGGCTGGAATCCGCAGCGCAGGGATGCCCAAGCTTTCTGCGCACCCCCCGCTGCAAATTGCAGCCCGCAGCCGCCCCAGAAGATGGCGCGTTCATTGAAGCGCCATCCTCTGACGCTGAACCCCGCTCTTCCAGCGGCCCTGGTAGCGGTGGCACGCTGGGTAATAAAGAGGTTAGGGCCAGCTTTGTATTATCAGCTGGCCCTAAGCCCGAAATTTATGGCGGTCACGCCGATATTAGACATGACCGCCATGAATTTCTATTAAATTGTTTTAAAAAAAACACAACACAAGGAAAATTTTTTATTAGAAATAAAAAAAAAAGCCATTAGGGACTCCATCTTTAATTAAAAAAATCCTCTTCCGTCCGACGCAGTCCAAAACGCGATGTCCTCTCTGCTACATCCCCTGTGCATAAATATAGATGTCTATGCACAGGGAATAAGCAGACTGAGAACAATCTCAGCTCTGCTACATCATCTCTGTGCACAGACATTCATGTCTGTACACAGGGAATGAGCAGACTGAGAACAATCTCAGCTCTGCTACATCATCTCTGTGCACAGACATTCATGTCTGTACACAGGGAATGAGCAGACTGAGAACAATCTCAGCTCTGCTACATCATCTCTGTGCACAGACATTCATGTCTGTACACAGGGAATGAGCAGACTGAGAACAATCTCAGCTCTGCTACATCATCTCTGTGCACAGACATTCATGTCTGTACACAGGGAATGAGCAGACTGAGAACAATGTCAGCCAGGGCCGGCTCCAGGTTTCTGTGGGCCCGGGCGAAAAGGTCTCAGTGGGCCCCCTTTAAGTACATATCGCGGACTATATATATATATATATATATATGTATATATATATATTGCCGCACACTTACCGCAAGCCCCATAGACAATGCATGGGGCTTGCCGCAAACGTGCAGCAAGTGCAGCCGCTAGACGGAAAATGCGGCAGATGCAGGTTTTTTTTACCGCAACTGCCACATTTTAAAAAAAACTCCTATGTGAAGGCAGCCTTACAGGAACAGTGACTGCCGAATCCAGCAAGAGCTGTTTCTGACAGTGAGTATATTACACATTGTTAGGAGCGGGCTAAAATGCGATTGCGTTCCCTTGCGCCTTTTAAAACTACCCTTCAAATGCAAAATGTTGCATTTTTGTGCGTCTGAGGATGCTTGGTATATACACAAGCATCCTGAAGCACACAAATAATGCAAGCAGCTCAATGGAGCCGCACTGCCATATGGTGGCACCGCAGCCAAGCGGAGTGTCTGGCCGTCCAGATCTCTCTTCTCCTCACCTTTCTTCTCGCTGTTCCGGTCTCCTCTGGTCGCTCTGCACATATCAGCACAGTGATGACATCGTGCCCCTCCATGCTGAGCTGCAGAATGCAGACAGCGGCAGAAGAGACTATGGAGAAGAATGCTGCTGGCAAAGGTGGCTAGGGCTATAGGAGCGGAATCCGCGGGGGCTACCACTGGTACACATACCTCGTACACACGCGGCTCTGCTCCTTACACTTTGTACACACGCGGCTCTGCTCCTTACACTTTGTACACACGCGGCTCTGCTCCGTACACTTCATACACACACGGCTCTGCTCCGTACACCTCGTACACACAGGGCTCTGCTCCGTACACCTCGTACACACACGGCTCTGCTCCGTACATCTCGTACACACACGGCTCTGCTCCGTACACTCGTACACACACGGCTCTGCTCCGTACACCTCGTACACGCACGGCTCTGCTCCGTACACCTCGTACACACTTGGCTCTGCTCCGTACACCTCGTACACACCGGCTCTGCTCCGTACACCTCCTACACACACGGCTCTGCTCCGTACACCTCGTACACACACGGCTCTGCTCCTTACACCTCGTACACACACGGCTTCTCTGACTCACGTACACCTCGTACACACAGGGCTCTGCTCCATACACCTCGTACACACACGGCTCTGCTCCGTACACCTCGTACACACTTGGCTCTGCTCCGTACACCTCGTACACACACGGCTCTGCTCCTTACACCTCGTACACACACGGCTCTGCTCCGTACACCTCCTACACACACGGCTCTGCTCCGTACACTTCGTACACACAGGGCTCTGCTCCGTACACTTCGTACACACAGGGCTCTGCTCCGTACACCTCGTACACACACGGCTCTGCTCCGTACACCTAGTACACACTCGCCTCTGCTACATTCACACTGTAAATCCCTCCTGACCCCACACATAACCTTCACCTAATTGCCATACACCTAGTACACACTCACCTCTGCTACATTCACACTGTAAATGCCTCCTGACCACACACAAACTTCACCTTATTTGAGCATCATTGATGGCCAGCAGAGTCCTGGATACACTGAGGAGCTGATCATGAGACCCCTGACTCCTCCCCTCCATGTGACATCATCGCAGGTCCTGTAAGCACAGAGTGTGTGCAGCTCTGTCGCTCCCGTGGAGGGGGGAGGAGGGAGACCTCCGGTGCTGCAGCCTGCAGGAGCCTGAAAATGACCCCCCAGCTGCCCCCTGGATATGGCTCTGGCTGTGGGGGCAGTGCTCAGGGGCCCCTGAGGCTAGGGTCACACTTGCATTGTGACCCTAGCCTTATGCAAGTATTGTATGTTGCAACACTGCTATGCGCTGGAGGCAGCCCATAGAAACCCGACGTTTACCGTGACAACCACTCGTTGTCAATGTAAACTGCGGGTTTCTATGGGCTCAGTTGCTGGCAGCGCATAGCGTTAAACGCTCTGCGCTGCAGCAGACAATACTTGCGTCAGGCTAGGGTCACAACACAAGTGTGACCCTAGCCCTCAGGGGCCCGGTGGGCCCCCTCCAAGCCGTCGGGCCCCGGCACTTGCCCGGGTACGCCGGGTGCTGACGCCGGCCCTGATGTCAGCTCTGCTACATCAGGCAGCAGGCAGGCTCTAGGACCCTGGAGCTGGGGCAGCCAGAACACAGAGAAGACAGGATCTTATCTGTGCGAGTCAGCGATTACTTACAAAGTAAACGAGCAATGCAAATAAATGACACAATTAGGATTGCTTCAGGCTGAAGCTTCCGAGACACATCTGCGATTTGTAAATCTCACACTACTCGCTATTACTCGCTTCCCCATTCATTAACATTGGACTCGCTAGACTCGCAACGAGTAGCGAGTCCTGGGCTCGGACTCGCTAGAGTCAAGCGATTCCGAGTAATTTAGGATTCGCCCATCACTATTAACCAGTTCATGACTGGGCAATTTACCCCCTTTCTGACCAGCGCCTTTTTGAGTGTAACATACTTCCACTCTTAAAGGCTCTGTATTTTTTTTCTTATTTAAATATTCAATTAATTATTGCCTCTTTTTCGCAACACATGGGTTTAATTCACATGTTATTTTTATATGCCTTATTTTTCTGGTATCAAGGGAAATTCTAAAGAAAAATAGAAGATATGAGTCTATTTTTCAAAAAATAATATTTTTTTTGCAACCACCAAAGCTTTTTAATTTACATTATCTTTGCAAATTATGTTTATATATTTGTCATTTTTGGGGGGTGATGTGGGGTTAGTGGAGCTAGAAGCAGCAATTTGAACTGTCAGTGTCTTTTTTATTTATTTTAGATATTATGCCCCCGTAGGCTCCTATTCACTAGGTTTAGAGATGAAAGTATGGTAATCTATATACGCAGGTGCTGGATCAGTGCTGTGTAACAGAGATGGAGAAATTAACATGGTGAAGGCTAGCTGCCTCTGACAATAGTTTCCAATCTCACAACTTCACAAACTATTGAAAGCTGCTTACTACATGAGCGTTTTAGGCTATGTGCTGGTCGATGGAGTTATGTGAAATTTTCTGCATCAAATCTATATCTGCTTTTAGTATAAATTACACTGCAAAAATGTTGCACTTTTGCTATCCAATAGCTGCTTTTCTTATGCAGAAAATTCTGTATCCATCCCTGTCAGTGCCTGCCCTTTAGTACGCCGCTTACCCTGGGTACCGGCAGGCACTTCCTGGTTTCAGCCACGTCAAACGCCACGTGAGTCACACGTCCCCTACCCACGTGATGTGTGACACAGCCAAAACCAGGAAGTGCCTGCTAGTACGCAAGGTAAGCAGCATAATTTAATTGACATGCTGGACATTTTTATGGATCTAAGATCCATAAAAATTTGCAGCGAATACGCTGTGCAAAAATTCACTAACGTTGGCACAGCACAGTCAATTCACATTGACTTTGCTTCGTCACCAATATACCATGCACATTTTTACAATATGCTGTAAAATGTGCAGCAAATGCACCAGCATGTGTGCATTTAGAACAGAGGTCCCCAATTCCAGGCCTCAAGAGCCGCCAACAGTGCAGGTTTTCAGGATTTCCTTAGTATTGCACAGGGTTTGGAATCATTACCTGTGCAGATGATCACATTAACACCTGTGCAATACTAAGGAAATCCTGAAATCCTGCACTGTTGGCGGCCTTTGAGGCCTGGAGTTGGGGACCTCTGATTTAGAACACCAGTGCAGGGATAAGAATGGGCAGCCAAAATACGTCTATGAGTAGACTAGAAATGTCATGTGTACACTGCTCTGCAGTAGTTTAAATGGAGTTGATTTTGTTTTGTAACTTAAGGGTTAATGTATGTGGCTCTGCAGTATTAGTTGGTGCTGCTGTGTGTATCAGGTGATGGGGGTTTGATCACTCCCCCAGCTTTTAAATAGTCCCATTTCCCATCACCTGATGTCGATGAATGCAAACATTCTCTGTGTTGACCATGAGCTGTCTGGATGCTCTGTGCAGGCCTTGATGAAGCCTTCCTGAAGCTTCATACCTTGGAGATTGCCATCTTGTGTGGGAATTGCTGTACTTGTCCGAGTCCATAGAGGTGAGGGGGTGTTTGCCAAGGGCTGGACAGGAGCAGGGCAAGTGTAGTGGCCCAGACATGATCTTCTTCAGCGGTAATTATGGGAACAGGATTAGTTAAGGCCCTCCAGTTTATGGATAAGACCAGGTACCCCGATTACCGTCCGTTATTACCAACTTGTGAGAAGAACACGTTAAAGGGAACCTGGCCCCTCCAAATCATTGCCCAGCCTCTAAAAACCTGTCCCTGAACCTTCCTATAAGGTTTCAAGCTATCCCTCTCTTTCCCTTTAGAGATTATGTAAAGTGGAATAATCACATTTATTACCTGGCAAATCTGCGGCTTCTACTGCCCTGAGGAGTCACAAAAGGCGCTCCCTATGGCTCCTCATCGCCACCTCCACAGTTGTTGTTCCCACCCCACTGGGC
The DNA here is from genome assembly GCA_033576535.1 of Allobates femoralis. Taxonomy (NCBI): domain Eukaryota; kingdom Metazoa; phylum Chordata; class Amphibia; order Anura; family Aromobatidae; genus Allobates; species Allobates femoralis. The sequence continues at coordinate 84,536,257 of JARQOC010000003.1, read as the reverse complement.
GTGAAAATGAATGTTGATAATCCTGTGTCGGATCACTCGGTGGGCTTAGCCGGAATAGCGCAAATTGCATCATTTCCGGTGCTGTGACGTCGATACACCCTTTGAGTGTATGGATTGATCTCACGCTACGCATTGCGCATGCGTGAGTAGCAAATAATACCTCCCGCAATGCGCAGTGGGGTTTGTACATATCGACGTTACAGTGCCGAAATGACGCGATTTGCGTCATTCCGGCTAAGCTTGCCCAGCGATCCGACACAGGATCATCCACATTCATTTTCACGCCCATTGGGGCATGAAAAACAACTGTGGAGGCGGCGATAAGGAGCCAGAGGGAACATCCACTGTGACTCCTCGGGGATTCAGAAGCCGCAGATTTGTAATAAATTGTAATAAATGTGATTATTCCACTTTACATAATCTCTAAAGGGAAAGAGAGGGATAGCTTGAAACCTTATAGGAAGGTTCAGGGACAGGTTTTCAGAGGCTGGGGACCGATTTGGAGGGGTTAGGTTCCCTTTAATTAATTGAATTTGTTACATTTTTCAGCTTCTATGTATCACCAAAAGAAATGCACAAAAAATGTATGACAATCAAGGACGGTCTTTATTTTTTGTCATATTTTCTTCAATTTTGTTACATATATTAACAAGGGAATTTACCAGCCCTGTGGGACAGTTTAAGCTTGTATTAATGTTCAGAGCGATTAACATTGAATGTATGGAATCTATTACAAACTAGATCACTGTTTTCATTTTCAAATCTGCTTTTAAAAAGTATAACTAATAATATGATTGATGATCTCCATTTCTTATGTGGTTACTATAAAGAGTATTGCTAGATGGGATGGTCCTTAGGACAAGAAGGGTGTGCTAAGTGTAAAATGTCCTTGTGGTATGTCACATACACCTCTCTGCAGTCGATTTAAACCTTTGTGATAAAGATTGCTGATTTCTTACATATCGGTGACTGCCACAATTTTACTCTCTTCTATTTATAAATGACAATATATTCTTCCTGGTATTGAAAAATTTATAAAAGAGATTCATATTATACAGGAACTCAAAGTCTCTTTACATAGGAAAAGTGCTAACAAGAGTCATAAAGGTAAAATAAAGTATAAAGATATCACTCAGGTCAAGACCCAAGTTAAATTTGATAGGAATCTCAGAAACTTTTCACTTATATAAAAAGAAGACATTAAGGTCACCTCACTCCTTAAATGAGTTTTCCATGGTAAAATAAGTTTTAATCATGTACCACCGCTCCGGTGCTGCCATCCTGTTCCTGAACTCTGGTATTTATTGATAAGCTGCTACAGTGACATCACATGACTACTGCAGCCAATCAATGTGCTCAGCAGTGATGCTGAAGTAATTGGCATAAGACCGTGAAGTCAACGATTTTGTACAGTGCTCATATAAATTGTTAATATGACACCGCTGGTTCAGAGATGCAACACTGCAGCAGTAGTGAGTGAGAAAGGCTCAGTTTCTTATTTTTAACCTCGACAAGTCTATGTAATGACAACATTTTCCCTTGAAAACCCTTAAATGAGGGACTTAAGTACTCAAAATATTACTACTAATAATCACCAAGCACTATCATGCTGGATGCTCAGTACGCATAACGTGGATTTTCGCACTTGGATGGGTTCGACTCATCTACTGAGTATAATGGAAGTCAACGGAAACTCATTTTTTTTGGAACATTTTCCCGGAAAAATCCTCCTGTTCCCTATTGACTTCCGTTACACTCGGTATCGAGTCAAGCCTGTCCAAGCATCCAACTACTCGTTATGAGTACGAGCATCTGAACATGGTAGTGGTTGTATAACCCATATACAGGGTTGTAACACATGACTTTTTATTTTTTGTGGGAAGCTTATAAAAACTCACGCACAGACAATGTTATTCGTGGATACATTGAATAAATCATTATGAATATAGGTGGTACAAGCCTACATCCCATAATTCTAATATGACAGCATCAACTGCATTCACTGTACACTGTAAAATGATGATAATTACAGTCAAAATAACCAGTCTAATTTTCTTAATCTTCAAAAAAAATCACAATATCTTAATTTTTTTACCGACAGGGCAAGGAAGTGCTCTACTTCTATGGATCGTCCTTGAATTTCTGGACGATTAACAATACAGCCCAAATATCCTGAGAAAAATACATTCCCATATTTCCTGTATTGCTTTTTAATAACAGTAGTGAAAATAGAATTAATCCATAGGGCTGAGCTTCCACGTTTATATCCAGTACTCAAGCTCAAAGTTATGAATGTCTTCAATGTTTACAATTCTGGCATCCTTATAAATAGACGGGGTAAGCTTTTTCTGACAAGACTATAATATAACTCTTATCCCTTATCTTCCTTATGTGAAATTGAGTCTTTAAAACAATGCTTTGTATCCTCATGTGGCTTGCTCGTCTTGAGGCACAGTATGCATGGGCAATGTATCTTCTTCCGCAGCCTGCATTAATAATCTGCTTCACATGATCTGTCTATATATATATATATATATATATATATATATAATATATATACATACACTAGATGGTGGCCCGATTCTAACGCATCGGGTATTCTAGAACATGTACAAATCAGCGGCGCGTCATTCAAACCCCTTGCCAAGCTGCACTACTTCTCTGATAGGTTGCCGCTGCCGGCGCGGCTTCCGGGAAATATGAATCCCTGTGCCACTGATTGGTCGTCGCGCCGGTCCGCTGATTGGTCTCCGCCGGCAGCAGCGACCAATAGGAGAAGTAGCGCGGCTTGGCGGAGGATTTGAATCCCGCTTGGGGTTCTATCGCTGCGAGCAGCCGGGAGATGACCAGCTGACGCCAGTCATCTCCCGGCTGGCTCGCCGCGGACCTCTGTACATGAGCCGCGGCGCGAGTTTTGAATTGCGCGGCTCTTTTGAATGACGCAGTTCTTTTGCATACGCTGTGCTCATTGGTCACTGCGGCTGCTGGCGACTAATGAGCGCTGGCGGGCTGGCACTCGATTTCCGTGACAGACACGATTAGCCAATTATATAGTACATATATACAGGTATATCTCAAAGAATTACAATATCATCAAAAACTTTATTTATTTCAGCAATTTAATACATAACATGAAACATATATATTATATAGCGTCATTACAACCAGAGTGATCTATTTCAAGTGTTTATTTATGTTAATGTTGATGATTATATAATGAAAACTTAAAGGTCATTATCTCAGAACATCAAAGTAGGGAGGATGAAGGGTCTGAGAGATCAAATGTGACCTAAATAGTTATCAGAGGCTTCACCTTATGCGGTTGTGAGAGTCACAACCACTATAAAAGCATATCATGGCTGCTGCAGTCCCCAGTGTAGGCAATTAGAGTAAGGGAGGATGAAGGGTTAAAAACCACGCTGACATATTCCACGAGGCATCAAAGGGTGAATATAATATTGATTTATTAGTCAACGTGTTTCAGGTTTTCCCCGTCCACTTCCTCAGACAAATCAATGTCATATTGCCAAGTTTCAGGGCATTTCTGGGAGCCTAAAACACGTTGACTAATAAATCAATATTATATTCACCCTTTGAGGTCTCATGGAATACGGTAGTGCGATTTTTAACCCTTCATCCTTCCTACTTTAATTTTCTGACCTTTGGGCTTTGGTTGAATATATGTGTTTCACTTTATGTTCTTAATTACTGAAAATTTTCCTTTTGATGATATTCTAATTCATTGAGATGCGTATGTACAGTATAATATATATATTATTTTTTTGTTTGCTGAGTTTGAGTTATACCTCCTAGAGCAATAATGGTATTGTTTGCACTATTGCAATGCATATAACATTATTTGGGTGCTAGATCATTACTCAGAATGACATATATACCGTAGGTGAAGTGAGACCCGATGACTTTTTTCCACTAAGCTTTATATATGTATATGTATTAGTTTTCAATAACAGCTCACATTGTGTGTTCATTATGTAACGTCTACATATAGACACTTTTATAAAACACAATTCTAGATAAAATACTCATACAACACACAGACTTGTAATACAGCAACTTTTAACAGGGTCATTAAAGCCGCTTAGTTCCATGCCCTTAATGCGGAGATGTCATATAAAGAGGCATCAACACCTCCGTTGCTCAATTAAATTTAATATGGCCATATGTAAGAAAAACATGATGTTAGCTGTTGTCAGTAGTTCCCATAGAAACTGAGTTCTCCGCCATCACAGATGGTAGCATTTATTAAAGAGATTTTTTTCCCTGTTTTCTCATACATCCATTTTTAGCTATGAACAGAAGACACATGGGCAATTAACAATTTAGCATCACCGAAGTTGTTATTTAAAGCTTTCTTGGCCACGGGCAGTGTTCTCGTTCTCATTAGGTGACGTTCCAATAGTTAAATTGGGGTCGTGGCTCTTATCAGAGCATGTCAATTAGAAGCGCAGATGTGCCCTGTGCGGGAGAACAAATACATATAGTCGGAGTTTGTCTTGTGTTTGTGACAAATATGTCGAAGCAGTTGCTAGACTCGTCATTAAATGAGAGAGAAATGCTATGTTTTTTCATGTAAGCATCAGTTTCCATCACTAGTTAGAAGCGTAAAACCTTGTACCGATGTTTGTTCTATTAAATAAAGAAAAATGAACAAACAACATGTAAGTCTGCAGACGAACACTCATCCACAGAGACTTTTCTGTAACTGTCCTTGATACTTATTGCATTGTTATCTAATCATTCTTATAGAGATTTGTTCACATACTCATTACTAAAGCATTACAATTAAAAATTGCAATTAATTTAGCATTGTACGGTATGATAGTTATCTGCAGTAATTAAATCATCAGAACGCTATAATAAATGTGGACGTCAATAAGGCATTCTGATGTTTGGTTCTTAAAATTGTCCTTCATGTTTTGTATATTGTATGAATGGTTTGTCATCAGTCAAAGTTTAGAGTTTAGGATAGATTGAAGGGGTGCAAGACTGCTAGAGGGGAGGCCACATTGAAGAAGGTTGCAATAGTCAAGGTGGGCATGATGAGGGCATGCACGAGTGTTTATGCAGTTTCTTGGTCAAGGAATTTATGGATCTGGGAGAAGTCAAATGATCAGTTTCATCTGATGAGAAATCAAAGATCTGCAATGTTTTTCTGAGTCTATATATTGATATGCTAATAATACTGACCAGAACACGAATAGGCTTCAGTTGTTTCATGCTGTGTTGTGGTTTTTGGTTAAAGGGGTTGTCTGTTACTAGACAGAAAAAACTTGGCACTCAAAATTGTGATGATTTTTTCTTTTATTTGTGGAATAAAGTAACAAGTATGCAATAAACGTTTTGGTAATGCGGTCAGACCTTCGTCAGTATGCATTACTTGTATTAGAGCGCTAGAGAAAACCGCGGTATCTACCGCTAGGCAGAGTGGTGCTGCATTAAATACTACAGATTGTGTGACTCATTGCACTACTGCAGAGTCTGTGTAGACAAAGCAGAAAGGTGGGGGAGGAGGTGTGTGCTCTTAGAGATCTTTATTGTGTGTATCTGAGGCATGTGTGTAGAGTGTGCAATCTGAGATTTCTATGTGATTATAAGAACATTTGGTCATTTGTTCAGCAGATTACACACATTACAAGTATGTAGAAAGAACTATGTTCTTAAAATAGAAACCTTACAGACGCCACACACTGCAGGACAAAACACCTCCCCTCTCCCAGCATAGAGGGGAGGGACAGAACACCAGCTTGAGTGGGCATGGATATTTGAATAGCATTTATTATAGCTAGACTATTTGGCTGTGAATGTAATGGACAGGACTAATTCACCAGCTGCCTGCAGGGTGTGAAAATGCTTATAGCATGGAAACTAGAAAGTGTACAATAATGATTTTACATGATTTTGAAAGGTCTGCCCAGGCTGTATTCAGGACAATGTAAATAATAATAATAATAAATATAATAATAATAATAATAATGTTAGTATCATACTGAAAAATGACCTGACAGTGTCCCTTTAAATATGATGTAGATGGAAAAATTGCTGACCTTCCAGGGTTTATATTTGTAAGATCTTTGAAAGAACATAAAATATACTCATTATATTTCCTATCTGGGCAAACTCTATGACAAATAAATCTCTCACCTTCTCCTGTAGTATGATATATAAATTTTGTAATTTTTAAGATGAAAATAATGTGCAATCAAAGAAGTAAGGCTACGTTCACAGTAGAGTATTTCCCATGCTTTTTTGCATGCACGTTTTTTGCTGTGTTTTTTGGCTGCACTATTTAGCACCTGTAAAAAAACGTGGTGCATTCACACACAATGTTATTTTACGGACACATTTTTCCCTCAAAAGCCCAGGAGTAAGTGATGTCACATAAGGGCAGGAATAATCCTGTTCCCATGAGACATATCTGTGTACTTTTGCACAGTGTAGCAGTTATGTACATACAGCAGTGTATGTAAATACATTGCTGAAGCGAAATAAAAGAAAGCAATGGTTTAAAAAATAATAGAATAAAATCCTCACCTCTCTGCTGAGTGTCCCAGAATGAGAGATGTGCAGGACCTGAATCAACTGACCAGCAGCAAACCAATCAGCTGATGTGTCCGATCAGTTTTGGCGGACAGTTTAAACTCTCAGCTGATGATGTCACGTCACGATCAGCTGATGTCATGTGACACATCAGCTGATTACTACTGGCCAATCAGATGATTCAGGTCCTTTCAGTGATAGGGCATCTTCCCCTCGGGCCCCGGGACAGTCGGCGGAGAGGTATATATTTAATTTTTTTATTTTTAATACCTTTTGTTATTATTTCCAATTAGTTCCATGGTGCTGTACATGAAAAAGGGTTACATACAGACAAGTTAAAATACAATGACCAAACTAACAGTGACAGACTGATACAGAGGGGAGAGAGGACCCTGCCCTTGTGGGCTTACATTCTACAGGGCAATGGGGAGGGAGACAGTAGGTTGGGTCTGCTCGGGTGGTGGTGGAGCGCCGGGTCTAGTTGTGCTGGAGCGCCAGGTCCGATGGTGGTGGAGCACCGGGTTCAGTGGTGGTGAGGTGGCATTGTGGTCATTGCAGGCTGTAGGCTGTTCTGAAGAGTTCCACTTGAAGGTTCCACTTGAAGGTTCCAAGTGTAGGGGACAGTTGGACATGATGGGGGTGCAGAGTTCCAGAGAATGGGGGATGCTCGGGTTAAGTCTTGCAGGTGGTTAGATGAGGAATGTACAAGTGTGGAAGAAAGAAGGAGGTCTTGGAAGGATCGAAGATTACGAGTTGGATGATATCGGGAGATTAGTTCAGAGAAATATGGGGGGGACAGATTGCGGGAGGCTTTGTAAGTCAATGTTAGTAGAGGGGAGAAGTGGAGGAAAAGCGAGGAGAAAGGTGGATTAGTCAGGCAGCAGAGTTAAGGACAGATTGAAGTGGTGCAAGAGTGTTAGCAGGAAGGCGGTTGCAGTAGTCGAGGCAGAAGATAATGAGGGCATGCATTAGTAGTTTAGCAGGTTGGGGGTTGAGGAAGGGACGGATTCTGGAAATATTTTTGAGTTGGAGGTGGCAGGAGGTGGCAAGGGCTTGGATGTGCGGTTTGAAGGACGAGGCAGACTCAAGGGTTACTCCGAGGCAGTGGACTTCAGGTACAGGGCAAATTGTGATGTCATTTATTGTAGCAGATCGGTCTGGTAAGGAAGGTGTGTGAGATGGAGGAAAGATGATGAGACGCGGGAGAAGAAAAAGAAGGATATGGCTGATAGACACTCTGGGATTCTGCACAACAGAGAGGTGATGTCTGAGCCAGAGAGGTAGATCTGGGTGTCATCAGCGTACAGGTAATACTGGAAGCCATGGGACTTTATGAGTTGTCCCAGACCAAGAGTATAGATTGAAAAAAGGAGGGGCCCGAGGACAGAGCCTTGAGGGACCCCAACAGAGAGAGGATGGGGCGAGGAGGTCATGTGGGAGTGGGAGACACTGAATGTGCGGTTGGAAAGGTAGGAGGAGATCCAGGAGAGGTCAAGGTCAGTGATACCAATGGAAGAGAGGATCTGTAATAAGAGGCATTGGTCGACTGTGTCCAATGCAGAGGACAGGTTTAAAATGAGGAAGATGGAGAATTGTCTGTTAGCTTTGGCCATGAGTAAGTCGTTAGTAATTTTGGTGAGGGCAGTTTCAGTAGAGTGGTGAGGGCGGAAGCCAGATTGAAGGTCGTCAAAGAGAGAGTTGGATGAGAGGTGGGATGATAGTACAGTGTGGAAATGCTTTTCAAGAAGTTTGGAGCAGAGATATGGGCTGATAGTGGGATATAGAAGTGGGGTCAAGGGATGGCTTCTTTAAGATAGGTGTAATTGTTGCATGTTTGAAGGCAAAAGGAAAGGTACCAGAAGTTAGTGATAGGTTGAAGAGATGGGCTAGGGCTGGGATAAGTGTTGTGGTGAGGTTGGGGAGGAGGTGGGATGGGATAGGGTCCAGTGCAGAAGTGGTGAGGTGTGATCTGGAGTGGAAGTGTGCAAATTCTCCTTCAGTGATGGATGGGTGGAGGGTTAGTGGGGGAGAGGAGTGATCCGGTATACATGGGGGTTGTGGTGGTTGGGTAGCAAAGACTTGTTCTGATCTGGTCGATCTTGTTGGTGAAGTATGTTGTGAAGTCTTCTGCAGAGATATGAGAAGTAGGAGGGGCAGTGGGGGGGCAGAGGAGGGAGTTAAATGTGTTGAATAACTGCCTGGGGTTGTGGGACAAAGAGGATATGAGTGTAATGAAGTAATTCTGTTTAGTGGTGGTGAGTGCTGACTTGAATTTGAGAAGTGGCTGTTTGAATGCTGTGTAGTCTTCTTGTGAGTGTTTTCTTTCAGTGCCGCTCTGCAACCCTAGCAGCTCGCCGCAGATTTTTAGTGGTGTATGTGTGCCAGGGTTGTCTGTTGGTTTGTTGGGTTCTGCCATGAATGAGAGGGGCAACTGCATCAATAGCTGATGTGCGTGTAGAGTTGTAGAAAGCTGTCGCATTATCTGTGTTGTGGAGTGAGGATATGGATGATAGTAGTAAAATGGTGTTGGAGAGTATGTGAGTGTCAAGATGTGTGAGGTTTCTGCGAGGGTGTGCCAGTTGGTGGACATGGGTGGCAGATGAGGAGGAAAAGGATGAGAAGGTAAGTAGATGGTTTTCAGAGAGGAGGAGAGGGGAGGTTGTGGCTTTATTTAGGGAGCAGAGGCGGTTAAAGATGAGGTCTAGTGTATGTCCGTCTGTGTGGCTGGCTGTGAAGGACCATTGAGAGAGGCCAAAGGATGAAGCAAGTGGCAAGAGTTTGGAGGCTGTTGACCGGCGGGTGTCAATGGGGATGTTGAAGTCGACCATTATGAATGTGCGAATGTCAGCAGATAGAAAGTATAGGAGCCAGATGGAGAATTGATCAAAGAAGGTAGTAGTTGGACCTGGTGGTCGATAAATGAAAGCCACTTGTAGGTTGTCACTTGTTCACTTTTAATTTGCTTTCGCAGTGTATGTAGATACACTGCAACAGTCAAACTACAGCCCCGACATGCACACGGGGAGAGGAACACAGGATTCTTTCTCCGCCCCATGTGACATCACATCCTGCTCTTCCTCCTGTGCCCGCGTTATAGGCGCTGGAATAGACATTGTCTGAATGACAATGCGTTTTCCAGCTCCTTATATACGAGAGGAAGTGTGCGCTACTAAGCGCAAGGAATTAACACGTTCATTCTTTTTACATGCGCGCTTTCTCCCATGTAAGCACAGCCAAGAAAAGTGCAGCGTCTTAACGGCAAAAATGAAAGCCCATTCACTTTGCCGGCAGATGCAGATGCGCTTTTGTGGGAAAAATGCAGCGTAAAAAAAACGGGAAATACGTTACGTGTGAACGGAGCCTTAAATATATCTACATAAACAGCTAAAACAGTATACTGATACCATCTCTGTGTGCCACACCACATGGCTTTAGATGATTTTGATCATATAACACAGGAATTTCAGTTTTTCCATTGCCTTTTATGATTAAAAAAGGCTTCTAATGATATTCTGTCAGTAAACAAGATTGTTCATGATTGAGCGTGTAGGAAACATTAAGGTAAAGATCAAAGTTCTTGGTCACTGATGTTTGACATAAAAGGAATACTTTGCTAGATACATTACCACTTCTTCATGCCTCTGTTACTATACCTTTGTAGTGCACACCATTTCAGCTGTGACCAGTGCTAATGCTCTTTGCAGTTATTATCCCATAGGATCCTCAGGCCATATTGCCGTCCTTTAATTCTAGCAGCACACAGCATCATTTTCGGTAACATCTCAATCATAAATAATTCCCTCGATTAGGAATACCCACACGTGAATTATTAAAACTTTCAGCTATAATAATGTCAGCATTTATTTTTTATCCAGCTGCTACAAGACAACATGTTATAAAAGCATTTGTGTCTTGTTAAAATTGTGTTTCGTATGAAGAAGCTTTTTAATACAAGTTAGGTATTAACTTTTTTTGTTACCCAAGAGTATGGAATATTATTGCTTGGAAATTAAAATGTTGCATCATGATCCCTTATGCTTCTCTGTTCCCCACTATTGAAGTTGTATGAGATTCAAAAAATATCTTTTTAGATTTGTCCCCTAAAAGACACCATCCTTGTCCATGGGCTCTGGTTGGTGCTATAGGCCATATAAAGGGTTGTCCAGGCAAAATAAAATTTTACTGTGTGTAAAAAGATAACAGGCAGTCATACTCACCTGCCAGCGTCTATAGGATGCTCCTTAGACTGTGCAGAATATCAGAGAAAATGGTATTAATTCCGCGCTGCTAGAATAAACCACCATATGCTACATCGATCACTTTTGGCTTCTTTGGCAGCACCGCGGATTTAAAACCTTAAACTCTTCCAGAGTTTATTGCGGTTTGCTGTTAGACTGTGCAGAGAGATATTGAGGTGATGCCACCAACCCTCTGGTTTCTTACATTGCTTAGACATATGTGGTGCCCCACTGATCAGTGCGCCACAGTAGGGGTACTGCATCCACAAAAGTGTGTGCAATTTTTCCTGTCACAGGAAGGAGTAAGTGGATCCCACCCCAGCATTCCCACACTCAAGCCTAGGCAAATGGTTGGATCCCAGTCCCTAGGAGGAGAGTTAGGGGAGGAGGGAAGTCACACAGTGGAGTTCTAGTTTGGACTGAGGAGTGAAGGAGAGGGGAACCTCCGAGTGATAGAAGGAGACTCCCAGGGAGGGGGCCTAGAGAAGAGGCAGCCCAGAAAAAGAAAGAGAGGACCCTATATCGGAGCGCTCATACTCTGGGGAAACCTGGTCCACCTAACAGAGTACCGGCTCCGAGGATACAGTGCTCTACACCGGTCGTCATGAGTGAGTTCATCAACTCTGACACCCTGTCTACAAAGTGCAGCCTCGCCAGGATCGCCCACCAAAGGTCGAGCCCCTTCGGAGAGAGAAAGGAGGGAGTCTCACAGCACCCCAACGGGCCTGGTATAAGGTTGTGTCGGGGCAGGTTTTAGCAGCAGGACACGGGATCATCAAAAGAGAGTATACTACGGGGTCCACTGAATGACTTTGCAAACCTCTGTGACTACCCGACCAGCTATCTGATTATAGACTGTTTGTGCTGTAACCTGAACTGGTTTACAGAGTAAAGTACCCGTGTAGAGAGACAATGTCTTCGTGTGTCTGTTCATCTGCTGCACTGCTCCACAAATCATCATCGCATCCAGCACCATCACCATCAGTACTGGTCTGCCCCAGGGGCTCAGCTCCACCTGCAGGGAGCTGCTCCATCCAAGCTGCATTATCATCTCCCCCAGAGCTCTGCAGCGGCACTGGTGCCCATCACCAGAATCTGCAGGTGGTGTCACGACAAACATTTATATTTTTCCTCATCATTCCATAACCTCCTTTACAGTTGATCACCAGGGCCACAGGTCTGGCAGGCCACCAGTGACATCCCAACTACAGCAGGGCCCAGATACCAGAGTTCCCATACAACTCTGGGTGAGTCACATACTTACCACTTTGGTGGCCAAGTGGGTAGCAAAATTACCCTGCACCTCTAGGATCCTGGGTTTACTTTACTAGAGACATTATTTGCAATCCCATTCTTTTTTTTCTTTAATTGTGTTTTTTTACCAATATGTCTCTGCAAAGTAAAGAAAACAAAGGAACAACCCCCCACATTTTTTAGCTCAATTGACTTACTGTACAACTGTGTGTAAGGCTGGCTTCACACTACGTTTTTTACCATCCTGTTCTGTTCATTTTTGAAACAAATAGAACAGGATCGTTTTTGCCCCCCATATATCCCTATGGTGCCGGATTGGCCCTATTTTGTCATCCGGTTTTGTGTATCTGATACAGGATTTGTTTCTATCCTGTTTTTCACCGGTCCCAAAAATGATGACAACATAACTTTTAAGCTCCGGTGACAAAACAGGACAGAAACAAATGACACACACAAAATGGGGGCCTATGGAGCCAGATTCGGGAAACAACAGAATTGATTCCCAGATCCAGTTCCAGGGAACAGAGCATGCGCAGAACAGGTGCGCTGCTCTGTACCCATAGTAAATCTGTGTAATATCACTTTAGCAGTGTATCTATAAACACTGCTAAAGTGATATTAAATAAAGGGATGGTTAAAAATAAAAAAATAATAAATTCTCACCTTCCGACGACTTCCTACTAATTGTGATTGTTCTGTGTGGACTGTACATCATAATAACAATTTATTGGCATAACATAAGGGCAATTACTTGCTATGTCATATATTTCATTACCATATATGAAGGAATGGTGTACATGTTTCACATTGAGCATTTAAGGAGTATTCCTTCTAGGAGTTTCCATTAAGGAATTTTCCTTCAAGGAGTTTTCCTTCAGTCTTTCCTTGGATTGCAGGTTGCACTTACAATGGGAATGCCATGCCCTAATTTACCTTGTATAAATTGAGGTTTCACATGTGTGCGTATTTGTCTTTTAATTGTCAATGTATATATTGTCTGTGTGTCTTGAGGTCTATGTCATTGATAAAGTTTATCGAAACATGTCTGACCGGGTTGCCCCCGCAATATGCTGCTTTTAATTTTCATGTGAGCACCAAATAAAGAAATAATCCATTGAGGAAATAGTGTGCTGAACTTCTTTGATTTTGTCTATGAAATAACCCCTTCACGACCAAGGGAGTATCTACACGTCCTTGGTCGTGTCCATCTTTTTGATGCAGGCTCACGCACTGAGCTCACGACATCCCCCTGACTCGTCAACTGATTTGATCAGCTGACATGTGTAGCTAGCAGCACGGATAAGATCAGCAATCCAATAGAAACGCTGTCCTCCTTGATGAAGCATTAACATATAGCCCAGTAAAACGTGTGCTGGAGATCCCCTGTTTGTACAGTATGTCCCAGGGTCTGATACTTTTTGGATCTCTCAGGAACTTCTAAGCTATGGGTACGCATTATAACCTCTCGTTATTTAAGAGGGATTTTTCTCCCTAAAATCTGGTTTCACTATTTGTTTAGCTTATTTCCTGACTTTTCTATTTGGATTTGTTCTATTCACCATGAAAAGACTTTTTATTTGCTTACTCTTGCACTCTTGAGGTTTAGGGGGTCTTTTAACAGAGACCTTTTTCTCATTGTGAGAGGGCAATGACTGATCTCGAAACAAAGATTTGACAGACAATTTGTCTGTAATGAATTATTTATCAATTTTGAACCCTTGCCTTTAGAGACTATGAGCTAGGTCATTTACAGGTTGACTACCCCCTCTTTGTTATTCTGTGCATAAACTATATCTGTCTTTTCTGGTCTTATGACTCCTCATGACCCTTGTATGTGCTATATGCTTTTGTCTTGTAATCCCTATGTTTTCTGAATGTTTATGCTCATATTCATTCTGGAATTTTTAATTCACTTGAATTTTTATTGAATAAAATTGATTGTACACTTTTTGCACATAACTCCAAAGTGTTTGCCTGTTTTTGCAGGTGTTAACCCTTTGGAGAATGTTGTCAATCACTGACAGTGTGAACCAAAGCACCACGATTAATAGAGAATTGCAGTAATCAAGGTGGGAATGTATTAGGGCCACGGTGAGGTGTTTTTGTTGTTTCCATGGTGAGAAAGGGGAGGACTCTAGGGATTCTGTATAGGAGATGAAGGAGAGATTGGTGTCAAACATAACACCCAGACAGCAAGCCTGCTGCCTAGGCATTATCGTGGTGCCGCACACTGAGAGATATCAGATTAAGGGAGGTTAGTGGAGGGTGGGAGCAGAAGTAGTTCAGTTTTAGAAAGGTTGAGTTTCAAATAGAGAGGAGACATGATGTTGAAACTGCAGCTAGACAGTCATTGGTGTTCTTTAAAACTGCAGAGGTAATGTCAGGGACTGAAGTGTATAATTGTGTGTCATCAGCATAGAGATGGTATTGGAAGCCAAATCTGCTGATGATGTGTCCAATCGGGGCCGGGTAGAGAGAGAAGAGGTCCGAGGACTGAACCCTGAGGGACCGCAACAGTGAGAGGAAGAGGGGAGGAAGTGGAGCCAGCAAAGGATACACTGAAAGAGCAGTCAGAAAGATATGAAGAGAACCAGGAGAGAGTGGTGTCCTTTATGCTGATGGATTGCAGCATAGCGTGTAGGAGATCAAGAAGAATAAGCAGAGAGTGTTCACCATTGCGTTTTGCCATCAGAAGTCATTGGTCACTTTGATAAGGGCAGTTTCTGTAGAGTGAAGAAGTTGGAAGAGAAGAGAGTGACTGGACAGGTAATTAGTGAGGCGTGTGTATACCAGGCGCTCCAAGAGTTTAGAGATGAAGGGTAGATTTGAGACTGGTCTGTAGTTATTTGTGCAGGATGAGTCAAGAGAAGATATCTTTAATAATGGAGTAATGATTGAGTGTTTGAAGGAGGAGGGGAAGATGCCAGAAGAGAGGGAGAGGTTGAAGATTTTGGTTAGGTGAGTTGTGACGACCGGAGAGAAAGGACTGCAGTAGGTGTGAGGGAATGGGGTCAGTGGTGCATGTAGTGGTACGAGAGGAAGAGAGGAGCCTGATGACGTCTTCTTCTGTGACTAGGTCAAATATGGAGAGTGAGCCGGAGGAGATGTGGAGAAAAATGGGAGTGGTAGAGCTTGGAGGCTGGGAGCTGATTTCCTGGCGGATGTTTTCTATTTTCTCCACAAAGTAAGAGGCTAGATCATCAGCACAAAGGTCAATGATGGGGGCCTGCATTTTATGACTAAGGAGAAAGTGAAAGTTGTCAAAGAGATTTTTTGGATTGATAGCCAGGAGATCAGGGTGGTGAAGTATGTTTGTTTAGCAAGGTGAAGGGTAGAGTTGCAGGTTTTTAGCATGAACTTGTAATGGATAAAGTCTTCTGGTGAGCGGGTTTTCCTCCATAGGCGTTCCATACTCCTAGAGCATCGCTGGAGGAATTGAGTTTGTGATGTGAACCAAGGCTGTTTTGTTCTATGTTTGGAGGTTTCTGAGGATGAGGGGTGCTACTTGGTCCAGGGTGCTTCTGAGAGTTTCATTGTAGTGATTTACTGCCAGATCTGGACAGAAGAGTGAAGAGAATGGGGACAGTGATGAGATGAGAGAGTCTGTGAGTGTATGAGGGTTAATGGCCTGTAGGTTTCTGATGTTTGACAGGTAGGGGTGTGCTGTGGTGGGCGAGGGTTAGTGAGCATGAAGGTGAGGATGTTATGGTCAGAGAGGGGAAGAGGTGAGTTATCTAAGGATGAGGTTGAGTAAAGCCGGACAAAGACCAGGTCAAGGGTGTTACCATCTTTGTCTGTCTCCGAGGTTAAGAGCTGTGAGAGGCCAAGAGATTTGGTTAGAGATAGTAGCTGGGATGCAGATGGTGAAATGGGGCTGTTTATGGGGATGTTGAAGTCTCTCAGAATGAGGGTTGGTAATTCTGAGAACATAAAGTGCGGCAGCCACGCGGAGAAATGATCGAGGAAGTGGGTGGGTTACCTGGGGGGCGGTATACCACCGCTACTCTCAGGGGGAGGGGATGGAATAGCCTAATCGTGTGAACCTCAAAAGAGTGGAGAGTAATGTGGCTGGAGGGATGACCTGGAAAGTACATTGTGGGGACAGGAGTAAGCCAACTCCACCACCATGTGTGTTCCTAGGTCTCTGGGAATGGGAGAAATGTAAGCCATAATAAGAAATAGTAGCAGGGGAAGCAGTGCCTGAATCCTGGATCCAGGTTTCTGTGAGAGCCAGCAGGTTAACTGAGAAAGTAATTATGAACGAAGGGAAGTTTCTTGCATACAGATTGTGGATTCCAGAGAGTGCAATTAAAAGAGGGAAATGATGATGTGCAGGTAATAGTAATAAGGTAAGTAGGGTTTCTATGAGAGATGGGGGAGGGTTTGGAGTTAGCAGAGGGAGGGACCAGGATTTGGAGAAATATCACCTGACAGGAGCAGCAGTAAAGAGAGAAAATGCAAATAGTTTTTGGATTTAGGACTTGATTTACTATGAAAAACTTTGGAATAACATGAGCTGAGAATCCTCAGTAAATTGAAGATAGCATGGGAGCTGTACAGAGAGTAGGGCAGGAGAGAGGGGCTGATGTGAATGAGTGGTGATGGAGGAGGGATAGGGTGATGAAAGTGGGTGGTGAAGGCACATAAGAAAGCAAGCAATGAAATAAAAGACATGGTAAAGATTGGTAGTGAATGGAGTTATACACATTGTGTGAGTGGCCCTCTAGTCCATCCCAGTCAGTTCCTGTCAATTTTTGGTCTATTTCTTATCTTGACACTTTCATGAGACACGTCTGATGCAGACTACTACCAGCTCCAAATATGCTCAAAAAAGTGAATACAGGTGTGAGCAAGGGGGAGGGAACTGGACTTCATTAGCACTCCACCAATCAGGCCACAGACACATTGTAACTCACAGCCAGCTAACAAAAGGCCCCTTTTGCATCTCTGCATTGAGGAATTACCTGTGTTTGCCTGCCCTGCGCTAGCACAAAAGCAAGCGCAGTTGCAGTTTAATGCAAACGCAGGCAACTGCATTAGCGCAGAGATGCAGTTCTCCTGCACTCGTCTGTCCTCGGTGCCCCCATTACCTTCTATGGCCGAGCGCAGGAGCTGACATCCCTAAAGCGCAAGTGCAAAGTGCCTGACGTTATCGCGCATGCGCTTAGTTAGATGCACCTGGAAACATTGAAAGCGGTGTTTCCGAGTGCGTCTGACTAAGCGCATGTGCGATGATGTCAGACACTTCACACTTGCGCTTCGGGAATGTCGGCTCTTGCGCTCGGCTGCGCTCATCCATAGAAGGTAATGGGGGCACTGAGCGCAGACGAGCGCAGAAGAACTGTATCTCTGCGCTAATGCAGTTGCCTGCCATGATAGATGATGGAGCCCAGTTGCTTCATACCATATTTCTGGTAATCATTTGTGCTGTGCACAGGGATGCTGAAGCATCTCTTTGCATAACACAAGCGATCGCATTGTGCAGTGATGAGGTGCCTTAAGGGGTCATGTAAAATAAAGGAAAAGTTAAAAAAAAGTTTAAAAAATATGAAAAAAAATTAAAAAATGTAAAAGTCCAAATCACCCCCATTTTTCCCCATTGAAAATAAAACAATTTAAAAAAATTACACATATTTGGTATTACCATTCAGCATTCAGACATGCCTGATCTACACAAATGTAAAATGAAGAGGTTAATGAAAAAAATCAGACATCATTTACAAGCTTTGGTGAGTGCAACCCTATTTTCATGGACTATTCGGAGAAAAAGAAAAGATTTTTTTTTTTCACTTCCAAGTAAAATTTGTGAAACTCAGATCATACTCTGAAAACACTTGGATGAAACTGACAGAAATCACTCATGAAACTTGACCAGTATTTCTCGAATGCGAAAACAACTGTGAGTGAGGCCTTAGGAAATTAGGGGTGTAAACAGAGGTAAAAGGCACCATTGTTCTGGTGTGGAGACATGGACATACATTTACATACAGGTCTTAGGGCAGAGACACACTGAGCGAAACGCATACGAGATACTCGATGACTCACTCAGAACAGCCACCAACTCTCTGGACAGGAGCTCGTCATCTCCATAGTAATACAAACAGCTAACATGCCCAGGGGCTGGTTGGAAGATCTTGCCCTGGGGGGCAGTCTGCCTCTTCCATCCAGAGCCGAGCCCAAGTGAGGACCCGGGGGAAGGTTCTATCAATGCTGGCCGACTGAAGAGCTGCTTCACTCACCGGCCTCCACCTCGCTGCCCGCCGCGGCCCACCTGCTGCTTCACAGGTCCCGCTGAGATTGCGGTGACTGCGGCTGCAAAGTGCCGATGCGCGCCCACTATCACTATAGCGGGCGGCCCTAAACTACGACAATACCACCAGCCTGGGGGGCAAATGCCTCCCTGTCACCTAGGCCAGTCCGCCCCTGAACATGCCCATGTCAGGAGAGCTGGTGGCCATGCCAGGTGAGTCTTGGGAGACTTTTGCGAGTATCTCGCAATGCATCTTGCTCAGTGTGTCTCTATCCTAACACAGGAAGCTCTAGCATAGGAAAGTATAGCTACAGTTCTGGATTATATATTACAAACAAATTAGTTTATGTCAAGATGAACTTAAGTATTAAGTGTTCTCTATAAAGAACACTGAACTAACGCAATAACGCAAAGTGTTGTATATTGCAGAACTACGATAATACAATAATCTTGGTGCACCTTTTTCATGCTTGAGTTATTGTGCCCCATGGAGAAATAGAGCTACAAAGTCTACTTGTAGAAATAATAAATCCAGGGACAGATACAGTATACCGTATTATCACTTCGTCTTCCTCCAATTCGCTGTTACAAATCTTCGCCCAAGTCGTGCTCTTGCCGGAAGTGCTACGGATTTGTTTTAACATTATCACACGATATTTAAGTTCAAGTTCAAATGTCAGCAAAATATTGAATTGTATTTAATAATTCAACTTGGTTTCACACAGCGAAAACCGCAGTCACAATTTCTGTGCAACTGCACAATTTTTTAGGGATCAGCACAAAAATGCAAGAGCTAAGCAAAGCATTCATAAACTTCACATAAACATTAAATTTGTTTGTGGCTGTGCATAACGGGTGTTACATCTATCCAGATTACTTTTTTTCCCTTTGGTATTAAAAAGTTTATGCTATCATAATTATATTAAATAGTTCTTTAATATATGATGCTTTATGTCACTCAAGGGAATTAATTTTTAGAAAGACATCATTAATTTCAAATTGCATCGATGATTGTTGTCAAAATCCATTGAAGTGTAACTACCGTTTAAATTTTTACTTAGTAATAACATAGAGCAAGTGATTATAATAAGCTTTCAAATATACTTCATAAGTAAAATCTGAAGATAACCTTTCATAAACCTTCCACAAGGTGTCCCCACTAGGCTGTGTTTGAAGCACACATATGCTCATTCTTAGTGAGATCCATCTTCAAGCTCACTCACTGAATATGGCTATTTAGCCATATAAGGGAGGAGGGCGGGGCCTACACCACATTCTCACTGATCACTGTATCAGATTACCTCAGGCAGAGGACACTCCAGGATGTCACCACAAAGCTGCGGTGATCATATCTCTTGCATTCACATGGCTCAGTGAGGAGCTCTGTGGAATCCATCAGCTGTTAGCATGGAGCAGTGATCTGATGCAGAGAAGATAAGGTCACAGGAGCCTTTGCACTGCTGGGAGACCGACGAGTCTCCTTTGTCTGAGGTAAGCTGACTATACACTGATCTCCTGTAACCAGTCACGCTGTGTAGGCCCGCCCTTCCACCCTTATATGTAAGGTTTAGAAACACCATAGTGGGACATCTTCTAGAAGATTTTTGAAAGGTTTTCTTTCAGATTTTTCTTATGAAGTATATTTGAAAGTTTATTAAAATCCCTTGCTCTACATTATTATTAAATAAAATCTTAAATGGCAGTTATGCTTTAATTTCCATGAATTAATATTTTTTATTACTGTGCTGTATCCATTTTTGGTCTATTTGTGCATTTTTACCATTCATGTGTGTAGTCCATTATTGACAGAGTTTGTTCACACAACCGTATTTTTGATCATGTTGCACACAGACACATTTTAATCAGCGGGAAAGTACAGATGAGCAATATTTTTCATTAATAAAATGCAGCATGCGCTTTTTCTTGTGTCGGATAAGACTTACTCATTCAAGTCTATGGGTGCACCAAAAAATCATATGCCATAAAGAGCCACCATAAGCATCCATTTTATAGCCATAGAATTCTTAAATGTAGGAATCCATAAATTGTCTTGTAAAATATTAATAAATGCTGCTGTAAAACAAAAGGGTACTCGGAACTGGGCCTTCTCGTCGTTCTCTGGGGCTGCGGGATGTCCCAGTGGCCTGACCCGGTCCATGATCCCCTCGTCGGGCGATCAGTTGAAAAAGGGGAATTGCAAAAATGGAGAAAAATAAAATAAAACAAAAATCCAAGAGTGTCGTCGTGATGCCACCTATGGAAGGCAGCTGGTATAGCCGCTGCTGCAGTCAGGACCTCTGCGGATGATGGGAGTTGCAGCGTACATGGAAGAGCGGGTCCCCAGGGCAACTGAATAGTCTGTTGTAATGCAGGGCTCATCAGGGGTGTAGGATTCAATCAGGCAGTCTCCTGATGCCGGTTCCCGAAATAAGTCTCTCTCCCTTCAGGTGCAGTAATCATAGTCTCACACAGCATAGAGCTTTAACTGGGTTTACTCTCTTTCTCAGCAGATGGTTACAACATAGTCAGTACAGCGGTGGCTCCAATGTGGTCTAAGCAGCTGGGATGACTCATCATCATCACCCCCTTTCATGTTCCATTCATGGGCCTTTTCAGTCTGTCCACATGCTAGCTACAGTCCAGCGGCCACGAGCTTTCAGTGGGCAACATGCCGCATCACCAGGCCCTAATATGGCAGCCTTCCTTTCGCTGTGTTGGAGGTTGGGTCGTGGGACATAAAGACCCCACACCCCGCCGGAGTTTGTGGTTGGAGCATAGAGCTTCCTGGCCACTTCAGCAGAGCCAGCACTCCGGTTCTGGCCCAGTCCCTGAGTGTCCCCGCTAATTCAAGCACACCTTGGACTCCTTCCTCCTCTCACCATGGTCTACAGCTCGGGACCCGGACAAACCTCAAGGTGGCACAGGCCGTCGGGTCTGTGTCCGCTCAGTCCTGTATGATGGTGGTTTCACCTTTCCTTCTGACTGAACTCGACTCTCTGTTGTCTCTCGGCTGACTGCTCTCTCTGAACTTGGTGTTGTGTTCTTTTGTTGCCTCCCCTAACCGAGTTCTGTCCTAACTTCCCACTCTTCACTTGTCTCCTCCTGCCATCCTGTTGCTGGACATAGAGTCCCTAGTCTTGGGATCGGAGTGTGTTGGGTGTGTGTTTTGGGGTGACCGATTTACCAATCCCAGCTGCTGCGCCATCTAGTGGTGACCGGTCCACAGGGGCCCCACACATACATGACAAGTGAGGAAACAATCGTCCTAGTATTGTGGATGAAAAGATGCTTGTGTTAACCCAGCCTCATATTCAATAGAAAAAAACTGAGACAGTTCTACTTGTAAAGTGATTAATAAGAGCTCATCTATGTGATCAGAGTCATTATTAGATACTATTCTATCTAGTGTATTTTGTCTGCTGTTCTGTTAGATTTATTTCTACTAAGCTAATAGATTGAAATGATTGATAACCCTATACAATTTAATAGGGGAGGGATAGTGAGGGAGAGCCGCCGGTGAGCAGTGGCACCTTAGGCGTATCAAGAGGGTGCCGATCTCCGCTGGATAGGTAGGTGACAGATGGACAGGAATAGTAATCCTTTTTTATTATTAATTGTAATATCTCATTATCATGTAAGTAGCATATTTATTATTTTTCCATTTTTTCAAGTTTTGTTACAAATTTTTTGGGGGGTGTTTCCTAAGGCCGTTTTCACGGCTTTTTATCTTATTGATTTAATATAATATTCTAATTTTAATACCTTAAAAAGGTCCTACTTGAGATATTAACCTGGATCTAAATTTCTCAACAGCAGAATAGGTGCTCCAGGTTTTAAAAAGAGGTTATGCAGAGGTAGTCCTTGTGGTTCCAAGGAGTTGAAGAAATCGGTTGGATAGAATAATGCTTGAGCAGGGTCTGTCACTGTATCTACTGACTTGTAGGACCTAAACACACCTGGAAGGAGACTTAGAATTTGAAGAATGATCTTGTTGACGCTATCATTTTTCAGAGATAGAACAGCCCTTTCAGACAGCCAGACTTTCTGAAGTTGCATTGAATTTTTGGAAAAGCCTTTGCTTTTGACTCCTCAATGGATGTGAGAATGTAGCAAGAGTTGCTTAGAAACATGATCTGTCCAGTGGTTAAGTTTACTGGTGCCTTGCCATCCCCAATAGGCAGAAGAGAAACATCGACTATCATGTGGACTCTCAAGTTTGTGTTCAGCAACACTTTCTTATTTATCTCCAAAATCTGATGCTTTGATGTAAACACTGAGCTCATCTGCAGGGGTTGATCTTGGAATAACGGGTAGTGTTTGATGAAAGTCACCTACCAAAACAACTACACCTCCCATGATAGAATATTTTCCATGCAATTCTTGCAGTAGCCTGTCCACTGCTTCCAGAGTCCTCCTGTTTAACATAGTGCATTCATCCCAAATAATGGCACTGCACTTTTGAAGCAGTTTGATTTGTCTGTCAGGTGGTTCTGCACTTGAGCAGGTCCATCATGCCCCTGTGCGTTTTCTGGCTCCTCATTGGGTTGACCATCACCTTTAACTAACCATGAGGGCTGGGATGTTGCCTTTGGGGCATGTGCAAGTGCCCACTCTGACCAGGTACCTTGTACCTATGTACGTACTCTGGTTGCTGCCGGGAGTCGGGACGCTACTGCTTCTGTCGATGGTGCCAATCAGGGTTCCAGGATGCCAAGTTCCCTGACATTAGGTGTTGCCAGTGGATACGGGATGTTATATCAGCTGGGACAGTCAGATGGTGGGAGGTTCCCTTCACTTCACTCTCCTCATCTCATCCTGTGGTTTTGTGGGCAGAGGGTGGAGAGTGAGTGTTACCTCAGTGGGTCACGTGACTGCCGGAAGGCAGTTTTAAATCTGCCATATGCTGTGCTTAGTTGCTGATTATTTCAATTGTGTTGGGTGGTTAGGTTGGTGCTCGTGCTGTGCACATTGCTGATGTTTTGCAGCTTTATCTTTGCTTTACTGCTGTGATTCAGCTTTCTCTTTTTGGTTACTGCTGTTGTTCTAGCTTTTGGTTTAATTTGCTGTTCCTTTTTGTAGTGCTTTATCTTTGCTTTACTATGTTTGACCAACCTGTTGCCATGTGTCCAGTCACCAGCCACTGCACTGTTCGCTGCCTGGAAAGGGCTCTGCCAAAGTTACCCCTCACTAGGATCGACAGGCGGGTGAAGATTATCCTTTTTAACCTGCATGAGGATGTCCTCACTGAAATCAGTTTTAAACTTTGTCCAAATCTCAAGGGGATTTGAAAACTGAGGACCTGTGCCTATGCTCAGAAAGTGATGCAAAATTTTATGCACCAAATCTGTATTCGCAGCAAAAACATTTTCGGATTTGCTGCATAATTGCTGCTTTTTTGGAGTAAAACATTCTGCATCCATTCAGGATGATCTCCTTACCTTCAATAGCTGCTAGAGTAGATGCTGAAGGACCTGGGCATGTCCTACTCCCTCCTTAGTGCTGAAACCAGGAAGTGCCTGGAATACGGAAGGTAAACACGATACAATAATTGACATGTTGCATATTTTTACAGATGAAAGATTCGTAAAAATATGCAACTACTATGCAGAGCAAAAATGCCCTGACGTTGGCACAGCGCACAAAAATTCACATTCACCCTGCTGGCTGGCCAATACTACATGTGTAATTGTGACATATTTTTGCCAATATACCATGAAATATGTAGCAAATATGCAGGGCACAGGGACTTGTTTTAAGATTAGCAAAGTGGTGTCTTTGTTGTTTTGGCATTTGTGTGGCTGCTGCTTCACTGAGAGTCATGTCCCAGTGTGTGCCATTTTCCAGACGTTCTTGTCTTTTGCAAGATTCCCTGAATGTTTTACAGTCATGTATAAACTGTTATATACTAAGAATGTCTTTTGTTGCCTATTGCAACCAACCAGAAGCTGAGCTGTGATTGGTTTCTATAGGCAGCATAATAAATATCCAGGCTAACTGTCAAATCAGGCAAAGCACTCTCATTACCTCACACATTCAAACTGTAAATAAACCATTTTTTGTGAAAGACTGTAAAGTGCAGGGTTAAAATTTCACCTCAAAAGAATCTATGATGTTCCCTGAGTCAAATGAGATGGCTGTGCAAAATTTTGTGACTGTATATGCGACGGTGCGGATTACTTTAGTGGACATATATACACACACATACAAGCAAATACTCAAATATATATATCTTAAATATTATTTACCGGCCTTCAGGTCGATATCCAGCAATGGTGAGTTGATGGATGAACACTCTGTAGGAAGATCGATCATGCAAGATTCTTTTTTCTATTGTTCCAACTCACTGATTATTTTAAAATCAGATCCATCAAACTCTTAAACAAAATCAAGCTATCACACTGCTTCCCTGGCTGAAAAATAAAACGTATGTGTAGAGATAAGTGAATCGCTCCACGCAACTACGGTACATAGTCCAGATCAGTAATTTTTGGACATGGAAATGAGCTGCACACATTTTCTTATTCACCAGGATCCCAGGTTTGAAAAAAGGAGAAGAGAACTTCTGGATATCTGAATCATGTAGCAATTTCAGATATCCAGTGGCATTGAGGTTTCCATTGATGAAGAATGGCCCCACTATCCTTGTACCCCATATATCATACCATACCATCAATTTTTGTGTTCCAACAGTCTTGGAGGGATTTATCCACTGTGGGTTAATGTCAGACCAATAGCGGTGGTTTTGTTAACTTCACCATTCATGAAAAAGTTTGCCTCATCCCTCATCTGCAGGCAATTGTCTATGCTGTGAAGATACGAGATGTGCAGCATCTGAAACAACGGATACTGGAAGTCTGTGCTAGCATTTCTTCTGCGGTGTTGCTATCAGTGTGTCAAGAATGGGAGAAAAGGGTTGCATTGACAATCCAACACAATGGGCAGCACTTTGAACACATTTTATGTGGTCATAAACTTGTAAATAACTAATGAAAGAATAAAGTTACATTAAAAAAAGGACACCATTGTATTTCTTCTGAAATTCTCAAAAAGTTTGATGTGTCACATGACTCTCTTCCCATTAAAAAAAATTAGTCGGATCCAAAATGTCCGACTTGGTCACCACCCATCTGGAAAAGTTTTCCCGCTCCCATATACTAATGTGCCAAAAACAGGAAGTTGATATCACCAACCATTCCCATTTTATTTAAGTGCATCCATATAACTGTCCCACCCTGTATATTGCTAGGCAGCCCGTCTGGTGTAATGGTATGAGCGGATCTGTTAGATTGAAACCCAGACACTGTGCATCACACATCTGTGTGACTAGTGTGGCGCCCCACTGATCAGTGCCCCTCTGAAGGGATACTACACCCAGATTAGCGTGTGTGGTATCCCGGTGACCAGAGGATGGTAATGATAATCTGAATCCCTTGTATACGCCATTCATACACTTAGAGCAGGGGACCCATTGGCTGAACCTGTAACCAGGGTAACTGGTCCCAGTGCAATGAGCTGAGGTGTAACAAGAAGAGCGGGAAGGTGTGTCAGATAGTCAGTCATGAGGAGAGTGAAGTGGAGAGTGCCTGAAAAGGAAGGCAACCCAGACAGAAGCGGGATCTCTGGCTTGAGCAAGCCCAGTGCCGGACCACACCGATAACCGGTCCGGGAGGGAACCCAGTCCAAAATGGAGGACCTCCTCCGAGAGCGGTGCAGGTGTCTATCCCTGAGTCGCCAAACCAGAGGGTTGTGGGCCTTCAGATAGCCATGACCTTAGCCATGACCCGGTCGAATGCACGTCCCCACCAGAATCTCAGTCCAGGGATTGAGCCCCTTCAGAAGGGTATTCTTCCCCTTAGAGAGAAGGGAAACCTCTAACAGACTCGTGGGCCTGGTAGTAACAGGGCTCCATGTAGGGCCACGCATGAAAGTTAGGAGAGCGCAGTGAGTGAGAAGGACAGAGGTTGAAACCTGAAGGAAGACTGTGAGGGCGTCAGAGAGACTTAGCATCCTTTGGTGACTACCCGGACAGCTACCTGTGACTGTGTACCTTGTAAACAGCTTGAAAGTCACCAGTAAATACCCAGGCAGAGCTAGAAGGTCTCCGGTGTTTTATTTCTACTACAACAACCAGTACTTCTGAGGACTGCCCTCGGGGCTCCACTCCACCTGCAGGGAGCGACATAATCCGGCTGCCCATCCATCACCCCCCGGAAGTCTGCAGCAGCACTGGTGCATTCACCAGAAACCGTAGGTGGTGTCACGAACATTTAATTTTTATTTTTATTTTTAATCCTTTTACTAAACCCCTTTTTGAACGTTCACCAGGGCTACGGGCCCGGCCATCAGCCACCACTGACAGCATCAATAACTAATGCCCAGGATCCGAGTACCCCGGCCCTTGGGTGTGACAAGCTTTTGGCATCACGAACAGGAGTCTGTGCCCGGTATTACCGGGTACTGTGTGCCGTGTATTGACTGTGTTTTGTGAACTGTTAAACTGTGCCGCTATTACTGCGCTACAGAAATTAAACTGCGTCACAGAGTGGAAAGGGGCGTAATGGTTGAAAAAGAGTGTGAAGATAAGCCCCACCCCTTCGCTATGCCAAGAACTAACAAAGCGCAGCGGCCTGATCCGAAAAGACCCAAGATTCCATTGCCGGACTTTTAAAATAGAGGGCCTAAAAATGTAAGCAACAATGTGCCTCGGCCCCTCATCGTAGGAAAGCCATGTAAGAGGCGCGAAAATACTTGCCCGCCCCAATTGCCATTGAACAACCAAGGGGGCGGGTCAAAGATCAATGTACCCCCGCCAGAGACTTTGAAAAGCAGCAGGGCTACACGGAGGGGGTCCAGCAACCAGGAGCTGGGAGCAAGAGTTTGGTCCATAGTTGAGCACCCAGGTGCCAGGGAGGACCCGCTGGTTTAACCGCAACCCGTCATCAGGGCAGAAGTCGGACATCTGGGTCCCTTGAAGAGCCAGATGACCCCAAGGCCCTAGCTGATTACATCAATGACTGACAGGAAGTCGGAGCATCCGGGCCCCACATGGTACAGAAGGAGCATCAACCGCACAGACTGGCTAGACAGGTCGGTGTAGCCGCCATGACAGGTGAGTGGAATTGTGCACCAGCTCCGGCCCTGGAGCAGGATCTGTACCAGAATGACCGGTTTAGCTATGAGCGGCACTCTGGGCCAAGAGGATGGTATGCCCTGTATGTTTACAAGTGTGTGGACTAGAGACTGCAAAACCCAATCATGTACATAGCATGTACATAGTCGTTGAATTCGAAAAATTTTATTTCTGTTGCGAAACTCATAGACTTTCATGAGGACTTTGCCTTTGCTGAGCCTGGACTGAAACCTGTTAAGCCAGAGACTCTTTTAACAATATGATTATTATTATAAGAAATGTTTGGTAACGTTTAAGAAAAGAGCCTCCCATAAATGGAAGAAAAGAAATGCATATTCTTGTGTAAATAAAAATGTTCCTGTTGTGGTTAAAGCATATAAAATAGCTCTGTACCGGGTAGGAGTTGAAACACGTGGACAAGTGTGTTTCACCAAGGAGGAATGTGGTGCTTCACTGGGGAGTGCACCACTAAAGGGATACTACACCCAGATTAGTGTGTGTGGTATCCCGGTGACCAGAGGATGGTAATGATAATCTGAGGCCCTTGCGTACGCATTCATGCACTTAGAGCTTAGGGACCCATTGGCTGAACCCGCAACCAGGGTAACCGGTCCCATTGAGATGAGCTGAGGTGTAATAAGAAGAGCGGGAAGTGTCAGTTAGTCAGTCATGGGGAGAGTAAAGTGGAGGGTGCCTGAAAATGAAGAAAAAACTTTAAGGTCCGGCACCAAAAGTTCTTAGTTTCAAAAAGATTTTTTTTATTGATTTACAGCTTAAAAAGCATGGAAAGTTGAGGATATAGTATAGTCCGATTAGATACAAGCTATCCTGGGCACTGATTTACATGTTTCGAGGAAGGAACGTTTCGAGACTCACTACTAAAATTTAAGAGTGGCCTGGATGACTTTCTTGAAAAATATAATATTACCAGTTATATTTACTAGAATCTTTGATAGGGTGTTGATCCAGGGAACTAATCTGATGTGGAGTCAGGAAGGAGTTTTTTTCCCCAATTTGGAGCTAAGGGTTGTCACGTTTTTTTTTTGCCTTCCTCTGGATCAACATGTTAGGCTATGGGTTGAACTAGATGGACTTAAGGTCTTCCTTCAACCTTAAATACTATGTTACTATGTTACTATGTAACCCAGACAAAAGGGGGATCCCTGGCTTGAGCATGCCCAGTGCAAGACCGTGCCAATAGCCGGTCCGGGAGGGAACCCAGTCCAAAATGGAGGACCGGCTCCAAGAGCCACCAAACCGGAGGGTCGTGGGCCTTCAGATAGCCAAGACCCGGTCAAACGCACGTCCCCACCAGGATCTCTGTCCAGGGATTGAGCCCCTTCAGAAGGGTATTCTTCCCTTTGAGAGAAGGGAAACCTCTAACAGACCCGTGGGCCTGGTAGTAAGAGAGCTCCGTGTAGGGCCACACATAGAAGTTAAGAGAGCGCAGTGAGTGAGGAGGACAGAGGTTGAAACCTGAAGGAACACTGTGAGGGCCTCAGAGAGACTTGACATCCTTTGGTGACTACCCGGCCAGCTATCCGTGACTTTGTACCTTGTAAACAGCTTGAAAGTCAACAGTAAATACCCGTGCAGAGCTAGAAGGTCTCTGTGTTTCATTTTTAGTACAACAACCAGTACTTCAGAGGACTGCCATGGGGGCTCCGCTCCACCTGCGGGGAGCGACATCATCCAGCTGTCCTCCATCACCCCCGGAGGTCTGCAGCAGCGCTGGTGCAGTCACCAGAAACCGTAGGTGGCATCACGAACATTTCATTTTAATTTTTAATCCTTTTACTAAACCCCTTTTTCAGCGTCCACCAGGGCCACGGGCCCGGGCTTCGGCCACCGCTGACAGCATCCATAACTAACACCCGGGATCCGAGTACCCCGGCCTGGAATGTCTAGCGCTTTATGCAAACCTCATTTGTTTGCATGTTTACTACCAGCCATTAAACCCTTTATGATATGGTGGGCTGAAAATGGTTGTCTCATCGGTATTTTGCACCTGGTTGGCCCCTGCCTCTATCAGGGTGGGCCTGCTGCATCCTGCCAGTGCATTTGAATTTGTGATCGCTAATGGCTGTTTCTGGTGAGTTTTTTTATTTCTTATGTCCTTTTCTGTAAACATGTTTTTAATGCCCCATCTGAGAGATCTACCAGTTCTCTGAATGCTAACCTCATCCACACCACTGATTGGCAGCTTTTTTGTATACTGTGAATAAGTAGAGCTGTCAATAGGGCATTATTGGATTACATGATAAGCAGATACATCCCTGGAATTACGGTTTCCACCCCTACATCATGCTGTACTTAGATTAGGTGGCAAAAACCTGGTGACAGATTTCTTTTAAAACACCACTCCAGAGTTTTATTTTTATTATTCCCCACTGGAGTCATGCTTTAAATTTAAGTTGCCTGCCCTCTATTTTATAGTCACCCTTTAGTGTCTTCATCAGTTTTCAGCGCTGTTCGATTTGTGACCTGCTGGCAACTCCAGTGTTTCATGGAGTACGCCAGTGGTCACAACTTAGCATCTCAATGAGAGTCTCATTCTGGCCTCACTCTGGCTCTCATACAGACGTATTGGGAGCCACAGGACCGAAGCATCACCGAAAAAAGGTGAAGCTGCTGGACGGTGAGTATAAGATCCGGGTATGGGACTTATATTTAGAGCACCACTCTAGCATCATAATTTAAAAACACATTGTTGTGGTGCAACACTACATGTGGTCATGGCAAAAACATCCTTTTGATTCTAAACAATGAGTGTTTTTAAGAAAAATACGATTGTGCTTTTTGTCTAGGAAATTTGGTGGAACTCCTGACTGCTTATGATAATAATAATAATAATAGTAATAATAATAATAATTGTAGAAACTGTACAAACTGTAGAAGAAAAGAAACATGCACTGGCAGATTATGTGAATGATAGTGGAGAACAAGCCTTGATGGAAGTTAGCAACAGAAAACTTCATAAAGTACAACAGACAAAAAGTGAATACTGTAAACACGCAGTACAAAGCAGAAGAGAAAACTGTCAAAAGAAAGCTCTGCATTGTACAGTTCCTAGAGAAAATCGAGGGTAAAGTCGAAAAAGAAAAGACCTGGTTGTGGCTTACTAATGGAACATTGGAAAAGGAGACAGAGAGCTTAATTCTAGCAGCCCAAGAGCACTAATGCAAGTAAAGCCAAAATTGAAAAATCAACTACTAAGAAGATTGCGCAGACAGACTACAAGCAAAGGCAGAATCCAGCCGCTCAGATGATTCACTGGAATTTGTGCCACAATTACCATCTTCTTGTCACAAAGAACTGGTGGGATCATAAATCTGAAAAGGTTATTAAAAATGAACATGCAAAACTACTATGGGACTTCTGAATTCAATCTGATAAAGTCTTGGAACACAATACTCCGGACCTTACCATTGTAAGGAAAAAGGACATGTGG
This sequence comes from Allobates femoralis, assembly GCA_033576535.1. NCBI lineage: Eukaryota > Metazoa > Chordata > Amphibia > Anura > Aromobatidae > Allobates > Allobates femoralis. Next base: position 84,505,376 of record JARQOC010000003.1, on the reverse strand, counting down.
ATCGTCGATGTGGCAATACCAGGCGACAGCAGGATTGAGGAGAAGCAACTGGAAAAACTGACAAGATACACACAGGATTTAAAGATCGAACTGCAAAGACTCTGGCACAAGCCAATGAAGGTGGTCCCAGTGGTGATCGGCACACTGGGTGCGGTGCCTAAAAACCTTGGCCAGCACTTGAAAGCAATTGGAGTTGACAAAAATAACAATCTGTCAGCTGCAAAAGGCCACCCTACTAGGTTCTGCATGCATTATTCTCCGATATATTAAGGCCACTTTACAGACACCGATATCTGTGTCCAACTTCTGAACAGATCTCTGGTTGCAGTGAAATCATGGACACATTGCTCCATTTGTACACAGTCATAAAATGGAACAATGTGTCCATGATTTCACTGCAACCAGAGATCTGTTCAGAAGTTGGACACATATCTGTCTGTGTAAAGTGGCCTTTACACAGTCCTAGAAGCTTGGACAGTGTCCGACTAGTAATTTAATACAAAATCTAGTTAAATGATCTTATTTGCAGTGTGTAACTGTTGTATATGTATAATAATAATAATACATTTTATTTATAAAGCTCCGACATACTCCACAGCAATTTACAATTAATCGGGGAGCAATATATAGACAATAAAGACAATACAAAGTAACCATAGTTCAACAGTTACAGAACAGGTGAGGGCCCTGCTCACAAGCTTACAATCTATAGGGAAATAAGAGGACACAGTAGGTATATTATGCTTGTAGTGTCTGGTCCAACCATCATTATGATAAATAAATGTTTTTATATGAGGCCACATATTCCGGTCATCAGCCGGTACTGGCTATATGCACTTATGTCCTATTGTTTTATGAAGGATTTGGAGACCGATGAATGGGAAGCAGCAGGTTGTAATTAAATTTAGAAGTAGGGAACAAGGAAGAGGGAATGTTAGTGAGTTGATATGATAGGCCTGTCTAAGGAGATGTGTTTTTAAGGCACACCTTAAAAACATGGGGGCTGGATGTTATTTGCAACATTTGGAGTTCTGCTTTCCAGAGCACTTGTGCCGCTTAAGAGTAACCTCGGAGACGGAGGTGAGAGGTTTCGAATTATGGATGACATTAGTCTGAGATCAGTTGCAAAATGGAGGGCATAGGTAGGGTGATAGACAGTGATGAGGGATGAGATATGGGGGTGCAAAACTGTGGAGAGCTTTGTGAGTTAGAGAGTTAATTTGTATTGTATCCTTTAGGAATGGGCAGCAACCAGTGTAATGACTGCATAAGGTGGAGGCATCATGAAGCGGCAGGACAGAAATATGAAGCTGGCTGCTGCATTTAGGATAGATTGGAAAAGAGAAGGTTTGGTTAGCGGGGGACCTATCAGTAAAGAGTTGCAGTAGTTCAGATGAGAATAGATGAGAGCAATAACAAATGTTTTTGTAGTTTCATATGTTGTGAGAGAAATGGTCAAATCCTGGTAATATTTTTTAGGTGCAGATAACATGTGCTAGTGAGTGATTGGATATAGGGGATAAAGGAAAGTTCAATGTAAAATATGACACCAAAGAAAAGAGCTGGCTGCTTGGGATATGTATGTTGAAAATATTGGAAAATATTTAATTAGTAGATGGGAGGTGAAACACTAGAAAATTCCATTTTTGGAGAGATTCATTTTTTTAATTAAAAAAAGGGAGGACATGGTAGTAGAGACATCAAACAGACAATGCCTGTCTTTGTATTAACATGGGATTGATGTCAGGAGATGCAATGTGTATAATTGAGTGTCATCAGCATGGAGAATATACTGGAAAACAAATCTGCTGATGGATAGTCCAATAGGTGCAGTGTATAGAGAGAAAAGGAGCCCCGACAGTAAGGGGAAGAGGAAAGGAGTGGAGTCGGCAAAACACAAAGGAGTAGTAAATAAGGTAAAGGAGAGGTCAGAGAGGTAGGAGGAGAACCAGAAGAGAGCAGTGTCCTTGAGACCGAATGCAGCATAGTGAGGGGAATTGGTTATCCAGTGTTAAAAGATGGCAGGGGGATGTAGGAGGGACAGCCGGGATTAGTGGCAGTTAAATTTTTTTGTTAGTAGGACATTAGAGACTTTAGTAAGGGTAGTTTCAATCGAGTGTAAAGAGAGGAAGCTGGATTGTAAAGAAATGTATCAGACCAAGCATTCCAGGAGTTTAGATATAAAGGGAAGATTTAGAGACCGGTAATAGTTAGCAGCTCAGGTGTCGTCGAGGGATTGTTTTGTGAGTAGGGGTATAATTATGGCGTGTTTTAATAAAGAGGGAAAGATAAGGATGAAAGAGAGATATTAGGCTAGGGTCACACATGCCATGCATTTTTTTAGGTGTTTTTTGGCCACCTGCGTTTTTGCCTATGTTTTTGCTGTTAGGTGTGGGGGCCCCCTTAAAAAGCCCTTAAAAACGTATGCCTTTTGTTAAAAAACACATGCAAAAACGCATGCAAAAGCATTTACATTTTGACACTTTTAAAAATGTATGCATTTCCCATAGGGCCCCATGTACTACGCATGCGTTTTTGAAAAGCACCAAAAAATGCAGCTTGCTGCATTTTTGAGTGCGATTTTAAAAAATGGTGCATCATGCAGTATTTTTGGTGCCGAGTCAAAAACGCAAGCAAAAATGCATGTGCCATTTAGACATGCGTTTTTGCTATTGGGTCATGCGTTTTTTGCATGGGGGCCTATGGGTGCGTTTTTACATACGTTTTCAGAAAACGCAGGTCTCCAAAAAAGCATGTAAAATATGCATGTGTGACCCTAGCCATAGATAGATAATATAATAATCTTTATTTATATAGCGCCAACATAGGTAGTGACAACTAGGAGAGGAACTGAAGGAGGTGTGATGAAATAGGATCCCTAGTGCAGGTTGTAGATCAAGAAGAAGCAAAGAGCCTGGTTACTTATTCTTTTGTGACAGGCTTAGATGGAAAGTGAGCTTTAGGTTCGGGGAGGGAGGAGTATCTAGGCTCTGAGGGGGTTGTGCAAAAATGTTCTGATGGATGTGGTTTATTAATTGTAAGAAAAAAGTCACCAGATTTTCAGCACTGAGGTTGGGCTTAGGAGTGCATAGGAGGTTTAGAAGAGTTTTTTTGGATTGTTGGCTAGTTATGTGATGAGGGTGGTAAAGTAGACTTGATTGGCCGGATGAGTATGAACTTATAGCGGATGAAGTCTGCTGAAAATGATGTACTCTACAGATGCTCGGCACACCCTGAACCGAGCTAGAGGAAACATGTTTGTATCATGTACGAGGGTTGTCTGTGTCTGGGCCTTTCTGCATTTAACCAATGCAGCTTCATATTGGGCACACTGCAGTGTATTACTATAATGTGACAATGTGGAGTCTGGACAGGAAATGGAGGAGATGGGAGCTAAAGATGACTGAATATTAATAATGCGTTACTGGGTTTTGATAGATTTCCATAAGCAGTGGCATAACAATATGTCCGCGGGCCCTGGTGCAGGAATTCATCCGCGGGGCCCCTTAGGTGAGGAGCGGGGGGGGTGCTGGCAGAGGTTGATGAGTGATGAGCGGGGGGTGGAGGAGACTGGGGGGGATGCTGGCGGAGAGGAGCAGGGGGGGTTAGCCGTGGCATTACATGAGCCGGGAGTACCTGCTGCCAAATGACTCCGGCGCCGCTGGGAGGAGAGGGGGCGGGCACAGCTGCGGGAAGTGAGGCTGCATTCATTTCCCGTCCTCGCTCCTCTCCTCGTGCAAACACTACCGCGGTCGCGGCAGCCAGCTGGAAACACGGGGCAGTGGGCGGGTCCGGTCTCAGCCGCGACCGGACCGCTGCGACCGTGGTAGTTACGCCACAATCTATATGGGTAATAAATGGGGGTATCCTTGGTGTGGAGACAGTTCTTGAGAGAGAAGGATAGAAGGTTGTGGTCAGAGAGAAAAAGAGGAGAATTATTAAAGTCATGTACTGAGCAGAGTCGGGAGAAGACCAGGTCCAGCAATTCCCGTCTTCATGTGTAGCTAATAAAAGCATACAGATCTGTTTTCCGTAGTTCATTTAATAAATGATGGGTTTTTTTCTGCACATCTCTTCCACCACGTAGATCAACTTCGTGAATGACTGTACAGAGCAGCTTGTCCATGACTCTTATATTTTAGCTACAAGCTTTCTTAACTTTTTTTAAGTACCGTATATACTCGAGTATAAGCCGACCCGTGTATAAGCCGACCCCCCTACTTTTGCCCCCCAAACCTGGGAAAACCTATTGACTCGTGTATAAGCCGAGGGTGGACCCCAGCACAGGTATACAGCCCCCAGCAGTGTGGTATACAGGCCTCCCCAGTGGTAGTATACAGCAGCCTCCCCAGTGGTAGATAAAGCAGCCTCCCCAGTGGTAGTATACAGCAGCCTCCCCAGTGGTAGATAAAGCAGCCTCCCCAGTGGGAGTATACAGCAGCCTCCCCAGTGGTAGTATACAGCAGCCTCCCCAGTGGTATATACAGGCCCCAGCAGTATATATAGCAGCCCCAGTGGTATATACAGGCCCCAGTGGTGATATATACAGGCCCCAGTAGTGGTATATACAGGCCCCAGTGGTGGTATATACAGGCCCCAGTGGTGGTATATACAGGCCCCAGTCGGTATACAGCCCCCCCATCGGTATACAGGCCCCAGTGGTGGTATATACAGGCCCCAGTCGGTATACAGCCCCCCTATCGGTGTACAGGCCCCAGTGGTGGTATATACAGGCCTCAGTCGGTATACAGCCCCCCCCTTGGTGCCGCAAACCTGTAAAGGAATAATCATTATACTTATCCCTGTCCTCGCCGCCGCCACTGCTCTGCACCGCGCTCCTCCGGCTTCATCCGGCTTCTTCCGGCTTCCTCCGGCGCACAGACAATGACGTCATTGCCTGCGCCCACCGGAGCCGGAAGAAGCAAGATGAAGCCCGAGGAGCGCGATGTCGGCGGCGGCGAGGACAGGGATAAGTATAATGATTATTCCTTTACAGGTTTGCGGCACCAAGGGGGGGGGCTGTATACCGATGGGGGGGGGCTGTGTATACCGATGACTCGCGTATAAGCCGAGGGGGGGGGACTTTTCAGCCCAATTTTTAGGCTGAAAAACTCGGGTTATACGCGAGTATATACGGTAATAGTTTTTATATAAAATTTTAATAGACTGCAACATGTGTACACTTGTAACCAAGCTCAAATTTTATTCGTATATTGCATTTTTTGTATAATAGAATAATAATATTTTCTAGAGGTCCTAGAAAGTAACATGGATTGCAATGTGATGACTTTGTGGGTTAAATCACAACATCAGTACTAGTAGATCTGTAGGTGCATTACGACTGTGGACAATCCCTCATGTAACTATACTTATAAATTAGTTAATGAGGTTGTCACATGTGAAAAATGAACATGAAACTATATCTACGAATTAGCTGTATACCAGTCCCACACAGTCAGTGTGTAAATAAAATTACACCCACTCAACCGCTGTATTATTGCTTTGTAAGGAGACAAAAAATGCATCAAGCTGTCAGCTTACAAGTCAGGTCACAAGTGAGATAATGATCTAGTCTAGTTTCTCTTTTATAGCATATTCCAATAAATCACAGCAAAATCATTATGTCACTAGTGACCTTAGACCTTGGATTAGTTGACATGTCTGCATTCAGCGCACACAGCGATGCATTAGTAAAAGTAAAGCTGATGTACAAATAACCGAATAATCCAATATTCCATACGCAGGTTATGGCCGTCACAAATCTTTGTCATTGCAATCGATTATATCCAAACTTTCTCAGAAAAGATACAAGGAAATACAATTTTAAGTGGCTGCCAATGCTTTTGTGCGATCATATAGATCATGCATTGCATAGCGCCATCATATTCAGCAACAATTTACAGATACTATCATCACTGCCCCATTGGGGTTCCCAATCTAAATTCCCTACCTGTTTGTTCTTGGACCGTGTGGGGGGAACCAGAATACACCCATGCAAATACAGGAAGGAGATAAATGTTGTCCTTGGGGCACAATATATGCTCAGGGTCGGAGACACACTATGTGAAATACATGAGAGATACTCGCATGAGTCTCGTATGACTCACCCGGAACAGCCCCTGCTTCTCGCGACAGAAGTGCGTCAGCTGCTTGTGTTTCTATGGAGCTGAAGCAATCCTATTCAGAAAGGCGGCTGCCATGCAGGGTGAGTCATGCGAGACTCATACGAGTATCTCCCATGCATCTCACATAGTGTGTCTCCAGCCCAAGACGCCAGCACTGCAAACCACCATACTGCCCATATTACATCTTTTCTGCCCTTAACACGAAGACAAAAGTAGATCCAGTAGTAGGTTAGTCCTTCCTTTACACTTCCAATTCTAGTTGAATGCACCTTCGACTGTGGTTCAAAAATTGTACATCGAAAATTGGTACAAAATTGCTGCATTTTTCTATAAAAAACAAACAAACTTTATGGACCAGATTCATTAAGAGTGGTGTTTTGTTCATCAGTCTCAATGAAGGGCATGGGTAGTAAGATGCATCTAATTTAAGAGGTGCTCACCATTTAATGAAGTGGGCTCATCTTATCACTTGGTGCATCTCACCAGAAATGTTACTCCAGTCCAAAAAAGGATTATGACATTGAATTTATTGGGTGCTTTTTGCCAATACCTCTCTCACCCAGTTTTGCTCCCTTTGGTGGAGCTGGACAAAATTGCCAAAATATTTTCTGATATTTAAGTTGCTTTTTGATACTGTAGTATTCTGTCAAAGCAACTTGATGTATCTGGCCATATGTGTAGGAAATCACGCTTATAAAGAATATCCCTATTTTTCCCAAACGAATAGATTAGTAAACACTACTAATAAGATACTACTAAACAATAAGGCCCAGATTTACTGAAGTGTTTACAGCCAAGTTCTGGCATAAAACACTTTATTATGTTGCAATATTATTTGTGCAACTCAAAAGTTAGGCAAAAATATAGCAACAATTTGGCATTTACATGTCAGTCTCGGGCAGCTTAGCTGCTATATAAACATAAAGGGATAAAGCTTGGCTCAGCTGCTTAAATGGGGAGCTCGGAAGTAAAAATATAAATTACAAAAAATCAAAAATATAAAATAAAAACTTTGGCACACAGTGACGAAAAATAGGAATACGGTGTATTTATTATTTATGTTTACTAAAATGCTCAGAGTAATGTTTCATAAAACCTCAATCGTGATGGAATACCAGTTTGTTTCAGTTTTATTTTTGGCTATATATACTTACCTATCCTCTCCTCGTATGCTGAAGGGGTTCATGAACCTTTTTCTTCTGGCTAAGATTTCTCTTAGGCCAGGTCCACATCATGTTCAGCTTTCCGTCCCAGCAGCTGCACTTGTCATCAGTGTTAACACAATGTAACACTTGCATTGGCTTCCGTTAATGCTGCCATAGAGATGCATTGGTGAACGCATCCAAACGCAAGCCAAAAACTGCTTGCATTTGAAAGTATGTGTTTTTTAAACGCACAAGATAACATGGAGTGCCTTAGACTTAATCCAAGCTTAAGCCTCTTATTATAACTCCCTTCTGCTATATTTATCTGCCCCTAGCTTCAATCCGTAATGGCCCCTTTACACGCCGCTACGGAAAGGTAGAAACCGGCAGGTATCAGAGACAATTGTACTGATATCCTTGTAAACACCGCGCAGTAGCGGCCTGTAATTCAGGTTGTTCCTCCCTGTCTCTTTGGATACCTGTCTTTCAACCTGAATTACACGCCGCTATTGCGCAGTGTTTACAAGGTATCAGGTACAATTGTCTCTGATACCTGCCAGTTTCTACCTTTCGGTAGCGGCGTGTAAAGGGGCCATAAAGGATAGAATTTTTCTATACTGATCATTGTGAAGGAACTAGTCTCCGTACAGCTGAGTTGTTCCTTCCTATTGTAGCGATGAAGCTTCTTACTGGAGTAGATGTGGAATCCTTTTGTATTTGTTTCCTTGGCTGTTCATTTGTGTGTTCCCTTGCACTTCTGCTCTTTCACTTCCTTGGGGTGGAGGGGGGCCATATATGTGAGTCACATCTAAAAGTGTAGCAAGGTACGAGACCCAGGCATGCCTAACTTCAGGGTCAATATTGGGACAGGGATAGCCAGGAACCCCACGATGAGAATCTGTTAAGGTGTCCTGATTCACTTGCATCTCCATAGTCACAGCATGACAATGATATTCCAGGTATCTCTTTTATAAAGACTGACATGCGTAATATCAGTCTTTAGAATATTCTCAGGCTCATGAGTCAATTTTTAAGACATCGGCAGACACCCTTTTTATGAACTTTTTTTGGGATTTCAAAACACCACAAGCCTCCTCGAAATGCTGGGTTACATTTTTGGCCACCAATGATGGTGCATTCTTCATTCTGTTGGCATACACACATGCTTATTTTAAGCTTTAATTTCGTATCTTTGCAGCAGAACTGAATTAATCTCACAGTAAGAGAACAAACCTTTCCATCCTGTTGTTTTGAATAAGGCTTTATAGATTGACCCATCGTGCATCGTTCGCTGCCTGTTATCACACAAACAGTGTAATGTAGCCTCTGGCTAAATGTAATGCAGATAATTCAAAGGACCACCAGCCTATTCAAAGAGGCTCATGGAATTGGTTCTAGTGATGGATGAAGCAATATCATGTCCTAAACAATTACCGTCAGGTTCATATAACGACCCTAACAAATGATTGTGAAGGTTTACTACTTAATATATCAAGAACCATAGTAAGCAGCTGGTCCCAGACATGGTGGGTGTGTAATTTTTTGCTTTCAATTAAATTTACAATTTTTACTTATAAGGATGATGCTACGGATAATGTTTTTTCTTAAAGGTACTGACCCACACTTTATAATGGGCAAAATTGCAAAATACTTGAAAGAGGAAGCAATGATTCAGTTTACTTCTTATTTAAAATCTTTTTGTTGTCAAGAATAAAAGTGTACTTTATTGCCTAGGTCACCCGCTACCTCCTCAGTCTATCAGCAGTGGCTGATCTTCTAGGCAAGGAGCAAGTGCATTCAAACTCTTTGTTATACAGCTTACAAGTACTGCTCTAAACTTGTGGAGATCACTGGAGCTTCAGTGCCACTGCACTCATGTGATGCTGCAGAGGTAAACAGTGTGCCCGCATTGAAGGGAAGCACAACCAGGCTGCTTCTAGTGCAAGCTATCAGTCATCCAGAGTGCACCATGGCATACAAAAAGCTGGACACAGAGGAGCAGTGCAGTAATGAAGACACTAAATGAGAAAAACCCTTTAATATCTTGAAGATCTGAAAATGTGGGTTATAATAATAACCTAAGCAGTATAATGATGCAACAATTTTTATTTGTGTCCGTAATTTGTACTAAAGCACTCAAGGTAGATGGCCACAATTCAATGCCCCCAATGCCACTGTTTCTCAATTTTTCGTTGGCCCACAACTTTTGTATCTTGCCGATACAATCTGCCTATGCTCCTCCAAATGATGCATTTCATGACTGTAGCACACGTAACCAGCTCCAAACTAGTCCTTAGAATAGTTACTTAAATCCAGACGGTAGATATTACAAATGTAGCATGTGTATCCAGCTCCACAATAGTTCTTAGGATAGTTCCTCAAATCTAGGCAGTAAATTTCATGACCATAGCATGTGTATCCAGCTACAAGCTCTATAGTCCATCCATAAGCATCAGGATCTGGCCTTAGCACAGATCCTCTCCCTCCCAAGTCACAGCACCAAATAAGTAGCTTAAATATGTGTCTCATTCTTCTACTTCTTCGGAATCAGCTCTTGGATGGGAAAATACATGCACACCTCCCATCTTGACCATGAAATTCTTCTAATTCAAAGTGTAATAAGTTCACTGAAGTCTCCAGCTAGTCAGCAAAAGTGTGTATCAATGATGTCCCCTGCAGTAAGGAATAAAAGACTCACCCCCCCCAACAAGAAGTAGGATAATGAATGGTAATGTAGACCTGATTGCATTACAGTCTATGAACCTGTTGGCTGGAAGTGACACTCTGGTACATCCCCTTCCCCCTTTTAAATTGTGTACCTTAAACTGACTAGCGAGCAAATCTCCAATAAACACAAAAATAGTATTGATGTAACCAACACTTCATGCTGTAAAATGTCTGCATTATGTTCATTAATTCAATAGTCTTGAGTCCATGTCCAGCTCCTCTGAAATAACAACTTTGATTCTAGAATATCATTATAAGACTACAATTACTAGTCTATACCAAGTCCCTTCTGCATGGAGAGATTTTTCATGGAATGCAACTGATAATGACGAGGAGTATTACAAATTATTGGCCTAAGTAATAAAGCAAAACTATCATTAACAACAGATGAAAATTATTATTGTTCACAAAACCTATCACACATTCTGAAAAATAGTACATAGGCTGACATTTGCTAATGTTTCACCAAGTCACGTAATGGTGTTCTTCTGAGTCATTGGCATTTACAATTATTCTAAGTTGTGGGCGCTTTTAATTCACTCTTCTGAATTGATGACAGATCTAAGTGTTCGAATGGTGATGCTAAAATTGACCTTCAATGAAATTACACGAATCAATGGTTGTTATGTGCGAATGGAAGAAACTAACCATACAGCTAAATTAGCTTTTACTTACTCTGGAAAAAAAAAACAGACTGTTTAAGCAGACCTTAAGGCTATCTACAACCAATAAAGATGTCATCAAAGGATAAAGTGAGTCCTAATGTGAGTACTTTCTGTACAGTCTAATTTGTGCTAGTGTTTCAAACTGCAAGAACCTCGCTGACAGCTATATGTTCAATAGAGATCTAAGAAACTGCTCTTAGTAATTATAGATATGTCCATTTTATAAGTTACCTTAGACTGGCATATCCAGCAAGAGATGACCAGATTAGAAAAAATAAGGTCTGTGATACTTTGCCTAGAGATATCCATGCTTTATACAGTTTGTCTAGATATGGCCACCCAATGACTATATTATAAGTCGCATCCTATAATTGTTACTATTCACTACTCGCACAGATAGTACGGTATTTGATACTCGTTACTTGGTGAGTATCACTGGTGCTCATGAGTGATGTGTCAATCGTGAACGATCTGACACATATTGCCAGCTCCCTTCAGTACACTAGGGAGTCGGTAGCCCAGTGAGAGCAGATTGTTTTATGCAGTGAAAACTCAAAAAAGCCCACCCTCCCGCCCTGTCCCGGAAATGCTCGTTTTATGGCCAAATGTGTGTGAGCATAGTCTATCACCAATTGACTAACATTGGACTCGCTATTCGGATGACTATGCAAGTATTACAAAGGAATCGTTACAAATATAGCGATTATGCGTATTTCACGACTCGCTCATCACTAGTTTGCATGTATTCAATTTGTATTGTGAGAAATTAGTCTTTAAAGGTGTATTCTATCGTAACAGGCTACTTTTGTATGGGAAGCATTATAATACATATTGAAAGTAAACGGTTAATAGTTATCTTATGTAGCAGAGAAAATGGCATAAATATGGCTTATCGACAGATATACAGTAATGGATTGTCTTATGTATGTAGCAGATGTACCGAGAATGGCCCCCGTACTTTATTGGTCTACTAGTTAGCCTTTTGAAGAGCATTCTAGACCAGCGGACATAATACAAGCATTACTGATCCACTAAACCTAAAACATATAGCTCATAAGAGTAAGGCTTACAAGCAGAGCTGCTAATAGCATCCTAACAGATGTGTACATTTGTTTCTAGAGATTCTCAGAATTGGAGATAAAGTCGTGCTTAGAGATGAGCACAAAGCATTGCCAGAATGTTGTGCAGTTCGATGCAGCTTAAGTAAAACATATTAGAGAGGTATCGTTGCTGGTGAGCGGTGTGCCACCTGACAGGACAGAGCAGCATCATCCTGCCACAATATTCAGCATGGAGCTAAATCCAACAGCTTAGCATTTTCATGACAGCATGCCACAATTGCTTCTTGTTGTAGTCACTTCTTGGTCTTTGTTGAACAAAGAAATTGAGTCATCATAAAGTCCAAAAAAAATCGTCAAGTACCCTACATTGATTAAATGTTGTCTCAACTAGCCCAGTACTGTTAAACTATTTGGGATTGGAAAGAGAACATTGCCACATTCGTGAAAAGTCCGCTCACCATGAAATGCTTGTCTAGTTGGAAAATAGCTGTAGATAGTCAACCACCTGTCAACTGGGAAAGTATGGGAAAATAATAGTAAAGTATGTTGATATCTTGTTATTAAAAGTGTTCATCCTTTATAGCATCACATTACAATTACATCAAGAAAGAGCAGGATAGTCCAGTGACGCATTTCATCAAAAAGGCTTAATCATAACATGTTGCGAATAAAACTGAACGCCGAAAGGCGTCAACGAACTTTCTTGCTCCTTCTTGATGTAATTTTAATACGATTCAAGAGAGTAAGAATAGAACGTTTTAATAACAAGATATCTACCCTATTCTTTACTAACAGATTACTGGAACATATGAATACTTAGTCTTTGCTTCACTCTAGGTAAAATATGAGATTGCTGCCTCAGCACTCATACAGTATCTAAACATCACAGAAAAGGCATCACTGCTATGTGGCACACTCCCAGGAAACCCATCACTTTGGAAACTTGATCCACTGTCCATCCTACCTATGATCCTTACACTAGAGCTTCAATTATGTTCTGTCAGGGGTGGCAATTGCCGACAGGTGAATTTGTAGCAGGATGGCAGTGATGGGCAAGGGGAATCTAGAAAGCTAGTCTGACCCTGTAGAATGGTTTTCTAGCTGACCTTGTTTCCAGAATTATCTCTAAAGATGATGACATCTTGACCGCCACCTTTGCCGTGCTCCTGACCAGCCCTAGGATAACACCCCCTCACTTCCACCTATGGATAGAAACAGCAACTCCCACAAGATGACTCTCTCAAAGGTACAGGCTTCTGGAAGGCTTCAGCAAAACTGTATAGCATCCAAACAGGTCAGAATAGAGACTGAACTCTTTCAACGACACCAGCTGTTGGGTAATGGGCTTTTCAAGACTGGAGGAGTGGACAACCGCATCACCCGACAAACACAGCAGTAGCTCACCTGGGGATCCACAGCCATCAAATACCATGGACAGTTAATACTGCTACAGCTACTGATATTAACCCTTAAGGAACCAACAGAAATAAACACATTTAAACTATTGCAGAGCAGTTTAAAGAGACTGCATATCAGACAATATGTGATAGGTAGACCAGGGATAGTGGTGTGATATGTATACTGACTCTATCACTTGTAGAATGATGACCTTGACCACTTCTTTTACAACTATTCTCTTCACAAATTCATAATTGATAAGTAATATCTGCTATAGTTAGGTATATTTAGAAGTCCAGTATGAGAATAACCTCTATGCTCAAGATAATTTATGTCATTTGTAATTTTCTATACATAACTGTTGAGGGGGAAGTGATGGCATAATTAATTATTAATATGACACATAAATGTATATCTCTCTTTGTGGGCATGTATGTGTATATATCTATATTTATGCCCACATTGGTGGAATAGGCCATAATAAATGTCCCTTATAACATTGACCAATTCAGCTGTATCTGATGGAAATTGTTCATCTTCTGACATGGTTAATTACCATATCAGTAGATGTCCATTCTTGCATTTTAATGTGGGAAGCTATCAGATAAGACTCTTAATTTAAATATCAAAGATCTACAGGCTGCTGCCACAAAGGGTTATTCTCACCCCTTCTTCTAACAGTTCACAGCAGCCAAGATGTCTGGGGTGATAGGTAGACATGACTATTCCCATTGTTTGCCAATCTATAGTGGCAGGAGATACCTCATTTCAATATAGTGCATGGTGAGCGTGCACCCTTACAACCCTGTCAGAAGTGCACGGATGAGGAGGTGTGTCCGTCACGTGCACAGCTGAGGGACAGGTTAAAATGGACTGAGACACAAGAGCTCGCTCTCTTTTCTACCTGGACGCACGATGAAATAGAACATCACCTTCTGGCATAAGTATCATCCTATAACTCTATCACTCTCTCTCTCTCTCTCTCTCTCTCCCTCTCCCTCTCTCTCTCTCTTAAAATCAACCCTTGAATTGCTATCTATCTTCTATAGGGATAGTTAGATCATTAATATAGTGTGCCTGTTGTATATTTAGGTAACGTGGGTATTAGTAACTCTGGGGGTTTTACATCATTGTAACAGTAATTGATTGTGTATTAGTTATCGTGCTATCTAGAAATCTATATATTATTGTTGTAGACTTTTTGGGTGTGTTTAATAAATATTCATTTATTAGAACAGACTTGTTTTCATTAAGTAGTCGGTATATACATATATATATAGTTAATCAGCATAGGAACAGAAAGTGGTAAGAAAGGGAAGATTCTGGATATCAGTGATTGTAGTCATAACCGACAATAATAACCGATAAACAGAACCAGCCCTACAACAATAACTATGTGAACCTTATTATATACATTTTTCTATAGAGGGTTTTTGGGGGTTTTATGATTTGGTTACTAATTTTTCTGTTTTAAGATCAAAACATAAGAAAATCCATATGATTTATGGATGCTAAAAGGTTTTCACTACAGAAATTAATCTTTTTATTACACGTAACCTATATTCACTGAAAACAGGGTGCACTTGAAATGTAGCATGCAATTTCATAGCTTTTACTGTAGAGGTCAATGATCTTTATTGTGGCAACCAATCTTTCTGACAGTATCTGAGCTTTTAATCTGTCGGGTGAAATGTTAGGCCCAGATTTTTCACCTGGAATCCAACATTTGAGTTATAGTTGCATTTCTCATCACAGAAAAATGTTGACAGGTTCAATAAAACTACTGTTTTTTAAAGATAAGCCGCAAATATTACCATAACTATGATGTCTAGTGTGTTTTACAACCATTTTTTTTAGTCTGTTTTCATAAATAAAGCCAGGGACCTACTGACAAAAAATAGTTGTCCATGAGATAGAGCGGTGCAGTGAAAATGGTTAGTTAAAGTCAACATTGCTTGACAATAACTACGATAAAGGGGTTGTCCAGGCCAAAATGATAATTCTGCAGTCAATCTATGTGACTGCAGAATTATCAATCTTCCCTGCTGTGAAGACTGTGAGTGGCGTAAGGATTTGCAGTTCTCAACCGGGAAACGACCGCACTTATGCAGAATGCATGTTCCCGACCACTCCGAACGTAGCCCTCGTCTAATGGGCGCAGACTCGCTAAGTACAAGTGTATGGAGCGAGGCCGTGCCTATTATTCTTGTTTTGCAGGGAACATGCATACCGCATAACTGTGGTCCATTCCCGGTTTACAAAACAGCGAATCCTTGCAGCGCTCAGTGCGGGCGCTGGGAGGATTGATAATTCTGCAGTCACATAGAGTGACTGCAGAATTATCATTTTACACTAGACAACCCCTGGGTTGTCCTGCAGTTAGATATTTAAGACCTAGGATATTAGTCAATTAATATCATATTGGTGAGAGGTTCAAAACCTCGAGTAGCCTCTGATCAGCTGCTAGGATGACTGAGTGTCATTGAAAGTAATAAGTGTATGGATCGAGAATATTGTACTATAGATATAAACACTATAGAGTAACTGCTGTCAGATATTGCAGCTCATCAGTATCAGAAGATGAAGGAGATGTCTGTGCAGGGTAGAATTGCTGCAGTAAGAAATGTCATCTGAATGCCAGGTGTGTCAGCACAAGTAAAGAAAGAAAAAGGAGTTCAGGGTAGGACAGACAGGTACTCATAGATTAGATTATTAGGGTAACAATAAAAAAAAGCAGAGATCGTCAGGTGGACGGATTTCACTGAAAACAAGCATATGTCAGGCTTAGAAACAGCCTAGTGGGGACATCCCCAGGAAGGTTTTTAAAAGGTTTTCTTCCAGATGTCACCTGTGAAGTATATTTGAATGTTTATTATAATCACTTGCTCTACATTATTATTAAATAAAACATTTAATGGTGGTTAAACTTTAAAGCTAGAGCCTCAAAAGTTAGTATCTTCTGAAATACTACCTGTATCATGTGGCGCACCTGAGACATTAGAGATAATGTCATTATCAAGATATAAGTGGCTCAGGTCCAGACAAGGACATTATCAAGATAAATAAGTGGCTTAGGAATTGGCGTGGAAAAGAAGGATTCTTGGAGAACTGGGCTAAATTCTTGGCTACAGGTTCTATGGTAGAGATGGGCTGCACTTCAGTGGTGAGGGTACAGCTATGCTGGGGGAAGAACGGCCAGACGTTGGAGGAGCATTTAAACTATTGACCTGAGGAGGGGCAATTACTAGACAGAAGGGAAATTTGGTGTAGATAAGGACCTACATATAAATAATGTAAGTGGGGGTGGAGTTCCGGGAGGAGTTAGAATAGTTAATATAGAGAGGAGAAATAAATATATAATAAAATGCATAAAGTGCATGTACACTAATGCCAACAGTCTCATCACAAAATGGAGCAATTATAATAATGTTGGAAGGTAATCATGATAAAGTGGGATGACAAAGGCAACTATGACAGGACTGTTAGGTTGTGTGCCTATGTTGCAGGGGGGGGGTTTTTCTGAACTTTTTGATGCGTTTTTGCTTTCAGATTTTCAGACACATGCAAGGAAAAACTCCATGCCAGCACAGTCAAGAAGAACCCTGAAGTGTTGTGCCCAACAATTTTTTTCTTGCAGATTCTGATGCAGAAAAAAATCTGCTGCATGTCAATTCTTTTTGCGTTTTTCTCATCATCTTAATAATAAAATGCAGGGAAAAACTAACCAAATAGCATCAAAAATGCTCTTTTTTTCCGCTTGTCGGAAGAGGTGGGTCATCAGGTTCCTTTTGAAGGTTTCCACAGTGAGCAGGAGTCTGATGTGTTGGGGCAGAAAGTTCCAGAGTATGGGGGAAGCACGGGAGAAATCTTGTATGTGGTTGTGGGAAGAAGAGATAAGAGGGAAGTAGCGAAGGAGATCGAAGGTTGTGTGTAGGTAAGTTCAGACGACCATGTCACAGATGTATGGAGGAGACAGGTTGTGGATGGCTTTGTATGTCATAGTTAGGGTTTTGAAATGGAGCCTCTGGACAATAGGAAGCCAGTGAAGGGCTTGGTAGAGGGGATAGGCTGGGGAATAACGGGGAGACAGGTGGATTAGTGAAGAAGCAGAGTTTAGGATAGATTGGAGTGTTGCAAGAGTGCTAGAGGTGAGGCCAGAGAGTAGGAGGTTGCCATAGTCGAGGCGTGCACAAGGGTTTTTGCAATTTCTTGGTCAAGGAATGTACAGATACAGAGAATATTTTTGAGTTATAGTTGGCAGGAGGTGGTGAGGGCTTTGATATGTGGCTTAAAGGAGAGGGCAGAATCGAGGATCACTCCAAGGCACCGAGCAAGTGAGACAGGGGAAAGTGAGCAACCATTGATATTGAGACTGGGGAAAGTGAGCAGCCATTGACTTTGATGGATAGGTTTGGTGGCGGGGAAGAGTGAGATTGGGGAAATATGATGAATTCTGTTTTGTCCAGGTTAAGTTTTAGAAAGCGAGCAGAAAAGATGAAATAGCGGACATCGTGGGATTTTGGTCAGTAAGGAGGTGATGTCAGGTCCAGATAGGTAGATGTGCGTGTCATCGGTGCATAGATGATACTGCAAACTGTGGGATTCTATGAACTGTGTCAGGCCAAAGGTGTAGATGGAGAAGAGTAGGGGTCCTAGAACTGAGCCTTGGGAAACACCATCAGACAGGGGTGAGGAGATGGTGTGGGAGAGTGAGACACTGAATGTCTGGTCTGAGAGTTAAACACAGGTCATAAAAGAGAGTGAGGGGTTGGATTGACTAGTAAAAGATATGCAAGAATAACATAATCAAGAGGAATGAAGTAGATCATGGAAATGATAGGTAAGAAAATAGTACCAGAGAGAGATTAGATGCACTTCACACAGACAGTCAGATACCAGGGAAAGCTGTTTAGATTTAAAGCGTACCAGAGAGAGATTAGATGTGCTTCACAGAGACAGTCAGATGCCAGGGAAAGCTATGTAGATTTAAAGTGTACTTGTGGGAAGAGGAAACAACTCAGTTAAATTATACAGATGGTGATGATGATGATTATGATAATACAGCAGTGATGATGGTGATGAATGGCCAAATGCATAATAGAATTCAAGTCTAATTCAAAGTGTTGTACTTAGAAATCTGCACTTTGAAAGATGTATATGGAATAATGCATGGATCAGACAAAAATATCAGGAAGAGAATTGTGAACTTGCACAAGTCTGGTTCATTCTTGGGTGCAATTTCCAGATACCTGAATGTGCCTCATTCATCTGTACAAACAATTATATGCAAGTGCAAACAAGATAGGAATGTTCATACCGCTCAGGAAGGAGACGGGTTCTGTGTTCCAGAGATAAACACGCTTTGGTCTGAAATGTGCATATCAACCCAAGAACAAGAGCAAAAGACCTTGGGAAGATGATGGTGGAAGCTGGTAAGATTGTGTCATTGTCCACAGTGAAACCAGAACTGTATCAACATGGGCTGAAAGGCCACTCTGCCAGGAAGAAGCAATTATTACAAAAGAGATTAATTTTTGCAAATGCACACAGAAACTAAATTTTTAGAGACATATCCTGTGGTCTAACAAATCTATGATTGAAATGTTTTGCCATAATGACCATCGTTATGTTTGCAGGAAAAAGGGAGAAGCTTGGAAGCCTAAGAACACCATCCCAACTGTGAATCATGGGGGTGGCAGCATCATGTTGTGGGGTTGTTTTTGTTGCAGGAGGGACTGGTGCACATCACAAAATAGATGGCATCATGAGGAAAGAAGATTATGTGGTAATACTGAAGCAAAATTTCTACACATTAGCCAGGAAGTTAAAGCTTGGGCAGAAATGAGTCTTCCAAATGACCTGAAGTATACTTGGCGAACTGGTAACAAAGTGGCTTAAGGATAACAAAGTGAATGTTTTGGAGTCGCCATCAAAAAGCCCTGATCTCAATCCTATTGAAAACTTATGGGGAAAGTTGAAAAGGCAGATGGAAGCAAGGCAACCTACAAACATGGTTCAGTTACACCAGTTCTGTCAGGAGGAATGGCACAAATTCCTACCAACTATTGTGAGAAAGCTTGTAGAAGGATCCAAAACATTTGACCCAAGTCTTATGGTACCTTTACACGCCGCTACAGGATGGTGGAAACAACCGGGTACATGAGACAAATGTATCTTGCACCGCCAAATCAACCCGAGGTAGCGGCGTGTGAAGGCGGTTGTTGCCACCTGTCACTTGCGGCACCTGTTTCAGAGCAGTGCTCGAAAACAGGTTGATTTCAAGGCGATGGTAGCGGTTTGTAACGGCGTGTAAATAAGGAACAAGCGGGTTGTTTGGACACCTTGCTATCTACCTGGGGCGTGACACAGGCTCCGGGAAACCGCCCCCCTTCAGCGATCATTGGAGGCAGCTCCTGCGTTGCGATTGGTAGTCACTGCAGAGAGCGGCATATTTAAGGAGCTGACCAGTCACACTACACAATTGTTCGAGCGTCATGTATTAATCAGCCTCCTGCGCTGGCTGGCCAATCATGATGCTATTGCTTTGTCCTATCAGCGTACGAGCGTCTCATAATCCACAATTGTGGCACGCCTATCTGTTGTCCCTGCTGCACCAGGTCCTCCCATATTACCTTGTTGTAGTGGCGTGTAAATGGGGTAAGGTGCTCTGCAGAGGGTAACTTGTGGCACCGGCGGTGTATCCAGAGATAGATGTAACCTACTGTAGCGCACCTTGTTGCGGCGTGTAAAGGTGGTGCGGGTACCGTTTTCAACCGTTTGTGCGTGCTCGTGCACGTGAGGCACCCGGTTGTTTCCACCATCCTGTAGCGGCGTGTAAAGGTACCATTACAGTTTAAGGGCAATGGTACAAAATACTAATCAAATGTATGTAAACTAGTAATTTTGCAGAAAGTAATAAAAATGCAGTAACACATTCTTTCATTATTCTGGAATTTAGTAAATATTAATAATTATGGTAATCCTAATTCACCTAAAAAGGGAAAGGTTTATTTTGATTTCATTTCAGATAGTGAGAAAAACATGCAGATGTGTCTTTTTCTTTTTCACAGAAACCTTGCACTATTTCCAAGCGCATCCCATGACGCGTGCTTCCACATCATGTGGTGCGCTTGCAAATAGCGCGAGGTTTCAAACACCGCAGGCTAGCTCCTCTGAGAGGCAACACAGGTGTCTTTATACTGGTGCTTAATCACCTACAACCCACAGATGGGGGTGGTTGTGGCACCAGCATCTGCTCATGCTGTCAGGGAGGTGACTGGTTGCATTTATAGACACAATTTTATCTTAGGAGAAGGAATAAGGCACTCACCCGATTGTCTTTAGTTACGTGCAGACGGCTTTTATTCCACATTTAAGTACAGGGTGCGAGGGAGGGGGTGGAGGAGGGTGCGGACAACGGCACCGTTTCGGACCTGTTGATCCTTCGGCTGGTCCAGCCAAAGGATCAACAGGTCCGAAACGGTGCCGTTGTCCACATCCTCCTCCACCCCCTCCCTCGCACCCTGTACTTAAATGTGGAATAAAAGCCGTCTGCACGTAACTAAAGACAATCGGGCGAGTGCCTTATTCCTTCTCCTAAGATAAAGTATGCCGATGATCTTTTAAGTTAAGTGCACCCCCGACTGCCGGCAGCTGCAGCTGCTTCATATTTCACGTAGTCCTGTGGTGACCGGTGCCTCTTTCTACCTCTTGAAGATTTATAGACTCAAAGTTACCATAGGGCTCTACCACTCAAGTGCATGTGAATCATAGTGTCACAGCAGCCTATTGGTCACGCCCTTGTGTTAGAGTAGCCTATTGCGGCAGCTCTGACAATTTCAGAGGAGCTAGAAGCCTGCTGATAGGTGCAAAGGATATTTACCGGGCAATTTTTTTTTATTTTATGTCCTATTTCGGTGAATCTCATACTGTATAATATCCCCACACAAGTATGATGTCTTATAGCCCTTCACACAGTAGGATGTTCTCACCACCCTCCCCCCACAGTATACCCTTATACACAGTGTGTTCTTCCCACTCAGTCCCTAATACAAATATGATGTTTGTGCAGCCACTCACACACTATGATGTTCCTACACATAAATATGAGGTCCTAACACACAATTATGATGTCCCCAAAGCCCTTTATGCAATATGATGTCACTACTACCCCTACCACAGTATGATGTCCCTACACACATGCGAAGTCCCCAAGCACAAGTATGATATCACCACTGGTCCTCACACATTATGTCCACAGAACTCTTCATACAATATTTTGACCCCCACATTTACCCCTCACAAGTACTGATTGTTCATTTAAATAATTAAGTAAATAAATAAAACCAGTCACCTCACCTCATTCCCCTGATGTGCTGCTCACATCTTATGCAGCCTTCTGATGCATAGCAGATGTCATCATGCCTACCTCAATCTGACACAAAGACTCAATGGTAAAAGAGGAGGCTGATGGCTCCCTGATTATTGTATTCACCCGTATCTGCATCCTGACTTGATTTTTGTGTGATGAAAATGAGCAGATTCCTGAAACCCGTAATCTTTAAAGACACTGTATAAATAACATAGCATATTCTACCTTATCTTTGAACTGATGCTACGTTCTGTTTGAATGAAAATGCCAAGTATAGTATCTTTGTTTTATTATATAGATACCTTTTATTAAGAGGTGTCCTCAACAACTTGCACCTGGAATGTATCTCTGCTGCCCTGCTCTGCCCAGCACCTGCTGTAGCTATTGAATACTAATATATGCTACTTTCATGTCATTAAAGGGGTTGTCCACTACTAGGACAACCCCTTCTGATTCCACTTGTTTCCCCCATGAAAAATAAGACCCTGTACTCTCCTCCCATACTTGCGCTGTTCCAGCGCTGTCGATAACTGCGGTTTGGGACTCATGTGACTATGACATTATGTCACCGCCGGCTTTGTGACCGCTGTTACCACCAGTTACGTCACCGCCGGCTTTGTGACCACTGTTACCACCAGTTATGTCACCGCCTGCTTTGTGACCACTGTTATCACCAGTTATATCACCGTCGACATTGTGATGTCCTATCACTGCCAGCTTCTGTCTCCCCGCCCCAATGAACCATCAACAGTGGCAGCCGCAGTGTAACTTCCTTTTGATTAACTCATTTGATCCAAAGGTAGGGAGACTGAAGTTGGCGATGATAGGACACGGCGCTCACGTAACATCACAATATCAATTGAGCCCAGAACCATGATTACTTTCCGTGCAGGAATGGCGGCAGTATAATAGGTGAGTACCGGGTCTATTACTTTTAACAGCAAGTGGAATCAAAAAGGGTTTCCCTACTAGTGGGCAACCTCTTAAAGGTTTGAATCCAAACATAGAGGTCTAAAAACCGAGCTAAGCTGATAATAACTGTCATAATGGCTCCATGATTTCAAGGCTTTTGAATTGTCATGTTTTTATATTGTAGACCGTATAACAGAGGTCAACACTGATATCTATGTGACAAGTTTTGGACCTGTCTCTGACACAGATATGGTAAGTAATGGTGTTACCTGCCTATTTATTCATTCTCTATACTTACAATGTGCTTCTATCCAATATATGCTAACCTGGTTATGTGTGTATGGAGGCCATTGGCCAAACGTTTGGAGCTGGGACTAAGACCTCCCCGTATATTGACAGGTTTGGATATTTTTCGATGTTCTTTATTTAGTCATTGGATGTGCAGCACTTTTTATGGGTGTAACAACCTTTTTTCTTACTGTAAGATATGGTAAGTTTATCATACAGGGTGGGCCATTTATATGGTGGGCCATTTATATGGATACACCTAAATAAAATAGGAAATGTTGTTGATGTCAACTTCTTGTTTGTGGCACATTAGTTCCCCCCTCCCGTATACTAATGTGCCACAAACGGGAAGTTGATATCACCAACCATTCCCATTTTATTTAGGTGTATCCATATAAATGGCCCACTCTATCAATGGTCCACTCTGTATATTTATATTACTTACGGTACTTAGTCTGGCTCCAACTTTTTTAACCTTTACAAAGTTAATGGTAATTTTGTTTTACAACTTTAATGATATTGATGGTTGCATAAAAGTTAAATCAAAGTCTAAATTTGGTATATCTCACCATATTTAGGAAGAATAAAAATTATAGAATATGTAAATTGAATTAGAGATATTGTTGTATAAACAGGAAAAGCACCAATGAGGTTGAATGTTATTGGTTTCAAGCAGTTTTTTTTCCTTAAACTTGTATAAACCAAAGATGGAGCCATATCCATTAGGGTTCCTTTGGTATAAAATAACATTCTTATGAAGGTTTGTCAATTTAAAGTAAAAGAGAGACTTTGCTACCAAATAATTTGAACATAATACGTTAACCCCTTCACGACCATGCGATTTTTACATTTTTTTTCCTCCCTTTTTTCAAGAGTTATAACTTTTTTGTATTTCGGTCAATGCAGCCATATGAAGTCTTGTTTTTTGCAGGACGAGTTAAACTTTTTTAATGACCCCATTCATTTTACCATATAGTGTACTGGAAAATGAAATAAAGTGCAATTACACAATAGTTTTTTATTACCATTTTCAATATATGGTGTAACTGACCTAGCAGTATGATTCTTCGAGTCAGTATGAGTATGTAGATAGCAGACATGTATAGTTTTCATTTTAATGTAAGTGGTGAAAGAAAATTCTGAACCTCGTAAAAAGAAAAAAAATGCATTTCACTTTTGGTTGCCATTTTCCAAAAAGTGTGACTTTTAATTTTTAAGGATCTCGATGGCCTTTTTTGCACTCTGAGCTGACATTTTTACTGATACCATTTTTGAGTATATTACAATGTTTTGATCGAGTCTTATTGTATTTTATTGCAATATTGTGGTGGCCGAAAAAATTTAATTATTAATTATTAATTTTTAATAATTTTTTTTCTCATTATGCTATTTATCAATGAAATTTTATTTTATATTTTGATAGAGCGGACATTTCTGAATACAGAGATACCAAATATGTGTGTTTTTTTTTTATTTTATTTTCAATAGGGCAAAAGGGGGTGATTTGAACTTTGTTTTTTTATTTATTTAAGATTTTTTAAAACTTTTTTACTGTATTTAATAGTCCCCTTTAGGGGAATTGAAGCTGTGATCGTCTAATCACTTCTGTCATGCAGAGATTGATAGCGGTATTTAACTGGTCAACAGGTACGGACTGTTCTCCAATCCACCAGCGGCTGTTTGAGGCACATGTTGGCTGATCAGCCGACATGTGCAGGAAAAGATGCGGGCCCCCATCAAAGCAAGGGAACTGACCCATGACATTACCAGTACACCATAGGTCATGAAGGGTTTAATCACATTGATCCTACTGGAAGCACACACATGTTTGACTAAGGCTGGGGTTCCACATAAGCCCTCAGTCCGTTTTTGGCTTCAGTTTTCTCATTTTTTTTTTCTAAGTCCAAAAACTGACAGAAAAACGGATTGGATGTAATAAACACCCTGTCCGTTTTTCTCTGGAGCTCCAAACATTGCCCTGTCCGTTTTTGAGTCAAAAACGTTGCATGCAACGTTTTTGGCATCATTTAAAAAACGCATGCGTTTCCATGCGTTTTTTTAACATGGGGCCCTATGGGAAACGCATGCGCGAACGCATGCAAATGCGCACTTGTGTTTGCGCATGCGTTCGCACATGCGTTTTTTTAATGAAAATTCCAAAAACGTTCAGGAGTGCAGGAGGCTCAAAAAGCACCCAGAAAAAAACAGATTGGTGATGAAAATCACTTCCAAAAACGGATTTCTATGTGTGACCACAGCCTAACAATTATAACCTTCATTGCGTTTATTTATTTAACTTAGTTAAAGCATGTGTATTTTAATTTCAAAAGACAAAATTAAGGAGATCTACTAAATTATGTAAACCTAAATAGAGTTGAATTTTGTCTAACTTGAAGTTAAAATCTGTTTCACCTGATTTACTACTAGTGCATCTCAATGAATTAGAATATCATCAAAAAGTTAATTTATTACAGTAATTCAATATATAAAGTGAAACACATATATTATATAGAGTCATTACAAACAGAGTGATCTATTTCAAGTGTTTATTTCTGTTAATGTTGATGATTATGGCTTACAGCCAATGAAAACCCAAGGGTCTTTATCTCAGAAAATTACAGTTTGGAGGAGGAAAGGTTAAGAACATGCTGCTATATTTCATAAGACATCAAAGGGTGAATATAATATTGACTTATTAGTCAACGTGTTTCAGGGCTCCCAGAAATGCCCTGAAACATGGCAATATGATATTGAATATTTATGATATTCTTATTCATTGAGATGACTAGTATGTTGTTTAAACACTTTTTGTGGCTTCCTAAACAATTTAGATGCAAATGTTTGAGCACCCTTGGAGAGTTGGGATCTTAGAAAACTTTGACGACAGTTTCAGACCTTAAGGGTACATGCAGATAATCAGAGACAGTGTGTCCTGGTCACAGTGTCTCCTGACCTGAGGGAAGCCGCGGGTGAACGTAGGGTGAGTGTAGCCACCCGCTGTTCCCGGCACGGTGGCTTATCTCTTAATTGATCACTGAGATCTCTTCAGACTCTGCAGCAATAAATTGGCATGCTGCAGAGATGTGGAAGCACCACAACCCGTACTGCAGGTGAAATAATGCTGTAGAGGAAAGAAGCACAGTGGGCAGGAGATTTCTAGAAATAGTAATAATAATCTTTATTTTATATAGTGCCAACATATTCTGCTGCTAATACTGATTGTGTGCACACAGCCTAATTATTTTTTTAGGGTTACGGCTTATTTACTTTCATGGGTAGGAAAGGCCAGGTAATGCAAACTTTTCAGTTTTATAAAAACCCAGCCTCCCCTAACATTGTGCCAAAAAAGCAGCAGCTATGAGTTCTTGTAAGCAGCTACCCAGCATTCTGAAAGTCATATTGAGCCACTATCTTTTTGCAAAGAGTTAAGATTTACAGTCATGGTAGTGGAAGTAATTTAAAATTACGGTAAGTTTACCAACAAATAACCTATCACATTCACAGTTGACTCTGGTTGAGCGTAAAGGCCCTGTCTCACACAACGACGCATCAGTGATCCCGATAACGATGTGCAGAGATCGCTGGTGCGTCGTTTACACATCGCTGGTAAGATGTCAAACAGGCATCTCACCAGCTATGTGAAAAACGACTTTAGCAACATCCAGATTTATACGAGGTCGCTGTGAATTTTTTCTCCATAGCGTTGCATTGAGATCGTTGCTCAATATCTTTGTAAAACACAATGATGTAGCGTTCCCAGTGGGAGATAACGACGCAGAAATTACCCAGAGCAGTGTGTAACGATCAACGATCTCACAGCAGGGGCCAGATCGTTGGTGCGTGTCACACAGAACGACTTCGTTAGCGGGATCGTTGTTACGTTACAAAATCTGTGACGTTACAACGATCTCGATTGCGATCTCGCTGTGTGAGACAGGGCCTTTAGTCTCTTTGGGGCATATTTGTTTGACAGCAATAGGTAAAAATATAGAATTGTTGTCAGACTAGTTTTAAATTGTTGATACTTATATTTATATCACTTTGAGAGAAGGCCATAACCTTAGCTGAATGCCTTCATCCACTCCACACTCTTTGGATGTCTTTTGCTTTCCTTATGTGCAGTGCTGCGGTGCTCCCATTAGGATTAAGAGCTTAGAGATATTGTAGCCTCTTAAGTCTTTTTCTGCTGAAATCTATCTACTGCTGGAAACAAATACAGTATATAAGTCATATAACTGTTAGCTATCCCTCTGTACATACACTGAAGAGTTTGTCTGATACATTTCTATCTCCATTCTGAAATTGTGAATGGACCTCATTATTTCCTTAGCAGTGATACTATGAACTGTTTCTTCCAAATGATCAATATAAATCCTTAATACTATATTATTAATATGACCTATAATAAATGTACAATTATTAAACTCACAAACTTGTAAAGAAAAGAAAAATGAATTAAGTAAGTGATAGCAATTGGGAGTCCGATAATTCATTTGAGATGAAAAACCAAAGGTAAAACCATCACAAATGTCACATTGGTGTCAATAATGTATCTTTTAATAAACAAAACAAATGTTATCGATCCTTCTTTCTCCAATGTCATTTGTCATGAAAGAGTTGGGAAGCCCCCCAAAAAAGTTAGCAGATCCCTTAGAGAGAACCTGACAGTGATAGGTGCTGCCCTATCCACAGGCAGCATGTATCAACACTGGCTTTGTGATTTCAGACATGTGTGTTTGACTTTAAAGGGAACCTGTCATGGTCGTGTAATGGGTGGAGCTAAGCCTACAGTTCCTTCATGGCAAGCCTGCTTAGCGCTGCACATTAAGGTCACATGTTCGTGACATCACCACAAGTCCTTCTACAGCATTAGTAAATTTGTGATGTTAAAATAGTACAATTTTCATAGTACAATCAGGGGCTTGACTACAATTAAAAAACTGCATGACTGAATGTGGATTGACATGACTGATTCCAGCTGAAGTATCTACCCCGATAACTGACTGTGCAGGTACCTAATGCAAACATCCAAACATCAGAAGTGTTTTTAATGATAAAAATATGATTTAAAAAAATTTTTTAAAACCAGGTTAATGATGCAAAGTCAATTATCTAAATAACATTGGGGGTGGTTTAAAACAAAAAACAACATGATAGGTTCCCTTTAAAATCCACCGGGGACCGAGCTGGACTGTGTATATAGATGAAAAGGCGGGTGATCGACAGCTTCTCACTTTAACTCTCCAGGAGTTAAAACTCTCCCTGTGTGTAGAGAGAGACATGTGAGTCACTGGCAGCAGGTGGGCACGAGTCTCCCAAGCGGCTTGAGCCCCAGTGGCTTTTAATGCTGCAGCATTTCAGAAGCAAATATATCGGGCTAAAGTCATACAGCAAGTGTCTGATACATGCTGTGTGTGATGGGCAACACATATCAGCTGCTAAGTTCTCTTTAAAGATACCTATCATTCAATTTTCTAAAAT
Organism: Allobates femoralis; assembly: GCA_033576535.1. NCBI lineage: Eukaryota > Metazoa > Chordata > Amphibia > Anura > Aromobatidae > Allobates > Allobates femoralis. The sequence continues at coordinate 84,477,203 of JARQOC010000003.1, read as the reverse complement.
AATGGGTACCACCTTACATGTATAAAAGACCAATCGGTGTCCAGGTCTGAGATCTTCACCGGTTGCTGGAATACCTATTCTGCATCTAACTGTTCAAGTTGTAGTGCAAAGAGGGGTTTGCAGGCTGAATTCAACATCATTGAGTCTGTACACAGAGTGGAGTACGAATTTGTAGACTTTCTATCGAGCCTGAGAACCTCTTTGTGCGCTCATGCAGTAGCTCATCCCTTAAGCCTACTGAGAGAAGCAATATGCAGAGTGGCTGTTCAAGCCATTGTTGGGGTTCTGAGGACCCAGACCCCCATTATCAGCCATACATATTAGACAGAAGCTATCCTAAAAAAATAAATAGCAATGGTAGGTCTCTTTAAACTGAAGAGTGGGGAAGGATTTTTTTGACATCTCCAAATCATAACTGAATAATAGCGCTTTGTGGGTTCTTCAAATGCTTTCATTTACATAAGCACTTCTGTTTTCCCTGACTATACTCTCAGTGCTTTATCACACTGCATAAGGTATATCTATGAATCCCATTTTCTACGCATGTGAAACTAAAAAGCGTAAAATGATTCTTCAGTGTTTTCTCAAAAATCAGAGATGTTATGGAAAATGTAAGCTTGTGTGGCATAGAAAAATGCCTTGCACCCTATGACACAACTGGAAAAACTCCAGTAAACGTACAGTACACTGATTATTCCATGTTAAAAATAAAACACCTTATCATGATATCTCAATTTTAATGTTTACTTCACAGCAGGACTATTCTTAAATGTGCATTAAACTTTCATATAAAAATATTCCTTTTCTTGGATAGACTTGCTTTCGTTCCAGCCATGATTAAGATCATGCTGTGACAAGGACAACTCCTCCGGTGCAATGCATATGTATGATATTCAACACAACCTCACAGAAAAATAGAAAAGTGTCCAGGGGAAGTTTAGACATTTCTTTTTTTTCAGCCTTCTATTTCATTATACACATTCAAATTAGTTCTTTAGTATGAACAAAAGTATTTCAAACCAATGGTTCCCTAATGCAAACGGTGTAGTTATTTTTTACTTCTGACTATTCTATCATATGGGTCAATTCCTATATAGAATCCTTATTTTTAAACCTAGGATGTCAAACTCAAATTCAGAGAGGACCACATTCAAAACATGGATAAAGTCGTGGCCAAACTAGTCACTAGAGATGAGCCACCACCCCGGTGTTCGAATTCGATTCGATTCGTCGAATCGACGGGGTGTTCGACGAATGTTCGTCGAATGCTCGACGAACACCGTCAAACACCCCGGAAATCGAACAAACCGGGCCTGTGGGGCATTTTCACTTCCACAATGTATATACATACATTGTGGAAGTGAAAAAAGTGAAAGAAAGTGTTAAAAATAAAAAATATAATCAATGCTCACCTGTCCGTGGTCCACCGAAGCCTCCGGCAAGGTCCTGTGGCTTGTAGGACCTGTGGTGACGTCATGTTCTCGCGCAAACTCCGGTCACATGACCGGAGTTCCGCGAGTACATGACGTCACCACAGGTCCTGGAAGCACAGGACCTTGCCGGAAAGCTTAAAATAGATATTTTTATGTTTCGCATCTGCCGCATTTTCGAACCAAAATCGAACATGTTCGAAATTCGCCGAATTTGAACCAAATTGTTTGAATTCCGCGAATGACTCGAATAGCGCCAAAATCAACTCGAATTTGAGATTGGCGTACTATTCGAATCGAACATCGCTCATCTCTACTAGTCACATGCCCCACATATAACTACGGTAGAAAAAGGGAAGAAAGCACAATATGGTCTTATCTTTAAAACACTTTTGTGCCGAAGACAGATGTAACTGCTCCCCTGGATCGGTTGTGTGACACACAACCAGTATACGCGTATGGTATGTTATGGATGCCGCAGAATCCACACTCCACGGGTAACACAGTGGCAATAGAAGACGAATCCAAGAGGGACAGTGTTTATCTGATCGGCGCTGCCTGCTGTACTTGGCTGGCATACAAAAAGACGGTTAAGCCCACATTGAAATTTTTCTGAAAAATTCACAAAACAATTAAAAAAAAAGGCACTGCATCTTTATTAACCCCTTGACCATCATCTCTGTGACAGAGTAGATGGTCGAGGGGTTATTAAAGGTGCAATTCCTTTTTTTGGATTGTTTTATGGATTTTTCGTAAAAATTTTTACTAATTTAAAAAAAAACTAATTTCAGCTAGTTCCATTTCTTAAACATTGAAGTCTATGGAGAACGGATCCATTAACGGATTGTTATTTATCTTCGATTTGAAACTGATACAGTAATCAAAAAAGTACCGTATTTTTCAGGCCATAATATGTACTTTTTTTCCTCCAAATTTGGGAGGAAAGTGTTGGGTGTGTATTATGGTCCGAATGTAACATGTGGGAGGGGGAAGTGGGGGAGTGGGATTGCCCTTGGAGGAGAAAAGAAAGCATCATCACTGCAGGGATCTGACACTGGGGAAAGCACATGTGTCCGATGTTTAAAGTGAAGGCATAATCATTAGCCGCTTTCCCATCCGCCTGTCAACTTCGAGCAGTGGGCGCGGAGTAGCGAATGAATATTCCTTCACTTAAACATCCGACATGCGCGCTTTCCTCTGTGCCGGATTCCTGCAGCAGCTGGGGAGATCGTGTGTCTGGTGGAGAAGGAGGCGGCAGGAGTAGGGTGCCACAGTAGGGATTGCTGCAGTCGCATACCTGACAGAACAGCGCTAGCAGGGCTGATGAGTGCTTCCGTCATTATAGGACCTGTGGTGAGGTAAAGAAGAGGGGAGGCTGGAGCATCACATGACAGCAAAGAGACCTCCCTCTTCATTATGTCACCACAGGTCCTGCAGACACTGCACTAAAAACAATGCAGCTTCCTCTTACAGGACCTGTGGTGAGGTAATAAGAGGGGGGCTCTGTGTGGTCATGTGATGCTCCAGCCCTTCATTACCTCACCACAGGTCCTGTAAGCTGTAGAAAGAGATACTTTGGGTCTCTATCTTGACTGCAGGAACTGCACTGATGTGAGCACAACCTGTACAAGTAAGAATTAATTAAAAGTTTAGTAATTACAACAAATAAAAAAGTAGTCTGCCACTCCTGTGGTGAACTATAATGCCCAGCATGCCATAGGATATGCAGGACATCCTGGGAGTTATACTTCTCAAATTGGGATCTTAAAGCAGCACTCCAGTGTTATTTTTCAGTGCTAGAGTGGTGCTTTAAATATAAGCCCTGTGCCAATATTCTTATATACTCACCCTCCCGTGTCTTCATATAGTACTTTAGCGACACCACTCCAGTCCCGCAGCACTATATTCTGCCCTTAGCTTCCAACATAATATAATAGTATTATATATAATAATGCTGCATATAATAGTATATTATTTATGTTATTAAATATTTTACCACATTTTTTGCTTTGAATATTTTTTTCCCTATTTTTCACCTGTAACACCTGGGTCCGATGCGTCTTATAGGTCAAAAAATAGGGTATATTTTGTATATGAAACAGAAATTGAAGTCTAATTTATAGATCTGTTTTTTCATGGGCTCCAACGTTAAAACAATGGATCCAGGTAAAATCAATTACGGTACTTAAAGGGAGGGAGTGGGAGCGCAGACATGCAATGCACAGCCCTGAAGTATAACAGAAGGAGGGATACGCCCAGAAGTCTTCAGGCTAGTAAGTTTATAAAGTCTTTATATTGGTTATACTAATGCAAGATTTTACACAAAAACAGTGCTGGAAACGTATCCTTAGGGTGCAGGGACACGTATTAACTGTGTATTAGGGTGATCTGAGGTGGTTGGTTCCCTTTAAAAATGGACAAAAACCTTGTGTCTGTATGCATTCTTTGCCAACGGATTGCTGCTGGATCTGTTCTAAAGGATGATTACTGGACATGTGAACTTAGCCTTACAGAGTTAGACCACATTCACATGTTGAGTATTTGGTCAATATTTTACATCAGTTATTACAAGCCAAACCCAGGAAGAACAGATCAGAGGAAAAGGATAATAGAAAGATGTCACCAATTCTGTATTTATCATTCACTCCTGGTTTTGGCTTACAAAAACAGATGTGAAAAACTGCCCAATAACTGAACATATGAACAATGGCCTAAACCTGAATTCTTTCACACTATTGAGTTATGCAAAGTTGGTTGAAAGTGCAAACACCCTTTAAAAGAGTTATCCACATATCATTTCCATGTGAAAAGTCCTAAAACTGCAAAAAGCTGTTTAAAAAAAAACAAAAAAAAACAGTTTCTAATATGAAACATTTTTTTCATTATTTCTTACTTTCATGAGTATCTCTTGCTATGGCTTCTTCTGCTGCATGGGCGGCAAAGAAAAAGACAGAGCTACTTGGATCTGCGCTGCCGACTAATCAAATGAGTTGGAAAAACCAACTGTAGTTCTTCCAACTCATTTGATCGGTCGGCAGCGCGGATCCAAGAAGCTCTGACTTTTTCCCTGTATTCGCTCCTGACACCCCTGTGTGGGTAGAGTGTGGATCCTGAAGCAGCCATCTTCACGCCTTCATACCAGGTGTGGGTCACACAACTGTCCCAGGTGAGCAACAACAAACGGCAACTCCTGCACATATCGTTGGGATAAGACCCTATTGCACTTTCTCTCCTCTCTTATAGCTTGGGCAACAAGGAATATTTCAGCTCACGGCATAGTATGCGTACAGCATGCAGGGACAGGTGTTCTGATTCTGCCCAAACAAAGAAAAGTGAGTCCACCTTCCAGTTTAATCAAAGTTTGTTTATTTGCAAGATTTTCAGCAGTCCAGTAACATGGATCCAAAAAATAGCAGTCATAAAAAAAGAGAAAACCACAAATGGCGTGCGGGCAACGCATTTCGGACTCAACAGGTCCTTTGACAATAAATGTGTTGCATCCGAAATGCGTTGCCCGTGTGGCATCCATGATTCTCTCTTTTTGCATGAGTGCTATTTTTTTGAGAGTACCATGTTACTGGATTGCTGAAAATCTTGCAAATAAACATGTTTTCATTATACTGGAAGCTGGACTCACCTCTCTTCGTTTTCATGCTGGGGCAACCCCTGTATAGAATTGGTCTCCTTTTCCTGATAGCTTACAGTATGGTCTCTTTTTTAAATCCCAATCCCAACCTCTTATCCATTCTGTCATGCTACTACAGATTCTTGTCTATACTTCAATCACAAGGCGGGCAGAGAGCTAAACTATGTGTATAGATTACAGTATTGAAATCCTCTCATTGAAGTTTTTCATTCAATCCCATTAGCTCTAGTGACTAGACTCTAGTCTGACTCTTTTTATTGATTTGGATGATTTGGCTTTACTCACAAAAATATTGTGAACTGTCCTAGTACGTACCTGAACGCTTTGTACCAGCCATGCCTGCCATATCTGTTGTACCAGCCATACCCACTGAACCAGTCATGCCTGCCGTATCTGTTGCACCTGCCTAAACAAGCCGTATCAACATTCATTCTGCATCTGCCAACATCCTCAATCCAGCCTTCACCCGAATTGACAAGATACAGTCCATGCCTGCACCCATGCTTATACCTGCATCCTGGACCATGGGGCCAGCTTTTCAGTACTGTGTCTCAGTGGAGTAGCACCTGACAGCTACCTTTCAGCACAAACCTAACCTCACCATTAGAGAATGTATTGAAGATGAGGTAGTTACTTAGTTATGCCCTTCCAGGCAGAGACAGGGACTGTGGCCCTATTGGGCCACTCCCCTATACCAGCACCCTTGAGTGTTACACCACCGACAACAGCTGATTGCTGGTGGTGCCAGGTGTCGCACCACTACTAATCCGATATTACGGATCTTTTCTTTTTATTCAGGGGAGTTATCTCACTCATAATTTTATCTTGGGACACTGTCATTAATAAAAAATGGCATCAAAACACCTTTCAAAAGGAACTTCTGAAAATGATCCAGGTGAAATTTGGTAATGAACAGTGCTATTTCCAGCATGATGGAAACCATGTCAAAAGGAAAAAAGGCTAAGTGGCTTGGGAACAAAAAAAAAAATTATTTTGGCACATGGCCATGAAACTTCCCAGATCTCAATCCCATTAAGAACCTGTAGTCAGTCCTCAACAAGCAGGTGGAGAAACAAAAACACAGAAATTATGATAAACTCTAAGCACAGATTAAACAAGAATGTGTTGCCATCAGTAAGGATTTGGCTCAGAAGCTAATATGCCAGGGCACATTGCAGAAGTTTTGAAAAAGATTATGGTAAGTCTTTCCATAAACTTTGGTATCAGAAGATTCCTAGAATTAGTCTATGTGCCTTTGCCATTCACTTCCACCGCCCCATCCCCCCTCCATCACCCCTTCTCCACATAAGCCCCTCTCTCCTTCCCTCTACTTTGTTGAGCTCCCATACTCTCTTCAATGTAATGAATAATCTCAGACCACCATATTCCAGGGTGTTGCATCAGAAACAAAGTAACAATTACAAAAACTATTTGCCTTTTCTCTTTTTACTGCTGCTCATGTCAGGTTATATCTCTCCAATCCTAGTCCACCCTCCACCAACTTCAACCTATCTCCCACCACACATAGAAACCATGCTAGCCTTATCAACATTACTTGCACACCTTTATCTCCCTCTTTTAATTGCACTCTCTGGAATCCACAGTCTGTATGCAACAAGCTTCCCTTCATCTATAACTACTTTCTCACTAACTCTCTTAACTTCCTGGCTCTCACAGAAACCTGGATTCAGACACATTGTCCCCTTCCTCTATTTCTTATGGCGACTTACATTTCTCTCATTCCCCGAGACCAGGGAATAGACATGGTGGTGGAGTTGGCTTTCTCCTGTCACCACAATGTATTTTCCAGGTCATCTTCCCAGCTCCATCACTCTCATTCCCTTCTTTTGAGGTCCATCCCCTCAGAGTAGCAGTGGTATACCGCCCCTAAGGGTCACCCACCCAGTTTCTCGACCATTTCTGCGCGTGGCTGCCGCATTTCTTGTCCTCAAAATTACCAACCCTTATTCTGGGAGACTTCAACATCCCCATAAACAGCCCCATCTCCCCATCTGCATCCCAGCTCCTATCCCACTCACCCTCAGAAACACCAAACACAAAGTGAAACAGCCCTGGCTCACATCATAAACTCGATTCATCCCGCAATGCTCTAGGAGTGCTGAACGCCTATGGAGGAAAACCTGCACACCAGAAAACTTCATTCACTATAAATTTATTCTGAGAGCTTACAACTCTGCCCTTCACCTTGCCAAACAAACCTACTTCACCACCCTGATCTCCTCACTGTCCAACAATGCAAAAAAACTCTTTGACACCTTTCACTCTCTCCTCAGTCCTAAAGTGTAGGCCCCTATCACTGACTTCTGTACTGATGACCTCATTTCTTACTTCACAGAGAAAATAGAAAACATCAGTCAGGAAATCCCAACCTCAAATCGCTGTTACCCCTACCTCTCCCCACATTTCCTCCGGCTCACACTCCACATTCGACCCAGTCACAAAAGAAGAAGTCTCCAGGCTCCTCTCTTCCTCTCGTCCCACCACATGCACTGCTGACCCCATCCCCTCACACCTACTCCAGTCTCTTCTCCGGTGGTCATCAGTCAACCAAACCAAAGTCTTCAATCTCTCCCTCTCTTCTTGCATCTTCCCCTCCTCCTTCAAACACTATCATTACTGCATTATTAAAGAAAACTTCTCTTGACCCATCCTGCACAAACAACTATAGACCAGTCTCCAATTTCCCCTTCATCTCTAAACTCCTGGAGCGCCTGGTCTACTCCTGCCTCACTCATTACCTCTCCACTCACTCTCTTCTAGACCCATTACAGTCTGGTTTCCGCCCCCTACAATCTACAGAAATTACTCTCACCAAAGTGAACAATGACCTTCTGACAGCAAAATGTAATGGTGACCACTTTCTGTTTCTTTTTCTTGATCTCTCTGCAGCCTTTGACACTGTTTGACCACCATCTCCTACTCACCATGCTGCACTCCATCGGCATCAAGGACACGGTTCTCTCCTGGTTCTCTTCCTATCTTTCTGACCGCTCTTTCAGAGTATCATTTGCAGGCTCCACTTCCTCCCCTCTACCTCTCACTATTGGGGTCCCTCTGGGTTCAGTCCTTGGACCTCTTCTCTTCTCTCTCTACATGGCCCCGATTGGACAGACCATCAGCAGATTTGGCTCTCAGTACCATCGTTATGCTGATGACACACAACTATACACTTCTTCCCCTGATCTTACTCCAGCTCTAGTAAAGAACATCAATGACTGTATAACCGCAGTTTCCAATATCATGTCTCTAGCTGAAACTCAACCTTTCCAAAACTGAATTTCTTCTATTCCCCCATCCACTAACCTCCCTAAATCTGACATCTCTCTCTCAGTGTACGGCACCACAATAACGCCTAGTCAGTAGGCTCACTGTCTGGGTGTTATGTTTGACTCTGATTTTTCCTTCACCCCATATGTACAATCTCTCACCCGCTCTTGCTGCTTGCACTTGAAGAACATCTCTAGAATTCGCCCCTTTCTCACCTTGGAAACCACAAAAACCCTCACTGTGGCCCTGATTCAGTCCCGCCTTGACAATTATAATTCTCTTTTAATTGTCCTCCCCCGCAGTAGACTCTCCCCTCTCCAGTCCATCCTTATCGTAGCAGCCAGGAACATGTATCGAGCTAACTGTTACTCGGACGCTTCTGCTCTATGCCAGTCATTGCACTGGCTACCTATACACTATAGGATCCAATTCAAACTGCTTGCTCTCACCCACAAAGCTCTTCACAGTGCAGCACATCCCTACATCTCCTCCCTCATTTCTATCACCCCACCCGTTCTCTTCGCTCTGGAACTGACTTTAGACCCACTTCTGCATTAATCAGAACCTCCCACTCCCGGCTCGAAGACTTCTCCCGAGCTGTACCAATTCTCTGGAATGCTCTACCCCAAGAAATTAGGTCTATTCACAATTTACATAGTTTCAGGCGATCCCTAAAAACACATTTTTTAGGGCTGCCTATCATGATCCCTAGTCAAAGTCATTTAGACATAGCCTATCCGCTCCACCAGGCTGAAGTGGATCACAAATAATGGTTGGCGGCCACCTATATTGCTCCTATCTGTTCCCCATCTACTCAAGTTAACTATACCATAATTGTAAAAAAGCACCTGTACTTTGTGTCACTCACACCTCATTGTTAGAGTGTAAGCTCTTATGAGCAGGGCTGTCATTATTTTGCTTTAATTATTGTATTATGCTTTGTATTGTATTTTGTTTTCTATTGTATTGTATTGTTTTTTTGTATTGTATTGTATTGTATTTTCTGATAACTGTTTCTTTTGTTTAAATATGAACCCTTGAATTGTGAAGCACTGGCGAATATGTTGGAGCTATATAAATAAAGATTATTGTTTACTTGATGTTTTTGTTAATAAAACTGTAAAAATGTGCAAAATGCTGAAAATTGTCCTTCATTAACCAAAGAAACATCTGACTAAAGATATACAAAACACTGAAGAAGTAACCTGTGGAAACCATTGTTCATATCTCATGATCTATACAATGAAGATGATACATAATTGTAAGATAGCTTCTTTAAGGAGTAATTGACATTTTGGAAATTTGTATGAAGAAATAGTTCTCATTGAGCGAATGAATCTTATCTGTTTGATCGAATCATAGTTTATCTAAATTGTCATTTTTGACGAGTCATCTGATCTCACAGTTTTCATCTACACATGAAGATTTTTTTCATATTTACCTTTCCATAGTCATTTTGCTAAGAAAAAAAACTATTTCAGAATGACTAGTAAGTTGTAGTGATGGGCGAATCTACTCGCTAGAACTCGTTACTCGGCGAGTAGTAAGGGACTCGCAGGACTCGGTACTCTGCGAGTTTCCCAGCGATTACTCGCACAGCAACGAGTCCAATGCAAATCAATGGCAGAGACTCTGACAAAACTAGGAGTAATCGCTGGGAAACTCGCAAAGTAACTGCTGTTACTTTGCGAGCTGAGTCCGGCTGTCTTCTCTGTGCAGGCTGCCCCAGCTCCAGGGTCCTAGAGCCCGCCTGCTCACAGAGATGATGTAGCAGAGCTGCGATTGTTCTCTGTCTGCTCATTCCTGTGCATAGACATCTATATCTATGCACAGGGGATGTAGAAGAGAGGACATCGCGTTTTGGACTACGTCGGATGGAAGAGGATTTTTTTAATTAAAGATGGAGTCCCTAATGGCTTTTTTTTTTTTTTTTATTTCTAATAAAAAATTTTCTCTGTGTTGTGTTTTTTTAACCCTTTATTGGAGATTCTTAGTGGTTGGGTCAAACGTGGCCTGACATTAAGAATCTCGGGCTTAATACCAGCTTGTATAACAAAGCTGGTATTAACCCCTTTATTACCCAGCGTGCCACCGCCACCAGGGCCGCTGGAAGAGCGGGGTTCAGCGCCAGAGGATGGCACTTCAATGAACGCGCCATCTTCTGGGGCGGCTGTGGGCTGCAATTTGCAGCGGGGGGTGCCCAGAAAGCTTGGGCATCCCTGCGCTGCGGATTCCAGCCCCCAGCTGCTTAGCTGTACCTGGCTAGACATAGAAATTGCGCGGAGCCCCAAGCATTTTTTTTTTTATTATTTCATGAAATTCATGAAATAATTAAAAAAAAGGGCTCCCCTATATTCTTGTGTCTGGCCAGGTACAAATAGGCACCTGGGGGTTGCTGCCCATCGCTGCCTGCTTGATCCGGCTGGTTCCAGAAATACGGCGAAGCCCACGTGAAATTTTTTTCTGACAAATCCATAAAACAATGTAAATAAAAGGGACTGCATCTTTATTAACCCCTGGACCATGGGCGAGGGGTTAAAGGGAACCAACCACCTCAGATGACCCTCATACACTGTTAATACGTGTCCCTGCAGCCTAGTAAACCATTTCCAGCACTGCTTTTGTGTGAAAAGTGGCTGCAGTATAAGTGAGAAAATGATTTTATAAACTTACATGCCTGTAGACTTTTGGGCGTCTCCCTCTGTGTGCTGGGACGAGTGGGCTGTGCTCATCATGCTGCTCTCCCCCCTCCTCCGTGTGTGCAGGCCTGCCTTTATGGGCGTCCTGCACCTCAGCCTGTGTGAGTGCTCTGTTTCTGCCTGGCTCCTGCTCCCTCCACCCTGCTTTATAATTATGTACGCCCCCTCTCAGCATGCTTGCAGTGCTGAGGCTTGATCGTGTCATAAAGGGGCGGGGCTAAATCGCTGCATCCAAATAGCCCGGCCCCCTTTATGACGCAATCAGCCTCTTAGCACTGCAAGCATGCTGAGAGGGGGCGTACATAATTAGAGAGCAGAGCGGAGGGAGCAGCAGCCAGGCAGAAACACAGAACTCACAAAGGGCGAGGTAAACACCCATAAAGGCAGGCCTGCACACACGGAGGGAGGGGGAGAGCAGCATGATGAGCACAGCCCACTCGTCCCAGCACACAGAGGGAGACGCCCAAAAGTCTACAGGCATGTAAGTTTATAAAATCATTTTCTCACTTATACTGCAGCCACTTTTCACACAAAAGCAGTGCTGGAAATGGTTTACTAGGCTGCAGGGACACGTATTAACAGTGTATGAGGGTCATCTGAGGTGGTTGGTTCCCTTTAATAAAGATGCAGTCCCTTTTTTAGGATTGTTTTATTGATTTTTCAGAAAAAAAATTACATGGGCTTCGCCGTATTTCTGGAACCAGCCGGATCCAGCAGGCAGCGACGGGCTGCCCCCAACCCCCAGGTGCCTATTTGTACCTGGCCAGACACACGAATATAGGGGAGCCCTTTTTTTATTATTTCATGAATTTCATGAAATAATAAAAAAAAAATGCGTGGGGCTCCGCGCAATTTCTATGTCTAGCCAGGTACAGCTAAGCAGCTGGGGGCTGGAATCCGCAGCGCAGGGAGGCCCAAGCTTTCTGGGCACCCCCCGCTGCAAATTGCAGCCCGCAGCCGCCCCAGAAGATGGGGCGTTCATTGAAGCGCCATCCTCTGGCGCTGAACCCCGCTCTTCCAGTGGCCCTGGTGGCTGTGGCTCACTGGGTAATAAAGAGGTTAGGGCCAGCTTTGTATTATCAGCTGGCCCTAAGCCCGAAATTTATGGCGAGCACGCCAATATTACACATGACCGCCATGAATTTCTATTAAATTGTTTTAAAAAAAAACACAACACAGAGAAAAATTTTTTTATTAGAAATAAAAACAAAAGCCATTAGGGACTCCATCTTTAATTAAAAAAATCCTCTTCCGTCCGACGTAGTCCAAAACGCAATCTCAGCTCTGCTATATCCCTGTCTGTGCATAGATACACAGGGATATAGCAGAGCTGAGAAGTCAGCGAGTCTGGCTGTCAGCCAGACTCCAGCGAGTCTGGCTGTCAGCCAGACTCGCTCTGCTTCAGAGATTCCCGAGCAGTGACGGAAGTTAATTTATTCACTGCTTCTCTCAGTGTTCGGGAATCTCCGGAAAAAGCAGCAGAGACTTGGGGAGCGAGTCTGCGGCCGGCGGAGGCAGCGGTAAGTAGCCGGCCGGTCCGGTGCACCCCCCACCCTCTGCAACCTCCCCCCCCCCACACCCCCCCCCGGTTCAATCCTTAATTTTTTTTTTACTATTCTTTAAAAGCCAGCGGCTTTTTGCCGCTGGCTTTAAAAGAATAACATGGAGATTTGCAGATTTTTCCTCTGCTGCCAGACCCCTTATAGGGTCCGGCAGCAGAGGAATCGCTGCAATACTCGCCTCCCCATTAATTAACATTGGAATCGCTAGACTCACAACGAGTAGCGAGTCCTGGACTCAGACTTGTCGGAGTCTAGCGATTCCGAGTAGTTTAGGATTCGCCCATCATTAGTAAGTTGAACTTGTTACAATACATTTATGTGTAAAACAGAACAGTTGATGACGGGCTGAGCAAGAGGTAACCAAAACAACCAGAGTTCTGCCATCAGGTTGTCCAGATTGCCTCACTTAAAAATGACATGTCTCACAGGTTGGCTTCGAAAGTGTAACCATTGTTTAAATTTTTTATTTCATTAATCAATAGTATACATAAAAATAAGCAACTTTGTCATCTATCTTATCATACTAATTTTCTTGTTTCTCTTCCAGAATTGATCAATCATTAACAAAATTCTCAATTCTGAGACTAAATCTGTATTTAGTGAAGACTTTCCCATTACTGAGAGAGGAGATGGCAGCTGTTACTGGTGAGATTCTATGATGATGGGAAAAGGGAGGAGCTAGAGGCAGAACTTTTCCGCTCATCCCTAGAGGTAGTGCTCTGCCCCTACTCCATAGAGGTAGCACTCTGCTCTCTCCTTCCTATAGGTAGCACTTTTCCCCCTCCTCCCTAGAGTTAGTGCTCTGCCCTTTCATTTCAAGATGTTGTGATCTGCCCCTCCTCCCTAGAGGTCCCCTCCTCCCTAGAGGTAGCATTCTGTCCCTCCTCCCTAGAGGAAGATCTCTGCTACCTCCTCCCTAGAGGAAGATCTCTGCCCCGTCCTCCCTGGAGGAAGATCTCTGCCACCTCCTCCCTAGAGTAAGATCTCTACCCCCTCCTCCCTAGAGGAAGATCTCTACCCCTCCTCCCTACAGGTAGCACTCTGCTCCCTCCTCCCTAGAGGAAGATCTCTGCCCTCTACTCCCTAGAGGAAGATCTCTGACCCCTCCACTCTAGATGAAGATCTCTGCCCCCCCTTCGTAGAGGAAGATCTCTGCCCCCTCCTCCCTAGAGGTAGCACTCTGTCCCTCCTTCTTGAAGGAAGATCTCTCCCCCCCCCTGGAGGTAGTGCTCTGCCCATACTCCGTAGAGGTAGCACTCTGCTCTCTCCTTCCTAGAGGTAGTGCTTTGCCCCCTCCTCCCTAGAGGTAGTGCTCTGCCCTTTCCTTCCAAGAAGTTCTGATCTGCCTCTCCTCCCTAGAGGTAGTGCTCTTCCTCTCCTCCCCAGAGGTAGCGCTCTGCCCTTCTACCCTAGAGGTAGTACTCTGCTACCTCCTCCCTAGAGGAAGATCTCTGACCCCCTCCCTAGAGGTAACACTCTGCTACCTCCTCCCTAGAGGAAAATCTCTACCCCCTCCTCCCTAGAGGAAGATCTCTGCCCGTCCTCCCTAGAGGAAGATCTCTGCCCGTCCTCGATAGAGAAAGATTTCTGCTACATCCTCCCTAGAGGTAGCACTCTGTTGCTCCTCCCTAGAGGAAGACCTCTGCCCCCCTCCCTAGAGGTAGCGCTCTGCTCACTTCTACCTAGAGGAACATCACTGCCCCCTCCTCCCTAGAGGAAGATCTCTGCCCCCTCCTCCATAGAGGAAGATCTCTGCCCTCTCCTCCCTAGAGGAATATCTCTGCCCCCTCCTTCCTAGAGGAAGATCTCTGCCCCCTCCTACCTAGAAGAAGATCTCTGCCCCTCCTTCCTAGAGGTCTACATCAAATCCCATCAGTAGTAGATGCCATCTCCTATCTCAGTAGTGGAAAAGTCTTCATTGCATACAGGTTTTACCTCAAAATTAAGAATTTTTATGATCAAATCTGGCAGAGAAAGAAGCAAATTTGTCTGATAAGATACATTACAAAGTTGCTTGTTTTCATACAGTATGTAATATTGATATATGAAAACAAAAAATAATATGATGATTGTGCTTTAAGCTAGAAAATTATTAACTGTCTACAGGCCTACTGGATATAGCCAAATACAGTTACAATGCTTAGAGCTTCATGGAGCATGCCGGAGGTCGAAACTCAATACATCTCTATGAGATCATCATTCTGGCCTTGCTCTGGCTCTCATAGAGATGCATTGGGAGCTTGTGATGTAATTTCCGACTTACAGATAGTCAGAGGTTATGGTCACAAGATGGCGCTGTGAGACCAGAGTAGCATCAGTAAAGTGAAGCCGCTGGAAGGTGAGCATATGACCGGAGTCAGGGGACTTTAAAGAACCACTTGAACAGTGTAAAAAAATGCTTTGGTGATGATGTCAAAGAATCAGTCAGTAATAAAACATATAAAAATTATTCAGGAGGAGTATCTGTAAATTATTAAAATGTATGAGGACCCATCAGACCTCCTCAGATAAAAGAAACTTTGAATACATTTAAATACATTACCAAGTAGTGGATGTACATGAATACACAGGAGAGGGACTTGGTAAATATTTACTGCCGCTCGGAGATGTAGAGTATACACTATGTGATGGAAATATATTTCAGAATTTGTCATCTCTTCTGCACAATATGAAGCAATGAACCCCGCCATGATCTGTAAGCGAACTGCTCATCATATCATGGAGAAAGAGACTAGACAGCGGTCAGAGAGCGTCATCGGAATTCATACAGAGCACCAAAAATTCATCAACATATACAGATTATTTGGTGGTGCGCTCCATTGTTGCTTGTTTCTAATATATAAACATTACTTGTCTGCCTAATGGCGGGTTTACACGTCGTGATATCGCAGTACAATTTCAATGAAAAGTCACGTGGTTCGATCGTTGGACCCGATATCGTTCCTGCGTTGTATGGTGTGAACGTCCAATACGATGCAGGAACGATGTCAATGCGATATCGGGGATCGAATGAGCGTGCTATTCAATGCCCCGATATTGAAGGGAGATTGGAGCCGATCGTGCTGTGTAAACGCCCAATTACGATGCGATTTGATACGTCACCCATTCACTCCCATGTTAACTATGCGATCCTGGGTTGGGAGGCGGAGACATCGCACGGACGTTGTATTCCGATATCGCAGCGTGCAAACATTCAATGCGATGCGGGAGGAACGCGCGCTCCCGCGCCATTGAGTTGCGATATCGAAACGATATCGCGGCGTGTAAACCCACCATAAGTTATCTGCACCTTTCTGGAAGACTTTTTAATGCAACTTACCAAATCAATAAAAACAAATTAATTACTAATATGCCAGAAATAGTATAGAAATAAGCATCATGAGTTAGGTATTGTATATTTTTTAACCATATTGTTTTGCTATGAGCTCTGTGCGGTATCAGTGTAATAGCTTTAAAGGGGTTGTGTCAGGAACAATTGTACATTTTCATTAATAGATGTGAGAATAAAAATAATTTTCACAACAGGATGTGTTAAAGAAAAATGTTCCTGTCCCGAGATATTTTTATAAATGTGCACCTGTGTAATGGATGTGTCTAACCATGCAGGAACAAGTCGGATATACCACAGCTCCTGGGCAGGGGAGGAAGTAAGAGAGTATACAGACATTACAGACGGGGTCGGATATACCACAGCTCCTGGGCAGGGGGGAAGTAAGAGAGTATACAGACATTATAGCCAGGGTCAGATATACCAGAGCTCCTGGGCAGGGGAGGAAGTAAGAGAGTATACAGACATTACAGCCGGGATTGGATATATCACAGCTTCTGGGCAGGGGAGGAAGTAAGAGAGTATACAGACATTACAGCTGGGGTCGGCTATACAACAGCTTCGGGGCAGGGGAGGAAGTAAGAGAGCATACAGACATTACAGCTGGGGTCGGATATACCACAGCTCCTGGGCAGGGGAGAAAATGATGAGAACAGGGAGAAGGGTACTCGGACACCTGGATGAATTTAATGGATGTGACGGGAAATCACGGGTGGTCGGGTTCCCGGTTTCGTGCCCTGGCTGTCATTTTTTTGGTGGGGGAAATATTTACAAGGGATTAAAAAAAATATGTGACGCCACCTGTGGATCATGGTAATTTGGATACCGGTGCTGCAGGCAGGCCGCTGAGGTGATGATTGGTGGAGCTCAGTGTGGTCCAGCTCCCCACAGGTGGAGCTTTTGCCTCAGGGCAGCGGTGATGGAGGATGAGGAGATGAGGATGAGGAGATCCTCCAGGGATAATACGATGATGATGATGAGGCCCTCCGGGCGCCGGCGGGAAGAAAGACAGAGACCAATTCAACTTCAACTCCACTTTACTGGTACCGGCAGATGTTTACTGGTTTAACGGGTAGTAGTTGTCAGTTCAGGGTACCCCTATGGAGTCTCCAGATGTTCCTTTCTGATAGTCTCTCGGGGTCTAATTCTGTCCTTCTTTCTATTTAACCACCCTTGCAGAGCTCTCCCACCAGTCCCCTGGTCTCATACAGTGAAGCACGGGTTTTCCTTTACAGGACGGGATGGGAGTAGCAGGATTCTCCCGCCACTGGAATCTGGACCAATACTCCTGTAATCTTGGACCGATTTTGGGCCTGAGGGGCAAGGTACCTTCATGTGGCGCCTACGGCTACCCGGTGATTAAGGGCCCGCGGCTCGTCGGTTTGCGGTCAGGGATGAACCGCTGACCGTCTCGGCTCCTGTGTTGCCGGTGTTCCCCAGACTAAACCAGCTGGCCCCAACCGGTGCTGGTCCGTCTCCTTCTGTCCGGATCATCCTCCTGGAGATGGGTGATCCTCTTGTCAGGGGGCTGTCAGGCAAGACCTCACTGCCTGCCTTCACAGCACTGTCCCTGATGCTGACTGAACTCCTGACTGACTAACTGTCACTTAAGTCTCCGCTCTAATCTAGGCTCCACCCCCTTTTCGACCTACTGAATAATCAGTCCTTCTATACTAAAGTGACCTAGTGTTGAGCGCTGACCTAGACTCCATAGGTTAAACCCACACCCACAACTACAGAGATACTAAATATGTTTTAAAAGTGTAATACCTCCCTGTGGTGCCTAGCCATAGGGGCGCCACAGAAGTAAGAGAGTATACAGATATTACAGCTGGGGTCTGATACACCACAGCTTCTGGGCAGGGGAGGAAGTAAGAGAGTATACAGACATTACAGCCAGGGTCGGATGTACCACAGCTCAACCATCAGGAATTAGTGCTACAAAGTGACACTTTACAGGCACTGGGATGCTGAATGCAATCATACTTTTACTTGAAAGATTTCAGGATTGATTGCAGAGAAAAGTGTAATAAAACTACTGTAAATCAGTGCTGCAGGTGATTGATATGTGCAGCATCGTGTCACGATTTGGGTAGTTTTTTTTTTTTTTTTTATTTCCCCCTGTGGTCTTGACTTTTGGTTGTAAGCTGGTTCTTCCCTCAGCCAGTCTTTCATTTTTAGGCATCTGCGCACTAAGTCACTTTCCTCCACTAACATGATGACTCACATTGCGCAAAGTGTTTTATCCGGCGCCATGTTGGTGATGGAACTTATCTGTCACTCACATTCTCCCTTGCATGCTTCTTCCATGCTTGATCTCATGGATGCGCAGAGATACTAGTGGGGTTGGGATCTCCTCCTATACATATGTGACTCTGACTAAACACACTCACGATCACAAGCTCAGGAGAAGCAGGCGAGGGAGGGTGTTAGTGACAGATAAGTTCTGTCACCAATATGGTGCTGGTCATAGTGCTTTGCACAATATCAGACTCCATGTTGGTGGAGGAAAGTGACATAGTGCGCAGGCGCCCAAAAATGAGGGGCTGGATGAGAGGAGGGCTTGGCTTACAGCCGAAAGACAAGCCCACAGGGGATGAATAAAAAAAAAATAACCCAAATGCTGCTGCTATGCTGCACTCGTCAATCTCCTGCTGTACTAAATTACAGTAGTTTTTTTTTTACACTTTTCTCTGTAATCAAACCTGGAATCCTTCAAGTAAAGAAGTATAGCACTGGTTTCACATTATAGCACTAAATCCTGCTGGTTGGTCCTCATTAGTTTTACACATTGGCTCTTCATAAGGTTATAAATGAGTTTTGGAGTGGCATTTTAATTCTTAAATATTTGTATTTTCATCTTATCTCCCATATAACTTATACTGGCATATATGTCCCGGGTACAAAAGAAACTGAGCCTGCCGGCTGCCTATCAGAGCTGGCTGTGTCTCCTGGCACTCAGCAGCTCTTTCTACATCTTTATACACAGTGATCACATAACTGCTGGGTATGGAAGAGAATGCGCCATCAGTGCTCCCTATTACTGCATACTTTAGTGCTGTGTATACAGTGATAGAAAAGTCACAGATGGCTATAAACAGTGTCTAACAGCCTGTCCCTGCTCCTGCAGCTACTCAGTCATGATTAGCAGCACTACTATACAGTGACATTTTAGTGTATTGCTGCAAAGGAGGAGCTGAACTGCCCAGATGTTTAAAGTCTACGGGCCGTGCAGAAACATTTAAAGAGGGTTTTTTTTCAGACAACTAAATTTACCATTAAAAAGGCTCAGACGGTTAAGAAAACAATAGATATTCAACCTCAATGTTCCACTGCCGGTCCTGTTATGGCACTCCAAATGTCCCCACTGATTTTTGCCATTTTTAGTACAAATGACCAGCTAGTTTTTGGTTGAGTGGATATTTCCAGCCAGAGACAAGTAGGAATAGGTTGAGTAATGGAACATGCCCTTTTGGAGGATTGCTAAGGTTCCATATCTATATTTTAATTATTTTTAAAGGGAATTTGTCATCAGGTTTCTGACACCTCATAAGCAAGATGTAGGGGCAGAGACCCTAATTCCAGAGATATATCACTTACTGAACAGTTTACTGCAGCTTTGATAAAATCATTGATTTATCAACTGCAAATCTATCAGTTCTTTTAATGATGAGCTTTGTATAACTCCACCCACACCACTGATTGGCATCTTCCATGCACACTGTGCCTAGGCAGAAAGATGCCATTCACTGGTATGGGTGGGGCTATACAGAACTCATTAATATGGAGGAGTCCATAAAAGCAGGTTTACTAGTCATGTAGTGATAATCTCTACCTCAGTCCACTATACCACTGCATGACCATCGCTTCCCTCTTCTTCCCTCTCCTACTGTATCCTCACTCATCCCTGTAAACTGTGAGTACTCATGGACAAGGTCCTCTCTCCTCATCTACTGTATCCTCACCCATCCCTTGTAGACAGTGAGCACTCGCAGACAGGGTCCTCTTTTCGTATCTACTGTATCCTCACCCATCCCTTGTAGACTGTGAGCCCCCGCGGGCAGGGTCCTCCCTTCTCTCCTAATGTATCCTCACCCATCCCTTGTAGACTGAGCCCTCTTGGGCAGGATTCTCTCTCCTTACCTACTATATCCTCACCCATCCCTTGTAGACTGTGAGCCCTCGCGGGCAGGGTCCTCCCTTCTCTCCTACTGTATCCTTACCCATCCCTTGTAGACTGAGCCCTCTTGGGCAGGGTCATCTCTCCTCACCTATTGTATCCGCACCCATCCCTTGCAGACTGTGGGTCCTCGCAGGCGCAATCCTCTCTCCTCACCTACTATATCCTCACCCATCCATTATAGACTGTGAGCCCTCGCGGGCAGGGTCCTCTTTCCTCCTGTACTTGTGTGTGCCTTGTATTACTCATAATTATTGAACTTTTCTACATATGCCCCTTTTCACATGTAGAGCACCATGGAATAAATGGCACTATAATAATAAATAATAATACTGCCTAAGTGAAAAGTCAGTTTTTATCCAAACTACAGCAGACAGCCCAATAAGTGACACTTTCCAGGAATCAGGGTCCCTGTCTTTACATCATGCTGATCTCAGATTAGGTGGCAAATAATTAGTAACAGATTCCTTTTAATCTTTCTTATCCATTTTAACAGTGAATAAACTGTCCGGAAAAATCCTTTTAAAGGGAACCAACCGCCAGGATTTAACCACGTGTAAATTCGTGCAGCGGGTGATTGACGTTTGCATCATGACATCACTATTTGTGTTTTTTTTTATTCCTCCCCTGTGGGCATGGCAGACTGATGTAAGCCAAGGAGGGAGAGGTTTCAGCTTACATCAGACTGCCATGCCCACAGGGAGTAATAAAAAACAAAACAAAACAAAAAGTGATGTGATGCTGCACACATCAATTACCTGCTGCACTGGCTTACAGGTGGTTAAATCCTGGTGGTTGGTTCCCTTTAAAATCATATCAGAAACTTATTAAAAAATTGCAAAGCTATAATTTTGGTTGAAATTACAATGCATTAGGTGCAGATTTAGCCAGTGTCCAGTTTTTATAAATCTAGAATATTTATAAAAATACCCGTATAAAGCATTAAGCTCAGAGAGAACCTAATAATTGTCTTTCGATCATTTCTACGAATAGGTTATCTTACTAGAGCTTCATAGTTCATAACTGAAATTTACTACATTTTGGCTTTCCATCTCCAAATTTCTTTTGTAAAAGCAAATAACTTAGACCTTTAACTATAGAGAGATAAGTAATATCCTAGTAGATTGCAGATCCATCTACTTAACAAGCAAATAAGGGCCACGTCACACGGTTCAATTTCCTGAACGATATTGTTAGCGATCACATGCACTCGCGATCGCTAACAATATCGTTCACATCATTGGTGAGCTGTCACACAGGCAGACTCACCAACGATGTGGACCAGCGAGAACGCTGGTAACCATGGTAAACATCGGGTTACTAGGCGCCGCGAGACATTAAAAAGAAGATTCAGCCTTGGTGAGTGCCACTGTATTCCTTCAAGTTATTGACATATATACTCATATACGGGGTTGGATAATGCCATAAATAAGACAGGTGACGTGAAGCAGAGAATAGTTGCCAGTCTTGGGAGGGGGAAGAGCAGCTGGGGAAGTAAAATCAGAGTTCACAGATAAGGTGCCCAGATAGATTTATTGTCCTTTGATTAGTGTTTGGGCCAAGACTCGAAAATTCCTCAATTGATGTAGAAAGACATAAATCCGTGTGACACATTATGTTATCATACAAGACCATTTGGTTTCATAAAGGAGCATTTTTCCATTTATATCGCCATACTCTATAAAAATCATAGTTTAAGGTTATCAAGGCCATCAGTCAGCTTGGGATCTACTTGAAGGATACTCAATTATTGACCTCTTCACTAATTTAAATGAATCTACTTAGGTTTAACTGATGACTGAGACCTTATTTCTCTCCGGACTAATAGTTTCTGCACTCGATACTCCTGATTATTAATGCAGCGCTGAATTCCCATTATCTGTTACTACCTCTCTGTTTTAACTGCTGAGTTATCTATTGGCCGCATTTTATTTAACATCATTATTGGCTTCTAGTAGAAAAGGACTTTGCCTTAAGGCAATGAATAGATAGGAGGTGATAACACTGATTCCCCTCAATCGAGAATCGAAGTAAATTTTGACCATTTACAGAACTTCAAAACTACAAGTAATCAATCACAGATAACTATTGACACTATTTAGTATTGGAATAGACAAAGGACATGTCTGATGACTCTTTGTAAAGCCAATAGTAGTAGAAACATTTTGTGAGACAGTTTGGAGCCCAAATAGTCAGAATCGCATGAGAAAAACCATAGACATCTATTATAAATAGGGATGTAGGAGAAGTCACATTTTCATTATTAAAAGGAACTTTGTGTTTAATGGATTTTCCGGTTTTAGAATAATAAATAGGACACAAATGTCCTATGCTATAAAATATCTGTATTCAGCTTTTACAAATGGCTTCAGCTACGGTGATGAATATCGACATGTAAAGCAATCAAATAAATATCAATATGGAACAGATAATGTAAATATATGATGTGGAAAATAAGGGCTAAATATAATGATATAAAAGGTGAATAAGTGTGCACTAGCACTGTTTTTGCACTAGAGGGCACTATATAGATAAAAAACAACTGAATGTGATAATTGGCAATTATGTGAGCATATGAAAATCAAGGGTATAAAAAAGCTAGCCTTGACATTGTATAGCTGCTAGAGAAAGGGACAGGATCCCGAAACGTTGTCACCACCCACCTGATGGCCGAATAAAGGCGGTTGTTTCACAAAGAAGAGTGCTGCAGTCCTTTATTTTGTATTGTGTATTCAGCTTTTACATATGGCTTCAGCTACGGACCTTCTGTAGCAGTCACATGACACTTTTCATTAATTTACTACATATGCAGGTCATATGAATCAGAACATAAAAATCATCTGGTCCAGCATAGTCATGAGCGAACCATTTGATGTTTGGGTCTGGAGTGGTTCAGTTGAACGTTTTGATGCACTATTTTTGACCCCAACTTCATTGTAAGTCACTGATCGGCAGTTCAGCACTCCGCCCGCATACAGCCAGATATTAGTAAAACACTTCTGGGGGGAGGGCAGGGCTTGTATTAAATTTGAACACACGCTAAACCCAAAAAACTATGCTTTTAACTTCAGACTGAGCCGATGAAACACTGCGGCCAAGCATCAACTGTACCCAACAACAGCGATGTTCGCTTCAGTGATTTGCAAATGTAAAATTAAATAAACGTAATTCTGAACCCACATGGGTTTGCTCAACCATGGGTTCTTCATTTGTACTGCTTAACTCATGAAAAATAATAAAATGATAGTTACTATTTAATAAAATATATCATGTCCAAAAACAATTAAAGGCAGGGGTGCAGTGAAACAGACAAGTAATTATTGTAACTTTCTTTTACAACAGGAGTATACTATAGATGTATTTTTTCGTCAAAATTGGGAAGATGAAAGACTGAAGTTCTCCGGACCGATGACCATTCTTCGATTGAACAATCTGATGGCTAATAAAATTTGGACTCCAGACACTTTCTTTCATAATGGAAAAAAGTCTATAGCCCATAATATGACAATGCCTAATAAACTGCTGAGAATTCAGGACGATGGAACCCTGCTATATACTATGAGGTATTGTCCTTATCTTTTTTTATTCTTACACAAATTATATTATTTTATTTTATAAAACAACTATAACAATTCTAAAATAAAGTGTAAATTGAGTACTGAAAATGTTGTTTAGAGATAATATCTGCAATCTGAGAATGTAGGAACCAGGTTAGATAGTGGATAAAGTCTGCACTGCTGTCGATTGAAGAGGTCCAGAAATAGTAGTTTATTTGACGCGTTTTGAAGCAAACCTTGCTCCTTCTTCAGGAAATGCCAGTAAAAGTTATTTTGGTGGTACGTCCTGAAGATGCTTTGAAACACTTCAAAAAAAGAAACACTATTTCTCTATGCAAATCTCATTTGTGTGCATATCTAACACTAGAAACTACCCCCTCCATGATATGGTAGACTGAGCGTGGTTGTCTCATTAATATTTTGCACTTGGTTTGCCATGCCTTTATCTTTGGGACCTGCTGCATCCTGCTAGTTCATTTGAACTTGTGTTGGTTAATGGTTGTTTCTGGTAAGTGTATGTTATCCACTATTCATCTTGGTTTCTATGTTCTTGGCTCGTACATGTGGATCTTTCAGTAGCTGTCATATGCTTTCATATTGATTGTATGTCCCAACCACATAATGTGAGCGGCTGGCTCTGTCTTGCACCTTCAGGTTTGTTGGGTAAGACCCTATTGCTCTTTCTTTATTCACAGTCTTCTAATAGCTACAATATGTAATAAGTCTTGCAGCCGGGAGTGGGAGGTTCAGAATTATTGCAGAAGTTAGTCTAAAGTCACTTCCAGAGCAAAGAGAATGGGTGGGGTGATAGACAGAGATTAGGGTAGAGAGTAGAGAGGTAGGGTGGTGCTGCACTGTGAAGAGTTTTGTGGGTGAGAACAAGCAGTTTGCATAAGATCATAAAGTGTATGGGCAGCCAATGTAATGACTGGCATAGAGCAGAAGCGTCCGAGTAACAGTTAGCTAGATAGGTGATCCTGGCTGTTGCATTAAGGATTGACTGGAGAGGAGAGAGTCTAGTATGGGGGAGGCCGATTAAAAGAGAATTACAATAGTCAAGGTGGGAGTGAATCAGGGCCACAGTGAGGGTTTTTGTCATTTCCAAGGTGAGAATGAGGAGGATTCTAGAGATGTTCTTCAGGTGCAAGCGGCAAGGGTGGGTGAGAGATTGTATATATGGGGTGAAGGAAAGATCAGAGTCAAACATAACACCAAGACAGCGAGAATGCTGCCTAAGCATTATCGTGATGCCGCACACTGAGAGAGAGATGTCAGATTTAGGGAGGTTAGTGGAGGGCGGGAGCAGAAGTTCAGTTTTGGGAAGGTTGAGTTTCAGGTAGAGAGCGGACATGATATTGGAAAATGCAGTTAGAAAGTCATTGGTGTTCTTTATTAGAGCGAGAGTAAGGTCAGGGGAGAAAGTGTATAGTTGTTTGTCATGAGCATAAAGATGGTACTGAAAGCCAAATCTGCTGAAGGTCTGTCCAATCGGGGCCATGTAGAGAGAGAAGAGAAGAGGTCCAAGGACTGAACCCTGAAGGACCACAATAATGAGAGGAAGAGTGGAGGAAGTGGAGCCAGCAAATGATACACTGAAAGAGCAGTCAGAAAGATAGGAAGAGAACCAGGAGAGAGCAGTGTCCTTGATGCCGAGGGAGTGCAGCATGGTGAGTAGGAGATTGTGGTCAACAGTTTCAAAGGCTGCACAGAGATCAAAAAGAATAAGCAGAGAGTGGTCACCATTACGTTTTGCTGTAAGAAGGTCATTGGTTACTTTAATGAGGGCAGTTTCTGTACAATGTAAGGGGCGGAAACCAGACTGTAATGGATCTAGAAGAGAGTGAGTGTAGAGGTAATGGTTGAGGTGGGAGTAGACCGGGCACTCCAGGAGTTTAGAGATGAAGGGGAGATTGGAGACTACTCTGTAGTTGTTTGTGCAGGATGGGTCGAGAGATGTTTTCTTTAAAGGGATCCTGTCACCTCCAAAACGCCTCCTAAGCTACCAAAACATGTCCCTGCAGCATATTATCACTGATCTCACACTCCTTTTGTCTCCTAAAAGCACCCTGTGAAAGTGCATAAAAACGGTTTAATACTTACTCATTAGGGATTTATAATTATAAATCACAACCTAGTCCAGATTTTTTGCATCTTTGGCTTTCTGGCAATGATCTGACAGGGAAGGTTCACACTTCACTTTGTAAGGAAGGAAATTGCAGGAAACACCCTTCTTCTCGCATCCAGTTGCCACCCTGTTCACATCATCAAGGCTTTACCTCGTGGTGGGTTCATCAGGGCATGTCTTCTTTGCTCAGATGAACACACATTTATGGGGGAAGCTAAAAAAAAAATAGAAAACAAGGTTGAAGAACCGAGGATATAGACAGTCACATCAAAAAATCTTTAGATGCTGTAAAAGTAAAATCTAGAGAATCCTTGATGGAAATTGATTGTTCCTTGAGGGATAACTCACAGCACACTTGAGGCAAAAATAAAAGTAGAAATAAAAACAAGTGTGATCAAAATAAAAATGATTTAGTTTTCAGTACACCATATAGTCTTCAGATCAGGGCCGCACCGTCCATTGGACAGTGTGAGCCCTGAGTACCAAGCGGCAGCAGCCAGGGGGAGTGGCATTGGAGAAGGGGGCGGCACCAGCACCAGAGACCGGCTTCCTGAGTT
The DNA here is from genome assembly GCA_033576535.1 of Allobates femoralis. Taxonomy (NCBI): domain Eukaryota; kingdom Metazoa; phylum Chordata; class Amphibia; order Anura; family Aromobatidae; genus Allobates; species Allobates femoralis. Next base: position 84,450,831 of record JARQOC010000003.1, on the reverse strand, counting down.
ACCCGCAGCGTCACCCGGTAAGAGGGCGGCGGTGCTCCTCAACTAAGGCTACAGGGGCGGAGGAGCTGATGGATGAGAGCACCCCCCCACCCGGTCCTCACCCGCGGTGCTAAACTCCGGCGGTGCTGGACTCTGACAGTGCACACCCTCCCATCCCCCCAGTCCTCAGCTTGTGGCTCAGGCGGCAGAGGGGCTTGGTGCACCCCTGCTTCAGATTAACAGCAATAGGAAAATTATATATAAATATATCCCTGTTCTACACCAAGATAATATTTTCCATGATGGATATAGAGTAGTGTCAAAATGGGGCAAATATTTAGGTAATTTCCTTTCTTCTTACTTGTTTTGTTCTAAATCTAATTCAGATTGTCAGAGGTTTTCACCAATGTGCTGGTTCTAGATATAATGTACCGTATATACTCGCGTATAAGCCGAGTTTTTCAGCCCAAAAATTGGGCTGAAAAGTACCCCCCTCGGCTTATACGCGAGTCAGTGCTGTATACCGATGTATACATCGGTACATACCGATGTATACATCGGTATACAGCAGCCCCCGCATCCCCAGTAATGCAGGGCCCCCCCAGGGTCTCTCCGGTCACCTGTAAAGCAAGCTATACTTATCAGTGTCCCGCTCGCACCCGCCGCTGCCGACATCCACGATCCTCCATCTTCATGCGACTCCTCTTCCTGTTTCTGTGCGCGTCGCCGGCAATGACGTCATTCCCGGCGACGCGCACAGGAAACAGGAAGAGGAGTCGCATGAAGATGGAGGATCGTGGATGTCGGCAGCGGCGGGTGCGAGCGGGACACTGATAAGTATAGCTTGCTTTACAGGTGACCGGAGAGACGCTGGGGGGGGCCTGCATTACTGGGGCTGCCTGTATACTACCGCTGGGGCTGCTATATACCTCTGGGGCACTGTATACTACCACTGGGGCTGCTATATACCTCTGGGGCCCTGTATACTACCACTGGGGCTGCTATATACCTCTGGGGCACTGTATACTACCACTGGGGCTGCTATATACCTCTGGGGCCCTGTATACTACCACTGGGGCTGCTATATACCTCTGGGGCACTGTATACTACCACTGGGGCTGCTATATACCTCTGGGGCCCTGTATACTACCACTGGGGCTGCTATATACCTCTGGGGCACTGTATACTACCACTGGGGCTGCTATATACCTCTGGGGCCCTGTATACTACCACTGGGGCTGCTATATACCTCTGGGGCACTGTATACTACCACTGGGGCTGCTATATACCTCTGGGGCCCTGTATACTACCACTGGGGCTGTATATACTACCACTGGGGCTGTATATACTACTGGGGCTGCGTGTATACTACCACTGGGGCTGCTGTATCTACCTCTGGGACTGGTGTATACCACACTGCTGGGGGCTGTATACTTGTGCTAGGGTCCACCCTCGGCTTATACACGAGTCAATAGATTTTCCCAGGTTTTGGGGGCAAAAGTAGGGGGGTCGGCTTATACACGGGTCGGCTTATACACGAGTATATACGGTATGTGAATATGTAGAAAACAAGAAAAAAGGTTTTTGTTCACCTAATGGTACTGTATACAAAATTAACTATTTTGTGAACTGTGACTCTCATCATGTCATTTATACAATTGATTACACAATTTGCAACAAAAAAAATATTGGTTGTACTGCTCGTACTGTAAAAAAAACATATAGCAGAGCATATTGCTAACATTAAGTTGAAAAACAGCACATACTCTTGCACTGTTTGGCATTTTGTCACGTCTCATGATGCAGATTTGAGAGGTTTTGACCTTCTATGTCATTGAAAAAGTAGCACGTCCTTTGAGAGGCGGCAATTGGCATAAAGCGGTACTTTTGCGTGAAGCATTTTGGATACTAAAATTGAAGATCCAGATTTCCATTTGGCATGAATTGAAAAAATGAAAAACTGATTTGCTATACATCTACTAATACAGCCCATGATATTTATGTTCATTACATTCAATCTTTTTGATCTATATTTGTCATGGCCAATATAGATGAGAGGATCCATGGAAGTTTGGGGTCTAGTGGTTCTAGTGGTGCAGCTGGACTTTTTTTAATAGGTCCTAACAGGTCCTAAACTTGACCTGAGCCTCATTTGAAGACACTGATTGGGCAGTTAGACTCTCCACCAACGTACAGTCAGCCATAGGAAAACAACTACCGGGCAAGAGGGTGGGAATTTGACCTTTTTTGTTATTTTACATCCACACTATATCAAATAACTCTGCTTTTCAGCCAGTGTGAACCGATCAAGCACTGCAAGTGGATCACACTTGACCAAGCACCAAGTGTACATGAGTACAGTGGTGCTCACTGAAGGGTTTTTTTTACACGTAAAGCAACCGAATAAGTATGCTCATCTCTAGTAACCAACAATGGTAACCTGATACTCCTGACAGGCTGAAATTCACACAGGAGGGGGCACTTGTAGACACATAAAACATATACATTTCCTAACAGCCTATAGCAAAATTATGCATTGTTGAAAGAGAATTAAGAAGGAATATAATTAGCGTTCTTACTAGTCACAAAAAAGACAAACCTAAGCATTGTTACAGTTGTCGAGTGAGGACTGTGCTTGGCCTAGATAACCAATCGGCTTTCCCCGGTTCTGAGCAATCTGGAATTTTGGCTCCACTCACTGAAAAAGAGCGGTTATTAAGATCCTAAACAAATCCTTATTAAATACAAGTATGTATTCACTCTCAGATGAAAATATATTTATGGTAAAAACAACATAGTCCAACGTGGTCAAAACCCCTTTCACCTGCAGTCAGCCAGAGTATCATTGTGGCTGGGTAGGTTTTGGAAACAGCAGCAATGAGCCATTTGCTCTAATAGTTAAAAAGCTATGATCACTAGAGATGAGAGTCAATCTGCCTTGATTCAAACTTGGCAATCGCATGGAATTTAAAGGAAATTAAGATTTGAAGCAATTTTTTTCAATTTTGATTGGACGTTTCTTAATGTGCTATGGAGACCACAGAGCATAACTGTAGGAAATAATAAAATTAATATGCATCTATATTAAGTGAGGATTTAAAGGGGATTTCCAGGTTAAAGGATTTTATCTAACTACCATTCAGTTTTCCAAACCCTTGTTTACTGGCGCAGTGGTCCTGACACAAGGCACCAATCTTTGAGCTCAGCGGCTTGTGGTGCCTTCATCCACATACTGCTGAGCGCAGTGATTGTCAGCAACCTAGTATGTTCATGAGGTTACAACTGAAACCTATATACAATGACTGAAACAGATGTTTAGTAAGCCTGAGGAAGGCGAGGAAAAGCTTTATTCTTGTTTTATATCAATAAAGACTGTTAATATGCATCTGGTCAAACTAGAGATATCTCTGATTTTGCGGTTCAAGTACTTAGAGGGAATTTACAGCTGATTCATGCTGCCCTTCATATGTTGCATGTATATAACATCAGCTTTATTATTTCAGACATATATGTTTGGCTCTAAAAGGCTGCATTGTTTCAGAATCAGACATACTGTATATACTAGTGCACAAGCTGTGTTTTTCAGCACACTTTTTTATGCTGAAAAAGCCCCTCAGTTTATACTCGAATGAGGGTCCCACTTACCTGTTCTCCGATGCATTAGGAGTGTTCTCTGGTTTCTCCTGCTCATATATAGGCATGTGCAGCCTCTGTGGGTGGTCCTATGACTGCTGATATCATCGATCTTTTCTCCTGCATGCCGGCTGCCTCTGTTTTGTTAGTGTTGTCCTGGACCCGCATCTGTGTGCTGGTACCTGGGGTGCAACGCATTCTTGACAGATGAATGTCAGATGCGGCCACTCTTCTTCTCCTGTTGTTCTCCAGGTCTTTGACCAATTGTCCAATGACGTAGCCTTAACAGTCTTACTTGTTCTTGGACATGCCCCTAGCTCTGCCCAAGCATTGCCGAATAAAAGTACCGGTATACCTCTGGTCTTGGATATACAGAACATTTATTTACAGTACTCAGTCTGCTATGTTTTATTTTTTATTTAATTATTAACCCCTGTCTGGACCCTGTGTTGACTATGGTTGCATAGAGAATCCTGTGTTAGTGCTCATAATATATGAAGGGAAGAGAAAAGAAGCCTCAAAGGCAAATTAGCCAACCTGTATTACTTACCACAGCCACATTTACAAGTGGACCTACAGGGCCAGAGACAGCTAGTCACTCACCCCTTCCAAACTTGGCTTGGGTACTACCTCCATGTGCCTACTCCTATGGTACATGATTGTACAACAGGGATAGGGGTCTCTTTCTAACGGTACTGAGACATACCTTAAAGACAGGTGGCAATTAGCCTTAGTTATTGCTAGGTGTATATACAGGTTGGCTAATTTGCCTTGTATACAATTACTGTTATATGCGAGATTGTAATATTATACCATACTATTTACTGTTTACATTGTGATTTAAGTGACTAAGCGGACCATTTGACTACTCTGTTTAGCCACTCACCTTTGTACATCTTTACCTTGTACCCTTATACCCCTGCCCGTCTTTATATCAATTACCTACCTTTACATCTGCAACTAAACTGTGTTGCCTTATTTGACCCCATATCTTGGTTTATGTGGTGGATGGAGACTAGCATTTGTTTTTAAATGTTTTTATTTGTGCTTATGGGAATCCTTTCTTATGGTTGTGTCACTTATATGTATTAGTAAATCACTTGGCTTTCAATTGCAAATGGTTGTGCGCTTTTATATGTAGAGGCTTCAGATTGCATTTTTTGCCTCTAGAACGCAGCAACCACCCGCTTTATACTGTCCAGGCGGTGCACCCCTCTCCTTTAGCTGAAATTAGTGCTCATAATAGGCATGTACTTGAGTCAATAATTTTTCCCAGTTAGTTGTGGTTAAATTAGGTGCCTTGGCTTATATTCGGGTCGGCTTATACTCGAGTATATATGGTACTTAGAACTGCCCACGGTTCATGAGTGACATATCTCTCCTTATATGCACATGCGCGAAAAGACCCATTGCTCAAGGAAAGCAGATAGAGCTTTTAAAATATATTTCCATCAGAAATATCGTAACTTCTCAGAGACAAACATACCTGGTTGAAATCATACATCCAGTGTCTGATACATGCTGCCCATATAGCTGCAGGGTTCCCTTTATTGGTGCTTTTAATGGAACCATAACATCTAAAGTGTTTGAGAGAGAGGAGGCTCCAAATAAAATTAATCCCTCATGACGATAGAAAAATACTAAAAATAATGGATCTTTAATGGACAGGGAAATAAAAAAATGCTGCATCATTAAGTGCCAATCTACAATAGGCCTTGTCCTTAAAGGATTAAATCTCCAACTGTGTTGTTGTCCATTTCTTTAAGAATATTGTGTTATTGTTCCTTCATATTCCTTTAGCTGCTATATTATAAGCTGAATCATGAACCTTGAAATGATCAACTGGTTTACGGGACCATAAAAAGTGCTCAGGTAGTTTAATGGCATTTTATTCAGTTTATAGATGTTACCCTTGAGGAGTGTGTACTCTACAATTGGATTGCAGTCACTATATTTTAATAAGTCTATGAAACCAAGGTACTGATATCTTGATCAATTTACGATGTAATAGACTAGAACCAATATAGACAGTAAATTTGTCAAACTTCAGTTTGTATCTAATAATGTATAGGGGTAAATCCAATAATATTTTAAAAGAAAATAACAGTATATATACAGTACTGGTCAAAAGTTTTAGGCAGGCGTGGAAAAATTGCGGCAAAGCAAGAATACATTGAAACATAGTTTTAATAGTTTTAAACAGGTTTTACTAGGAAATAAACAAAAAAGAAATCTATATTAAGTTAGTATTTGATGTGACTGCCCTTTGCCCTAATAACAGGATCAAAGTTTAAATTTTTTTAACTGAAGGTAGAAGGAATCCGGGCACCAGTCAGTCCGTATGGTAAGGGTCTGTACACCACCCACTGCTGTGGTTTATGGCACACACACGGTGTGGCTCAGCTCAAAGCACAAGATCCTCATGACATTTTAAAAGAAAGAGAGCGGCACTCACCGGTTATTTCTTTGTGGACTTTATTCCATGTTGGGAGTTACAGGGTGCAGGGAGGGGGTGCAGGGTCGGACGACGGTTAACCGTTTCATGCAGTTGCGCTTCAATGGGTCCAGTGGACCCATTGAAGCGCAACTGCGTGAAACAGTTAACCGTCATCCGACCCTGCATCCTGTAACTCCAACATTGAATAAATTCCACAAAGAAATTACTAGTGAGTGCCGCTCTCTTTCTTTTAAAATGTCATAAAGTTTCAATTTTTTTATGAACACTTGCACACAGTTTAAAGGAACTCAGCAAGAAGGTTGCTCCAAACATCTGGGAGAAATAACCACAGATCCTCTGTAGATATAGATTGGCAGAAACCTTTTTTTTCATGCAATCCAACACAAACTAGATGATGCTAAGATCAGGGCTTTATGGTTGCCATATTATCACTTCTATGCAAGAAAAAAGAAAGGGGGGCGCAATGTGAAGATCTATCTAAGGTAGTGGGTTTTAGTGGGCAATCTTCCACCCTCACCTGGGAGTGTTGTGCGCCCTCGCACAACAGCGGTGTAATGCTCTGGCGTCCTCCTCCCTTGCTGTCGGAGGTCACCAGATGCTGCTAAACTGGCTCCTCCGGCGGGGAACGCCACATGACAAAGCACACGTCACCAGGGGTCCTGCACAGCTTCTCTAGTTTCCCAGCAACAGCAAGTGCTCTTGACATGATTTGATTAGCCTTCCTCCACTCCTCGCTCCGTCTGCTGCTCCTGCTCTTTTTACCTCCAGGGGAACCAATCGATACTAGAAAATAAACAATCTGTTTAGGAGCGCTGGGAAAGAAAGATTATTGATCCAAATCCTTTATTACGTCCCTCAGTGAACACACAACGCGTTTCAACGGTCAGGTAGCCGTCTTCATCAGGTGTATAAGGTGTGAGGCACCGCCGGCATGATCCTCATGGCCGGGGCGCGTCACATGCAGGATCAAGGTATGATCCTGTGCACACTGGCCGGTTTGACTGATAATGCTGTGTGAACCAACTGTGAGACACAGGGTTTCATGAGCCTAATGAGCGGCAGTGAGAGTGAGATGAGATCGAGGAGTCCCTAAGGAATAAGGGCTGAATGCTGACAACCCGGAACACAGGGAGTTAACCTGAGCTGTGTGAAAGGCTGATTATCAGCAGCTAAGGGGGTGTGTCCATGTGGGAGTGGCTGGCACGAAAAGAGGCAGCCAGGTGAGTGATTGAGTCATTCAGATTGGGATTGATTCTGGAAGCTGAGATCCTGCTGAGATTCATCCAGAGATTGCCAGCCTGAGAGCATGTGGGCTGAGAGCAGCCTTAGTGCAGAGCAGTCCAAGGCTCTGTGTGTGGACACGGGAGCATGCTAGCTCCAGGCCGGTGCCGAGGTCCGAGGTCGTGACAGCACCTGGAGGGGGAAGCCGTGGCTGACCCGGTGGACGCTAGACCGGACGTGGGTCACCTCACGTCCGGGAAGGAGCCTGTGGGGATGCCTGGTGGAACCTGTGACACAGGTAGCGAGACCCGGATCCGTGCCCGGTAAGAAAAGCAGTTCCTGAATGATTGTGGGAACTGTGCACCGTGTGTGTAAATCATGCTAGGCGAGTATAGACCGCCCTTGGGACCGACTCAGTGGAGTCACATAAAGGTCCTGATGAACCGGAATGAAAGTAGCCCTTCGGGAGGCGAATGTATGTAGCCTTTGGAGGCAATCGTATGTAGTGTGCCAGGCGGGCATAGACCGCCTTTGGGTCCGAGTCGGAGTACTCAGTTAAAGGACCTGATGAATCAGAATGTGTTTAACTATGTGTATGAGGGCTTAGGTAATGGCCCTGTATGAGAGATGATGGCCTACATGTAAGACCCATGTATAATGATGTGGGGAGAGAGTGACCCAGCTAGTATGGATGATGTTGGAGGCGTTCCGTCCCTGTGGACGAGAGGGAGGCTTGCCCTGCTGCTTGCAGAGGGTACCCGTCCCTCAACCACGGCCTCTAATGGTGTGGGTGTGCCTGTGGCCAGAGACAGGGGTCACGAAGGCTCCTAGAAGGGAACCATGGCTGATCCATTAGGGTGCTACTCAGACGCAGGGTACAGTCGTGGACCTGGAGACCTGCCATGAGATGGAGGTTTGGTGGCGACTGATAGCCCGTACCGTGGTGAGTAGGCCATGGTGACGCATGGTTAGCCCGGATTCTACGGTTGACCAGGTCCCTGTTATGGTCATGGAGGGGCCACAGTCCATGGATGTGTTATGATGGGCTGTGAGCAGGTGTGTGATCCATGGACGTTTGAATGATGGATCACATACGGTATGTAAGGTCCCGGTCAGGCAGGAATCCTGACTACGGGTGAATGTATATCATCAAGCTGGGGGACTAAAGCCAGGCGGCAGGTACCGCCATTGGGACCCACAGGGCCCGTTGAGGTGTATGTAACGAAGGTCAGAAGCAGGGGTTAAAAGGGCTCCTAGAGTGGGGACACCATGGTTGAACCAGGTGGACTCTGACCGGGACGTAGGCGGAGATGCATCCAGGAAAGAGCCCCTTGGGGATACATGACATACCCAGTACTCAGGTTGCTCAATCCCTGTTATGACCCCGGAGGGGTCATCGTCGTACTGTAACGTATGTATAGTGTGAGTAGGCCGGAGGCCGTAGCCACCACGGGAGCTGTTAGTAGAGCTCCAATGGGGACAGAGATGGTTACAGGTCCCGGGTTACTATAAGAGGTTATGTGCAATATAAGTGTTATGTAATGTTATATGTAAATGTATGGTGTATTTATGTAAAGTGTTTATAATCAATGTGCTATGTGTCAAACATGCTACCCGGGTTCTGTTATTATATGTGAAAAATAAACGGGTAGACATTGGTTAAACTTATAAACACGTGTTGTTGTCGTTTTGCAAGCGGGTTCCCTGGTTGCTGCCTCACATAGGGTACACTTGCACATTAGTTACATATATATAGAAAAAAAATCATAATTAGCCCAGCGCTCCTAAACAGACTGTTTATTTTCTAGTATATAATATCACTTCTAGGACTTTGTGTTCTTCTTTGCAATGAAGACAGTTCCTAATGATGTAATGGGGTGGACATACTGCCTATGTTCTCCCTCGAAGGCATCATTGTTATTGTAATATGTAATGTGAACTGTGGCATATGTCAATAGTGTTGCAATGTATATTGTTTGACCATAGGGTAAGATGGAGCTCATGTTTAGGACTAGTCCAGAATGGGAGAGGCTTGAGTGCAGGGACAGTGACATTTTCCTTCAGGAAGATAAGATAAAGCCTAGCATTTCATAGAAACAGACCTAAGATCTGACTAGCAGCAAGATGCAGGACATGGGTGCTCCTTAAGGGCCTGTCACACGCGTCAATGTCGTCAGTGAGATGATCGCTGACGACATTGACGGCTGATCGCTGGTGAGCTGTCACACAGACAGACTCACCAGCGATCAATTGACCAGAAACATCGTGGAAACGATTTAAATATCGTTTCCATGATGTCTTGCTCCCGCTGCCAGCCTGCTGGAAGCGGGAGCAGGCTGGTCTCCAAGGTAAACTGCGGGTATCTAGGCAGCGCGCGCTGCCTAGATACACGACGTGTACCTTAGTTACCAGCCTCCTCTGCTCACCGGCTGGTATCTAAGGTACACAGCGGGTAACTAGGGACCCTAGTTACCCGCTGTGTACCTTAGATACCAGCCGGTGAGCGGAGGAGGCTGGTAACTAAGGTACACGTCGGGTATCTAGGCAGCGCGCGCTGCCTAGATACCCGCAGTTTACCTTAGTTACCAGCTCCCAGCGCTTGTGAGAGGCGCTGGGAGCTGGAATATCGCTACTCCCGGTGTCACACGCAGCGATGCTGTGTGTCCACCGGGCGACAATCGCCAGGTTTTAGAGCAGGTTCTAAAACCTGGCGATCATCAACCAGCGATTTATCGCTGGTTGATTCAGTATGTCACACGCGTCAATATCGCTGCAACGTCACGTGCAGCCGATATCGTGCAGGCGATATTGACGCATGTGACACCCCCTTTAAGTTTGAGACTTTAGATAGTGAGATCCTGAACAAAGACAAAGACAGAGAATAGACTACAGAAAAGGGTACTAAGAGTAGACTGGTCCTGGCTCAGGATGTCTAGCAGTATGGCCCCAGATTTTACAATTCAGAAAGATGTATTCTAAATAGAGGGAAATAAAAGCACAAATATGGTCTTATCTGTGGTATATTTAGACCAAATAATGAAAAGAGGCTCACCTTTTAGAGGTTGTGAGGAGTCACAACCACTATAAAGACATAAACCAGCTGTCGCAGTCCCCAGGGATAAAGCGTGTAGTTAAAGGTGCAGAAAGGGTTAATGGGATGGAATGAACATCAGTCTTCGAAGAACATCAATTGTGGTATTTCGATCATGGTTTATTAGTCAATGCATTTCATCGCTCCAGGGCCCCTTCCTCAAGACAAACCAACAAGAATTGAATGTTGGTTGGTCCTGAGGAAGGAGCCCTGGAGCCCTGAAACACGTTGACTAATAAATCACGATTGAAATACCACAAATGATGTTCTCCGAAGATCAATGTTCATTCCATTCCAGCAGCGCGGTCATTAACACTTTCTGCACTATTAACTACACAACTCAGAAAGGTAATAGGCAATGATGGAACAGAGAAGTGAGATGATGTGAGTAACCTAGGCTTGAGTTCCTTAAGCATCAGGAAGCTTAAAGCTAAGTATGATCATACTGGAAAATAAGTGTTGTATGAGGCAGATAAGATGTAGAACCCCCAGTGGAAAACATGACTTTCATGGATTGTACTGTGGAACTAAGCTGGGTGACAGTGAAACAAGTGAGACTAATGGAGGCAGGACTAAGTAGAGTGGAAGAAGTACAGAGGCTGTGTATGGAAATGTTCTGTGTTGTTTAAGAAATATATGAAAAGTTATGCACCACTATCTGCTGTAGATAGTTGCCATCAAGTGGTTGTGCAATAAAATAATATTTTTAAATAACAGGTGGTCTCTCTCAATGACTTGGTTAACATCTGGTCTTGGTGAGTTGAAACCATTGGACATCATGCGACCTGCAGAGGTTATTGCCTCTGTAGAAGTAAGGAACTCCTCTTTCATGTAGCGTGCCACCTGCAAGGAATGCAGACCTTGCCCACAACTACCACCTCATGCCACATTACAATGTCGTGTGTTGGGCTCTTGTCCTGCTGCAGAAAAAAATTGAAGCCAATCAGATGCCTCCTGATGGATTTACAGTACATGGTCACAACAAATTTGAACAATTTGAACAATTTGCAATCCAATCTTCCAACAAATTGCCTGTTGCCATTGTACAAATTAAGGAAGATTGCATCAGTTACAGAAGGCTCACATAACAATCCATTGGTTGCTCCGCAAACAAGTCATGGGTGTGCTGATGGACACATTGAATGGCTCATCACTATGCTGCCATGCTGTTAATGCCACTGCCAGAGTTTGTCAGCAGCATATACAAAGTTAACAATCATGTGCAGAATTACACTCCACCCACGATTTATACAGACAGGTCCTGGCTGTAACACACAACTATTGCCTGATGTCTATGGGGCTTGCTCCACACACCCGCTACCAACTTGCACGTGTCATGAAGGGGTTATATATTTTGATTTAAACTTTACAAAAATCTGTGCTTAACAGAATGTAGATTTTTTTGTAATTCACTTCCATGTGAATTTAGAGACACTGGACACCACTTTGCTGAAATGTATTAGGTCATCGAATGCTTAAAATGAAAAAGTACCTATTTTCACCTTACTTCTCACCTTTTCAGCTTTTCCACTCATGATTTTTCCCCTATCTCATCTTTGTTATGACTAAGGCTGGGTTCACATTGCGGCGTGCTCCGGTCCGGGGCTGTCCGGGGTGACAGCCTGGACCGGAGTTTTGCTCCATAGGAGACTATCGGGCGGGACGGAGCTGGATGGCAATTATCTGCCATCCGGCTGCTATCTCGCCGGATGTATCCTGGAGAAGCGGGATGTTTCTGCCGAATCCAAAAACGTTGCATGCAACGTTTTTGGATTCGGAAGAAAAACCCCACTTGTCCCGGCTTCATCCGGCGAGATAGCAGCCGGATGGCAGATAATTGCCATCCAGCTCTGTCCCGCCCGATAGTCTCCTATGGAGCAAAACTCCGGTCCAGGCTGTCACCCCGGACAGCCACAGACCGGAGCACGCCGCAATGTGAACCCAGCCTTATAACACCTCAAATGAAACAATTCCAGTTTTGTGCATTAATTTGAAAATTCATGACATCTTGATTTACACCCTGACCGTTCACGCACATGCGCAGATCCATTCCAGCCTCATCCAAGCCAAAAGTCCTGGCCTAGTGTGAAGGACAAGATCTGAGATGGCAGTCAGCAAAGGGATCAGAGAGATGAGCAATGTCTGAGCATATGTATTTTTTTGAAAGCACCACTCCAGCATCCTTTTTTTTTCCAGTACTTTAAATGTAGGTCCCCGCGCCCAGTATTATACTCACCTGTTGCTATCTTCATCTGAGTAGAGATGAGCAAACTAGTTTGAGGTAGGAAATTGGGTGTTTTACCTATCAAAATCATGAGAGTGAGCCACCTGCAGTGTTTGATCGTCTCGCAGTTGTGGTAAAAGCAGAGTTATTGTCTGTAGTGTGGACGTAAAATAAAAAAAGTAAATTCCCTACCATCCCACCCCAGAAAGTGGTTTACATACAGCTGGCTGTATGTGGGTGGAGAGCCCAACTGGCAATCAGTGTCTTCAAATAAGGTTAGGAACTAGCGATGGGTGAACATCCCTTTTTTCCCTGGGTTCGTGTTCGGGGTTTCTCTGCTAAAGGAAGGAAAACGTTTTTAATCAGCGTGATTATACTTACCAGGTCCGTGTTATTTGTTCCCGATGTGCGTCACTTCCGGGCTTCTGAGGGAATAATCATGTGACTGACTCTAACAACCAATCACATACGGCCAGAAGATAAGGGCGGCCCGGAAGTGACGTATCACGTGTCACACCCGGAAGAAAGAACGCGGACACGGTAAGTATATCAGTGGTATTAACTCCTTCCTTTAGCAGAGTAACCCCAAAAATGAACTCAGGGGAAAAAAGGGATGTTCGCCTATCCCTATTAGGGACAAGTTTAGGACCTGAACATGCTGTTAAAAAAAGTCCGGCTGCAGCACTCGAACCTGAACTTCCACGAGTCTACTCATCTCTAACCATGGGTTTTTATACTTATAAGTTATTAGTGAACGTTTAAACTCAGGCAGAGACTTGCAAGATAATGAAAAATGTGAACATAATGTATGATTGATCCCTTGTGTGTCACTGAAAATATCTGCTGATATTTGGTATAACCCTATATAGGGTGATCGTTCAAGCTATTATCTGTAATGGCTAAATCTATCATCATTATCAATACTTGTTGGCACCTTTGATCAGCCCAGCCACCTGTTATCACAGATATCTCTCCTCGTAGTCCATCAACAACTAATTCTGCCTGCCTAGTTACATCAGTGTCTGTGCACAGCGTTGATTGAATGATTTGCTGAGATATTTGCATGCATAATGCAATATTAATGTAACAGACTTTATAAACAACCCGAGATTCTGCTTACTTGACAGCGACAGCGATGCTTTATAGAATATTTTTTCCATGAGGAGGTGTTGCTTACGCTGTCACTGCCGATTATGTTGTATGTTCTATCATAATTTCACTTCTCAAATTATGGGCTCCGAGTGCTGGCAGGTTTCCAGTATCTAGTCTTATACTGGCAGGTGATTTAAATTTGTTACAGGAGAGATTAGATTTCCGCTCTTTGAAAACTAGGTCAAACACTTTAAAAAAAAACCATATAATAGGGAGGTTAGTTGGTATGCAACTTGAACGATTAATTAAACTTGACAAATCCTTGGAGACCAGCAAATCTTTCAATGGGAATTTTACAGTCCAAGCTCCGCCAATACGTAATAAATTCTAGGTGTCATTTCCAAACTGTAAATATAGGGAAGCCTGTGAAGTGTTGTACATATGTGTTCACACAACTATTATCTACCTGCTCGAGTTACTGATTTTCTATCAGGGAAACTGATTGGAAAGTATGTCACGGTCTTTGCAGCAATTTTTAGCATCATGTAGGAAAATAAATACCTAGATCTGTGAATTATTCCATGAAATTTCTTACATGGAACCAGCAGCAGAAATTGGGGCTACACAGAGAAGTCAGTGCCTTACAAGCACTGGAATGCTGAATGCAGTCATAGCTTTTCTTCAATGATTGCATATTTGATTGCAGAGAAAAGTGTCATAAAACTCCTGGAAAACAGGGCAGCAGATGATTGATGTGTGCAGCACTGTGTCACTATTTGTGGTTGGTTTTTTTTATTACTCCCCTGTGGGCATGCATATCAGCTGTAAACAAACCCCCCCTTCCTCATTCTCATCTGAAAGTAATGAAACTGAAATTACAGATGAGAGGTAAATAGTGACACAGTGCTGCACACATCAATCATCTACTGCCCTGATTTCCAGGAGATTTATGACACTTGTCTCTGCAATCAAACATAGAATAATTCGAGTAAAGGTATGTTTACATTCAGCATTCCAGTGCCTCTAAGGCTCTGGCTTCCCTTTATAGCCCTATATCCTGCTGGTTGGTTCCCTTTAACGAGAACCTGTCACCCCCCCTGGTGCTTTGCAAAGTGAAAGCATTACTGAATGCAGCATATATGCTGCATTTAAGGAAGGTGTCTCCCATGACCTTACCCCCCTGTAACCTGAAGAAAACAGTTTGTAAAGTTGTGAGTTAAGGGGTCCGGAGGAATTTCTCTTATTTCGTAGTCCTTGCTGCTCATGGGGTCCTCCCTGGCTTCTGCCTCTCTGTTCCACTTCCTGCCTCTCTGTGCTACCTCCTGCCTGTTTGGGTCAGCTCCCGGCTGCTGGACTTGCGCATGCGCGGAAACGTCAGCGCCAGAGCCCACCCTGCTATACATACAGCATAATCTTTAGCAGGGCGGGCTCTGGCGCTAATGTTCCCATGCATGCGCCATTCCAGCAGCAGTGAACCAACCCAAACAGGCAGGAGGCAGCACAGAGAGGTAGGAAGCGGAACAGAGAGGCAAGGAACCGGGGGGACCCCGTGAGCAGCAAGGACTGCAAAATAAGAGAGGTGCCTCTGGACCCCTTAACGCACAACTTTACAAACTGTTTTTTTCAGGTTTCAGGAGGGGTAGAGTCATGGTTGACGCCTTCCTTAAAGGCAACATACACACTGCATTCAGGGATGCTTTCACAAAATCTGTCACCTGATATTTACAATTTAATCTGAGAGGACCATAATGTTGGGTTAGAAACCCTAAATCCAATGATGTGTTATTTATTGCGCCATTTACTAAATTTATGTTTCAAAATAAAATGCACTACCGCCCGTGAATTTTTTCCTCTGCTCTTTTGCTGCATGTTTCCCTGTTGGTCAAGCAGCTTTTTTTATTATTTCATGAATTTCATGAAATAATAAAAAAAAATGCGTGGGGCTCCGCGCAATTTCTATGTCTAGCCAGGTACAGCTAAGCAGCTGGAATCCGCAGCGCAGGGAGGCCCAAGCTTTCTGGACACCCCCCGCTGCAAATTGCAGCCCGCAGCCGCCCCAGAAGATGGCGCGTTCATTGACGCGCCATCCTCTGGCGCTGAACCCCGCTCTCCCAGCGGTCTTGGTGGCGGTGGCACGCTGGGTAATAAAGGGGTTAATACCACCTTTGTTATACAAGCTGGTATTAAGCCCGGGATTCTTAATGTCAGGCCAAGTTTGACACGGCCACTAAGAATCTCCAATAAAGGGTTAAAAAAAACACAACACAGAGAAAAATTTTTATTAGAAATAAAAAAAAAAAGCCATTAGGGACTCCATCTTTAATTAAAAAAATCCTCTTCCGTCTGACATAGTCCAAAACGCGATGTCCTCTCTGCTACATCCCCTGTGCATAGATATAGATGTCTATGCACAAGGAATGAGCAGACTGAGAATAATCTCAGCTCTGCTACATCATCTCTGTGCACAGGGAGAGCAGGCGGGCTCTAGGACCCTGGAGCTGCGGCAGCCTGCAGGCTGAGAGCAGACACAGAGCAGACAGCTGGACTCCTTATCTGTGCGAGTTTCCCAGCGATTACTTGCACAGTAACGAGTTCAATGCAAGTCAATGGCAATCCTAGTTTTGTCAGAGTCTCTGACAAAGCTAGGATTGCCATTGATTTGCATTGGACTCGTTACTGTGCGAGTAAACGCTGGGAAACTCGCAGAGTACCGAGTCCTGCGAGTCCCTTACTACTCGCAGAGTAACAAGTCCTAGCAAGTAGATTCGCCCATCCCTACATATGAAGCAACGGGCCGCAACCTGGATGCAGAGCTGCAACCACTGCGTCTTTACTGTACCAATGGCTGTGTGTGCATCCCTGTGGTAATGTGTAACACTCACGCATTCCAAGAAAACACCATCATTTCTCTCTTCTGCAGGGGCATATGTGCAGAGACTAGTGATGAGCGAGTGGCGTAACATTTGCACTCACTATACTCGCAACGAGTACTTTTTAATACTTGCATATTCGTCCAAATATTGAGTCCAATGTAAGTCAATTAGCGATAGGCTCCGCCCACACACATCCGGCCACACATTTACATTTATCCGTCCTTACATTTCTACTGCATAAAAGACTCTGATGTGCACACCAGAGAGACTGCAACATTCAATCTGCTCTCACTGAGGTGCCAGCTCCCTTTGTGTACTGAAATGAATATGTGTCAGATCGATAACGATGGACACATGACTCACTAGCACCAGCGATACTCGCCGAGTAACGAATATCGCGAATACTGTACTATCCGTACAAATAGCAAATATTAACAATTACACTCGCTGATCACTAGCAGAGACCACAACACACAATGGCTCCTTTTTCTGAACAGTTTTTACTTGTAACAAATGGGTACATAACAGACATAGTCTTGCATCCACCTGCACTATTCTTTAAGGCTGTTTCCTTTCCTACTTTCAAACTGACGTGGCACTGACCACTTTTCTAAATTCAGGGATAATGCAGAAAGGAAAGGGGACTTGTGACTGTTCTCCAATAAATCTACAATAAAATAACTTATGTCATTGTGAAGTGGAATATCCGGAGGTGTGTCCAAGCGCTCCCAGAATCAGACGTCAAGGTTCTTCATTTTTACAATTTACTACACATGAAAACATAAAAAACAGTGGTAAAATTCAACACGTTTCAGTTATATCATTTCAGAGAAATAGCCTTCCCCAGGTATCCTGATACCTGAGGAAGGCTATTTCTCTGAAACAATATAGCCAAAATGCGTTGTATGTTGCCACTGTGTGTTATGTTTTAATGTGTAATAAATTGTAAGAATGAAGAATGTTGACATCTGATTCCGGGAATGCTCGGACACACCTCCGGATATTCCACACCGTAATGTCTATTGACTGATTTGCTGGTTGAGAAGCTCATTTGATCCAACATGAAACTGCAAGCCAGATCGATTCAACAACATTTGATACCCTTTCATAGGTAGATACGCACTACAGCAAGACGCTGTAAAGGTGACAGCATAAACCCTATTTCTCCACTACAAGTTCCAATAACCTCTACACTTAGATCTGCACCAATTCTCTCCGGTTCTCCCCCTATTTTAAACCCTGCAGTCCTTGAGGTCATAATCATCTATATTCAAAAATAATTTATGTAGAATTTATATGGTGGTTTAATTCAATGCGTTTCAGGGTTTAAAACCCCTTCATCAGGATTACCACGTAATAGGATGTACCTATAGCATTATCCCTGGATTATAACACTTGGGAGGACTGCTACATACCTTATGATATTGATATCATTGATATCTCATGTGACAAAAGTGGTTTTGACAGATCACAACTTATGCATGGGAGCCTGTTCACTGCATTTTTCTCCACTTTTGTCCTAACAGATATACACTATTGTGCACCTTTTTTCCTTTTGGTTATCTACTCCTGACCGCTCTTCTTAATTATCAGAGTTTCGAGCTCAGGAATTCTAGTACATCCAGGGTCCTGCACCTCTCGCGTCTAGCAGTCCCAACGCTTGTACCCATGTCTACTCGGAGAGGTCCAGGTCCTTCTTGCAGGCCACCTTAGTCGATCTTTCTTGCCCCAGACATCCAGGGGAGTCTTTCCTTTACTTTGTTGACTCAAATCTATTAAGCTGTTTATGTATTTTCTGCTGACTTTAGAAAGTATTTTCTTGCTACATGTGTCCCATAGTCCTTTGCAGTTGGTGTGTGCTATTTGTGAGATTAGAGCTGCAATATTTGTCCATGGAGCCGCAGGTAATAATTACATGACCTTACAGTTCTCCGGCACTGGGAGCTGTTGGATGTTACTCACTAGATAATTAAAAATTAGGAATCCCTATTGGGAGCTGTTTTATTAGGAGAATGTGCAGTTATTAATAATAATTAGTATTTTATATGACATTATAAATTCAGACCCTTCTGATTGTCATCTAACTTTTTTAATGCTTTTATGATTCACTCCATGTAAAGTTTTTGTATTATTTTCTAAACGTTAAAATTAAACTATGGTATTTACCGTAGCTATATGCTGATAATATTTCATTTTTTAGGCTGCATTTTGGCTCTGTTTATATTTACCTTCAGAGCCAAAAAGACAGGAATTGCAGTGTGTTTTTCCTTTCCATCTGATGGAATTTGCCCCTCCACAACTAATGCACTCTCACCCAAAGGCCAGTAACCCTATCACTACCGGAGGTTTAGCAGCCTCATTCATGTGCGTTTGGTAATTAACACTTTAATGTTTTAAAATTTGCTTCTTACTAGAGGTTTTGTAATCTAAAGAGACCCAATGCCCAAGTCACTGTAGGCCATAATAATGCCAGCTAGTGATCTCCAGAATGTGCCTATTCTGTGCACTGTACAGAGACAATTTAAAGTGAACCCCTAGTGCTTTACAAACTGAAAGCACCACTTTCAGCAGCATCTATGCTGCATTCTGTGGAGGTGTCTATACTCTCGCTCCCCTCCCTGTACACCAAAGAAACACTCTATAATGTATCCCTCCATGTGTGTAAATCATTGCTTAGCCGGTCTGATGGTCTGATCACTGCATCTTAACATCATTGCCGGGCCGGTCCTCCCCACCTCCTCTATGTGTTGGTCACCTCCTCTTTCCTCTTTGTCCCCTCCTGTTTGGCACCAGTATAGATTCATCCTTGTTCATGCAGGCGCACACAGCTCAACCAGAATGCAGGGAGCAGGGAGCAGGGAGACCGGCTGTCATCATTGCACCTGCGTGAAGTGCAGGCACCAGAACCTGCCCTGTTATGTTTTGCTTTATGTGACACTTTACACAGTCGCAATAGCGACAGCAGGGCTCCCTATACTCTGGATGAGCTCTGTGTACCTGTGTGAACAAAGATGAATCTGTGCAGGCGCTGAAGAGGAGGGGACAAAGAGAGAAGAGAAGGCAGCCGACACATAGAGGAGTCAGGGAGGACCGGCCCGGCAATGATGTTAGGATGCAGTGATCAGACCCATTGAACCGGCTAAGCAATGATTTAGGCCCTTTTCTTATCTTTGCAGCCCCTGCGTTTGCCTGCCCTACCTGCACTGCGCTAGCGTAAATGCAAACGCAGGTGCATTTACAGGCAAGTGCAGGCAAGCGCATATGGGCATAGATGTACTGCCCTTGCACTCATCTGTGCTTGCTTCCCCCATTACCTGCTATGGCTAAGCACAGCCGAGTGCAGGAGCCGAAAACCCGGAAGTGCGAGTGTGCCAACGTCACTGTGCATGCGCTTGGTCAGATGCCCCTGGAAATGCATAATGCGACGTTTCTGGGTAAGTCTGGCCAAGCGCATTCGCGGTGACGTCGGCACATTCACACTCATGCTTCGGCTCCTGCGCTCGGCTGTGCTCGGCCATAGCAGGTAATGGGGGCAGTGAGCGCAGGCGATCAAAAGGGCAGTGTATCTATGCGCTTGCCTGCACTTGCCTGTAAATGCACCTGTGATTGCATTTACGCTAGCGCAGGGCAGGGAGGGCAGGCAAACACAGGGGCTGCATAGATGTGAAAAGGGCCCAAGTTAATGGCCAGCGGCAGCTCTGATTTAGGCCCAGTTCACATCTATACGCCTGTGGGTTTGCCTGCAGTTGACTGCCCTGCGCTAGCGCAAATGCAAGCGCAGGTGCATTTATAGGCAAGTGCAGGCAAGCGCATAGGCGCATAGATGCACTGCTTTTGTGCTCGCCTGCTCTCGCTGCCCCCATTACCCGCTATGGCCGAGTATAGCCAAACGCAGGAGCCGAAGACTCGGAAGTGCGACTGAGAATTTGCCAACGTCACCGGGCATGCACTTGGATAGACGCACCCGGAAACATCACACTACGCGTTTCTGGGTACAGCAGGACAAGAGCATTTGCAGTGAAATCGTCACAGTCACACTTGCGCTTCCGGGATTTCGTCTCCTGCATTCAGCTGCGCTCGGCCATGGCAGGTAATGGGGGCACCGAGCGCAGGCGAGGGCAAGAGTAGTGCACCTATGCGCTTGCCTGCACTTGCCTGTAAAAGCACCTGCGCTTACATTTGCGTTAGCGTAGGGCAGGCAGGGCAAGCAGGTGCAGGGGCTGCATAGATGTGAAAAGGGCCCTAATCTTGATGTCTGATTCTTCCAAAGGAAGGGAAGGTGAGGATAGCACTGATTGAGCTCATGGCTCATATGAAATAATTTCATGCAAGCTCCGGAAGAGCAATTCCTGATATCACTGGAATAGCGTTGACACAGGAGGTCAGCATAAGTGTTATTTTACTGCTGCAAATGTTGATTGAGACGGGGTTCTCCAAGTGGTAACAACCCCTTTAATGGAGACTGACAGAGTGTTTTAAAAATTAAATACTCTTGTAAAGAAGTTAATGCAGCCTTACAAAGTCCATTTAGAATTTTTGACTTCTATGGACAGTACATTTAGATTGAATTTCCAATAAAAATGAATAGGGCCTCAAAATTGAAACTGCTTATGTTTTCAACTCCATTGCCTAATGTTAGCTCAGTTATTAGGTCTTTAAAGGTTGCCGAAAACAATACAAGCTCTAAATGTTTTTTGTGAAAGGCTGTTTTAAAGAAAAAACAGTTGGTGAATTGGCATGGGGCCCACACAAAGTCTAATGCAATATATCAATGGTTATGTGAAATTTTAGTCTTGGGCGATTATAAAAATTCTTTCTGTACGGTAAAGGTTTCCGAAAGCTCATTAATGTATCCGATGCTGATTATTACTGCATAATATTAACTACCGTATATACTCGTGTATAAGCCGAGTTTTTCAGCCCAAAATTTGGGCTGAAAAGTCCCCCCTCGGCTTATACACGGGTCTATACGGTAGACCCGTGTGGTGGGGGCTGTGTCCCGGGGGCTGTGGAGGCTGCAGGAGGCGGGGGGAGGCTGCTGTATGAGCGGCCCCATCACGTGGGGCCGCTCATTAAATATGCACTGCATCCCCCTGTCAATCAGCGGCAGGGGGATGCAGTTCATATAGCCCCCCAAAAGCTGGCACTGTCCCCCCTTGTAAGGGCCCCCCCCCCGGTGCTTATACATTACCAGCCCGGTGTTCTGATCGGCGCCGCTCCTCGGTGCTTCTTCATCCTCCCGTCCTCGCTGGCTCCATCCGTGATCTCCGGCTGTCGCAGCGATGTGACGTCATCGCGCGACCGCTGGAGAACCCGGATGCAGCCAGCGCGGGAGGATGAAGACGCAGCACGGAGGAGCCGCGCTGATCAGAAAACCGGAATGGTAATGTATAAGTAGCGGGGGGGGGGGGCACTTACAAGGGGGGACAGTGCCAGCTTGTGGGGGCTGTTGGTACCCCCTGGGGGCTGTTGGTACCCCCAGGGGGCTGCTGGGTACCCTCTGGGGGCTGTTGGTACCCCCAGGGGGATGTTGGTACCCCCAGGGGGCTGCTGGGTACCCCCTGGGGGCTGTTGGTACCCCCAGGGGGATGTTGGTACCCCTAGGGGGCTGCTGGGTACCCCCTGGGGGCTGTTGGTACCCCCAGGGGGCTGCTGGGTACCCCCTGGAGGCTGTTGGTACCCCCAGGGGGCTGTTGGTACCCCCAGGGGGCTGCTGGGTACCCCCTGGGGGCTGTTGGTACCCCCAGGGGGATGTTGGTACCCCCTGGGGGCTGTTGGTACCCCCAGGGGGCTGTTGGTACCCCCAGGGGGCTGCTGGGTACCCCCTGGGGGCTGCTGGGGACCCCCAGGGGGCCGCTGTATAACCCCTGGGGGGTGCTGTATAACCCCTGGGGGCTGCTGTATATACTGCTGAGGCCTGTATACCACTGGGGCTGCTGTATATACCACTGGGGCTGCTGTATATACCACTGGGGCTGCTGGGGCTCCTGTATACTACCACTGGGGCTGCTGGGGCTCCTGTATACTACCACTGGGGCTGCTGTATACTACCACTGGGGCTGCTATATACTACCACTGGGGCTGCTATATACTACCACTGGGGCTGCTGGGGCTGCTATATACTACCACTGGGGCTGCTATATACTACCACTGGGGCTGCTGTATACTACCACTGGGGCTGCTGGGGCTGCTATATACTACCACTGGGGCTGCTGTATACTACCACTGGAGCTGCTGGGGCTGCTATATACTACCACTGGGGCTGCTGTATACTACTGCTGGGGCTGCTATATACTACCACTGGGGCTGCTATATACTACCACTGCGGCTGCTGTATACTACCACTGGGGCTGCTGGGGATGCTATATACTACCATTGGGGCTGCTGTATACTACCACTAGGGCTGCTGTATACTACCACATGGGGAGGCCTGTATACCACTGGGGGGGGCCTGTATACCACACTGCTGGGGGCTGTATACCTGTGCTGGGGTCCACCCTCGGCTTATACACGAGTCAATAGGTTTTTCCAGATTTTTGGGGCAAAAGTAGGGGGGTCGGCTTATACACGGGTCGGCTTATACACGAGTATATACGGTAATTCAAAAGAAAATAATTTTTGCACCTTTCCTGACAAGGCACATTTTATTTTATTTTATTTTATTTTACATGTATGTGGTTTTAAGAGCTCTACATTTTTTTCCCAATCTCATATTGAATTAATTTTTTGTCTTTTTAAAAAATATTTGGGGTTTTTCATGTTTTCATTTTCTTTTTTTCTGTTGTTGAGATAGGGCAATATTGGGGGAAAAGTCAGAAAATATATGTCTGTTTTTCACAATTTTAAAAAGAACATATTATTATCACAAAGGGCCATTGAAATTTATTCTACATTTTTTCATTCCATTTCCATATCAATAAAATTATACAGTTAGGTCGAAAAATATTTACACAGTGATCAAATCTTCTGGAATTGGGCTCTGCAGGCCACTAATGTTAATTTATAGGGCAACATCTGAGATGCAGTTGAGGTGTAGACTAGAGATGAGTGAACTTTCCCCAAACATGTTTGCCAAATTCAAATTTGGCACGAACGTTGCAGATTATGTTTGTGATCAGAAACTCAAGCAATAACCCAAAAATTCGCTAAACCTGGCTTTGTTTGGGAAAAAAGTTAAAAATTTAAAATAGCACTAAAACTTACCCTGATGGTTTTGGGCCAAAATGTTCACAGGAAGACCCTTGGCCAGGAACATGGTTAGGAGTGTTCCTGCCATTGGGCTACTGGCTTGTATCAAGCTGTAGAATGTTTGGGAGCTTTAAATTCATTTGTTAATGTTCCTGGAGTTTGCAGGTGTTTTGACACCCGCTGGGTGTGAATTTTGGAAACTGTGGCAGCATCTGTGAAATCCAGGAGGCTTACAATGTTCTTAAAAAATACATTTAAGAGAGCTTGATATTTTGGGGGTATTTTTATTTCTACTTTTTTTAATTTTATTATTATTTTTTATTATCATTATTTTTTAACAATTTTTTTTAGGAAGAACAAAAACCTTTATTATTGCAGAGGGTTAACAGCATGCAAGGCCGTCTGTTCTACAATTATGTTATAGTAGGGGCCTTTTCATATCATGCTTTTGCTCCGTTTGGATGCAATGCGTTTTTTCAGGTGCAAAAACTCATAAAACGCGCTAAAAACGTATGCGTTTTTGCAGCAATAGACTTGTATACGAAAACACATTCTAACGTGGTAAAAACGCATTGCAAAACGCGGTTGTGTTTGAACACATGCATTTTTACCCAGCATTCAGGAAATGTTGCCTGCAACACTTTCCTGTGCGCTGGGTAAAAACGCATGCGTTCAAGCGCAACCTCATTTTACAATGTGTTTTACCGTGTTTGCATGCTTTTTGTACCTGAAAAAATGCATTGCATCAAAATGTGGAACACACCTGATGTGCACTCAGCCTAATTCAGATAAAAATAGCATATGACCAATATATATGCTTCTCATACATGGTCTTAAAAGTCTGTGCACGCTCATGAAACACCATACTATAGACATTGCTTCTTGAAAATGTGTAAACACTTTATTTTATTTCATTCCATACATTTACAAAAACAGATTTTTGTCATGTGAACAGGTGTGTTATATGCATAATTAATAGTGAACTTGTTCTTGCATTGCTACCCACTAGTCTTATTCAGGATTCAATATGAATTGGTGACCTAAATAAACTTAATTGTTTTCATCATTATTTCTCATCCAAATATGTCAGGCTTTAATAATCACTCTACCCAACAGCAAGTTCAGGTGACTTCTGCATCCCATTTCATGGCGGGGTTAATAAGGAGCTAGGTAACAAGAATGCAGTGCAATGCAGTATAAAGCAGCTACACTCTGCTACAGTTACTTTTTGCTAATGTGTGCCTACAGTATGCCATTTGGTTATGGATTCCCCAAAAAATATGCCTGCTGTCGAGTATATCATCTTCCTCATGACTCCAGGGACAGAGGTGCTGCAGTCTCAGACTTGAAGCAGCCCACAGAGGAAATGGACAATATGTGACCTGGGGCTCCACCACACTATGAACTTTGGGCTTCATATGCAGTGAGAGCCAAATCATGTGCTGTGCTCAGATGCCAGACACGGACCGAGGAGCTCACAGTCAGGAGATGACTCATTCCCCATGCCAATCAGGAGGACCAGATGTCAGACTCCAGAGATTATGGCAGCATGCCTGGCTGTATTACACCTGCAGCCGATGCCACAGCTACTGCATCAGCAAATCCACCAGGACTAGGAGCACGATAAAGATGATGAGGAGGCCGAATGGGACAAGGAAGAAGAAGAGGTGGAAGAGACAGAAGGCCCTGTTTCCCAGTAGCAAGCCCTAGAGGAATTCAACTGGGAGAATGCCATGTGGGGATCCCAACCCCCTCCAAGTAATTATGCAATACGGTATGAACCATTCCTACCTGTGTCTTTACTTAAGAAGAGTTGGCTTGCGGATGCCATTGCCTGAGAGTGGTTACATGGGTCTAAGGCCAATGACTTTGATAACCAATGTACCCAAGGCAAGGTGGCGGCATTCTTCCAGGATAGAGGGTTTGGCTTCCTAGCTAAACCAGGTATTAGGCATTGATGCTACGTCAACTGGTCCACCCTTCTGCGTGACCATCTTCCCAAAAAACTCTGCACAATCTTTGTCAGGGAGGAGGTTACCTTCATGAAGATAATGGGCAGCATGGTTCGCGGTTAGCGTAAGTGGGGTTGCCATTACTGACGATTTTGAGAAGTGGCAGCGGTAGGCTGACCGGGAGAGAATGTGGCATAGAGTGGAGAAGAATAATAATAATAATTCATCTTTATTTATATAGCGCCAACATTTTCCCCAGCGCTTTACAATACAGTGGTTTGTATATGAACGGTCATAGGTAACGATAAAAATATACAATATAGTAAATAATTAGAGTAGAGAATCAATGTAAAAAATACAATACACTAAGCAGAGAATCAGTGTAAAAAGTGCAAAAATTAAAGCAGAGAAGCAATGTAAAAAATACAGTACAGTAATTAGATACAATAAGCATAGAATCAATGTAAAAAGTACAATACAATAATTAAAGCAAAAATAAAGGTGACCCTTCTCAAAAGATCTTACAATCTACAATGAGATAGGGGTTGCACAAAGTATAGGGGCTTCTTACAATGGTGGTCCAAGCATCCTGAGGAAGTGGGGAATAAAAGTAAAGTTACATGAATGGTCACCAGACAACCGGTGTAGAGCTTTAGGGTTTGGTGAAGTTTGAAGAAGAGTTATGTCCAGAGAGATAGTGAATGGACTAAATATAGTACAAAGGACTTCTATTAGGGAGCATGATAGGCCGCCTTAAAAAGATGTGTTTTAATGTAGCATCTGAAGCAATGCAAGTTGTGGATAGTTCTGATTTCTTTCAGTAGAACATTCCAGAGAATTGGTGCAGCTCGGGAGAAGTCTTGGAGCTGGGCGTGGGAGGATCGGATTAATGCAGATGTTCATTGAAGGTCATTTGTAGAACATAGAGAACGGGTGGGGTGATAGACAGGGATCAGGGAGGAGATGTAGGGAGGTGCTGCACTGTGAAGACTTTGTGGGTGAGAACAAGCAATTTTAATTGGATCCTGTAGTGTATGGGCAGCCAGTGCAGGGACTGGCACAGAGCAGAGGCATCTGAGTAACGATTGTCTCGATGGGTGATCCTGGCTGCTGCATTAAGAAAGGACTGGAGAGGGGAAAGTTTAGAGAACAGGCCTCTCTTGGTTAGCCAGCAAGCTGAACCCAAACCCATAGGGGCCTTCAATCCTGAAGGGACTGTCAGTGTTGCCCAAGTTGCTCCTGTCTTTTCTAGAGAGGGGGTTGACCACTTACTCCTCCATCATCTTCTCCAGTGGTGACCATGATGGAGTGAGTGTGGGACAGGTGGTGGTGGAAAATGCCCCTGGAGGAGAAGCCCCTCCGACCTCCTCGAGACAGTCCATCAGCGGAGTACCATGAGCAATAGCAACCTTCATCCTGGTAAGCACTGAGAAAGCTGAAAGAGAGTTTTTTCCAAGTACAGTAACGTTTCCTTAAAAAAAAAGCATGTTGTTGGGTCACTGACC
The DNA here is from genome assembly GCA_033576535.1 of Allobates femoralis. Classification (NCBI taxonomy): domain Eukaryota; kingdom Metazoa; phylum Chordata; class Amphibia; order Anura; family Aromobatidae; genus Allobates; species Allobates femoralis. The sequence continues at coordinate 84,423,615 of JARQOC010000003.1, read as the reverse complement.
TGTCCATTTGTTACCATTTTTGTCCAGAAAAGGACTTTAATGAGTTGTTTCCAGTTCTTCAACATTGAGGTCTGATTTTTGCTAATTTTATTTTGCGCTTCCCACTGATGCATTAATGGACATGCATGCAACCTCTAGGCTACAACTCAAAGCCCTTAATGGACTCTGCCCTTCATGGACTTTCCACCATTTTAATAGTCTGCTGATCCCTGTGGGACTTTCGTTATATACTGTGTATATGTATATATGTGTTTGAGACTTATTATAGTCTGTGATATAGTAAAGTTTTTATTTACTTTACTCCTTGTGTGCTGGCCTGTTTCTGCACACAGGGGCTCTGATACTGCACTTTAGAGAATGGTGAACAAGCCACAGGCCTCTGGCCCGACGGTCTGAGGTATGGAAATGCAAGACTCTGCACACACTTCTGTAGAACATACATGGCCAAATGCAGTCATAAAGAGCTGTAAATAGTGTTTTTTTCCAGGATAGACCTAGCATTGCACAATTGTTGGAATTATCACCTGTGCAGGTAATAAAATAAGCACCAATGCAATGCAAAGGTAATCCTGAAAACCTGCACTGTTTTAAGACCTTGAGGACTGTATTGGGCCGCCCCTGCCCTAGAAGTCTCTGTGGAAGTAGGAAGGGGGCAAGAGGAATTCTTCAGCCCTGTCATCACAACTGCCACTCTTCCTGGATGCTCTTAGGCCCTGTGCCCATGGTGCATTGTTTTATGCCTTTTTTGGCACAGATTGTGAGAATTCTTTTTTATACCCCCAAAATCTTCTCCAAATCAGCAAGGAAAAAAAAAACATTGAAACAGCACTTCTGAACTCTCATAGATTTTGCTGGTTTCAAGATAGACATGGGCATTTTGATGTAGATTCTTAAAATCTACTTCAAGAGAAGCATGATATAACCTATGTACAGAGCCTTACAAGCACATTATTACCCTGTTTGTCAACACACCTGAGCAGCTCAAATGCAGTGGTGCATCTAATGGGGGCACCACTCCTGGGGCATTTATAGCCAGCTAATTTTTTTTCAAGATTTTAAATGAATATGAATGGTAACACAAGAGCACAGAAAAACTTCTCAAGAGATTAAAGGTGAAGCTCAAGGAACATCAGCATCAGATCACACCATCCGTTGTTGTTTGAGCCAAAGTGGACTTCATGGGAGATTACCAAGGAGGACACTATTGTTGACAAAAAAATCATAAAAAAGCCAGACTGGAATTTGCCAAACTACATGTTGACAAGCCACAAAGCTTCTGGGAGAATGTCCCATGGACAGATGAGACAAAAATGTAACTTTTTGGCAAGACACATCAACTCTATGTTCACACATGGGAAAATTAAGTATATCAAGAACACTGTCCTTACTGTGAAACATGGATGAGGCTCTGTTATGTTCTGTGGATGTTTTCCTGTTTCTGGCACAGGGTGTCTTGAATTTGTGCAGGGTACAATGAAATCTCAAGATTATTAAGGTGTTCTAGAGAGAAATGTGCTGCCCAGTGTTAGAAAGCTTGGTCTCAGTCAAAGGTCACTGGTCTTGCAACAGGATAATGACCCAAAACACACAGCTAAAAACACCCAAGAATGGCTAAGAGGAAAACATTGGACTATTCTGAAGTGGCCTTCTATGAGCCCTGACCTAAATCCTATTGAGAATCTTTGGAAAGAGCTGAAACATGCTATCTAGAAAAAGCAACCTTCAACCATAATAAAACTTGAGAAGTGGGCCAAAATCCCTGTCGAGAGGTGCAGAAGTCTCATTGACAGTTACAGGAATCGTTTGATTGCAGTGATTGCCTCAAATGGTTGTTCAACAAAATATTAAGTTAAGGGACCATCATTTCTGCCCAGGACAATTTCATGAGGTTAATTTTTTTTTTTAATTCTGTGGAATCAGGCTTGAAAAGCAATGTCTGGCTTTCATTTGTTCATTGTCATATATTTTGGATTTATTATTACTTTTGTCAGACTCAAGTCAGTTCTGTGACCGTTGTGGGTTTTTCTTTCATTAAACGAGAGGTACCAACAATTTTGACAATGTGTGTATACATATGAATTTGATTTTTATGCACTGTTCTTGCTATTTGTGGGAGATTTTTTTTTCTTCCAACTACGGTACATACAAGTATTATATTAGGGGCTTGAATCAATATATTCACAGGAGAATTATAAATCCACAGAGGCGGAATTTTAATCATTTTATAAATTAAAATACTTGGCTGCCTGATACACTTTACTGACAAACATTGATTTAGGATTGTGGTTTATACTTTATGCCTCATATATAATTCAGCTGAAAGAAAAGACCGTGGAAGTGATTCTTACAGATTACATTTTATCCATTAGAATTTGTGACTAAATATTAGATCAGTCTAATAGTTTCTACATGGGCACATTTTCTTACATCGATGAAGCGATGTGATGATCACTGTTAACGCATCAATTTAGACTCTAATTAAAAGCTTGTTTATACAGAACACATCATCTCTCTGAGACCGACCCATTAACATCTGGTCAACAGAACATTTATCCTTTGCCAATAAAGTCTATCATCTTGACCTGTCTATGGATGTGATATGTACATGTCCCTTGGCTATTTGATGTATTTGTACGATCATAGCATATTGAAAACAACAAACTATTAATGATTCATTTAGATCAATGCAAACATTTTATTGTAACTACTTTTTTACTATTGCAATGTCTAATTTGATATAAGGTTTATTCTACAATAATCATGAATTCTCTTCTCAAATGGAATAGTGGATCTATTGACTTGTTGAAACATTTGAGACTTATTTTTAAAAAACTTGGTATTCGGGAGTTCTTTTCAATTATTTCTTGTGTTTATTAAAGTGACCCCAAAATATAGAGCACAGATGTTTTGGTCCATGCAAGGACCTTCATCAGTGTGCTTTATTACACACTTAAATGGACAAGAGGTCTACTGGGATAAACTGAGGTGTAGCCTTCAACCTAATACAGGAGCCACGTAGCAATGGAGAGGAGTCAAAGAGCTGTAGCCACAGCTCAAGTGACTTAAAGTTGCACTAGCTGGGGCACATGTGAGGACAGGAAGGATCATTTTTTAGGAGGAGGTATGCTACTGTGCAATCTGGGAGATAAAAGCTGACAGGAGAGCAGGAGCGCAGTATCCACTGCTAGAGTCTCTTGTATTCAGTGGTGGATACAACACTCCTGCTCTCCTGTCAGCCCTTTTCTCCCAGGCTACACAGCAGCACACCTCCCCCTAACAAAGGATCCTTCCTGTCTTTCTTTACTGTAAAAGTAGTGAGACTATGGGACTCTCTGCCATATGATGTTGTAATGTATGATTCGCTACTAAAATTTAAGAAGGGCCTGGATGCCTTTCTTGAAAAATATATTACAGGTTATATGTAGGGATGAGCGAGTATGCTTGTCACTACTCGGTACTCGCACGAATATCTCGGTACTCAGGGTATTCGGCGAGCACTGAGTACCGCCGAGATGCTCAGACTCCTCGCAAATAATTATCAATCTGACACATATACACAGCTCCCTTCAGTGCACACAGTGAGCTGGCACCTCACAGAGACCAGATTGATTGTTAGGGTCCCTCTGGGGGCACAGCGAGGTGTTGTGTGTTGCAACGATTTGAAAAAGCCCACCCTCCCTTTCCCAGATACACTTGTTTTATAGCCAGAAGTCTGTGTGCAGAGCCTGTCACTAATTGACTTACATTGGGCTCGGTGCTCTAGCCGAGTACTCGAGTATCTTGGGATGCTCGGCCAGAGCTTCGAGCACCCCAGCATTTTAGTACTCGCTCATCTCTAGTTATATGTACTCAACTTTTTGATAGGATCCCGGCAACTAGTCTATTATGTGGAATTTTTTTCCCCAAAGTGGAGCTTAGTGTTGCCACATGTTTTTTTTTGCCTTCCTCTGGATCAACATGTTAGGCTATGGGTTGAACTAGATGGACTTAAAGTCTACCTTCAACCTTAAAAATTATGAAAGTATGAAACTATGAAAGTGGTCTGTAAAATAAGTGTAATATGTTCAGCTGGCAGGATTTTATACTTATCACTGTAACATAGAGTAGAGCTGTCCAATCCTTCAAATCTTAAGAAAATAATATTTTTTATAGATCTGACAAGTGAGTGCATTTATAGTACAGAGAAGACCCTAAAGATCAAAACCTCTAGTCTGTAAAATTGTTACCGTATAGCAGATATCAATACAGTCAAGAGAGGCTTTAGAGGATGCTTTCATTTAAAATGCAATGGCTGCTGCCCCCAAAATGTTTAGCTTGGAATAGCATCACATGAAAGATGTTGCTGTGATGGTTTAGAGAAGCTTTGAAGGATATGTTGTAGAAAGGAATAGTGTCATGGTGTGTAAAGGAGATTTTCTGTGTTCCACTTCAATACTCTATATTGTGCTTCATGCCTTCTTTCTCAAATCTCCGAATATTGACACTGCCACTCTGACAAATCATCTCTTCTCAAATATTTAACTACAGTCGGCTTCATGCCACTTTCACAATCCATGTGGTAGAATAACATGAGGCACGCTGCGGTATTCTTGTTACGCGCAACAGTTGCACATTCGATCAAAGTAAAGTGTTACTGATCTCCGCTGTGCCGCATATTAAACTAAGACAAGCCATTAAAAGAGAAGATGCACAGTTTTATATATTTTTTTAAATATTGCAACAATCATTGCAATTTCTAAAATATTCTAAGCTAAAATGTATCTTTATAATTTTAGACCATAATAGCATTCTATTTTTTTGCCTGAAAACAAGTCTGAAACGAACAATTAAAATCCTATATATGGTATACTGATCTCATTACAATAGGCTTAGATTGTTGGGATTATTCTCGCGACTTATATAATTGTTTAGCTGGGTTAACTATGTGAAATTACGGCTATATTTTGAATACTAATTGACAAATGTAATTTATTAAAGTAAAAGCAAATATGTATTATTTTCATCTTGAGTACACAGTCAGGATAAATAATCGTGCTAGGAAAAGGGGGGTATTGTGCATTTTGACCAATAATAATGATCAGTTGACTAATTCTTCAATCAAGGTAGTACATCACATCCAGGTAGACTATGCGGCTGCTATGGGTGTTATTTCAGAAAGGGGTCCAAGGTTTATTGATATAGTACCATCCCTTTTACTACTTACATTACAATGAAAGTGAGAATCTATGCAAGAGGAACTGTTACCAAACCTAACTTACACAACATTAGCTAATTTCAGGGCAATAGTGACCTCTAACACAGACTGATGAGCTAAGAGGACAGATTGACTGCTATCATGAATTCTCAGTCCTCATATACAGTACATATTGTTAAGTAGATAACCTGTTTACATGAATGGACTAGAGATGAGCAACCTTTTGAAGTTCAGATTTTGCTCATTTCGCCGAAGTTATATGCTTGCCAAACAGACCGGTGGACAGTTCACCAAACCTCTGAAGCCCATTCAAATCAATGGGAAGCAAAATCAATGGCCTAGAAAACACCTTCAAAGGGTCCCAAAAATTGACAAACTCAACTCAACTACTACTTAGGAAGCTTCATTGCAGCTGTCACCATGCTTCCTGGCCCACTCATGAACTTCAGACATCCTCATGACTTCACTGAGGTTGTCTCAGGTTACACAGAGAATCCTGCTGTATGACCTGATGTAACTCCAATGGCATCAGCGCTCAGCTAGTTGTCTCGTGAGAGCCGCGATGTTCAGTGAGATGTAGGGGATATATCTCGTCGGTATTATGAGACAGTGTGTATGAGGAGCAGTCACTTGAGGGAGTGCAGCGCAGTTCAAAGTTGCAGGATAGCCCTGTGTGATCCCTCAAGTCTGACCTGCAGTAATGTTTGTGATGGCACTTCTTTTCACACTGTCACTAGTCTCTGCATGCTTGCTCTCATAGCATAACGGGGAGGTTTTCTGTGAACATGACCCCGCCATATTGTTATATGGCCCCATGCCCACAGTACATTGTTTCATGATTCCTTTGAAGCAGAGGCAGCAAAGTCTATAAGAATTCAGAAGTATTGTGTCTAAGTGTCTTTTTTCCCTTGCAAATTTGGTGCAGATTGTGGGGCAGATAAAGAAATCTGAAGTACATATGCAAGAAGAAAAAGCAATGTGGGAACAGCACTTCTGACCTGTCATAATCTTTGCTAGCCTCAGGAAAGGCATGTAGATTCTCAAAATCTGCATAAAGGTGACTTCACATTTGCGTTTGGAACGCAGCGCACTGATCGCAGCCAAACCCTTGCGCACATGCGTTCCTATGTTTAACATGGGAACGCATGTGCTTGCATTTGGCTGTGTTCGGTTGCATTTGCGTTCGGATGCGCACAATTAGTGCACCCTCCGAGCGCACTCCGAATGCAGCATGTTGCATTTTTTGTGCGGTTGCGGGCACTTGTTTTATCTGCAAGCGCCCGCAAGCGCACAAACCATGCACTGAAGTCAATTGATCCTCAGTGTCCTCCGTATGACAGCGCAGGAGAACACTGCGGATCTCATTGAAATCTCCTCCCGGTGGCCACCGGTGATCAGCTACAGCCGCCGCTGCTCTTCCGCCGGTGTCAGCGCAGGAGATTTGAAGATACAGCTGATCTGACAGCTGTTTAAATCTCCCTCGCCAACACTGAATAGGTGAGGTCGGCGCGGGAGATTTGAAGCAGTGATCAGCTGTTTCATATCTCCTGCTCTGATATCACCCTATTCGGTGTCAGCGCGGGAGATTTAAACAGCTGTCAGATCAGCTGTATCTTCAAATCTCCCACTCTGACACCGGCAGGAGATCAGCTGTGGCCGGGAGGAGGAGATCTCTGCTGCTGATCTCCTCCTCCCCGCCGCCCCCGAGACAGCTGATTGGCTGGTTGGGGTGCATACTAATGCATACTAATGTAGCGGAGGTTCTCCGCTGCGTTCACATCAGTATGGGCTGCATTGCACTGCGTTTGCGTCTGCATGCCATACGCATGCAGACACAAACGCTAGTGTGAAGGCACCCTAAGAAAAGCATCAAACAATGGCCCATGAACACAGGGCCTTAGAAGGGAGAGCTGCAGTTGTTGTGAAAGGACAGGAGGATTATTCTTGCCCCCTATGTATCTCCACAGAGATTTCTAGGGCAGGAGTGGCCAACTACAGTCCTCAAGATCTGAAAACAGTGCAAGTTTTTAGGATTTCCTTAGCATTGCACTAGTGCTAATTTCATCACCTGTGCAGGTGATGATTACAGCACCTTGTGTAATGCTAAGGAAATCCTGAAAATATGCACATGGCCAGCCCTGTTTTACAGAAGTGTGTGTAGCGTCCTGCATTTGCATACCTCAGACGGTGAGGCATGAGGCCTGCGGCTTGTTTGTTTTCAGTCTCTGTAGGGCATTATCAAATAACCTGTTTTCAGAAACAGTCCAGCACACATGGAGTGAAATAAACACTTTACTGTAGCACAGATTTTTGTAGACACACATTTCAATACACACAGTATATATAAGGAAAGTCCCACAGGGAACAGCAGACTCAATTACAGGTATGGAATGTTTATTAAGGGGTTTGAGATGTAGCCAAAGGCTGCAGTCCTGCTAATCCAGCAGGGGGAAGCACAACTGGTGCTAAATTTGTGAAGGGTAAAATTAAAATTAACAAGAACCAGGCCTCGCTCTTCAAAGAATTAAAAAACAACTGAAAAAAGCCCTTCTCCGGCAAAATGTCAACTAAGGGATGACAACATGCCTTTTTTTAAAGAATTCCATTTTAATTGGAGTAAAATATGTCTAACAGCTTTTTCATTGTACTCCCTGCCTGAAATGGAGATCGCTGTTCCTCATGGCACTCCGCTGCGGTCTCGAGGGTTCACAGGGGATACTCCCCAGGGGTATTCTCTGACACCACCTGCCCCCCAGCACACCTCATCATGCCACTGCAGGAGAAGTGGATGGAGGAATTAGGCAAACCAAATTTGTAATGTTTGTGCCGAATTTGAAATTAACGAACATGTTCAGGGAAAGTTCGCTCATCTCTAGAAGAGATTTGCTAGCTAATCACCATTTTGCTACTTTCTGTGGGCTGAGAAGGGGTTAAAAAACAATAATCTTTTATATTCACCTCCTCTTGACCCTCCAAATAGCTGTAGAGCATCTGCTCAGTTTTTCTATATGGTGTGCAACGTATGCGTCAGTGACGTCTGTTCTACGCCAAATTACGGCATACAGCACTGCACACACAATTAAAGGGGTTGTCTGAAAGCTGAAGAAATTTTGATCATATTTATTTGCTGCCACAATTATTTATCTTTAGAGCACCATTAATTCCATGGTGTTGTACATGAAAAAGTGTTACATACAAAACACACATTTAAATTGCAATGAATTTACAGGATATTGGGGATATAGACAGAAACTAGAGGGATTCCAGCAACTCTGATAGTGGTGAGGCAGGAGCGAAGTGAAGTGATTGAAGGCTGTAAACTTTTCTGAACACATTGGTTTTCAAGTTCCACCTAAAGCTTCTAATGTGGTGGACAATCATATGTGTTGCGGCACGAAATTCCAGATGATGAGGGTTACTCTCGAGAAGTCTTGAGGCGATTGGGTGAGGAACATATGAGTGTGTAAGAAGAAGGAGGTCTTGGGGGGGAATGGAGATTATGTATTGAACGATATCGGGAGATTAGTACAGAAATATATGGGTGAGACAGTTTATGGACAGCTTTCTGGGTCAATAGGTTGAATTGAATGCATGAGAGTTAAAAAAGGAATTTGCAGAGACTTAAGGCACAGGTTGTAGAGAGGGGAGAGGTGGAATACTTGGGTAGCATAGTTAAGGACAGACTAGAGAGATGTGAGAGTGTTAGCCGAAAGGCGACAAAGAAGGATTTTGCAGTAGTCAAGGTGGGAGATGATGAGGTCATGTACTAGCATTTTAGTACATTGAAGAAATGACGATTTCTGGAAATAGTTTTTAGTTGGAGATGGCAGGAGGTGGCAAGAGCTCATATGTGTTGTTGAAACGACAAGGCAGAGTTGATGGTTTCTCCGAGGCAGCAAACATCAGGTACTGCAGAGAGCTTGAGTTATTTATTGTGATAGATAGATCAGGTAGGGAAGATAGGCAACATGGAAGAACGATTAATTAACTTTAAAAGAAGAAAGAGAATATGGCTGATAGACACTCTAGGATTCTGGACAGCAGAGAGGTGGCATCTGGGCCAGAGAGGTGATTTTTGTGTCAGCATACAGATTGTACTGGAGGCCATGTCACTTTATGAGTTGTCTCAGGACAAAGATATAGATTGAGCAGCGTAGGGATTCCAAGAAAGAGCCTTGAGGGATCCAAAAGTTAGGATGTGATAAGGAGGTAGTGTGGGAGATGCTAAATATGCAGTTAGGGAGGTATAAGGAGATACAGAAGAGGGCAAGGTCTGTAATACCAAAGGAAGAAACAATTAGTAATAGGAAGGAGTGGTAAACTTGTTGACAGCAGAGGACAGGTCTAAAAGAAAAATTGTAGAGAAATGTCTGTTAGGTGTGGCAGTAAGTGAATAATTACTAATTTTGGTAAGGGCTGCTTTAATAGACTGGTGGGGGTGGAAGCCAGATTGAAGAGTGAAAGAGTAGGTTAGAGGAGAGGTGGGAGGAAAGTACTGGGTATGTTTTTTGAGGAGTTTGGAGGTGATGGGCCAATAGCTGGATGTAGAAGTTGGGACAACGCATGGTTTCTGAAGGGTAGATTTAATTGTGGTGGTGGTGAGGTTACGGAGAAGGTGAGATCGGGTCAAGTGCACAAGTAGTGAAGGTACGATTTAAAGAGGAGATGATGATGTGTGTTCAGTGATGGTGGGGGAGAAGGTTAGTGGGGAAGGGCAATGGTCTGGTCCACAAGTGTTGTTGTGGTTGAAGAATAAAGACTTGCCTAACATTACTTGCGGAGGTGGTGCAGGACTTTGAATACCACCGGTTATTCTGATACCACTGACAGCTGCTCTGTTGCCAGCTCTACTGATCTGAGCTGGCAAAACAGATCATACTACCACTGTGCAAATCACCCAACTCAAACCAGCTTGAAATTAGCATCACTGATGTGACTGCATTTCAGAGAGGGGACAAAGGCTATGTCTGTGACTGCAGCCTCTGCCCCCTGATTATACTTCGTTTGAGTATCCCAGCATGCACTTGGATTCTAAAACAAAGTATGATCAGACAGGAAGTAGGGGAAAAATTCAACAGTAGTTAGAAAATGTAGTCAGGGAAAGGTAGGAAATTTTTAATGCAGCTGTAATTGCGGCCATAGATAGGAATGTACCGTAAATGAAAATGTCTTTAGCCTTTGGAGCACCCCTTTAATATCAATGACATATTTCACATTCCACATGACAGTGTAGGACCTAAATGTTATCAGAAGTAGATAGAAGATAGACTAGCTGATCCAAAGACCAGCATCAGAGGAGCCTGTGAGGGACGAGGTGAGGTTAACATAAGATTTTTTTAGCACATTCAATATACAAAGAATTTATTTTATGTGATTCAAATTTCCAAGCTAAATTTGGATGAACATGCTGAATTCGATATTTAGCAGATCCATCTGTAGTCAAGAGGGTTTTTTTTGCTGAACCTTAAAGCGAACCTGTCACCCCCTCCAGGCATCTAAAGATAACATAGCCACCTTCTGCAGCACTAAGGCTGCATTCTGACAAGGCGTCTATAGCATTTATGCTCCCTTGATTCACTGAAATAAAGACTTATATAAAATCTGTTTCAAACCAGATCCAAGACCGGGAGGCGGGTTTTCAAGTGTCTGTCTCCCTCCTCTGTGGTGTCAGTCATCCCTCTCTGCTCTCTGTGCACCTCCTCCAGGGCCACCTCCCTGCACTACAGAGCTTTGTCAGCTCTGCTACAACATAGAGCTGCTGTTATTGGAGACCCCACAGTAGTAAATCTAGCAGGAGGACGAGCAGACAAAGCAGTGCCTGCTACATTGCAGCCCTTGAGCTGAGCAGGTTTCACTTTCAGTTTCTTGTACCCAGCAGCATTGCTCCTCAGCCCCTGATCTAAAGCACAAACTCAACTCTGCTGCACTGCTGACAGCTCAGCTCAAGGCTGCTATGTAGCAGGCAGTGCTCTGTCTACTCAGGATCCTCCTGCAAGATTTACTACTGTGGGGTCTCCTATAACAGCAGCTCTATGTTGTAGCAGAGCTGACAAAGCTCTGTAATGCAGGGAGATGGCCCTGGAGGCGGCACACAGAGAGTAGAGAGGGATGACTGACACCACAGAGGAAGGAGACAGACACTTGAAAACCCACCTCCCGGTCTTGGGTCTGGTTTGAAACAGATTTTATATAAGTCTTTATTTCAGTGAATCAAGGGAGCACAAATGCTATAGACACCTTGTCAGAATGCAGCCTTAGTGCTGCAGAAGGTGGCTATGGTATTTTTAGATGCCTGGAGGTGGTGACAGGTTCTCTTTAATACTGTATCTATATCTTAGATAGGATATTGGAAAATTTAAAAAGATGCAGAAATTCACCGATAGCTGTGCACCAATATGTGAACTTTTCTCTCTTTTCATGTCAGTGGGGGCTACCTGCAGTCTCTGTAGGGCATCTGAGCAGGAGAAAACTTAGAAGTGAATACAGCTCTAGATCAGCAATGTGACCCCTTCATTTTTAGGATTCATGGGGGACACAGATATCACAACCCACTCGATCATTACTCAATGATATATCCTAGAGCTATGCCGCCACATTCTGAGATAGGAATACAACTTGATGAACCTGAAATACACTTTTGAAAGATTATAGTACTGTAATGAATATAAATTTTACTCGGGTGCTTCTGATAAAAAGATATATATATATATACGGTATATATATTAATATATAATTTTTATCGGAATCACTCAGGTACCTTTTTAAAAAAGTCAACCAAGAAAACAAAGTCCTCGGATATTATATCATCAACATACCAGCTGCTTCTACAACTATGTATGTTATTCGATATTTGGATAAAATATGGAAATTATGGAAATGTGCTTATTTTCAATGTTTTGATGTGATAAACGCCTTCTGAAGGACCACATGAAAAGAAAATGAAAGCAGATTTAATTCTTAATGATGTTATTAGTGGAACAGACATTTTTATCTCACTCACCATAAGTTGGGCTGAATTGTAGAACAGATTTCCCCTTTGTATTAGTCTTTAGAAAGAAAAACATATTGTTTTTTTGTGTCTGTTTCTTAGGCTCACTGTCCAGGCTGAATGCCCCATGCATTTGGAAGATTTTCCTATGGATGCACATGCCTGTCCATTAAAATTTGGCAGCTGTAAGTATTTGCCGGTCTTTGTCTGAAGGTCACTTGTTAATTGAAATGCGCTGACTTGTTTTGTGTCGTTATTGCATTTATTGTTGTAGCACATAATCACAATGTTCTATCCCAGGAACAAAAAGCAGTTATTAATAGCAATCAATTATTCTCTTCTAATTCCTCATGAAAATACTATTGCATCTGCTCATACTCTTAATAATAGGTCTGTACGTATGTTGTATCTGAACTTTGCACTGACTTACCAGTTGTATTCACATGTTAGATTGGTAGCAGAAATATCTGGTAACTTGCTATCTACATTATGGAGAGAAGTTTTCCTGCAACCATAAGAAGACAGTTAAGTAGGTGAGGAGACTGTAGCCACACCCCTCCTCTAGGAAATATGCAAATTTGCACTTCAGTAAGGAAGTGGAAGAACTCCAACGCCACCTTTAAGTAGCTCCTCAAAGTCATAATCACTTTCCAACAAGCTTTTTAATATGACTAAGTGATTTGTGCTAGATCAGAACCCCAAACTACTGACGCTGCTTTTCGGGGTTACTGAAGTGCAAATCCCTTAGTCATATTTAAAAGCTTGCTGGAAAGCGATTAGGACTTTGAAGAGCTACTTAAAGGTGGCACTGGAGTAATTCCACTTTCTTACTGAAGTGCAAATTAGCAGAAATATGGAAGATACCAAACGAAAAAGGTACTCTTGGTTACTACATCACAAACACAGAGTAAAGACATAGAGAGGTGGTAATGAGGGCTCAAGAACCTAACGTATTGGATACATAAGGAGGGACAAAAGCAGCCATAGCCAGGTTATTGAATTCCAAGCAGTGTTGTGGAGTCAGAGTCATGGTATCAGAGTTGTGGAGTTATAGTTGGTGTCCATTTATTGGAGTCAGAGTCAGATTTATGGAAATTGAGGAGCCTAGAGTTGGAGACAGGATGTTTGGCTTACTGACTTCACAGTCATGGTTGTGGAGTCTGAATCGTGGAGTCGGAGTCAGAGTGGGTGTCCATTTTCCTGGAGTTGGAGTCGGATTCAGGGAAATTAAGGGGTCGGAGTCAAATGTTTGGCTTACCAACTCCACAGCCCTGATTCCAAGTCACCACATTCAGCCAAGGAAGAAAAATAACAATAATTTATAGATAGCGGCGCAAATGAATCGAATAATAGAAGTAAAAAATGGGTGATTTTCTATAGTATTAGAAAATGTACTGTCTCAAAACACAATACATTTTGGGGCTCAGAATCTGCTTTAAGTATACCCAGAAACCATTATGTAATTTGAATAGATATACAGGAATTTAGTTTTTACTGTGGGATTGCCAATCAAATTTTTCAACGTACGGTAACTCCACTGATGGAAATGCTACTTATTTGTTTTTGGGGCTTGCTTTTTTTCCTAAGCTTTTCCTATAGCAGTTCTGGATAAGTCTTAAGCGGCCGTCACACGGTTCAATTTAATGCACGATATCGTTTAAGTGATCTGCTTTTTGATCGCTTAAGCGATATCGTTTGTGCGTCGCTGCGTGCAATCAAGCGATTTTACAATGTAAAATCGCTTGATCGTGACATCGCAGATATGGGAGCCGGAGCTCATATCAAGCGATCATCGCTTGATCAATCTGCTTCATCGTGATGTGTGACACCACGATGAACGATCTCCCAGTGGCAGAGCCTATGCTGGGAGATGGTATCTATGGTAAACGTCGGGTTACTAAGCACCACGCGGCGCCTAGTAACCCGATGTGTACCATGGTTACCAGCGATCTCGCTGCTCCACATCGCTGGTGAGTCTGCCTGTGTGACATCTCACCAGCGATGTGAGCGATATTGTTAGCGATAGCGCGTGCACGTGATCGCTTACAATATCGCTCACGATATTGTAGCGTGTGACGGCCGCCTTAGACGCATTTTTTCCCACATTGTGTTTTTCAGCCTTGAATGGGAATCTATCAGCAGATTTTTGGCACCTCATTAGAAAGCAGCATGATATAGGCTAAGAGACCTCCAATCCAATGATATATCAGTTAGTTTACTGGGTGCAGCCATTCTGATACAATCAGAGGTTTTCAATTTAGCAGTGCAATAGTGCTAAATCTCCCACTGCTGGGCGGAAATTAACATTGCAGCCTTCCTCTTTTCAGTGGTGAGGGTGGAACCAGCACGGGTTCAGTAACCATCTATGTATGGAGAGAGGCAGCTGTAAACACGCTCCACTATCAGCGCAGACTGGGCTCTCCATACACCGAGCAGTGGCTGCATCTGCGCCGGCACCGCCTCTATGACGGAAACTGGAATGCTGCCGGGAGATTAAAATTAATTTCCTCCGGGCTGTGGGGTTTAATGTGCAGACATCGGGCTATTAACCCAACATCTGCAGGTTAGAAGCATTTTACCACGTGACAGGTTCCCTTTAACTATGTAATGTTAAACTCTGAGATTTCCTCTGGAGTATAGGAATTCCAGCAACATTGCCTTAAAATTCCTGACAATCTCATTAGCAAGCAAATATTCTATTCTATTCAACGGTAGGGCACTTTTCTAAGGTTTTAGTGTTTTGATTGAATTAAAGTGTCAGGGCATTATTTGGCTATAAATTAACTCAAGAAATGTATCCATATGTTCTAAACCTTGTGAGGTGAGAATATACATTCCTCCTGTTGTACACAATTCCTAGATTGTGAGATCAAAACGGTTTACAGCATTTGATTGGCATGTATTTTATAGCGAAGTTTACTCAACCTGAATTATAGGTTAATATAAATATACAGAAAAGCACAGAGATATCAGTTTTGGTGATTTATTACCAGTAGTGTGGCGCATACTATGGAACACATCAATCAAGTACAATCTCTCTTTCTAGAAACTGGATCCTTAAAGTAGAATTATGTATTATTAGATTATACCAAATTCTATTTAATTTTACCTTGTATGAAACACAGGTAAGAATTTTTAAGTGAACCAACCATTATTATTTAACCACCTGTAAATCAGTGCAGCAGATTGCCGTGTGCAGCATGACATCACTATTTGGGTTTTTTCATCCCTCCCCTGTGGGCTTGTCTTTCTGCTGTAAGCCAAACCTCTCCCCCCTGGATGAGTCTGGATGAGAGGGAGGGAATAAAAATAGAACCTACATATTGATGTCAAGCTGCACACGTCAATCACCTGCTGCACTGATTTACAGGTGGTTAAATCCTGGTGGATGGTTCCCTCTAACTATAATCCCAAACTAGAAAAAATTAGCATAATTTCATATTTTTTCAGCATAACCAAAATCACCCTTATATATGGAGTGTCCTTACCTGTTAAATCTGTGTTATGATCATTCTATTAGGTATCGGCCCTATTGTCTTTCTTGAACATTATTTAAACAGTATTTTAGCACAGATAAAGCTGATTTTTCTATTCTAAAAGGAGAGAAAGGTAGTATTATGCAGGTGATGAGTAAAATAACAGCTTTCCCCTTTAAGTGTCACAGCATTAAGACGTACCATAAATTTAACTTGCACTTGGCAGCTGTGATTCACCGATCTATAGGTCACTGGTGATGCTTACCATTCACTTATCACCTACAGTATGTAGACAGCTATTCATCTTTCACTGACAGCTAATTTACTAGACTGCTATCCATTCTATCTTACCACTCGTGGTTATATCAGTTTCCAGTCTGTAGGCTAAAGCTATTTTACATTTACAGTTTAAATCAGTCTAAAAATGTAAAAAAATAAAAAATAAAAATTCCATTTAAGGATATATTTTATTTGTCCCGACCATGAATCTGTGATGGATTCTCTTTGGCTGCTTTAAAGAGATTAATGAAAATACAAGACAATGCAGCGCCCATAAATAATATACCAGAGCTGAGAAAAGTTAGTTGTACTGTATGCATCTCAATGAATTAGAGTATCATCAAAAAGTTATTTTTTTTTAGTACCGTATATACTCGCGTATAAGCCGACCCGTGTAAAAGCCGACCCCCCTACTTTTGTCCTCAAAACCTTGAAAAACCTATTGACTCGTGTATAAGCCGAGTCCCGAGTACAGAATACAGGACTCGGATTGTAAACTCGCTTAGAATCGCTCAGACTAGCTCAGAATCGCTCAGAAATGCTCAGAATCGCTAAGACTCGCTCTCAGAATCGCTATGACTCACTCAGAATCGCTATGACTCACTCAGAATCGCTCGGAATTGCTCAGAATCACTAAGACCCTCTCGGAATAGCTCAGACTCGCTCGGAATCGCCAAGACCCTCTCGGAATAGCTCAGACTCGCTCGGAATCGCTAAGACCCGCTCGGAATAGCTGAGACTCGCTACTGACAGCAGGTATCCGAGGTCCCTAATACATTGACTCGCGTATAAGCCGAGGGGGTGACTTTTCAGCCCGATTTTTGGGCTGAAAAACTCGGCTTATACGCGAGTATATACATTACATAAAGTGAAATGCATGTAATATATAGAGTCATTACACACAGAGTGATCTATTTCAAGCGTTTATTTATGTTAATATTGATGATTATGGCTTACAGCCAATGAAAACCCGAAGTTCATTATCTCAGAAAATTAAAGTAGGGAGGATGAAGGGTTAAAAACCAAGCTGCCATATTCCACGAGACATCATAGGGTGAATATAATATTGCTTTATTAGTCAACGTGTTTCAAGGCTCCCAGAAACACCCTGAAACATGGTAATATTAGGGTTCTTTCACACTGGCGGTTTTGCCCATTCAGCGGATCCAGACAACAAAACGTATCTGCTGCAAGTGCCGCACTTGCATCACACTTGCGGCAAGCCCCATGCATTGTCTATGTGGCTTGCGGCAAGTGCGGCAAGTACGGTTGCAGCAGATGCGGCCGCGGAACTGCTGTCAGTGGCATTTTTTTCACTGTCACATCTGCCGCAACTGCCGAAACCGCACTTGCTGCGTCTGCCGCACACTTACCGCAAGCCCCATAGACAATGCATGGGGCTAGCCGCAAGTGTGCTGCAAGTGCCACCGTTAGGCGGCACTTGCGGCAGATGCGTTTTTTTGTCCGGATCTGCCTGATCCGACAGTGTGAAAGCACCCTTACATAGATTTTTGATGAAATTCTAATTCATTGCGATGCACTAGTATAACAGACACAAGGCAATAAATACCAATTTTTTGTAACCACTGGAAATTACAACTTATTCCATTTTTGACAATAAGTATGCATTTTATCAGTGTCCAGTCAAAATTGGCAATGTAAGACCATGATTACATGAAAGAAAAATCAGAACCCACTTGGATAACATTCAAAGGTGATCAAGTATCCATTGATTGACTTAATGGGAAGGTGGAGAACCTTTTTTTCAGAACTATTATTATTATTTATTTATATAGCACCATTAGATTCCATGGAGCTTTATATCGTAAGGAAACAGGAGGGGATGGGACCCTGTCCGCGAGGCTCACAGTGTATGGGGACCGGAGGGGATACAGTAGGAGGGGGTAGTGCCGAACATTAGACGGTGCGGTGGACTATGTGTCATTGCAGGTTGTAGGCTTGTCAGAAGAGATGGGTCTTCAGGTTTCATTTGAAGGTTCCCAGGGTAGTAGAACGTCTGATGTGGTGGGGAAGAGTGTTCCAGAGGATGGCAGATGCACTAGGGAAGTCTTGTATGAGGTTGTGAGAGGAGGAAATGAGAGGGGAATAGAGAAGGAGTTCTTGGGAGGAGCGAAGGTTGCGTGAGGGTAGGTGACGGGAGACCATTTCAGAGATGTATGGAGGAGACAGGCTGTGGATGGCTTTGTATGTCATGGTTAGGATTTTGAAGCGGGATCTCTGAGAGGTGAGGAGCCAATGAAGGGCTTGGCAGAGGGGATCGAACCATGAGTAGCGGGAAGACAGGTGAATGAGTCGGGCAGCGGAGTTTAGGATAGATTGGAGAGGTGCGAGGGAGATAGCGGGGAGGCCGGTTAGCAGGAGGTTGCAGTAGTCAAGGCGGGAAATAATGACAGCATGAACAAGTGTTTTAGCCATGTCGAGGTCAAGGAAAGTGCGGATCCGGAAATATTTTTGAGCTGGAGTTGGCTGGAGGTGGCGAAGGCATGGATATGGGGCTTGAAGGAGAGGGATGAATTGAGGATTATCCCAAGGCACTTGACGTGGGGAACTGGGGAGAGTGAGAAGTCATTGACATTAATGGATATGTCTGGTAGAGGGGGAGAGCGATTTGGCGGGAAGACTATGAACTCTGCTTTGTCCATGTTAAGTTTGAGGAAACGAGCAGAGAAGAAGGAGGAGATGACGGACAGGTATTGTGGAATTTTGGATAGAAGGGAGGTGATGTGAGGCCCAGATATATAGATCTGGGTGTCATCAGCGTAGAGATTATAGTGAAGTCCGTGGGACTCGATGAGTTGTCCCAAGCCGAGGGTGTAAATGGAGAAGAGTAGGGGTCCCAGATCTGAGCCTTGAGGGACACCGACAAATAGGGGGTAGGGTGAAGAGGAGGTATGGGAGTGGGTGACGGTGAAGGTACGGCAGTTATATATGAGGAGATCCAGGAGAGGGCTAGGTAAGTGATGCCAAGGGATTCCAGAATCTGAAGGAGGAGGGAATGGTCAACGGTATCGATGGCTGCAGATAGGTCGAGGAGGAAGAGGACGGAGTAATGTAGCTTGCTCTTGGCGGTCAGTAGGTCGGTGGTGACTTTGGTTAGGGCTATTTCAGTGGAGTGATGAGAACAGAAGTCTGATTGTAGGCGTTCGAAGGGGTAGCAGTAGGAAAGGTGGGAAGACAGTTAAGAATGGACGTGTTCAAGTAGTTTTGAGGTGAAGGGGAGAAGAGATATGGGACAACAGTTGGAAGCAGATGCTGGATTGAGGGAGGCTTTTTTAAGGATGGGTGTGATCAAGGCACATGTTTGAAGGATGAGGGAAAGATACCAGTAGTGAGTGAAAGGTTGAAGAGGTGGGTTAGCGCAGGAATGAGGACAGAGGTTCGGGATGAGATGGGAGGGGAGTGGGTCAAGGGAACAGGTGGTGAGGTGCGTTCATGACAGAAGGCAGAAGAGATGATCCTCTGTCATGGTGGAAAAGCATCTTTTGGATGAGGAGGGCTGAGCAGTGATGAAGGAGGGCTTTGACTGTGGGTCAAAGCTTTCTCTGATTTTGTCGATCTTCTGTTTGAAGAACAAAGCAAAGTCATTGACAAAGATGAGGAGAGAGGGAGGATGTGCAGGGGGATGGAGTAGGGAGTTGAAAGTGTTGAATAGTTGTTTGGGGTTATGGGACCGGGTGGTTATCAGAGATAAGAAAAAGGCTTGTTTGGCTAAGTGAGTGCGGACTTGAAGGTAGAGAGGGATTGCTAATACATGGCGAAGCGCACCGCAGAGTGGGATTTCTTCCATCTCCGCTCGGCCGCCCTGGACGCTCGACACAGCTCTTTAGCGAGGGTGGTGAGCCAGGGTTGACTGTCTATGTGGCTTTTCTTGTAAGTGAGGGGGTTGCAAGGTCGAGAGCTGTAGATATTGTAGTGTTGTAGAGGGTGGCAGCAGAGTCGGCGTCATGTGAGTAAGCCAAGTCTGTGAGAGGGTCAAGGGACTCAGAGAATGAGTGGTAATCAATAAGTTTAAGGTTTCTGCGGGGACGAGAGAGTTTCCGGAGAGAGGGAGAGTGGTAGGGGGGGAGAGGGATGAAAAAGTCAGCAGGTTGTGGTCGGATAGGAGGAGGGGAGAGTTTGAGAAGCTGGCGAGGGAACAAAGGCGGGTGAAGATGAATGAGATGAAGCGTATGACCATCCTTATGAGTGGCTGAGGAGGACCATTGGGAAAGCCCAAAGGATGTGGTCAGTGATAGGAGACTGGAGGCAGATGGGTGGGGGTATCAATGGGGATGTTAAAGTCGCCCATGATGATAGAGGGGATGTCGGAAGAGAGGAAGTGGAGAAGCCAGGTGATGAAGTGGTCGAGAAAAGAGGGGGTAGATCCAGGGGGGCGGTAGATGACGGTCAGCTGGGGATCGCAAGGGGAAAAGATGCGGATGGAGTGAGCTTTGAAAGAGGGGAGGTTGGTCGAGGGTGGTAGTGTAATTGGAGTAAAGGAGCACCTGTTGGACAGGAGGAGGCCGACTCCTCCATCATGTTTGTCATTCTGCAGATAAAATTGCAGAGGTAGCTCAGTGATTTGATCTGAAGAAGGTACAGATAGCTCCGAAACATGTAATAAAAGAATCACATATTTTAAAGTCATTTATTGAATTTTATTGGAAATCTCTCCTAAGAATCCTGGCTGCTTGGTGTTTAAACCCCTTCTTACTATTCACCTGTATTGATATTCCATGTGGGGACTGCTGCAGACAGGGAAAACATCATTGAGAGTGAACATAGTGCTTGTGACATATCAAATACATGTAGGTGAGCAAAACTATTTCTTTCTAATAACCCTTCTTGGTTAAGACACTATTTGTGTCACCCTACTTTTATCTTCCAGCTTTTTCTTTATAGGGGCATATTATTATAAGATTATCTCAGCACAGGAGATGCGGTATGACCAGAACATGTCCCTGTACAGTCAGACACATCTATTACACAGTACATAGCAGGGACACATATATAAGATTATCTAAGCACAGGAGATGTGGTATGATCAGACAATGTCCCTGTATGGTCAAACACATCTATTACACAATACATAGTAGGGACACATTTATATGATTAGCTCAGCACAGGAGATGTGGTATGATCCGACCATGTCCCTGTACGGGCAGACACGTCTATTACACAGAACATAGCAGGGGCACATATATAAGATTATCTCAGCACAGGAGATGTTGTATGATCAGACCCTGTACGGTCAGACACATCCATTATACCAGGGGTCCCCAACTCCAGGCCTCGAGGGCCACCAACAGTGCATGTTTTCAGGATCTCCTTAGTATTGCACAGGGGTTGGAGTTATTACCTGTGTATTTGATCACATTAACACCTGTGCAATACTAAGAAAATCCAGAAATCCTGCACTGTTGGCGGCCCTCGAGGCCTGGAGTTGGGGACCTCTGCATTACACAGTACATAGCAGGGACACATATATAAGATTATCTCAGCACAGGAGATGTGGTATGATCAGACCATGTCCCTGTACGGTCAGACACATTCATTACACAGTACATAGTAGGGCGCATATATAAGATTATCTCAGCACAGGAACATGTTTGTTAAACATCCAATTGTGGAAATTATTATTATTCCAAGATCTATTGATTAAAATCAACTCTATTAGTGGGAAAACCCATTTAATGTAGAAAGCCATAAAGGTAAACAAGTAAGAAAATTATACTGCTAAAACAGAGTATATGATCTAAGAATATCTCTGATGTCTAAAACAAAATTTTTATATAGCAATCTTTTCTTTAAACCGTGATATTAAACTACCGTATATACTCGTGTATAAGCCGACCCGTGTATAAGCCGACCCCCCTACTTTTGCCCCAAAAATCTGGAAAAACCTATTGACTCGTGTATAAGCCGAGGGTGGACCCCAGCACAGGTATACAGCCCCCAGCAGTGTGGTATACAGGCCCCCCAGTGGTAGTATACAGCAGCCCCAGTGGTAGTATACAGATTCCCCAGCAGCCCCAGTGGTAGTATACAGATTCCCCAGCAGCCCCAGTGGTAGTATACAGGAGCCCCAGCAGCCCCAGTGGTAGTATACAGATTCCCCAGCAGCCCCAGTGGTAGTATACAGGAGCCCCAGTGGTAGTATACAGCAGCCCCAGTGGTAGTATACAGGAGCCCCAGCAGCCCCAGTGGTAGTATACAGGAGCCCCAGCAGCCCCAGTGGTAGTATACAGGAGCCCCAGCAGCCCCAGTGGTAGTATACAGGAACTCCAGCAGCCCCAGTGGTAGTATACAGCAGCCCCAGTGGTAGTATACAGGAGCCCCAGCAGCCCCAGTGGTAGTATACAGCAGCCCCAGTGGTATACAGCAGGCCCCCAGGGGTACATATAGCAGCCCCCAGGGGGTACCCAGCAGCCCCCTGGGGGTACCCAGCAGCCCCCTGGGGGTACCAACAGCCCCCAGGGGGTACCAACAGCCCCCAGGGGGTACCCAGCAGCCCCCAGGGGGTACCCAGCAGCCCCCTGGGGGTACCAACAGCCCCCAAATGCTGGCACTGTCCCCCCTTGTAAGGCCCCCCCCCCACTGCTTATACATTACCATCCCGGTGTTCTGATCGGCGCCGCTCCTCGGTGCTTCTTCTTCATCCTCCTGTCCTCGCTCGCTGCATCCAGGATCTCCGGCGGTCGCGCGATGACGTCATATCGCTGCGACAGCCGGAGAACCCGGATGGATGCAGCGAGCGCAGACGGGAGGATGAAGACGCACCGAGGAGCGGCGCCGATCAGAACACCGGGATGGTAATGTATAAGCAGCGGGGGGGGGCCCTTACAAGGGGGGACAGTGCCAGCTTTTGGGGGGGCCATATGCACTGCTTCCCCCTGCCGCTGATTGACAGGGGGAAGCAGTGGATATATAATGAGCGGCCCCACGTGACGGGGCCGCTCATACAGCAGCCCCCCCCCCGCCTCCTCCAGCCTCCACAGCCCCCGGGACACAGCCCCCCCGTATATGACTCGTGTATAAGTCGAGGGGGGGACTTTTCAGCCCAAGTTTTGGGCTGAAAAACTCGGCTTATACACGAGTATATACGGCTTGTAAAAGAAGAGTAGTAGGTTCAAGCATTCACAAAAAAGGATTCTAAAACTTTATTTTGGAATCTATCTAGAATGCTCTACCCCAAGAAATCAGGGCTATCCACAACTTGCATGGCTTCAGACGATCCCTAAAAACGCATCTTTTTAAGGCGGCCTATAATACTCCCTAATAGAAGTCCTTAGTACTGTAGACAGTGAATGGGCTATCTCTCTCGACATTACTCTTCTACGAACTCCACCAAACCAAAAAGGACTACACAGATTGTCTGACGACCATTCATGTAAGCTTAGTCCTATACACCATTTCCTCAAGATGCCTGGACCATCAGTGCAATAAGCCCCTGTACCTTGTGCAACCCGTATTCCTTTGTAGATTGTAAGCTCTTTGGAGCAGGGTCACCTTCATTTCTTGCTTTATTTATTGTATTTTCTTTTTAACATTGATTCTATGCCTATTGTTTTGTATCCAATTATTGTACTGTATTTGTTCTCTACTGTAATTACTTACTGTATTATATTTTCTGTACTCTAACCCCTACATTGTAAAGCGCTGCAGAATATGTTGGCGCTATATAAATAAAGATTTTTTATTATTATTATATTATTATTTTGCTTAAAAAAAATGTGATAAAATTGTGATAACTCGGGAACAAATGGCCAATGCATTATGAACCTATATAATGCTTGAATGGGTTGGAAACGGATTTCTCATTAAGGAAATGTGTTTCTGAATTATGGAATAATATCACTTTTTTTAAGCAGTCAGAATAAAGCAATTTTTTAAAACTCCTTTTTTTATGGATGTTGGAACCTCCTACTCTTATATTCTTCTACGTCATCACTTCTTTGTGTTATCATGTGCTACCATGTGGAAATCGGCAAACATCTCATTCTGTGCTCTGCACTTGTGGAGTTACAATGGGTACAGAAAGTATTCAGACCCCTTTAAAATTTTCACTCTTTGTTTCATTGCAGTCATTTGGTAAATTCAAAAAAGTTAATTTTTTTCTCATTGATGTACACTCTGCACCCCATCTTGACTGAAAAAAACAGAAATGTAGACATTTTTACAAATTTATTAAAAAAGAAAAACTGAAATATCACATGGTCATAAGTATTCAGCCCCTTTGCTCAGACACTCATATTCAAGTCACATGCTGTCCATTTCCTAGTGATCCTTATTGAGATGGTTCTACTCCTTCATTCCAGTCCAGTTGTGTTTAATTAAACTGATAGGGATTAATTTGGAAGAGCACACACCTGTCTATATAAGACCTCACAGCTCACATTACATGTATGACCAAATGAGAATCATGAGCTCAAAGGAACTGCCCAAGAAGCTCAGAGACAGAATTACAGAATTCTGGCAAAGAACAGATCTAGCCAAGGTTAAAATAGAAATTCTGTAGTACTCAAGGTTCCTAAGAGCACCGTGGCCTCCATAATCCTTAAATGGAAGATGTTTTGGACCACCAGAAGTCTTCTTAGACCTGGCCATCCATCCAAACTGAGCAACTGTAGGAGAAGAACCTTGGTGAGAGAGGTAAAGAAGAACCGCAAGATCACTGTGGCTGAGCTCCAAGGATGCAGTAGCAAGATAGGAGAAAGTTTCACAAAGTCAACTATCACTGCAGGCCTCCAGCAGACTTTCCTTTATGGCAGAGTGGCCCGGCGGAAGCCTCTCCTCAGTGCAAGACATATGAAAGCCTGCATAGAGTTTGTAAAAAAATCACATGAAGGACTCCCAGACTTTAAGAAATAAGATTCTCTGATCTGATGAGATGAAGATCGAACGTTTTGGTGATAATTCTAAGCGGTATGGTGGATAAAACCAGGCACTGCTCATCACCCTCCCAATGCAATCCCAACAGTGAAACATGGTGGTGGCAGCCTATGGGGGTGTTTTTCAGCTGCAAAGATAGGCAGGACAACTGATTCCAATTGAAGGAAACAGGAATGCATCCAAGTACTGAGATATCCTGGATAAAAATCTCTTCCAGAGTGCTCTAGGACCTCAGACTTGGTCGAAGGTTCACCTTCTAACAAGACAATGACCCTAAGCACACAGCTAAAATAATAAAGGAGCGGCTTCATAACAACTCTGTGACCATTCATGACTGGCCCAGCCAGAGCTCTGACCTAAATCCAATTGAGCATCTCTGGAGAGACCTGAAAATGGCTTTCCACCAACGTTCACCATCCAACATGATGGAACTGGAGAGGATCTGCAAAGAAGAATGGCGAGGATCCCCAGATCCAGGTGTGAAAAACTTGTTGCATCATTCCCAAGAAGACTCATGGCTGTACTAACTCCAAAGGTGCAAATACTCAATACTGAGCAAAGGGTCTGAATACTTATGACCATGTGATATTTCAGTTTTTCTTTTTTAATAAATTTGTAAAAATGTCTACATTTCTGTTTTTTTTCAGTCAAGATGGGGTGCAGAGTGTACATTAATGAGAAAAAAATTATCTTTTTCAAATTCATCAAATGGCTGCAATCAGTGGTTCTTAACCGGGGTTCGATCGAACCCCAGGGGTATGGGTGTCTGGTCTTAGGGTTTCGGCGGAGCCTCCGCCATGGAGGTCAACACACTCCTGACGGCTCCATGTAGATTTATCACTAAAGAAGGGTTCGGTGAATGTGCATATGAAACTGGTGGGTTCGGTACCTCAAACAAGGTTAAGAACCACTGGCTGCAATGAATCAAAGAGTAAAAAATTTAAAGGGGTCTGAATACTTTCCTTATCCACTGTATTTCTAATTCTTGGACTGGTGAGCTGAAATATTCTGTGCATTTTTCTCATCTCTATTTTGCTATTATTACAAATTACTGAAGACAGGTATGTGAGGATCAGCACTGAAGAATCCAACAGAATCTAGCATATACAAAATAGATTTTATTTAATCCGTCACAGACAAAGCCCCATAAGGAGAAGGTGCACAAACAGTAAAAACTAGGTGAGCAAGGTGGATAAAAAGGGCATTGAAAAAGGACCCCAGTTGAGGTCAGAAACTTGTTGTTGCAGTATTATATTTTGTCCACCTTGCTCACCTAGTTTTTGCTGTATGTTCACCTTCTCCTTATGGGGCTTTGTCTGCTTATTATGGATTAAATAAAGTCTATGTTGTATATGGTAGATTCTGTTGAATTCTTCAGTGCTGGTCCACACCTACCTTTCTTCATTGTTTGTGGAGCAAAGGACCGTGCAGTCTATCCACCTGAGCTGCCAATTTTTTAATTCTTATTGCAAATTACTACCTATTGTATATCCAATGGGATCATTTTGACTAGATTTTACCAGTTAATAACAATTATTTTGTTAAGATTTTTGGTAAGACATCTGTCTTTTATAGTAACTGTTACATTAATAATTATGGAGAAATAAAAAATGGATGTTAAAGTCAGTTGATAAGACGCCACTGTGTGGAACAGCATGCTAAGGCTGCCTTCAGACTTGCAGATGCATCTGCAGCGTTTTGCAGATGCATCTGCAAGCATCTGCATGCAGACCACGGCCCCTATGTTTATAATGGTGCGCACGGCGGTCTGCAGATGCTTGCAGACCGCCGTGCACACCCATTCACTTCTATATGTGATCTGTGCGCAGGCGGATGCCTGCGTACAGATCACACACTCTCGTCCGCACCAGGGACGCGACATCTCGCGTCCATGGTGCAGGCGGGAGTGTGTGATTTGTGCGCAGGCATCCGCCTGCGCACAGATCACATGTAGGAGTGAATGGGTGCGCACGGCGGTCTGCAAGCATCTGCAGATCGCCGTGCGCACCATTATAAACATAGGGGCCGCGGTCTGCATGCAGATGCTTGCAGATGCATCTGCAAAACGCTGCAGATGCATCTGCAAGTCTGAAGCCAGCCTAACCCACTGTATCAGTCTGATTATATCTGTCTTGCTTAGGATGAGGGGATGCAGGTACCATTATGTTAATATCTGGCAGTTATTTTATAGTTTTATGCAGACCACCCATTTACTAATTGTATACAATGATTGGAAAACACTAGCTGTGGTAGATAATAGATTGTAAGCTTACAGGCAAGACCTTCACTCCCCTTGGTACCTATTGAATTAGGTGCTTACCCTGTTATCATTTTATTGTCTATTGAAGTTCCCTTTGAAATGTCAGATGTAAAAGATATTAAATCTGCTTTGTATGTACAATGTTATAATAATGTGAACCGTCTTAGGATGACATGTATCATTTTTCATTTATTTGCTTTGTGCAGATGCTTACACAACATCAGAAGTGACGTATGTATGGACGAGAAATGCCACAGAATCCGTTGTGGTGGCGCCAGACGGCTCCAGATTAAATCAGTACGTGCTTTTAGGACATTTGGTTGGGAAAGAAACTATTAAGTCAAGTACAGGTGAGTGCATGAGTTTTACCTTCATCTGATCTAGTGGACTAGCACTTTCTTTTGCAATGCAGAAGCAGAATAGTCTATATAATATATATGATATACTATTCCATGTACTATATTAAATAATGTAATATCCATACTTTTATCTTAAATATCATTATTACATATTGGTATTAAAGCCAACATTTCTTTTGATCATTTTATTAACCATCTAAACCAGGGGTCTCAAACTCCAGTCCTCAAGGCCCACCAACAGTACATGTTTGTAGGATTTCCTTAGCATTTGACAGTTGGTAATTTAATCTCCTGCTCAGGTGATGATTCCAACAGTCGAATGCTAAGGAAATCCTGAAAACATAACCTGTGTGCAACCCTCAATGCCTGGAGTGTCTTACCCAGGGTGGGCAACTCCAGACCTCGAGGGCCGCACAGAGTCCAGGTTTTCTGAATATCCTTAGCATTTGACGGTTGGAATTGTCACCTGTGCAGGAGATTCAATTACCAACTGTCAAATCCTAAGGATATCCTGAAAACCTGGACTGGTGCGGCCCTCAGAGGCCTGGAGCTGCCCACCCCTGTCTTACCCCTGATCTATACTTTTACAAAAGTCTTGACTTGCAATAGCTTCACACTGACTATTAGAACAATTTCAATAGGCTATAGAAAAAAAATTAACACTCACCTGCCCCTCACCATCTACAAAGCCCCAGCCTATCCTATAGCTCACTGCCAACTACTCATAATTTTAGTCTGGTTTTCAGCCACCTGGGGTCTTTGGTCTTCTTCACTGACACCAGTACCATTGACTAGACCTTATGATGTCCTGACATACGTTACTCCCCAATGTCATGATGTTGCAAGGTGTTGTCGGCATTGGTTTTGCTGAAGACCAACTAGGGTAAGTGTGGTAAATATATGGTAATGTGTTTGCAGCTAATGGAAACAAGATGGGAATAAGCCACTGTATTGTAAAGTGGAATAATGAAGGAAGGGTATAAACAGCATTCCAAAATTATATTACCTTTGTCTGTGTGTAATTTCAGGCTTAAAAGGGCTGGTTAGCAGTCTGTGATATTGTCTTAAAGGGTAAGGTTATACAGATCCATGGTCCAGCCACAAAGCCATTGATTATCCAAATATCAAAACTTTGCTTGATCAGGATGCATATGTCATCACAGCCCTCCCTATAGAGAACCTCAGCTCGCCCACAGGAAAAAATAAGATTAAAGGTTTGCATATAAAGTCGGGAATAGTGTGAAATAGCGATTACCATTGAATATTAGGATGGTGCTAAAAATAAATACTTGAATATTGAATGGTTTAAAATATGATTACAAACAAATGAGTAAAAAATGTATAGAAATCATATAAAAAATGAAGGAAGGTAAATCCACTTTTTAAAAACTTGAAGAAAGTCTTTATTTCAATCCATTAAACCATGTTTGAGTGGCTGCACATCATCATCTCTGTGATGAGATCTTTCAATGGATTGAAATAAAGACTTTCTTCAAGTTTTTAAAAAAGTGGATTTATCCGCCTACATTTTTTCTATATGATTTTCTGTATTTATTGATGAACAACAACCAAAGTACGAGCTATGATTACTCATGGAAATTTTAGACTATCAAGCACCAGTGATGAGTTCTGTTCCTAATAAAAAAAAGTGTATAAGAAAAATATATATATAAATATATAATGAAAAAATGGATAAGAACAAAAACAAATATATATATATAATATATATATACAGTACAGACCAAACGTTTGGACACACCTTCTCATTCAAAGAGTTTTCTTTATTTTCATGGCTATGAAAATTGTAGATTCACACTGAAGTTGTCTGATAGAAGGAAAGGAAAGGAATAAAGCGCACCGAATCTAAATGTAAATGTATAATTAGATCTAGTGATGTAATGGCACTCACCTTTTTTAGGTCTTGTTAACTTGCGTTTCAGTCACTAGGGACCATTAAGTATCCAGGCGTAGATTTCCTCAGTAGTCGGTATGCTGCAAATCCCTGGTAGCTAGTATGTAGCTCAGACCGAGTTACCATAGGATATAGATCCAATAGAGTTTTTACCAGGCTATTTGCGCTCCCAGAGGTATATGATCCAAAACTTCTTGTAATTCATAAAGAGTTTTTATTATTTCTTAAGAAAAGCACATATTGTATGTGCTTTTCTTAAGAAATAATAAAAACTCTTTATGAATTACAAAAAGTTTTGGATCATAGACCTCTGGGAGCACAAATAGCCAAACTCTATTATATTAACACTGAAGGCATCAAAACTATGAATGATCACATGTGGAATTATATACTTAACAAAAAAGTGTGAAACAACTGAAAATATGTCTTATATTCTCGGTTTCTTTAAAGTAGCCACCTTTTGCTTTGATTACTACTTTGCACACTCTTGGCATTCTCTTGACGAGCTTCAAGAGGTAGTCACCGGAATGGTCTTCCAACTGTCTTGAAGGAGTTCCCAGAGATGCTTAGCACTTGTTGGCCATTTTGCCTTCACTCTGTGGTCCAGCTCACCCCAAACCATCTCAATTGGGTTCAGGTTTGGTGACTGTGGAGGCCAGGCCATCTGGCAATAGCACCTCATCACCATCACACCTCCTCTTACATGCTTCACAGTGGGAACCAGGCATGTAGAGTCCATCCGTTCACCTTTTCTGCGTCGCACAAAGTCACGGTGGTTGAAACCAAAGATCTAAAATTTGGACTCATCAGACCAAAGCACAGATTTCCACTGGTCCATTCCTTGTGTTCTTTAGCCCAAACAAGTGCTCTTCTGCTTGTTGCCTGTCCTTAGCAGTGGTTTCCTAGCAGCTATTTTTCCATGAAGGCCTGCTGCACAAAGTCTCCTCTTAACAGTTGTTGTAGAGATGTGTCTACTGCTAGAACTCTGTGTGGCATTGACATGGTCTCTAATCTGAGCTGATGTTAACCTGCGATTTCTGAGGCTGGTGCCTCAGATGAACTTATCCTCCGGAGCAGAGGTGACTCTTGGTCTTCCTTTCCTGGGGCGGTCCTCATGTCAGCCAGTTTCTTTGTAGAGCTTGATGGGTTTTGCAACTGCACTTGATACTTTCAAAGTTTGTCCAATTTTTCAGACTGACTGACTTTCATTTTTTAAAGTAATGATGGCCAAACTTTTTCTTTACATAGCTGCTTTTTCTTGCCATAATACAAATTTATCAGTCTATTCAGTGTAACCACCAGACTTCTGCACAACACAACTAATGGTCCAACCCCATTTATAAGGCAAGAAATCCCACTTATTAACTTGCACTGGCACACCTGTGAAGTGAACACCATTTCCGGTGACTCCCTCCTGAAGCTCATCAAGAGAATGCCAAGAGTGTGCAAAGCAGTAATCAAGGCAAATGGTGGCTACTTTGAAGAACCTAGAATATAAAACATATTTTCGTTGTTTCACACTGTTAAGTATATAATTCCACATGTGTTAATTCATAGTTTTGATGCCTTCAGTGTGAATCTACAATTTTCATAGTCATGAAAATACAGAAAATTTTGAATGAGAAGGTGTGTCCAAACTTTGGTCTGTACTGTATACTGTATATATATTATAAATATATATATATCGTATCTATATCTTATTATATCTATATATATCTATATATATATATATATATATATATAATGTAATACACCATTACTGTACTGGTACACAAATATTAATTAAGCACACACCTTTGTTCGATATTTCTAAAATAGAGATTTAATGCATGTAAACACTACTACTCCATGATTTAAATGAGGCCATCTCTCACTTGCTAAATAAATTTCTCACGAGATGTCCGTATAAACCCATCCAATCCATGTGGGTGAGGACATCAAACAATAGATTTCCATACAATTTTGCAATGAGCAATAATGAGAAATTATACAGTGAAAAGATAATCAACCACTAGCTGAAATTTATTTAAAAAAAAACTGTCAGGTCAAAAATCCATATGTACCTGATATAATTTTCTAATTCCTCCCTCTAAACTCTCTCTACTTATGTATTTCTTTTATGTATATTTTCCCCTCCTATTTTCTGTAAACTTCAATTAAAGAGATTCATTCCATCTGTCACTCACAGTGAATGATCCACTCAGTTATCTGGTGTCTACTCCCCATAGCATGAATATGCATGTCACATCACAGCACAGGAGATCAGTGGGGGGACTGTATTCTCCTCTCCGCTCTCTGTGAGCAGCATCACAAGAGGTGAACTACAACACAGAAACTATTACAGCACAGCAGGGTATCTGCTGTACAGAAACAAATGGAGTCTAGATCAGGCAGACCTGCAGTAGCGCTCTCCCTCTGTGGTGATATCAACTGAAGACACCTGTAAGTGAAACCTGACACTGCACTGTTAGCAAAGTGTGG
The DNA here is from genome assembly GCA_033576535.1 of Allobates femoralis. Lineage (NCBI taxonomy): Eukaryota > Metazoa > Chordata > Amphibia > Anura > Aromobatidae > Allobates > Allobates femoralis. Next base: position 84,391,774 of record JARQOC010000003.1, on the reverse strand, counting down.
AGGGAGGAGGGAGGATGGAGGAGAGAGCTGCTGAGAGGGAGACAGTTTATACAGCACAGGACTAATTGTCTCTGCCTACTAATGGGACAGGACTAATACAGCAGCTGCCTGCAGGGTCTGACAATGGTGATACCATGGAAACTACAAATGGTACAATAATAATTTTACATGTTTATAAAAGGTCTGCCCAGGCACCATTAAAGGGTAATATTGGTATCATAATGAAAAATCACTGACAAAACCTATGTTGGTGATGACCACTTCAAATAACTTCTGTTGAAGACACTAGTTGCATGCATTACTCAAGTGCCCATAAGGGTCATTCTTCCATGCAAACTCTCAAATCCTGTAGGTCTCGTGTGCTCCTTCTATGAACTCGTAACTTTAGTTCCATAAACTTTCTATTGGATTCAGCTCCGGTGATCGGCTCAGCAATTCTAGCAGTTTTATTTCCTTTCTCTGAAACCAATTGAGAGTTTCCTTGGCGGTGTGTTTGGGATCATTGTTTTGATGAAATATTCTCCCTCGTTTCATCTTCATCATCCTGATAGATGGCAGCAGATTTTTATGAAGAATGTCTTGGTACCTTTGTACATTCATCCTTCCTTTAATGATATAAAGTTTGCCAGTGCCATATGCTGAAAAACCACACTATGATCTTTCCATTCAAACATTGCTATTGCTGTGGTGTTTTGGGGGTGATATGTGATGCCTTTTGACCTCTAAATATGGTGTGTATAATGACAAAGAGCTCAATTTTGGTCTCATCTGACCAGACTATTATTCTCCCAGTACTTCACACGCTTATCTAAATGTTATTGAGAAAACTTTAAATGTGCTTGAACAAGCTTTTTGCCCATAATGGAGTTTTGCGTGTTGAGCGTACATACCTGCCATGGAAAATGAGAGCATTACATATTGTTTTATTTAAAAACAATTGTACTTGCTGATTCCAGGTCTTTCAGTACATCTCAACAGTTGGTTCTTGGCTCTTGGACAACTTTTCTGATAATTATTTTCACTCCTTGGCCTTGCAGGGAGCACCTGATTATGGCCTTATGGCCAGGTTATGATGCAATGTTTTTCTTTCTACTTCCAGTTATGGCCCCAACCTTCATTAGTTTATAATTTCTTTTGTAACCAATGCCATCATTATGTTTTGCAACAATAGTTCACTGTTTTACCAATCATGAGATGTTTCTTGTGTGGCTCTTTGGTAATGAAACACCTTTTTATTGTTCATCAGTTGAACCAGCTGATAATATTTTTCTCTAAGTGGCTGGATTGATTTTAATTACTGATGGAACCCAAGAAAAAAAACACAAAATAAACATATTGTATACATTTTTGTATAAAATGAATATAGTAGTAATACATATGAATAATATAAGGTACTTAGCTAAAACTGTTTGATCAAAAAGCATAAAAGCTAAGCTCCTTTGAAGGGCTGATATTCTTTGGCTGGGTCTGGCCAATAACCATGGATCATCCCACCATTAATATACGGCCCATTGCTATCTGCTTTATCCGGGCTGAATTATCAAAAGAGGGATGGACCCCACAATATTTTATCCAGTTATTTATTTAAGAAGTGGTGTCCCCTCCATTTTGATAACCAGACAGATAAAGGCTACCCTAACACAGGCTGATGTTAACTGCAGAAGTGAGCAAATAGCAACTAATGCCTTGTTCAGAAGCTCATCCAGGAGGGATAGTGGCAAAGGAATTGCTGTACAACCAGGTTGAAGTCATGAGCCTTTCAAGGCACGTGTGTAAGTTTTCCCCGGCGTAGGGACACCACCAGGTTTGACCCCATTATCACACATGGTCTTTCTTGGCTCCAGGTTCACTGGAGACAGCAAATAGTCACACCCATCCTGCAGCAGCTGTGTGACAGACATCTCAAGGCATTTTAATTTCAACACTGCCTGATGGTGGAGAGCCCTTGTAGCACAGTAAGAAGGTGTGGGGGATTCTCTGTTGAACTGTTGGAACATTAACATAGTGGTCAAGGGTGCAGCTTGAGGTCCCTAGAGGATGTGGAGGAGGCAGAAGCAGTGGATAAGCGGTAGATTCAGAAGTTTGTACCAAAGTTTTGGGGATTTTAAGACTTGGGAGTAGATTTTTTTCATCCTGGCCACACAGCTACCAGAGTCATCCAGAGCCCAGTCAGCGAGATTTAGCACCCTTGGCCATGTTTGCTCATTCTGGTGTCCTTGGTGATATGCACCCTGTCACACGCAGAGTTTTTAAAGGAATTGGTGATGTTGTCTGCGACATGCTGGTGTAGCGCAGGCACAGCTTTCTTAGAGAAGTAATGGGACTGGGCAACTAGTACTGGGGGACTACAACAGTCATCAACCTTGGGAAACTAATTGTATCCACCAAGCGGAAAGGCAACATTTCCATGGCCAACACTTTAGAGAGGGTAAAGTTCAAGCTCTTAGCTTTGGGATGTGAGAAAAAAAATCATCTTTTACGTGACACAACTGCGGGACTGACGGCTGGCTGCTATGTGAGGAGGGTGGAGTAGGGTGTACACGAAAAACTTGCTGGACTTTGAGAGAGCTGTAGGCGGAGATGTTATGGTGGGTTGACAAAGAAGTGTTGTGCTTGTTGTCTTTACACCTTACCTACACTTTCAGCTGAAGAGGAGCACAGATTTATTTAAGCTGATATCTACATATGCTGCATGTTTAATAAGTGAGAGATAGAAAAGAAGAAATATCGGCTTACTTGATAGTAGCCAGTGTGTTAAACTTAATAAAAGAGATTATAAAATACCAATATAGCAACCAATCACAATGTAGCTTTCATTTACTACAATGCCCATTGAAAGCTATAGCTAAGATTGATTGGTTGCTATGTCCATAAAAAGCAATTTTTCTTTATATAGATTTCATACATCATTTTTCAAATATTTTATGTGCATAATCAGACAAAAAATGTTAAATTATGTCTACAACAAAATCTGATTTAAACAGGAGAATTTCTTGTAATATATTTGCCGCAAGCTTTATTTGCACACATGGTTTCACCAAGTCTTTCCCTCCTGTTCAGATGGTATCCAATAGTCGGACATGACTGAAGGATGAAATTGGAAGTCATTTGCATATAAATCAAAAACTCATTTAATTCTTATTATTTTGATTATAATTGAAGACTACATATTATATTACTGATATATTATGATCTTGTCTATGGCCGTGTTCTTTTTGCATGCAGAGGAATGGGCGCATCCTGTGCAGCGTTTCTCACTCTTTGTATAATAATTTGTGCCATGAATTATCTGTACTGTGAACAAAATTCTCACTTGGATGTTTCTGTCTGGCAGGAGAGTACACGGTTATGACAACACATTTTCACCTGAAGCGAAAAATTGGATATTTTGTGATTCAGACCTATCTCCCCTGCATCATGACAGTCATTTTGTCTCAGGTGTCATTCTGGCTGAACAGGGAATCTGTGCCTGCAAGAACAGTCTTTGGTGAGTAAAGTCAGCGGTGCACATATTTATGGCATTTTTAATAAAGCGCTTTATTCTTTCAGTAATGCATTCACATACAGTAATATACTATAATAGCTATAGTTACAACTATAATTCCCAAGCTCAGAAATTTTGCATATCCCTAAACAGGGTTGTTATTACTAAAAAAATGTTTATATGGAAAAATCCTCTGTGTTATTTCGATACTGTTATTTTCATAAATATAGTTATTACCTTATTGTGTATCACATGCATTAGGTGTTACTGTACTTAAGCCGTTAAGTGACTTTATAATTATCATTCAGTGTATGAATGTATCCACTTTACGACCCTGAAAAACTGAAAAAGAAGCTCAATATATCTCACGTTCCCTGTTAATGTATCTAGCTTGTACTATAGTCATGATTATATTTAAAGGCCGTTTTTCTCAAGGGTTTAAATGGGTAAAATTGCAAAGTACTTGTAAAAGAAGCAACTTTGCAATTTATCTCATTAAAAATCCTCTCCAAACCCAATAATGGAGGGATTTTTTATTCTTTTGTTTATAACTTTACCGTCTGTAGAGTGACCGGTTACCTAGACAATGATCTCTGTAGAGTCCACTCATGCTGCTCTGGAGTATGCCCGATTTCTGGATCTGACTGAACTCAGTCCCTCTGTGCTTTGCCTATGCAAAACTGCCTCTGCTAGCAGCCTGCTTTGTAAGGAGTACACTATGACCCGGTAACTAGGAATAGATAGATCCCTCCAAGACTGTTGGAACACAAAAATTGATGGTATGGTGTGGTATATGGGGTACAAAGATAGTGGGGCCATTCTTCATCAATGGAAACCTCAATGCCACTAGATATCTGAAATTGCTACATGATTCAGATATCCAGTGGCATTGAGGTTTCCATTGATGAAGAATTGCCCTACTATCTTGGTACCCCATACACCACACTATACCATCAATTTTTGTGTTCCAACAATCTTGGAGGGATCTATCCACTGTGGGTTAGTGTCAGACCAATAGTGGAGGTTTTGTTTGCTAACTTCACCTTTCACAAAAACGTTTATCTCATCCCTCATCTGAAGACAATTGTCTATGCTGTGAAGATACGAGATGTGCAGCATCTGAAACAACGGATACTGGAAGCCTTTGCTAGCATTTCGTCTGCGGTGTTGCTATCAGTGTGTCAAGAGTGGGAGAAGAGGGTTGCATTGACAATCCAACACAATGGGCAGCACTTTGAACACATTTTATAAGTGGCCATAAACTTGTGAATATCTATAAAATGAGAATGTGCATAGGGTCTTATCCTTAATAGGAATCAAATCCCATACAGTGTGAAAACTGCTCACCTGATTTAGTTGTGAAGCCCACAACTAGCTTGATCGCTCAAACACAGCAGCCGCAGCCGGGACCACACTTCCACAACGTGGGAGTGAAACTCTATCAGGGACCAAGTGTCTTTCGGTCCGCGCCGCTGCTCCAATGAGTATCAAAAAACACTGGAGTGCTTTGAAACAAGGTATCTTCAGTTTTAAAACTGAAGATACCTTGTTTCAAAGCACTCCAGTGCTTTTTGATACTCAATGGAGCAACGGCGCGGACTGAAAGACACTTGGTCCCTGATAGAGATAAACTTGTGAATAACTCATGAAAGAATAATGTTACATTAAAACCAAGAACACCATTGTTTTTCTTATCATATTCTCAATACATTTGATGTGTCACATGACCCTCTTCTCATTGAAAAAATAAAGTTGGATCTAAAACGTCTGACTTCAAAATTGCCACCATGGTCACCACACATCTGGAAAAGCTTTCCCCCTCCCACTTTCTAATGTGCCACAAATAGGAAGTTGATATCACCAAGCATTCCCATTTTATTTAGGTGCATCCATATAAATGGCCCACCCTGTATATATACAGTTAGGTCAAGAAATATTTGGACATTGACATGGGCTTAGGGCATTTTGGATGCTTGCCAGAACATATTCAAGATACAGTAATATCATCAATATAAGCTTTAAGTGCAAACTCGCAGCATTAGTTTAAGGGTATTATTCACATCCTAATTGGAATAAGGGATTAGGAATTCTAGCTCTTTAATATGTAGCTGCCTCTTTTTCAAGAGACCAAAAGTACCTCGAAATTTATCTCAAAAACTGCTTAATGGGATACATGAGCTTTTCCCTTGTTGATTCATCATCAGTTATGCAGGTAAAAGGTCTGGAGCTAATTCCAGGTGTTGCATTTGTAATTGGAAGCTGTTGTTGTGAACCCACAAAATGCAGTCAAAAGAACTCTCAATGGAAGAGAAGCAGACCATCATTAGGCTTAAAAAAATGAAGAAATGTATAAACAAGAGAGCAGAAATGTTAGGAGAAGACAAATCAAATGTGATACATTCTACAAAAAATAGAGGGCAATGGTGAGCTTGAGAACTCAAAAAAGTCTGGATGTCCACAGTAGGCAACATGGAAAAGGATTCTCTACAAAGTATTGAAAATGAGCATTCTATTTACGGTAAAGTACATTTGTCCAAACACTTTTGAACCCCTGAAATTAGTATTTAAAAAAAAAAACATGGCTACAATTCCTTAATGTTTCACGGGATATTTTTGTTCAACCCCTATAATGAAACCTCAAAGTGTGCACTTCAAATGCATCTCAGTTGGTTCATTTTAAATCAAAATAAAATGGACCTTGCATGACCTACGATGTTGGGGGCGTGGTGGTGCCTAGTCATCTAAGTCATTACATTCACTTATGTATTACTGTGAAAAACATTACTTCTGATCATATTCCCTAACAATAAAAATATTGCTTTACACTTTGAAGTACTGCTTTAAAATACACAGAGTTTTCTGTAGAACTTTTCATTGGGTAGATAATCTGGATTAATATGACAATCGGGATTCTCACACCACATCTCACAGATCTCTTACTTCAATAGTCTTAAAAAGTAAATTGAAATCAATGCAGTTATAGAGATCAATCTAGAACAGAACCAAACTGTGATCTTATACATAGAAGATATTTTCTATCCAATTTCCAAAATAAAATGTGGTATGCAGCTGTTCTGTTTTCTGAATAATTTCATTTCTCGCTGTTTGCAGCCCACCTCCGCTATGGGCTATTTTATATACATTTTTTCTACGAACAAGAAATTACAATGCCTAGAAAACAGTTTCTTGCAGTGGCAATATAACTGTGTGTTGTATAAATACAGTATCATAGGAGGACAGTGCACAGATCTGTCAGAAAGCTATACCTACAATAGCTCACATGACCGGGGGGCACACATGAAATTTAATAAAAGATATTTTTATTGCCACAAAGGAAGGGATTTTTTCACTTTAGCAGCAGTTAGATTGTGGATTATACTGCAAGGGATATAGTAATAGTAAAAAAAAGAGGTTGGAGGACTTTATGGGAAATGGCATCATGAAATATAAGACTGATATTAGACCAAAATAAATAATAATTTAGCACATTGCCAAGTTTTAAATTGATGAGAAGACTCATTTTTTTAATACCTACTGGTGTAGTTTGAGTTAATTTATAGAAATCTATAAGAGCAGAGAACTAATGCAATAAGCATTCTCCTTCTGGGGGACACAGGTAGTGATGAGCGAGTACCGTAATATTCAAGCTCTCTATACTCCTAACAAGTAGTTTTTAATACTTGCGTACTTGTTCGAATAGCGACTACAATGTAAGTCAATGAGTGATAGCCTACGCCCACACATATCCGGCTATAAAACAAGTCTTTCTGGGGAAGGGCAGGAGGGTTGGCTTTTTGAAATTTTCACAGCATAAAACACCTTGCATTGCCCCCAGAGAGAGCATAACATTCAGTCTGCTCTTAGTGAGGTGCCAGCTCTCATTGTTTATTGTAGGGAAACTTTCAATTTATTAGGATGGCTTCCATACAATCTATATTTAGACCTATAACTTCAAATACAATAAGCAACAAGGAGGACAAGGAGAGGGAAGGTATGCACAAAAATGATTTAATGTGAGGATCTCAAACAGGCTAAGTAAAGTCCTACACAGAGAACTGATGGACAAGAAACAACCAAATGCAGGGTTAATGGGCAACTACCCTTAGTTCATGTACAAACGCTAGTCAGCAAACCACTTGGTGGAAATTACATAGAATGGTAAAAAGTACAAATCTGTGAGATAGAGAATCATACATCTGTTAACAAACAACATATATATCTATGTCATACATGACAGTAAAGTGACAGTGCATCAACATATTTGCCTACAGAAAAACATGTAGCTCACAACAGTATAACTGCAGTCAGAGTAAATACCATGTGGTAACCAGAATCTCAACCACCTATGGCCAAAAGGTGGAAGTGAAAAATCCCATCGTATTGCACAATTACCCAAGCAGTGGAGGACCCCACGGATCCGGACCCCGATGTATGTTTCATTTTCAATTATCTCAGCTTCATCAGGGGGGGAAGAGTAAGGGTGTGTGCCCACATAGTGGTTTAACGTCGGTTTAGCAGCGAAAACTGCCGGCAGTTTAGCATAGGTTTTATTTAAATTTATGTAAATCCTAAGCAGCGTTAGGACTTACAAGTAACCCTATGTAATTTAGAAAACGCTGTGCACACATAGTGGGTTTATGTGAGCGGATCTGCCAGAGGTTGAGCGGTTTCCTAGCGTTTTAGCAGCATACAACATGTCAATTCTTCTCAGCGGTTTTTGAGCGTTTCTGAGGCACTACTCTACCCTTCCATGAACAAAATCCTCCATAGAAAACCGCTTTTAAAAACCGACTGTAAAACGCTGTTCAACAGCTCTTAAAACCGCTGAGAAACCACTGGAAAACCGCTGGAGACTTCTGAGCTCAGGAGTCTAGGCTCCTTGAATTTTCCAGCGGTTTACTGACGATTTGAACGTCACTAAACCACTATGTGGGCACATACCCTAATGCTCCTCCTGACCTCACCTCGCCTCAATTTATGTCAGATCGATAATGATCAACAAATCACTCACGAGCACCAGTCGAGTATTGCGAATACTATACTATTCATGCGAGTAGCGAATAGTAACGAACACATTCGCTTAACACTAGACACAGGATATCAATGCACTACATAAATACCTTGATGATCTTGATGAGTGTAAGCTGTCCAGTGCTTAAAGGGGTTGTCCACCACCCAGACAACCCCGTCTCAATCCACATGTTTCCTCTAAGTAAAATAATAACACCTATACTCCCCTCTGGTGCTGGCGTTTTTCTAGAGGTTTTGGTAATACCCCTCCCGAGGCTCACATGATATTGTTGAGTTACACAATTCCTGCTGTCGATTAAAAGCCACTTCACTATCCCCTAATTCGGACATAATTTACAAATGGATGAAGCAGTGGTTGTTCTGTTACTGACTCTGATTTATCCAAAGGAGAGGACGGTGAAGTGGCTACTGATTGACTGGAAGAGTCAGTGCTGGCACATGAGGAGAATATAGCAGTTATTATTTTACTTAGGGAACACAGTGATTGAGAAGGGGTTGTCAGAGTATGGACAACTCATTCATTTTCAGTTATGGTGGTGTTACAGGTGAAAGTTCTGTAGAAGAATATAGTTAAGCACTAGAATTGTCAGCAGCAGTTTACCCCATTGTCAGTTTATTGGTGATTTATTAGAGATGGGCAAATCTTCATCCATTTTACTAAATTGTAGAGAGCCTGTAAGGGTTCAAAATATATACTCACCAGGCCCTTACCTGTCCAACTCACAGCTCAGTTCCATGCCTCTCATGGTCTTTGGTCTGACCTTTAGTGGTATTTTTTATATTTCTGGCACCTCTGGTGTGACTAGGACCTATGATATAATGAAGTAAAAGGACGAAACACATCATAATGTCACTTAAAACCTAGTTAAACCTAGATCTCACATAATGTCATGACATATGTCATGATATCATAAAGCCTAGTCAACTCCAGAGATGCTGAAGATGCCACTGAAAACTAGATCAATGGAAATGACTGGACTGCAGAGTAAGGAATGGGTGAGTATAATTTGTTTTTATTTTTTTTACCTATATTTATTTTGTTCTGGGGCAGGAATGACCTAAGAAAATAATAATGCACATTTTATTAGCATTACATAAAGTCAAATCATATTGAAATTGAGCAAATCTGCTCAACTCAAATTTTCGGAAGATTAGTTAATTCTTATTATTGAACCTTTTAATAAATTGCATTCATACAATGTAATATAAAGTATGTGACTCTTCAATTCCTAAAGACTTAAGTTATAAGTCTTGTAGGCAGAAAAGAAGACCACGGTGCACCTAGGTGGAAATCAAACCAAGTCCCAAACATCACCTAGAACAGGACCCTTCTTAGTTTTATAGAAATCATCGACAGACATGAGTTATAGATCTGATTTTTGTACAGAAGCTACAATTTTCAATAGTGAATAAATTATCCTCCTCACAGATATTGGACAGACTTTACATTTTAAACACCTACAAAAAAAACCTAAGTCATACAAATGGAGGTTAAGTGGATAATCCACTATAATACCCTCCAAAGAATAAACAGCCACTCAAAAAACTACAAATTCAATTTTTATTAAAGTATTAAATATACATCGACATTTAATTAAAATATGTAAGGAGTATCATATAGAAGAAAGTTCCTGGATAATGTATCAGTATTGGGTATAATGTATGAGGTCAGTATTAAAGGAGTACCCCAGGAGAAATATTTTTGGACTGTCCCTGCACTCATACACTATAAAGCTGAGATGCCTACTAAACTTCTATTATCTTTAGAACTCTTGTAAATGACGGTGACAGGAGCTTCTCACCCTTCATCCCTCACCAATGTACAGGGCCATGCTCAGTGTCCTACAATAGCTTCATCCACAGTTCAAAAATGAGTGGCATGATATCCCAGAAGCTAAGTGCTGTAATAGGCAGTCTCATGGTATATGGAAAAAAATGGGCATGATAATGCCTCCTCTTCTCAGACTGACTGCGGGGAAGCAGATAACAGGGCACTGATAATCAAGACAAGCAACCTCTGGGACATCACACCCCCTGTTCTCACTGCTATTATAAGGAGACTGATAGATCATGGAGCTGCAAACTTGTAGTGACCTAATGTCTTAGATGGTAGGGATGGAGAGCAGCTTAGGTCCTAATTACAAGAGTTCTAAATCTAAATGTAGTGTACTAGTCATCTCTGCTTCATAGTGTATGAATTTAGGGACACAACAAATATATTTTTATCTCAGGTGCAGACAAACATGGGAGGGAAGAGGAGCAGGAAAACAAGGAGACAGCCCAACTGATGCAAAACAACCACTGTTGTCCTTCTGTTTTCGCTGCCCCTCTCATGTTTGCACCCGAATTTTAAAATGAAACAAAGTAAAAGTGAAAGTTGTCCATCTGATTTCTACAGTTTCTACCTACTATACTTGTTGGATTGGAGGATTGAGCACCACTGTAGCCATATCTACATCACCTGTTTGCCTCGTGGTGCCTGAGCAATGCAGCTTGCTGGAGCATATTAGAGCTTCAGTGTGGTGGTGCCCAGATTTCTTCTACACTTATAGAGTTGAACAAAAAGATTTGCAGAACTTTGGTGCAGAAGCTACATCGGTCCTTCGATGCTGCTTGACTAAAGCACTGAAAACCTCCTCTTACTTGAAGGCATACTATGTGATACTATTTTGATTAGAAGGCTTAACATTCCACAGGTAGAAGAATTGTTGCCGGGTTCTGGTGTGGTGACCATGGATTACCGATGTGGCCTAGTTGGTATTTGAAAATCTTTTTTAGAAAGAACATTTCAGAGAAATGGTTCAAGCTTCTTCCTTTATCATTGAAAATGATTGCCTTTATAAATGTCTGTAAATTTTAGACTAAAAGGATTATGGTTCAGTGTAACAATTGTTCACCAGACAATGATAAATTCAAAGGATGTTTGTTCGAAAGATCAAACTACTTCTGTCGAGTTTGTATGGCCACTGATTCACATGCTGTAGTGTTGTGGATGCTTTAGTTGGAACATCATAGTATATCCCTCCTTAACCGTCTGCTTTCCAAATCAATAATAACAAGTGTCCGCTGACAAATAACCCCACTTGACTTGGGTGCAAGTATGGGAGAATTCTAAGTTTACTTAGGAACACGTGAAATTATACAGACAATTCTGGGGGATGGTAACCCCAGAATCGGATCATTCATTAATTGGTTACAACAATCTTTCCCATCCCATTGTATTGATTGGTCTATCCTCTATGTTTGCTTTTGCTTTATCGATCTTTTTTATACAATTCAATGCTAATGCCCAGACATTTCTAAAACAAACACACTTAGCATTGTAATTTTGCATTGTCATGTACATTTTCCCCAGCTGGTGCATTGTTTTGGAGCATATCCTGACGTTGTTCTGCGTTCTTGCTGATGTTGTTGTGCAGTGATAAATAGTCCCAGAGGTTGTCTTCAATGGATTCTCTCACCACGCATTAACATTCTTCCCATGTTTTGACTGTTATTCGAGATGTTGTCCAGACAGTGAAAAAGCAAAAAGTGTTTGTTTCACTTATTAAAATACAGTTAGGGCCAGAAATATTTGGACAGTGACACAATTTTCGCGAGTTGGGCTCTGCATGCCACCACATTGGATTTGAAATGAAACCTCTACAACAGAATTCAAGTGCAGATTGTAACGTTTAATTTGAAGGGTTGAACAAAAATATCTGATAGAAAATGTAGGAATTGTACACATTTCTTTACAAACACTCCACATTTTAGGAGGTCAAAAGTAATTGGACAAATAAACATAACCCAAACAAAATATTTTTATTTTCAATATTTTGTTGCGAATCCTTTGGAGGCAATCACTGCCTGAAGTCTGGAACCCATGGACATCACCAAACGCTGGGTTTCCTCCTTCTTAATGCTTTGCCAGGCCTTTACAGCCGCAGCCTTCAGGTCTTGCTTGTTTGTGGGTCTTTCCGTCTTAAGTCTGGATTTCAGCAAGTGAAATGCATGCTCAATTGGGTTAAGATCTGGTGATTGACTTGGCCATTGCAGAATGTTCCACTTTTTTGCACTCATGAACTCCTGGGTAGCTTTGGCTGTATGCTTCGGGTCATTGTCCATCTGTACTATGAAGCGCCGTCCAATCAACTTTGCAGCATTTGGCTGAATCTGGGCTGAAAGTATATCCCGGTACACTTCAGAATTCATCCGGCTACTCTTGTCTGCTGTTATGTCATCAATAAATACAAGTGACCCAGTGCCATTGAAAGCCATACATGCCCATGCCATCACGTTGCCTCCACCATGTTTTACAGAGGATGTCGTGTGCCTTGGATCATGTGCCGTTCCCTTTCTTCTCCAAACTTTTTTCTTCCCATCATTCTGGTACAGGTTGATCTTTGTCTCATCTGTCCATAGAATACTTTTCCAGAACTGAGCTGGCTTCTTGAGGTGTTTTTCAGCAAATTTAACTCTGGCCTGTCTATTTTTGGAATTGATGAATGGTTTGCATCTAGATGTGAACCCTTTGTATTTACTGTCATGGAGTCTTCTCTTTACTGTTGACTTAGAAACAGATACACCTACTTCACTGAGAGTGTTCTGGACTTCAGTTGATGTTGTGAACGGGTTCTTCTTCACCAAATAAAGTATGCGGCGATCATCCACCACTGTTGTCATCCGTGGACGCCCAGGCCTTTTAGAGTTCCCAAGCTCACCAGTCAATTACTTTTTTCTCAGAATGTAGCCAACTGTTGACTTTGCTACTCCAAGCATGTCTGCTATCTCTCTGATGGATTTTTTCTTTTTTTTCAGCCTCAGGATGTTCTGCTTCACCTCAATTGAGAGTTCCTTTGACCGCATGTTGTCTGGTCACAGCAACAGCTTCCAAATGCAAAACACACACCTGGAATCCACCCCTGACCTTTTAACTACTTCATTGATTACAGGTTAACCAGGGAGACACCTTCAGAGTTAATTGCAGCCCTTAGAGTCCATTGTCCAATTACTTTTGGTCCCTTGAAAAAGAGGAGGCTATGCATTACAGAGCTATAATTCCTAAACCCTTTCTCCGATTTGGATGTGGAAACTCTCATATTGCAGCTGGGAGTGTGCACTTTCAGCCCATATGATATATATAATTGTATTTCTGAACATGTTTTTGTAAACAGCTAAAATAACAAAACTTGTGTCGCTGTCCAAATATTTCTGGCCCTAACTGTATATTCTTGAAAAGCTCTTGAGGAAGTAACAGTTCCACCCCTCGGGGAAATGTGTCAGAATAGATAATGTGTAGAGAGAGTTCAGTTTATATCATATATACTCTATATCATGTGAAGAAAAAAATCAGACATTTCACATATTTAAAATCAGCCTAAAGCAATGCTTAAATGAGATACAAAATAGCAAACACATTGAATAACAAAAGAGTTTGCTTTACAACCAACTTGTAATAAAGCTATTGTGGGCAATATAGATGCATGACATAATGAGAAAATATAAAGTACAACTTGACAGCTATCACAGTTTTATCAGGTTTTATTAGTCATATATGGCAATACAATTTAGAAAACAACATTACATTGACTAAAAATAGAGGAAAACAGAATAAAAAAATCAGATTGAAAAGAATAGTTACACAGATGGGGTATGCTGTGCTGCATTCACAACTGCATATTCATACTCAATACTGCACCACAAAATAAAAAACAATATGTACATCTCCCAGACTGATGCCACACAACAGGATCTCCAAATTCTATCCTGTCAGTTACACCATTAGGAGACTGGCCTTAAAGGGAACCAACCACAAGGATTAAACCAACTGTAAATATGTGCAGCAGGTGATTGACGTGTGCAGCATGATGTCGCTATTTGGGTTAGGCCCCTTTCACATAAGCGTTTTACGCTGATCGTGGCAGTTGCGGTGAAAAAAACGCAACTGCCACGATTACCGCATAATGGTCACACTTGCGGTTCACTTGCGGCAAGCCCCATACAATGTCTATGGGGCTTGCGGTAAGCGTGCGGCAAGTACGGTTTCGGCACTTGCGGCCGCAAACAAAAAAGCGGTCTGCCGCGGTTTTTTTCGTGGCTGCATCTGCCGCAAGTGCCGAAACCACAACTACACCGCACTTGCAGCACCTGCCACAAGCCCCATAGACATTGCATGGGGCTTACCGCAGGTGAACCGCAAGTGCGGCCGTTATGCGGTAATCGCGGCAGTTGCGGTTTTTTCACCACCACTGCCGTGATCAGCGTAAAACGCTGATGTGAAAGCAGCCTTATTTGTGTTTTATTCCTCCCCTGTAGGCTTGTCTGACTGCCTTAAACTGAACCTTCTCCAAGTGAGTCAGGATGAGAGGGAGTGGGGAGGGGGTTTGCCTTATTGCAGAAAGACAAGCCCACAGGGGAGGAATGAAAAACAAATAACCCAAATAGTGATATCATGCTGCACACTTAAGTTCTGAAGAAATAGTGAAGGTTGCCTATGATCAGCAGCCATTGATTGACTACAGGGCCAAAGTTGCCTTAAGGCAGGATGAGCATCTCGCCTAAGGGCATGTACATGCTTTACAAGTGGGCATCAGTTTAATAGGGATAGCCACAATGCCAGTAGAAAACATACAAATCTGAACAGCTGATGCTCCTCCATGACTCTCCGACACTGGGCAGGAGTTGCGGCTGTTTTGCATTATCCGGCTAGGAGCTGCAGACACCATTTCCTTCAAACATTGTATGTGTCACATCGCCATTGGACTCGGTGGCTGGTGTTCCTGCCTCGGCCGCTGGGAGGAGCCGGATTCCTTCGGCTGGTGGCGCCGGTGATAGGAGGGCCTTGTCCTCATATGGAACCGCTCCCGCGACGTCTGCCTCTGTCGCTGAGCGCCGCTGTGTTTCCCCTCTGGGTGGTGTTGGTCGCAGAGGAAAGGGCCCTGCAGAGGTGTCCGTTAGGCGCAGCCTGCGTTCTTCTGTCAGAGGAGGCGTGGGTGGAGCCAGTCATGCATCTCCATCTGGCCTGGATCTAGGGGCGGTCCGGATGAGGTCATCAGGTTGTGAGCTCCAGCCTATGGGAGGTAGCCGTGCCCTTCAAGTACATTGGAGCCTGGCTTGCAGGCCGCCAGACATAGTTTTGGTTCCCCAGTGATAGTGTGTGTTTAGTTTCGTGTCTGACCTTGCCTGGATTTCTGACTCTGCCTCTGCCTATTGATTTTGTACCTCAGCTGCCCTCTTGGTTTTGCCCTTGACCTTTGCCTGGATTTCTGACTCTGCCTCTGCCTATTGATTTTGTACCTCAGCTGCCCTCTTGGTTTTGCCCTTGACCTTTGCCTGGATTTTTGACTCTGCTACTGCCTGACGATTTTGTACCTTCGCTCCCTCTCGGTTTTGACTCGGACATCTGACTTCGTTTTTCGGGTCTTGATTTTCCCTGGCGACCCCCGGCTCTGTTGCTCATATAGGCAGCTACCCCCTGGGCTCCGCTATAATTCCAGATCACTGTATAGGGGTTAAGGGTCTCGGGGTTTCTCGGGGTGCTGCCTACAAGCAGCTCGGCCTCACAGCGGATGGTCGTCACATTATATCTGGCCATACCATTCTTTATATATAGATAGACTATATATAAAGCATTCCTTTTACCTTTTTTTTTTCCCTTTTCCCAATGGTTTTTTTTTTTTTTTCTCTGAGCTGTGTCTGCTGTGATTGCTCCCTCAAAGCACCTGTGTCTAGCTTCTCAGGCCTGTGGAGGAACACTCCCATCATCTCATTCAGACATGCTGTACAAGCCAGAAGCTGGAGTCCTCTGCAGGAACACTGGAGATCAGAAGGCCTCATACCCTGGATGTCAGCACCTGGGGGGCTCTGGCTCTGCCTGCCCGGGTGCACAGGTATTGCCAGCGGATGCTGCCAAAGTTTTATTACCTATTTCTTTATCTTACCTTAAGAAATCTGTGTGTTTAGAGGCTTATGTTGACAGTGGTTCAGAGGGGAATTTCATAGATCTCCCTGTAGCGAGAAATCTTGGTGTACCACTGCTGAGGCTTAATGCCCCCATTAGAACCACTGCAGTTAATGGCACTCCCCTCATCCAGGGTGAAGTGGAATATGTCACTGAGGAAGTGTCAATGCTGGTGGGGTCTTTACATGCTGAAAATGTGTCATTTTTTGCTATCAATAATTTATCATCTGCAGTAATCCTGGGCATGCCATGGTTACGCAAACATAACCCAGTGATAGACTGGCACTTGGGTGACATCGTGCGCTGGAGCCCAAAGTGTCAGGAACACTGTATCTCGCTATCTGTAAACCAAGTGGAGGTCAAGCCTCCTCCCTTTGTACCATATGCCTTTAGAGATTTTGAGGATGTGTTTTCTATTCAGGAATCAGAGAAATTACCCCCTCACAGAAAGTATGATTGCGCCATAGATTTGATACCTGCTTCTCGTCTCCCAAAGGGGAGAATATTTAATCTCTCTGGTCCTGAACGTCAGGCTATGAATGATTACATAGCAGACAGTCTGAGAAAAGGGTATATTAGACCATCCACCTCACCAGTAGGAGCTGGTTTCTTTTTTGTGGGAAAGAAAGATGGCGGCCTCAGACCTTGCATTGATTACCGCGAATTGAACGCGATCACTGTGAAAAACCAGTATCCTCTTCCACTCATCCCTGATCTTTATAATCAGCTGTTGGGAGCCAGGTATTTCACCAAACTGGACCTCAGGGGAGCATATAACCTGGTCCGTATAAAAGAAGGCGATGAGTGGAAGACCGCGTTCAATACGCCTCTCGGCCATTTTGAGTATCTCGTAATGCCGTTCGGGTTAAGTAACGCACCTGCCGTGTTTCAGAATTTTGTCAATGATATTTTCAGAGATATCAGTGGTGTATATGTGGTCGTGTATTTGGACGACATTCTGGTCTTTTCTCCCGGTCTTTGGTCACACGTCCGACATGTCCGTACTGTACTCCAGAGACTCAGAGAGCATTCTCTATTTGCCAAATTAGAGAAATGTGTCTTCATGGAGGAAGAGATAAAATTTTTGGGATATATTATATCGGCTAAAGGTTTTCGCATGGATCCTGCCAAAATTTAACCCATTAAGGAATGGGTACAACCCAAGTCTCTGAAGGCACTGCAGCGATTCTTGGGTTTCGCTAACTATTATCGTAAATTTATTAAAGGGTTTTCAGAGATAGCCAAACCACTCACTGATTTGACGCGTAAAGGGGCGGATGTGGTTAATTGGAAGCCTGAAGCCATTCATGCGTTTTCTAAGTTAAAAGAGTGTTTCTCCGCGGATCCAATATTGGTGCAGCCTGATTTGGACCGCCCTTCATTGTAGAGGTAGATGCCTCTGAAGTTGGAGTGGGAGCGGTGCTGTCACAAGGCACCGCATCTCTCACTCAACTTCGTCCGTGTGCCTTCTTTTCCCGAAAATTTTCCTCTATAGAGATGAATTATGATGTAGGTAATCGGGAATTGTTGGCAATCAAATGGGCCTTCGAGGAATGGCGCCACTTCCTCGAAGGCGCCAAACATAGGATTACCGTAATCACTGATCACAAAAATCTAACCTATTTGGAGTCAGCGAAAAGACTGAATCCTAGACAGGCTAGATGGGCCTTGTTTTTCTCCAGATTCGATTTTGTGATCACTTTCAGACCGGGTACTAAAAATGTGAGGGCTGATGCCCTGTCTCGAAGTTTTTGCCCCTTACAAGTCGAGGACGTGGAACCGACTCCCATTTTAGCCAAGGGGATTATTGTCTCGGCTGTGTCTTTGGATCTTCTGGAAGAGATTCGTAGATCTCCAGAACAGGCCCCTGACACTACTCCTGCCCAGAAACTATTTGTCCCTAGCAAATTCCGCCTCCAAGTTCTTAAAGAATCTCATGATTCCGTCCTCGCAGGGCATCCTGGTATCAATAACACCATCAGACTTGTACCCAGGAGTTTGTGGTGGCCAACCATAGTAAAGGACTGTAAGGAATATGTACTGGCTTGTGAAACCTGTGCTCGCGCTAAGTCTCCCCGCAACCGCCCTGCCGGGTTGCTCCAGTCCTTGCCTACCCTGAGGGTCCTTGGACTCATATCTCCATGGATTTTATTACTGACCTGCCACTCTCAGAAGGGAAGACTTGTATCTGGGTAGTGGTAGACAGATTCAGCAAGCAGTGTCATTTTGTTCCGCTGTCCGGGTTACCTAATTCCAAGACCCTGAGCAAAGTATTCATAAATCATGTTGTGCGATTGCATGGTGTTCCTGTGAATATTGTTTCTGACAGGGGCACCCAGTTCGTTTCTAAGTTTTGGAGGGCATTCTGTAAACGGATTGGAATTGACTATTCCTTTTCTTCTGCCTATCACCCTGAAACCAATGGTCAAACCGAGCGCGCAAATCAAGCTCTCGAACAGTATCTACGTTGTTATGTCTCTGAGCATCAATCTGATTGGGTGGAACATCTGCCACTAGCAGAATTTGCCATGAATAACCAGTACCAGGAGTCCATCAAGACCACCCCTTTCTACTGTAATCATGGGCTGCACCCGCGCTTTTGTTCATTTTCTCCTAGGCTTTCTGACGTCCCTGGGGTAGAAAGGTCCGTAGATCAGTTAAAGACTATCTGGTCTGAAGTGAACAAAAACTTAAAGGGGGCTCAGACTAGGCAGGCGTCTTCTGCTAATAAACGGCGCTCCAAGGGTCCGGACCTGGGAGTTGGGGACAAAGTTTGGTTGTCTACAAAAAATATCAAGCTCAAAGTGCCGTCTGCCAAACTAGGTCCCAGGTTTATTGGTCCGTATGAAATAATTGACGTGATTAACCCTGTAGCCTTTCGTCTGAAGCTCCCTCAATCATTCAAACTGCCCAATGTATTCCATAAATCCCTTCTCAAATTGTACCGATCTCCGATTCGTCCTGTCCGGTCCCCTCCTCCTCCGGTCTTGGTCGGGGGTGCCGTGGAATACGAAGTTCAACGGATCCTTGATTCCCGTTTAGTGAGAGGATCTGTGCAGTATCTGGTACATTGGAAGGGCTATGGTCCGGAGGAGAGGTCCTGGGTGCCTGCCAGTAATATCCATGCCAAGGGTTTGATCAGGAAGTTTCATCTTCTTCATCCCAATAAACCAGGTTTTGTGGGTCCAGAGGCCCCTCGTAGAGGGGGGGGTACTGTCACATCGCCATTGGACTCGGTGGCTGGTGTTCCTGCCTCGGCCGCTGGGAGGAGCCGGATTCCTTCGGCTGGTGGCGCCGGTGATAGGAGGGCCTTGTCCTCATATGGAACACTCCCGCGACGTCTGCCTCTGTCGCTGAGTGCCGCTGTGTTTCCCCTCTGGGTGGTGTTGGTCGCAGAGGAAAGGGCCCTGCAGAGGTGTCCGTTAGGCGCAGCCTACGTTCTTCTGTCAGAGGAGGCGTGGGTGGAGCCAGTCATGCATCTCCATCTGGCCTGGATCTAGGGGCGGTCCGGATGAGGTCATCAGGTTGTGAGCTCCAGCCTATGGGAGGTAGCCGTGCCCTTCAAGTACATTGGAGCCTGGCTTGCAGGCCGCCAGACATAGTTTTGGCTCCCCAGTGATAGTGTGTGTTTAGTTTCGTGTCTGACCTTGCCTGGATTTCTGACTCTGCCTCTGCCTATTGATTTTGTACCTCAGCTGCCCTCTTGGTTTTGCTCTTGACCTTTGCCTGGATTTCTGACTCTGCCTCTGCCTATTGATTTTGTACCTCAGCTGCCCTCTTGGTTTTGCCCTTGACCTTTGCCTGGATTTTTGACTCTGCTACTGCCTGACGATTTTGTACCTTCGCTCCCTCTCGGTTTTGACTCGGACATCTGACTTCGTTTTTCGGGTCTTGATTTTCCCTGGCGACCTCCCCGGCTCTGTTGCTCATATAGGCAGCTACCCCCTGGGCTCCGCTATAATTCCAGATCCCTGTATAGGGGTTAAGGGTCTCGGGGTTTCTCGGGGTGCTGCCTACCAGCAGCTCGGCCTCACAGCGGATGGTCGTCACAGTATGGTAAACTTCTGGCTGTGCTGAGAACTATACTTTGTCCCTCACATGCAAAGGTTTATAAAATATAAACAACAGGTCAGAAGAGTGTACGTGATAACGTTGCAATGACAGGAGGCAGCGGCTCACATTAAGATACACATTCAATAAAATCTCACAAAAAAATATACCACCTTCCCAAAACCAGGTTAGATACCAATGCAGAATGATTGGAGGTAGCACTAATAGATGAAACTAGCAATTTACGTATCAAATTAAACAGGCATCGTGGTCAACACACACATAGATAGTCAGAGCATTTATTATTTGCACCAAGGCCGCTTCCACCAGTTTGACCAGCATGAATCAAATAGCAATTGCAAACATACAGTACATAGGATGAGTCAGTAAGCCAAAAAGGTGTTAAATATTATAAATACTTTTAATTTGGGTACATAATTAAAAAACTTCCACACAGGGGCTCACGTCTTATGCATTTTGGGTGTATACTTTGCACTTAGTCATTCATAATTTAAGATTTTATCTACGACTAAGTGCGCAGTACACGCACAAAAAGCATAAGACTTGTGAGCCCCTGTGTGGGTTTTTCTTAATTATGTACCTAAATAAAAAGTATTTTTAATATTCAGCACCTTTCTGGCCATTGACCCTACCTATATATTTTTGCAATAGCCATTTACTTACTGTGTGCTCAAGGTCCATGGTCTGCGGTTTGTGCAGGATACGGTTTCTAATCCATACACACAACTGATCAGTAAATCATTTTAGAGTTGTAAGTAATAGTTATCCCTACCCATTATCACACACATTGTAATCTACATTGCCTCATATTTTGCAATCCTTTACATGGGGCACACACAAGTTAGTGACTCCTGTGTCAACTAATGTGAAAATTAAAAATAAATATATGCTGTTTGTAAAGGGAAACCTGTCAGTGAGATCAACTCTCATAAGCCATCTATGTGGGCATATAGGTCAAAATGTTACATAAAAATGATAAATATCTGTGATCTAATGTCCTATTCCAGAGAAATCTACATTTTTCTTAATATGTAAATGTTAAGATCTTTGGGCCAGAAACAGGTCTCCAGGAGAATCAGCCTTCAGAGCTTATTTTAAATGAGAGGGTTGCCGCATTACCCATGTGAGACATGTAATGACTGATAGCCTGTTCTCTTGATCTTTTTGCAGTGTGAGATTACAAAGTGCTCAGAGTACTAGAGACATAGAGTGTAACTACATGCACTTCTATATCTTTCATTTCACACAGTGTGAGCGAATGGGCAATACAACAGGTTTGACTGTATTGTGAAGACAGGTGCTAAAAGTGTTTGTAAAGAGACAAAACTCAATGAGCACTACATTGTGTCTGTTAATACATGCCTCACAGAAAGTCTGATCTCTTGATCTCACTGCAGAGCTATGCCTAATTACAACTAAGGCTGGTTTCACATTGCATATTTTTTCCTGTCCGTGGGATCCTACTTTTTGTAGGATCCCACGGACAGGAAAGGACACCACAGGGGGTGACCTATTTCTGTGTCCGGGTCTGTGATTATCACGGATCCAGACACAGAATGAGCTGTGCAGGGTAATTTCACTTCTGCAATGTATATATACATTGCAGAAGTGAAATTTAAGCGAAAGCAGAGGTTAAAAAAAAATAAAAAATCGATACTAATGTGTCCTGCTATCCCCCGATGTGCGGTATCTAGCTCTGGATGCTGAAAGGACCTGGCTGGGCGGGGCTACCCGCTCAGTGTCACCGGTCACATGACTGCTTACCGCGGTAACTGGTCATGTGATTGTGCCATCATGCCAGGTCCTGTACATCCGCAGATGCCACACATCGGGGGATTGCTGGACAGGTGAGGATCGATTTCTTTGATTTTTAATCCCTGCTTTCACTTAAATTTCACTTCCGCAATATATATATATATACATTGCGGAAGTGACATTAGATGGTTAGGAGCGATTATAATGTACTGAGCCAGGTCCTGTACATCCGCAGATGCCACACATCGGGGGATTGCTGGACAGGTGAGGATCGATTTCTTTGATTTTTAATCCCTGCTTTCACTTAAATTTCACTTCCGCAATATATATATATATACATTGCGGAAGTGACATTAGATGGTTAGGAGCGATTATAATGTACTGAGCATGCTCAGTACATTAAAATCGGGTCCGAGAAATTATCCAATGTTTTCTCGGACCCGTGCTCCATAGGCCCCCATGTTATGGGCCACGGATCATGTCGGATCCAATTCAGTCCGATTTGATCCGCTGTGCCCAAAATTGGAGCAGTCTCCGATTTTGGGTACAGCAAAAAATCGGACCGAACCAGATCCGACACAAATCAGATGGCAATGTGGCCAAATCTGATGTGATCTGTGGCCCATAGGATAACATGGGGGTCAAATCTGATCCGTTCCTGTCCATGGGGTCCTACAAAATGTAGGATCCCACGGACAGGAAAAAATATGCAGTGTGAAACCAGCCTAACACTTCTTCAGCTTCGATCTCATATTCAGTGTGTGGGGGGAAGTACAGCAGAGCTGACAGAACTGTGAGAGGAGAGGTACAACTTCCGGTGTGTGTGTATTGAGTTAACGTTCTGCTATATAACGTTTCCCCCCAAACTGCCTGCCTGAGACATGGAAGCTGAAGAAGTATTACTTTTATTTAATTAATTTATTTCATTGATCATTGTGGTTGTCACTCACACATATAAAATCAATATTAGAAGAAGATCATAATGTAAATTGCTGATTAGCGATCATTACATTGCGACAGTGAACATCGTGCACCATGTTCTCACCAACAGAAAAACCTATTTAGAATTTTAGCTTCCACTACTCATTAATTTCTGAAAACATTGTTCAATGTGCAAATGATCTCCATATATATTACACAAATATTAAATATGGGAATTTTTTGACTCTCATAAATCATGTAATGTATGATGAACAAGTAATCATACAGTTGCTCAACCCCTTCACTTTACCCAATTATTGTGAACAATGGGTCGTTAACATAATCACCAATGACTAATCTAATCCTACAATGCACAAGCAGAGTGGAAGGAACTTCCCCAAGTAGGAGCTGAGGGCAGCACTGGTGGATCATGTACACTGTGTGCAGAATTATTAGGCAAGTTGTATTTTAAAGGATTATTTTTAATATTGATCAACAACTATGTTCTCAATCAACCCAAAAGATTCACATATCAAAGCTTAATATTTTTGGAAGTTGGAGTGGTCTTGTTTTTAGATTTGACTATCTTAGGAGGATATCTGTTTGTGCAGGTAACTATTACTGTGCAGAATTATTAGGCAACTTAATAAAAACCAAATATATTCCAATCTCACTTGTTTATTTTCACCAGGTAAACTAATATAACTGCACAAAATTTAGAAATAAACAGTTCTGCCATGCAAAAACAAAACCCCAATAATTAGTGACCAATATAGCCACCTTTCTTTATGATGACACTCAACAGCCTCCATCCATAGATTCTGTCAGTTGCTTGATCGGTTTACGATCAACATTGCGTGCAGCAGCCACCACAGCCTCCCAGACACTGTTCCCAGAGGTGTACTACTTTCCCTCCCTGTAGATCTCACATTTTAAGAAGGACCACAGGTTCTCTATGGGGTTCAGATCAGGTCAACAAGGGGGCCATGTCATTATTTTTTATTCTTTTAGACCTTTACTGGCCAGCCACGCTGTGGAGTAGTTGGATGCATGTGATGGAGCATTGTCCTGCATGAAAATCATGTTTTTCTTGAACGATACAGACTTTTTCCTGTACCACTGCTTGAAGAAGTTGTCTTCCAGAAACTGGCAGTAGGTCTGGGAATTGAGCTTCACTCCATCCTCAACCCGAAAAGGTCCCACAAGCTCATCTTTGATGACACTAGCCCATACCAGTACCATACCTCCACCTTGCTGGCATCTGAGTCGGAGTGAAGCTCTCTGCCCTTTATTGATCCAGCCTCTGGCCCATCAAGAGTCACTCTCATTTCATCAGTCCATAAAACCTTTGAAAAATCAGCCTTAAGATATTTCTTGGCCCAGTCTTGACATTTTATCTTATGTTTCTTGTTCAAAGGTGGTCGTTTTTCAGCCTTCCTTACCTTTGCCATGTCCCTGAGTATAGCACACAATGTGCTTTTTGATACTCCAGTAACATTGCAGGTCTGAAATATGGCAAAACTGGTGGCAAATGGCATCTTGGCAGCTTCACGCTTGATTTTCCTCAATTCATGGGAAGTTATTTTGCGCCTTTTTTGCCTAACACGCTTCTTGCAACCCTGTTGGCTATTTGCCATGCAACGCTTGATTGTTCGTGATCACGCTTCAAACGTTTGGCGATTTCAAGACTGCTGCATGCAAAAATGCATGTCATTTTACAGAAAACGCAAAACGCATGCGTTTTACAAACACAGCCCAAAACGTTGCTGATTTTTGTAAATTTTCATTAACTTTCAGATTTTTTAGAAAAAAAATGCAAAACACTTCATTGTAAATTCACCACTAACATAAGGTACAATGTTTCAAAAATAAATAATCTCGGAGTCACTGGAAATGTAATAGCATTTTACATTTATTACCAGATAAAGTGACACATGTCAGTTTATAGTTTTTTGGCCTGGTCAGGAAGGTGAAAACTGGTTATAGCGAGAAGGGGTTAAGAGTATGGTAAAAAAAAGATGACCCCTGCAGCCACTCCTTTGTCTTAAACACTTTAAGTGACTAAAGGCCCCATTACACATAACGATGTCCGAGCGACCCGACCAACGATCGGGTTGCTGGGACATTGTTATCTGATTGCTGGTGAGCTGTCACACAGGCAGACTCACCAGCGATCAGCGAGAACGCTGGTATCAAGGGTAAGCAGAGCACTGTGCTTAGTTACCCGATGTTTACCCTGGTTACCAGCTCCCAGCGTGTGCTGTGTGGTGCTCATTGATCGTTGGTCTCCTGCTGTCACACACGTCAATGCTGGCCGCCCAGCGGGAGACCAACGATCAAAAATGGTCCTGGTCGTTTACCAACGATCAACGATGAACGACCTCATCGTTGGTCATTGAAAGTATCACAAGCAGTAAAGCCCACCTCATTCTCCACAGTATATGGAGAATAGAGTTAGGGAAATATAATAGGATTACCAATAGAAACTATCGCATGTATTAATGTTTAAAGAGAAGAAGAAAAGAGTGACCATAGGGTATAATGAAAATATATATATTTTATTAGAGACGTGCTTACACAGGTTAAAAAGGAAGGGTGGAAGAAGGAACATACAATATAAATCCAACCACATGTACGGTTTCACATACCAGGTATATCAATAAAAAGAGGTCAAAAAGTGCAAGTGCCCAAGTATACGAATCAATGTCATATAAGGATAAAAGTTACAGTGGACAGCCTAATAAGCCTTTCCCTGCAATACACAGCTATATGTAAGGATAGCTATAAATATCAAAGAGATCCTGTGTAGAACATGTTCTTATGTCTATATATAGCACCCTGTACGGAGCAGCTATTTACTCACATAGCATATATGAAAAATACAGACGCTATGCATATATATAGAGAAAGACAGGAGGACACGTGATAGTATATAGCCTATAAAAGACTTATCACACAACATTAAATGATAAATATCCATTTACAATATAAACATACATAGGTTTAGATATGGTTATAGAGATAAGGTCCTACCGTCATATCACTAAATATGCACTTATGCCCGTATTTATAAATATGTCTCCTCTTATACAGAGTATCTATGGGCACATACAGCACATGTAAAAAGCACAGGTAGTATGCATATAATATACCAACATATGTAGGGAAGGCCAAGGACCATTATATAGTGTATATAACCATTATAGACAAGAGAGATTAAGCCTATAGTGGACCTCTATACAAGGGAGCCCAAGAGAGCAGGGAAAACCTAGGCACAAAGCACTATGAGAACCTTATTTACCTTATTAAGCCTGGACTGAACCGAGCGCTCGGTTCATATTGTATGTTCCTTCTTCCACCCTTCCTTTTTTACCTGTGTAAGCACGTCTCTAATAAAATATATATATTTTCATTATACCCTATGGTCGCTCTTTTCTTCTTCTCTTTAATCGTTGGTCATTGGTAAACATCACACGCAACGATGTAATTTCGACGTCGCTGCAACATCACAAAGCAGGTGATGCTGCAACAATATTGTTAATGATATTGTTGCGTGTAACGGGGCCTGTATTCAATCTTTGGAAATTGATAAAATAAAACAACAACAGTTTAACTGTTCTTAGGATAGATAGTCCATCAATATTAGTTTAGTGCTGCTGATGCATCTCTCACGGCATCCAGCAATCAGTCTGAACACCGGAGCTTTATTATTGTTTACATCGGAATTTACTGTACGCTAGTTGAACCCTGTATACACAATACTTTTATGATGGCTATTCTTGATATTGAAGGTTTGTCTTATTCTGTAAGTTGTTGTGGGGAGTTTTAGAGAGTTGGGTCCTCACTGTCGTAACATTAATAGCCTATCATAAATACAGTATATATGTGGGAAATAATGTGAAATGTGTAGAGTTATGAAGTAAAAGAAAAGCGCATAAAGAATACTGTGTGAATGTAAATATAGAGTGTAAGTGTAATGTGAAAGAACTAAATGTGAAATAAATAATAATGATACAACGTAATGACGTTAGCCTGCTCTATGAAGCATCAGCAGTGAGGGAATTAGTGTAAGGCAAGTGTTCTGCAAATCATAAATCAAATATGAAATTGTTGTAATTCTTGGGAAACCATAAATTTCAGGATATTTGACTCAAACTCAACCCTCAGCAGATCGTCTGCCTATCTCTAATTATGATGACGCGTTTCCATAATCTTCAAACTTAAAAAAAAAAAGATCCAGTTGTTATCTGTTTTTCAAGCTTGACAAAAAGTTGTACAGACTATGGCACGAATTTTGGCATTTTATTACTCTTAGTTTGCACTTAACTCAGTGTTTCTCAACTCCGGTCCTCAAGAGCCACCAAAAGTGCATGTTTTCAGGATTTCTTTAGTATTGCAAAGAGGAAGTGATCCCAGACAAACATTGGTGGCACTCCACGGAGACACTACACTTGAAATATGATGGATAGAATTATCTTTATTGTGATTAAAAAAAACTACATACAGTGTGTTTTGGCTATTTTTCTGTTATAGCCTTCTTCAAGCATCAGCTGAAATGTGTTGTATGGAGTTATTTTAATCACAATAAATATACTTCTATTCCTCATATTTCAAGCTTGGAATTTCCAGGAAGCGTCACCGGCTTTTTGTCTGGGATCACTTTCTTTATGTTCAATTCCTACCGGAGCCCCATCAGAGGAGTTAACGGTAGTTTCCAAGGCGAGCTGTATACTACCATATCAGAGAAAGGCATCATACTGAAGAGCCAGTCTCAGTTTTTAAAGTGAGTTTTCAAGTTTTCATTCTGAAGAGGTGAGTCCATATATATGCACATTTTTCTTAATTTATAGAAAAGTTGCTACTCTTAGGCACTGCACCGGTCTCCTTTTATTTCCTCTGTTTAGAGGTTTATCTGTCTATTAGTATTACACAGGTGATAATTAAATTACCTGCGCAGGTGATGATTCCAACAACTGTGCAATACTAAGGAAATCCTGAACACATGCACTGTTGGTGGGACTTGAGGACTGGAGTTGAGAAATACTGACTTAACTGCTATTAACATGTAAGATAAGAAAGGAGAGGCATACCCACGAAAAATAACCCATGGTCTAGTGGGGAAAACTGTTGTGAGATGAGGGGGTTGGCCGCTCATCTTATTGGGTTGTGCACCCTTGCCCCACCTTGGGAACTGGAGACCTGCAGGGCTGCTTTGAATTGCTTCTCTGTCACCGCTTCCAGGTTTGGTAACGAGCTATGGGGTTGCTGGTTACCTGACGCCCGCGTCACCCAATGACGCCATGGCAGGTCCTAGAAGGCTGGAGAGAGCTCACTGACTGCTCTCATCCGCTCCAGCCAGAATCCCACGGAGAGAAACAATGAATTTTGGAATAAATGAAGTTGTGGTCAGTTGGGAGGGCTAGGAGTAATGGAGACTCTCAAAGGGAAGAATTTACAGACATGTTTATTAATTATTCACTCACTACGTGTTTCGACAGCGGCCTGCTGTCTTCCTCAGTACCTGAGTGAACTTGTGAACTGAGTGAATAATTAATAAACATGTCTGTAATTTCTTCCCTTTGAGAGTCTCCATATCTCCTAACGCTCCCAACTGACCACAACTTCATTTATTCCACAATGAACTGCTATTAATGCACACATTGTATGTTCAGTATATTATCCCCCTCAGCTATTATTGATTCATTTTCAAAGTTTACTTTAAAAAAATAAACTAAACTTTACCTGTGTATAATTGTAAAGATCAAGTTTATTCAAATTCAATTGCTTTTCTATTTACTACTTTTATGTTTTGATTTGAAATTAACAAATCTTTCAAAATGAACTCCTTCAATGATTCTCCAAACTGTTCATCTCTGCAAATCTTTAATTTGGTGAATTAATTCTATCTTCTTTATTCAAAAGCAAATGAAAATGATGTGTCTACAGTGAGTCTTTAAAATGCAAAATGCTCCTATTTACTATAATTCTAAAATCTGGCTGATGAACTCTATTATCTCCAAATCTGATCCTTCACTTGTATCATTTGATTTCTGGTCAATATAAATCGTCAATAAAATTATAAATTTAAACACTTTATTGTTTAAATATTTAAACACTTAAATGTCTAGTACATGATTATTCTTTTTATGTATTTTATGCATGTATACGGTAATTATGGATTTTTTTCTTGTTGAGTTTTCTATCGTGTGTATGTTCTCAAATTTTTTTTTTCGTCAAAACGTTTTTCTTATTCCTAATTTGTTTTAACCTCATCGATACTGGAAATATTGCAAAAAGGCTGACTTCAAATATAGCAGTGGAAAAAATATATTTATGGGTATTTTTACCCTTTGCTTGTTTAGAGATATGACTTTTTGGATGGCCATTTTTCAATGGCTACATTTGAATTTCCTTTCAATATGTGATTTAATGGAAAATTCCTCTAACTGCATAGTAAACGTGCCATAATTCAACTGTTCTCTCATATTTGACTAGAATTGAGATTTGCAATGAATATGCTGGAGTCAATGAGCCTTATAATGTTTTGGAGTCTCCAAATCACAGAGCATGATACATATAAGGTGAAATAAATGTCTTAACTAGTTGCTCACTTGTTCCACAATTACTGCCCCCCATCCAGTCCTCTGTGCAGCTCCTTTTGTCCTCTTCTTTACTTTTCCACTATAATTTGTCCTCCTTCTCCATCTTCAGTCTGCACTGATGCTTCCACTCTGAGAGTTCCATCACTCAAGTAGGCTTCTAACATCCCAACTTACATTGAGGCATCACGACATTTAACACCCAAGGCGATGATTAGATATGTTGTGATGTCAAGGCATATGTTGAGATATCAAAAGCCTACTTGCACCAGAAGCACCACTGTAGAGGAGAGATAGAAGAAGGCTAAGCTCACATGGGCTCATAAGGAGGAGATCATGGAGAGCTGCATGAATGAATGAACAGGAGGCTCTGGCAAAGGTACACGTGAACAACAAGTTGAATATTATATTTTTTTACTCTTTTCATGGCCCTTTACAATTTAGTTACACGTAGGCCACTGCCATTTAACAAAAGCGTCATAAAGTGCATAAGATGCAGATTCAGGGAAATCCAAACTTTATTTAGGCATCACGGTGAGTTAATTTAGCCTCTTACCAATTCACTCAGCTCTAATTCCTTTTAGAGTAATGGAAGATATTTTGGGTTTCATTTATCTTAACTTTTATGCCTGAAAACTGGAGTTAAACTTTGGAACAGTCTCCAATTTTTTTGTTCAACAGAAAGTTATGCAAAAATGTTTTAAAAAATTGCACCGCTTGTCATTTTAAGCCCCTTTGAATCAGCTCTTCCTAAATTGGCACAGCAGGCATGGACTAGGGTGAGGCTTTGCTTCCCCTCTCTCAAATATAAAAAATGTTGCCAATTTGAAATCCAGAAATTTTAGTCCAGTCCCTGGAGTAGCATTTCTAACATTAGGAGGAAATATGCCAAATTCATTAAGTAGCGTGCACCTCTCAATAATATTAGCGCCATGTTCTCGATCAAGACTGGTGTAGTATGAGGTTGCACTACGCCGGTCTAAATGAACTGAAATGTCAGTAGTATGGCATGCAGCCATTCTTCTGGGTA
Organism: Allobates femoralis; assembly: GCA_033576535.1. Lineage (NCBI taxonomy): Eukaryota > Metazoa > Chordata > Amphibia > Anura > Aromobatidae > Allobates > Allobates femoralis. The sequence goes on along the minus strand of JARQOC010000003.1, from coordinate 84,360,941 downwards.
TGCTATCGGGAAAAGAGCCATTCTATTGGATATTCTGGGGACATTTATGTACGTATACTGTAGTGATATAATATGAGATTTAGTCATAAGCCGTTTCCCAATATTTCCATCAATAGCTGCACCGTAGACACAATTGTCACCAGTCCCTGTGAGAAACCAATGTGCACAGTACAGGAAATCTGGCACCCATAGGTCTCCGTCATCTTTTCAGTTTCCAATAGTCCTCCAGGGAAATTATTATTTTAGTTGTTAGTAAGTTGAAAATAAGAAAATTGCTTCAACTTTTGCAATGCCCATTCATTACCTAAGAAATAATTTACAAACTGCTTGATTGAACTCTCTGATGGAATAGCATTAAGCTGATATATCACATTTTAGTGTAGGGAATGTATTTTCACGCACAGTTCTATCCAGGTATGATGATCACTTTCCCCAAGGTTTCCCAAATGGTGTTACCTTCATGTACTGCCTTGAAGTCATTAATATGTATCAACTATTTTACTTTACAATTCCTTCTTATTGTGTCCTCGGGGCGACATGCCAGGAGTTCTTTTAAATTGCAGTGTGTCTCCTAGAATCAAATGATCTAAGTGCAGTCTCTGTTCTCATTACCCAAAGATATGTACTGTGTACAGTGTATAGAGCAGGTAATCAGGTGGTGTAGATTAAGATCTGTAGGTACTTGGTGTTAGGCATGACAAATGGCTCATTACAGTTCTGTATCTTTCAGGTTATTGATGGGCATTTTAGTGATAAATGTTGGCATTTTCATTGAGAGTAGTAACTACCTCTTTCTAGGACAAATAACCTAGGACATTTCTGGTAGTATGTGTTATATTAGCAACACCCTTTTCTTTTTTTTAAGCAAAATAGCTTTTTATGTTTGAAGGACAATCTTCAGGTATAACAAACACCAAAAGGTAGATTTTTATTATATTATACTTTGTAAAAATATTATGGTTATTGTGCTGCCTCTATATCCAACAGTTTTTTTCAGATCACTTTCAAAGGTTTTAGAAATAATGTATGGAAATTATGTTTTTCTTGGAACATATTTCTATATAGTCATGGAAAATGCACACATTTTTAATGCAAAAGCTATTACTGCATTTATTACTTTGCCCCATAAATATTCAAGGAAACATATCCTCGGACTAGACTTCCGATGCATTGGCCATAGATGAAACAGTGCCCCAGTGTCTCACCTCTAAGAAAAATAAAGAAATATTTGCATGCCTTCATAAATAAGGCAAAGAAGGTAATATTGTTGCGCCACTCTGTAATTGTCATCGGAAGCAGGTTATTTGAATGGGAACCTCACCTGTGCTTGTTGTGCTGTCTGCACAACAAGAATTAGTGCATGGATGTTTATCTCCCTGTGTCCTCGGCTAATGAGCGGCTGTGGATTGTGAAGATTTTGCTGCGTCCTTAATCCTAGCACCTCACATGTGAGTCGTCACGTGGTGGGTCCGTGGGCGTGTTCAGGACGTCATCCAAGGTCCTATTGCCCGGAGCTGCTCCATACCTCACTCAGCGTAGCGGAGGAACGAATGTATTTCAAAAGAGTAATAGGTATTTGTGCGAGCGCTGGGGAATCAACCGGCACCAAGGCTATTATGAATAGTTACCTCTCGGCTTTATTTGTACAATAAAAAGGCAGGGTCCTTTAGGCCACAACGCGTTTCTACGCTCTCCAAGCGTCTTCCTCAAGTGGAGAGCGTAGAAACGCGTTGTGGCCTAAAGGACCCTGCCTTTTTATTGTACAAATAAAGCCGAGAGGTAACTATTCATAATAGCCTTGGTGCCGGTTGATTCCCCAGCGCTCACACAAATACCTATTACTCTTTTGAAATACATTCATAAATAAGGAACATTTTAAGAATGAATTCTTCAGTGATAGGATATTTCTTTGTATTACAAAAGAGATGTAAAAATATGTTTTGCTACTTAAGTGCCATTTCAGCATTTTATACTAAAATACATGATGGGTCTGTCAAAAAGACAGTTGGAGATTTCACAAAGATAGCCCACCGCTGCCACCAAATTGTCATGAACAGCACTCTGCTGCCTTCAATCATCAGGACAATAAGTAATTGACTGACAATTAATGAATGAAGTTACAGCTGCTTTTTTCCCTGGTGCCGGTGGCAAACTGGGTAATAAAGGGGTTAATGCCAGCTATGTATTGCCAGCTGGCACTAAGCCCATGGTTCTTAACATCAGTCTAATTTTAGACCCAGTCATTAGGACCCTCTATGAAAATAGTAAATATTACACACAGAGAGAAATAATTTATTTGGACAAAGAACAAAAAGACATCTCTCATAGCATCTTTATTATTCCCACAGAAACCGTCAATGATCGTCTGCAATGTCCTCTCATGGCAGGACTGGAAACTTAATGATTTTCAGCTTTGAATGTGAGTGGGGTGACATCAAAGTCTGGGTCACCTGAGTTCAGCTACAGCTGTGAACTCAGGTGACTTTTCCTGCATCCCACGCTCACTGTGCAACCTGAAACAAGTGAGTTTCCAATTAGTCTGTGAGCGGGGAGGCACAGGAAAGTTCACCTCAGGACAGAGCTCAGCTGCCACACTCAAGCTGACCCGAGTGGAACCTGCATATGGCACATATATGGCACATGCCTGCTGACTCCAGATCTTGCTCAATCTGAAGCCGGACAACTACAGCCAATAGTCACCCACAATGTGCCAGACAGGAAATATATGCAGCTGGGTGTGAGAGACGGGGATGAAAACAGCGCTTACAAATTAGGTTATCATGACCACTGAAGGAAGGCAGCCCTTACAGACTAGTCTGTGGCGAATATACATGACAAAGTATACATTTATTAATGCTTTTTTTCAACTGCAAAGTTACTTATTTAGCTGTTTTTTATCACTTGAGAAAGACGCCTTTTGCGTTGAAACGCGTTGTGGAGACTGGATCCCATATCGATATAATAAAACCTAAAGGTAATTTATGCTATTGCAGTGTCCGGGTCTCCCTGAGCGCTGGTTCATATCATTTCTGTTTTCTGCCACACATCTTCTTCCCTATGGGAAGCGTGATATACTGCAGCTCGGGACCCAGGACCTCACAGACCTAACACCAGCACCCTCCCAGAGCGGTCACGTGAACCGGACACCGGCGGTTCATTTGCACCACCTTGATTACTTAGCCAGCCTGAACACCAGCGGACGTGTCCACAGCTCTGCAACCTGTTGTGCGGTCGGCACAACAGGATCAGGTGAGCAAGGAACATTGTCACCTAACTTTCCAATTGATGATACAGTGTGGCGCAACTTTTTCTTTTTGTTTACTTATTTAGCTAAGACAGAGATGCTTAGGAAAGTACTATGAAGCTACAGGTACGGACAGTGATAGCGTGGGGGCATTAACTAGCTGACAGGTTCCTCTGATTAGTGGGGTTCTCTCTCTTCTGTACCGTGTAATATTTTATGCTCAGCAAGGTCTTTACTCCGTAACCTTTAAGGTGTAAGCCCTTAAGGTCAGCAAGGTTCTCTCTCTCTCTTCCCTGTGTGTATTTCATGAGCAGTTATAAGCATTACATTCTTTAAGCCTGTGCAAATTTATTAACTGCAAATAACTTTTTGGGGAAAAAGTCAGGGAAGTCAGTGGATCCCAATTAAAAAGATCCACTAATCTGTAGCATTTTCTAAACAGCCCATATACTATATATTACATAGCACGTTCTAGTAAGATCAATGATCCATTTCTTTGTTTCTTTCTCTGACATGACATATGATAAGTAAATAGCTCTTATGTACATCACAGAACATACATTGTTACTAAATCCATGACTGTAATTCTCTATTGCTACTTAGTCAGTGGCGTAACTTCAGGCCATGGGGCCCCGATGCGAAAGCTCCAACGGGGCCCCCAATTATTGCAAATCTTTAATAGTATTAGTCTTTGTCTATGGGCCAAAGGGACTTTTGGGGCCCCCCTAGGCTGCAGGGCCCGGGTGCGATCGCAACCCCTGCACCTGTTGTAGTTACGCCCCTGTACTTAGTAAAGGAAGGTCATTTATTCCTGTGGACTTCTAATGTAGTCTTAAAGGAATAGAATAACTCATTTTTTTATAATAAGTGCTTTTTCGTGTGCTTATTTATGAGCAAGGATCTTCAGAGTTTTACAAGTAGGCAGAAGAAATGGGTTTTGACACAACACTACATTTGCCTTCATTAAAGCCACTGAATAATGTATTAAATAATAAAACATTCTTAATAATATAATATCTAGCTGTCATATAGCTGCACATCAAAGCAATTAGACATCACAAGCCGTCTTGATTGGCTCTTGTCCATGGAATGTATTCTCCGAGCAGAATTCCACTGATTGCAATCAGATATGGCAAAAATAATGAGCGGAAAGTATTATTAGAGCATTGATACACCTACCATGAGCAAGTCATTGTAACTAAGAGGGTATACAATTCAACTGTTGTATAAGTACATTTTAACTGAGCTTAATGTATATGGGATATGGAAGGGAAGAAAAAGAATAATAAAATATATGCAAAACAAATGTAGATTAAGTTTGGTCCAGGACCTACCAATTGATAACCCATCCCTATAGGTCATCAATATTTAATTGTCGATTCCGATGTTGATCTTAGTGTTTTTTGGTATTTTACAGAGCTGTCCAATTTGTAAGAAGCCCCTGTCAAGTGCCTTTGTTATGTTTTACAGCCAGAACTTCCTTCCAGCTCTCCCTTGGTGCCTCTAGACTACATTTCTCAAGAAGCAGATCTGTATCTGCCTTACAGCTTCCTATAATTTTTCCTTTATCAACATTTTTTATCTTTTATTTTTATTTTTATTTTTTTTGTTACTTACCACAGTTTTATATTGGTTTTAACATGCAAAAAAATAAAAGTGATTTTAGTCATGTAGCACCTGTTTTTCTAACTACTATCACGTTTCCCAAGAGGCAGAGCTCTATCAGCATTTTTTACCCATTTCAGTACATGGAAAGAAAAGCAAGTAAAAAAAAGGTATCAAAAACATAAGTGCATATTTTATGCTGCATTTTTCCTGGCAAAAAACAAGATTTTTGTGTAGAATTGTCTGCAGCTAATACTTGATGTCTGCATGTGCACACCCTTATGAAGGATGAATCACAACTCACACAATCTGTCCCTCTAAGAGTCTTATCACTCCTTTTTCTTCTCCTATTGTGTGCCCTTATGACATTTCCCCTAAAATCAATAGTGTTATAGGCACTAATGTTTCAGGTCCTGCCACTTGAACCACTCGGGCTTAGTGTGAATGAGCAAGAAGTCATATCATGTCTTCATTTATTGTAATGTATGATGGGAGAACCCGAAACTGTACAGTTCAGAGTCCATACCGCACACCCAGTATTCGATTACGGACTTCTCGAGGATGTTCAGGTCCAGTCCGGTGTTGAACTGGACTTTTTCTAATTATAATGTAATCTGTCAGGACCATTCCATCTGAGCAAAGTCACAAATTGATCAGATTACTTTTTTGTAGGGCAGCCTGCATTAATCTTGTAGCTTCTGTTCTTCTTCCCTTCACAAATCCCCATTTACTTAAAACTCGTTAAAGTGCACAGATCATGCCCCCATTATATCACTGTTGAGAAGTAATACATGACCTGCAAGTGTCTTTAAATTTGTTCAAAACTCTCCACGTGGAGAACCATTACCCCATAGAGATTCTCTGTCAGAGGCCTCTCATTCAGCCAAATCAGACCTCCGGCTTTGCACTGATGAGTGGAAAATACCCAAAACACAAGTATGCAAGTTGAGTATCTGGTTTTGCTTTTTATCCTAACTCATGTGGCAAAGTGCATTACATAAAAGGGTTGACCTTGACTTATAGGTTTTCTACATGCAGTTTGCAAATTGTCACTTCAGTGATGAATGGAGAAGCTCTAATGCCACCCAATAAGGATAGCAATCCTTGTAGTCATAATCGACTCTTTAATAAGCCTTTTAATATAACTTAGGACTTGTGCCAGATCAGAACCCCAAACTGCAGACGCTGCATTTCGGGGGGATTGCCCCTCATCAGTGCAGTGTGTGGGAGTTATGATCTGGCTGTGTGAGAAGCTGCTGCTATGCCCCCCCCTCCCGTTCAACCAGATGGTGCCTGAGAACCGACTGTGTACTGTAACACCTACCCGGTACCAGTAAAGACCTCTTGAGTTGAATCGGTGTCTGTCCTCCTTCCCGCCGGCGCCTGGAGGGCCTCAGCATCATTGGAGGGTTAATAACTACAACTCCCCTCATCCATCCCCACTGCCTTGAGGTAAAGCTCCACCTGTGGGGAGCTGGACCACACTGAGCTGCACCCATCATCACCTCAGCGGCCGGTCTGCAGCAGCGGTATCCAAATTACCGGGATCCACAGGTGGCATCACGTATCTTTATTCCTGCAAATATTTCCCCATCTAACAAATGACAGCCAGGGCACAAAACCATTAACCCGACCACCCGTGACTCCCCAGGTAAATCTATCAAACCCAGGCCCGATATCCAAGTACCCCTTGCCGTGGGCTCATCAGTGACACTAGAGTTCAAGTCCTCATCTTCTCTGAAAAGTCTGTTTGTATATTACCATATAGATCACACTGCTCCAAGACCTGCAGGCAACAGTTCAAAGTTCAAAGCACAGATAGGAAATATCTGTTCTTTGAGGTTGTAACAGACTGTAGCATGAAGTAAGGAACTGGTGGTCATATGACCAGACCAGAATTTTAACAAGAAGAAAGAACGTTTTTAACAAAAATGTCTTCATAAGTGTTAGAATCATACAGCATTAATAATCTCTTTGCCTGGCAAACCCCTTTTATCAAGTTGTAGGAGAACCTGGATGCCTTTCAAGTTATCTATTATATGTTATGGACATTTGATTTCTGAAAAAGCAATGGTAAATTCTCAGAACTAGTCTGATGGCCTGGTCTCTCCTTCTGTTCTTGTGTGTGTCTTGTGTTGCTTATGTTTATTGTACTTGTCTATATATGCCCCTTTTCACATGTAAGCAGGATAATAAATTGGCGGTCTTGTAGAAGCGCTACTAAGGCTCAGGCACCAGGAAGATAATGTTTATAAATCGCAACCTTTATCTTCCCCTCACAGCGCCACAACATGTTTCAACTGCTCAAGGCAGTCTTCTTCAGGTAGTGAGGAAGACTGCCTTGAGCAGTTGAAACATTGTTGTGGCACTGTGAGGGGAAAATAAAGGTTGTGATTTATAAACATTATCTTCCTGGTGCCTGAGCCTTAGTAGCGCTTCTACAAGACCGCCAATTTATTATCCTGCAAACATTCATTCCCTCTGAGGGATCAGCGGCTGTAGCAGCACAGCGAGGGCACAGCGGTAAAGGACCTGGCGTTCCCTAGATTATAAGCAGTGACACACATTCGGGACCGGCGCCACGTGATCGGAAAAGTCCTATACGGACAGCTGGGGATCAGCGAGGACGAAGGAGGTCCCCCGTATATCAGAGGCTATTACAGGTGAGTGGCCACCTGTAATAACGCCATATTATCTTAGCTATAGGGATCCTACACATGTGCCCCATCTCCCTTTTTTTCTTACCTTTTCACATGTAAGGCACAATGGAAAAAATGATGCTATAATTATAAATAATAATAATTGCCATATTTGGGAAGAGTAGTTTTCTCTATTATGGGGCCAGTAGCATCTAATTGAAATCTAAAGGGATCTGTTAAAGGGATCTAACAGATGGGATTAGCACTGCCTGATTCTGCATTTACAGAAGCTATTACAGTGCCTTCTTTTTGGCTGTACTATGATGTCTTAGCTGTGAGACCATGTGATCATTATCTGATGATTGTAGAGAACAGTATAAATCCAGTGGATACTGCAAAGGTCTATAGTCCGTAATAAAAGTAAATTCTTTATTTCATTGTTTTAATTTCCTATATCAAGTACACACTGACAGTAGCTGCGAATAATCTGAGGTATGACAACACATTTTGCGGAGGCTGGCAAATGCGTTTTCGCATCTGAGACTGTTCACAGCTACTGTCAGTCTGTACTTGATGTAAAAATGTAAAGCATTGAAATAAAGAATTTACTTTTATTATGGTCTCTGGACCTCTGGAATATTCACTGGATTTACACTGTTCTTCGCAACCTTCATTTGCCTGGTCAACTTCCACCTTTTAACTTGTGGTTACTCCTGGACATCAAGTATCACAATCCAAACAAGAAGCAGAGGTCAGCTGGCTTTTGTTCTTCATTTATTTGTCTGTCTGAGTATTATTATTATTTATTATTATAGCGCCATTTATTCCATTATGCTTTACATGGGAAAAGGGGCATACAGTAGACAAGTATAGTAAACATGAGCAGTACAAGGCACACACAGGCAAAGGAATTGAGAGGACCCTGCCCGCGAGGGCTCACAACCTTACCATCCATGCCAGTCTACAAGGGATGGGTGAGGATACACTACGAGAGGAGAGAGGACCCTGCCCATGAGGGATCACAGTCTAAAAGCGATGGGTGAGGATACATTAGGAGAGGTTAGAGCTGGACTGAGGGCTACCCCAGGTAGACTTGTTGGAAGAGTTGGATCTTCAGGTTCTTTTTGAAGTTTTCCAGGGTAGGTGAGAGTCTGATGTGTTGGGGCAGAGAGTTTCAGAGTATGGGGGATGAATGGGAGAAATCTTTTATGCAATTTTCAGAAGAAGAGATAAGAGAGGAGTAGAGAAGGAGATCTTGAGAGAATCGCAGGTTGCGTGTAGGTAACTACCAGGAGACCATGTCACAGATATATGGTGGGAACAGGTTGTGAATGTTTTTGTAGTTCATAGGGTTTTGAACCGGGGCCTCCGAGAAATGGGAAGCCAGTGAAGGGCTTGTTAGAAAGGAGAAACTGGGAAATAGTGGAGAGACAGGTTGATTAGTTGGGCAGCAGAGTTAAGGATAGATTGGAGAAGTGCGAGAGTGCTAGAGGGGAGGCCAGAGAACAAGAGTTTGATGTAGTTAAGGTAGGGAATGATGAGGGCATATACAAGTGTTTTTGGAGTTTCTTGGTCAAAAAATGTACGGCCCTGGAAAATATGAAATGTTCTGCAATGTGTAAAATGAAGACAGACATTTTTGTCAATTCAATGTTCATCACAAATTTTCCAAACTCACCAAGTTCAGCAAATTCATAAAAGTTTGATAGTAAAGCAAAATAATTTGCTCCATGCAAATTTTATGAACCGAAAAGAGTTTTATTACTGCTTCTGCTTAAAGGGAACCTGTCGCCCCCTTTGGGCATTTTAAACTGTGCCCACCAACATTACCATAATGTAAATGGGGTTCTTGTAACCCCTCTATGTGCCTAGACGTCCCCCCCATACCTGAGAAATCAACTTTTATTCTCTGTCGCCCTGGATCCTATTAGGTCCGGGAGGTATGCTCTCTGGTCCTGTTGGATTAAGTCCTCGCCACCAATATCATCTATTCTCAACAAGACCAATTAAGTATTTAAATCATTTCCACACGTATAGTTGTCAAGACACAAATATGTGCTTTCCACCAGAGGGGTCTTTATAATTGTTACTTTTATTATCATACACCCTCAATTTGTCTTTTCACGTTTCATTCCCATAACGGATGAGTCACTGACAACACTGTTTTATTGCTTTGTACTTCTTGATTTGTCATTGTGGAATTTCTGTAGAGAAGTCTACAGTTTGCTGTCCTCCCACTCTCTTCTTCTGTTCCCAGTGTTATTTAATCATAGAAAAATAATCTTTGCCAACTTTATTAGGAAAAAAGAATACTGACTAGTTTTGATTCCATTTGACATTTTCAGAAAGTGATAAAAGAATTTGTCATAGATCAGCATTTCTACCTTATTTACAATGTCGTATTTTTCTCATGAGGGGTCTTTACTGTTCTAGCTGTCAACTGGGAACCTTGTGGGCATTGCTGCCAAAGTGTTGGAACACGGCTGAGTAGTGTGTCTTAAGAAGCAACTGAGAAAAGATGCTCATGTTGTAAACCTCCATAATTTATATCTTATTCTATAGTTTGCCTGCAGGTATCTTGCAACGAGTCTGTAGTTTCCACTTTCTGTATACTCTATATTTTATTTAGCTTATCACAGATTTGAAAAGAATTAAAAGTGTAACCCATCAAAAGCAGAATTACAAAAACATCTGCCATGATTGAACAACACTGATGTGAAAGCTGCCTTACAGAGCTTTATTGATCCAGTATACACCAAGGGGATAAAAATGTTTCAACTTAGGGATGAGCGAGTACTGAAATATTCGGACTCGCTAGACTCATAACGTGTAGGTCCCGATACTCAGTACTCGTTACGAGTCTAGTGAGTCCAATGTAAGGCAATGGGGAAGCGAGTATTGTGAGTAACTCCTCTGCTGCTGGAGCCTATAAAGAGGTCTGGCAACAGAGGAAAACCTGCAATTCCCCACTTCATTGTTTAAAAGCCAGCAGTAAAAAGCCGCTGGCTTTTAAACAAAGCTGAAGCCCCCTACTCGCTTCCCCGTCACCTGACAGCAGGATCCTCCACTCCCCCTACCGCCTCCCCACCCGATCCTAACTCAGGATTGGGTGGGGAGGCTGCAGGGGGAGCGGAGGATCCTGCTGTCAGGCAGCAGGGAGCGCAGAACCGACCGCAATCAGGAAGCTATCCGCGGTCGCGAACTGAGTTCAAACCGGATTCTCCCGGATTGCCCTGGACCGGTGCAATCCGGGAGAATCCGTTTTGATCCGGTTTTCACTGTGACGCCTTCCCGCCTGGATTTTCAATTGAACAGCTGACCTGAGTCAGCTGTTCATTTGAAAATCCAGGCGGGAAGGCGTCACATAGAAAACCGTATCAAACCGGATTCTCCCGGGTTGCTCGTCCGGTGCAATCCGGTACCATAGAGTCCCATGTTATGGGGCGCCGGATTGCACCGGACCGGTACAATCTGGGAGAATCCGGTTTGATCCGGTTTTCTCTGTGACGCCTTCCCGCCGGGATTTTTAAATAAACAGCTGACTCAGGTCAACTGTTCATTTGAAGTAGCAGTGCTGTCAGGTTCATGTGAGTTCATGCTTGCCTTGGGCCTCCCTGCACTGCAGAATCCAGCCCCCAGCTGCCTAGCTGTACCTGGCTGGACATAGAAATAGTGCAGAGCCCCGCTCATTTTTTTTTTTTATTATTTCATGAAATAATTTAAAAAAGGGGCTCCCCTATATTGTTGTGTCCGGCCAGGTACAAATACCGTGTTTCCCCGAAAGTAAGACACTGTCTTATATATTTTTTTGGTCCAAAAAGACCGCCATGTCTTACTTTCGGGGGGTGTCTTATATTAGCTAAATCCCACTGCAGCCTCCCATACACACACATACACCACACACTCATACACACACACATACACACCACACACCCCACACACCCATACATACCCATACACACACATAACCATACACACACACACATAGCCATACACACAAACCGTTTTTTACCGCTCTCCGGTGTCCGCGCTCTCCCCGCTGGCCTCCGCTCTCCGGTGGTCCCCCGTCCTCCAGCTGGCCTCTGCTCTCCAGTGGCCGCCTCTGCTCTCCAGTGGCCCCCTCCATTCTCCAGAGGCCCCCTCCACTCTCCAGAGGCCCCCTCCGCTCTCCGGTGGCCCCCCCCTGCTCTCCGGAGTCCCCCCGCTCTCCTTCTTCCTACTGTAGCTGCCAAACTCGCCCAGGTCAGGAGCCCTGCGCCAATTACAGCGCAGGAACCGTGAGCCAATCACAGCCCAGGAACCGCTAGCCAATCAGAGGCCATGCACGATGTCAGCTGGCCGCGGATTGGCTTGCGGTTCCTGGGCTGTGATTGGGTCACGGTTCCTGCGCTGTAATTGGCGCAGGGCTCCTGACCTGGGCAGAGTTTGGCATCAACAGCGGGAATCAGGAGAGTGGGGGCCGCCGGAGAGTGGGGGGCCACCAGAGAGACGGAGGGGGCCACCGGAGAGCGGGGGACCACCAGAGAGCGGGGGCCCAGCTCAGGTACGCCTTACATTCGGGGGTGCCTTATATTAGAAGGTAGGGTGCCCCCCCAAGCATGCCTTACTTTCGGGGGCGCCCTACTTTCGGGGAAACACGGTAGGCACCTGGGGGTTGGTGGCAGCCCGTCGCTGTCTGCTGTATCCGGCTGGATACAAAAATACGGCAAAGCCCACATCAAATTTTTTTCTGAAAAATCCAAAAAACAATATGAATGAAAGGGACTGCATCTTTATTAACCCCTTGACCATGGTCGAGGGGTTAATAAAGATGCAGTCCCTTTTTATAGGATTGTTTAATGGATTTTTCAGAAAAATTTTGACGTGGGCTTCGCCGGCTTTTTGTATGCCAGCCGGATACAGCAGGCGGCAATGGGCTGCCCCCAACCCCCAGCTGACTATTTGGACCTGCCTGGACACAGAAATATCAGGAAGCCCTTCATTTTTATTATTTCATGAAATAATAAAAAAAAAATGATTGCGGATCCGAGTGATTTCTATGTCCAGCCAGGTACAGCTAGGCAGCTGGGGGCTGGAATCCGCAGTGCAGGGAGGCCGAAGCCTATTGGGGAACCCCCCGCTGCAAATGGAAGCCCGCAGCCGCCCCAGAAAATCATGCGTTTATTAAAGCGCCATGTTCTAGTGCTGAACCCAACTCTTCCAGGGCCCTGGTGCGGTGGCTCACTGGGTAATAAAGGGGTTAGGGCCAGATTTTTGTTATCAGCTGGCCCTAAGCCCAAAATTCATGGGGTCACACCAATATTAGACATGACCCCATGAATTTCTATTAAATTGTTTAAATAAAAACACAACACCAAGAAAAATTATTTTTATTTGAAATAAAAACCAAAAACACACTTAGGGACTCCATCTTTATTTTTAAAAAATCCTCTTCTGTCCGACGTAGTCCAATCCAGGGTTCTTCTTTAGCTCTTCTACATCTCTGGTAAGGAACCTCCACCAGAGATGTAGCAGAGCTGTGCACCCATGGGAAAGTTCATGTGAGTTCATGCAGGCAAGCATGAACTCACATGAACCTGACAGCACTGCTACTTAAATTGAACAGCTGACCTGAGTCAGCTGTTCATTTGAAAATCCCGGCGGGAAGGCGTCCAAAAGAGAAAACCGGATCAAACTGGATTCTCCCGGATTGTACCAGTCCGGTGCAATCCGGCGCCCCATAACATGGGATTCTATGGTGCCGAATTGCTCCGGACCGGGGCAATCCGGGAGAATCCGGTTTTAACTCAGTTCACAACCGCGGACAGCTCCCTACGTGCCACGGTCGGTTCTGCGCTCCCCGCTGCCTGACAGCAGGATCCTCCGCTTCCCCCGCAGCCTCCCCACCCGATCCTGAGTTAGGATAGGGTGGGGAGGCGGTGGGGGGAGTGCAGGATCCTGCTGTCAGGCGACGGGGAAGCGAGTAGGGGGCTTCAGCATTGTTTAAAAGCTGGCGGCTTTTTACCGCTGGCTTTTAAACAATGAAGCAGTTAAAACGTGTTTGAATCACTGACTGGTAACCAACTTACCATTTTACTTAAAAAATGCTTTGTCCCAATTAATTTGCACAGCACTGTATTATAGCACCGGTACTTTATTGGTTGTAACCATTTCATTCACCTTGTTGATATGTGGTGCACAGACCTACAAGTTATTTGGTGGATAAAGTTTACTGTTTAAATGTTTAAAAAAAATAGTTTTTTATTGTAGTAATCCAAGAGGTCAGTGATTTTTTCCTATTTTCTGGATTTTTTTTTTAGGTGACATGCCGTGATTTTTAGATTAAGCACTCGACATACTGGATCACGTGCATGATTACTATGATGGGAAATACAGCTTTCTGGTGGCTAATGCTGAACATATGTCACATTAATATTAATAACTAAGCATCATTGTCCTATAAATTAGATCTTTATAAAATAATGCTGTAAACTGCAAAAAATTTAAATTCAACAGAGTCGATTGAATGTGGTCATGAACTTCGATGTACATCCCATTAATCTAATGCAAACAGAATATTTATTATGCCCTGAGGTATCTCTGGACAATAGAACATAGTAAACATATGTAAATAAAATAAATTATACTTATAAGGCCCTCACTTTAGCTAATAAACTACTCTGCTTTGGTACTGTCCTCCTTTGTGGTGTGGTCTCTACTGAGTGTTCTGGCATTTGTGCCTCCGCCATCTTCCAGTGCCTAGCAGTTTGACTTCCCCTGTGCTGATTGGGTTGTGATGTTAAAATGTTGTGTGACATGCACTTAACCAGTACAGAAGAGGTCAACAATGCAGGGCACTAGAAGATGCCAAAGATGGCCCAGTGAAGACCACACCAATAGAAAGACTGAAGGAGCCAGGAAGAGTAATGTGAGAATTAATCCATCTTATTGTGCTGAATTTAAGTTAATCGAGTAAAAAAATAAGGAACTTTTGGTGCAAAACAAGTCAAATTTGATTCTTCTTGAAGCAATTTGTTTATATTAATCTTGAACCACTTAAAATGGCTGCCAAATCAATAGACTTCCATAGATTTACATATCTGTGACCTAGTATTATTGATAATTTAGAAAATAAGTTAAAAATGGTAAAATCCAAACTTCGTATATTTTAAATATTACCAGCTCATCTCATTCCTGTATTTGTTTAAAGGGAACCTGTCAGGTCGCTTTACCCCTCTAACATATCTCACCTGTCCCTGCACTTTCCTAGCTGCTCCCTAATCATCCCTGTCTGCTCTAAAAGCACCCTATAAACAGGGAGAAAAATAACTTATATAGTTACATACAGTCTCCAGTTGGAGACTGGAAAGGCGTTCTCCGGGACTGCATTCCTCCTCCTTGCTTGGTCTCCCTACTCCATCATCATTCCTTCTCTTGATCTCCACCTATTTTAGAAGTTGTTGTCTCTTCTGCTCCTATGAATCACCGTCCGGAACGTCATATCTGGTCTGGTGCATTGTGGGGATGATCACGGGGCATGGGCCAGCTTCAATATGCACACTACGCATGTACTGGAGCCTGGCCGTACCACGTGATCAGCCCCACAATGCGCCGGGCCAGATAGGACGTTGCGGCCTGTGCTTCATAGGAGCAGAAGAGGCGGTAACTTCAAAAATAGGAGGTCAAGAGACGGAACAAAGAAGCCCACAGGGGCATGCGGAGACCAAGCAAGGAGAATGATGCAGTCCTGGAGCCCACCTTTCCTGTATCCGAACGGAGACTGTATGTAACTACATGTTAATTTTCTCCCTCTTTATAGGTTGCTTTTAGAGCAGACAGGGATGGTTAGGGAACAGCTACGAAGGTGCAGGGATGGTAGAGATAGGTTAGAGGAGTAAAGCAACCTGACAGGTTCCCTTTAAGTTTTATAACCTAAAAAAGACTGTGGATGAAACAATGACTACAGAACTTTCCTCCAAAAGAAGACATTAAAATAGTGGTAAAATATTAATGACAAAGATGATTATTGTGAAAATGAAAATGTTATGCTTTTTTTTTCTTTTCTTTTTTTTCTTTAAGAGACTCTTTAACCCTTTTTTCTAGTTTTCTTATGAATATTTACATCTTTCATCTGTGCAAAGATAATCAAACCATAAGATTTATTTTCCTGAGTGACAAAATGCAAATAAATCCACATTATTTTTACTGCTTTCACCAAAGTAGTCTGTTAATTGTAGCTGTAACAAAAGCCCAGATGCAGATTTGCAAAATAATTATACTACACAATTTTCACTCAATTCTTTCTTTTATGGGAGTAATACCAGACTTACGACAAACGTTTGTTGCAGAGAATCTACCTTCGATCATCAAAACGTAGGTGGACAAACAAACACAGAGAAACTGTGATAAACTGTAAGCACTAATTAACCCTTTCATGACCGATGCTATATATTTACATCATTGGCCATGTCCCTGTTATTAATACGAACAAGAAAAGACTGCGGCACTCCATCATGTAATGTGTACGGGAGCACCCTTCACCCACTAGCAATAGGTGTTATTGGTCTCTGTTAGCAGGTTCCTACTCGTCCATTGAAAAGGAGGTTTTTAAATCCAAAGAGGCTGTGACTGAGCATAGGTTACCAGTTAAGAGACAAGGCTCTCATCGTGGCTAAAGGACGGACTTTAAAGAGGCAATTTGCATATACAATTTCCCAGAGGAGCATGCAAGGCATTTAGATCTCCTCATATAATAATAATAATCATTAGCGCCTACATATTCCGCAGCGCTTCACAATTCAGAGGTTCATATTCGAACAATCATAAGAAACAGTTATCAGAAAATACAATACAATACAATACAAAATACAATACAGAGAATAACCCAATAATGAAAGCAAAATAATGACAGCCCTGCTCATAAGAGCTTACAATCTAACAATGAGGTGTGGGTGACACAAAGTAGAGGTGCTTATTTACAATAATGGAATAGTTAACTTGAGGAGATGGGGAACAGATAGGAGCAGAATAAGTGGCCACCAACCATTATTTGTGATCCACTTGAGACTGGTGGAGCGGATAGGCTTTGCCTAAATGATTTTCACTATTGATCATGGTAGGCCACCCTAAAAAGATTGTGTTTTTAGAGATCGCCTGAAACTATGTAAGTTGTGGATATACCTAATTTTTGGGGTAGAGAATTCCAGAGAATTGGTGCAGCTTGGGAGAAGTTTTGGAGCCGAGAGTGGGAGGTTCCGATTAATACAGCAGTTAGTCTAAAGTCACTTCCAGAGTAAAGAGAACGGGTGGGGTGATAGACAGAGATGAGGGAGGAGATGTAGGGGGGTGCTGCACTGTGAAGGGCTTTGTGGGTGAGAACAAGCTGTTTGAATTGGATCCTATAGTGTATGGGCAGCCAATGTAATGACTGGCATAGAGTGGAAGCGTCTTAGTCACGGTTAGCTAGATAGCTGATCCTGGCTGCTGCAATAAGGATAGACTGGAGACAGAAGAGTCTAGTGTGGGGGAAGCCAATTACTGACATGGCAAAACTTGACATGTCATCTGTCCATAAGGAGAAAGGTTATAGGCTGGTTTCATACTGCAGTTTTTTCCCTGATCAGGTTCGATCAGGTTTGTATGCCAAAACCAGGAGAGGAACCAGGGGAGAAACTTGCAGAGAAAAACTATAATTGAACGATTGACACCTGTTCTGAGTTTTGGAGACACTCCTGGTTTTGACACACAAACTTGATCGAACCTGATCAGGGAAAAAGCTGCAGTGTGAAACCAGCCATAGTCCAGATAGTCTTAGTCTCTCACCTAGACAAATCAGATCTCATATTTTCCACTGACAAGGAGCAAACCCTCCAACATGATGTGTCTGCAAATTGAGAATATGATTTGTTTATATCCTTGGTTATATGATAAGACTCGTTAGAGGGTCAATATTGACTTTTAGGATTACTACTTCCAAGAGTTCAAGTCCTTTTTAAAGAGGCCATTTGCACATAGTCTCGATTAATTCTCCAAAAAAAGATTTCTTATTTCAATTTTATTTTTATTATTTAATTCATTTAATTTTATATCTATTTAATATATTTGTAGTTATATATTTTGTTTGTGAATATTGTATTTTAGTTATTTTTGTTGACTTCACCTTGAAAGACTTTATCGAAAGAGCACTTCTCATTAGTTCTTTTCATAGAATTTTTTCTTCTTTTTTCATTATATTTTATGTATATTTTTAGATTAAACATTTTGCTATAGGAATTGTGCTAAATGTATAAAAAAGTAGTTTATCCCAAAGGTTTGCATTATATATCTATTTTAAATTATATTGCTATTATAATTACTATTACTTCACTTAGCAACAAAAAAATAGCATGTACTTGTACAACACTATATAAAATGTATAAGTAATTAACTCAACTTTAATTTGGTTGTTAGATCTTTTTATGGGTGATTTAAGACAATTTCAGATGCTTTTTATGGTATTTTAATTGTTATCATTTGGGCACATTTTGCAATCACACTGATGCTTTTCATAAAAGTTGAGAACAGTTTTTAATGCTTCATTTTGTCCTCTAGAATATCTATTTCAGATGATTCCAGCTGTTCCCGTAAATGTAATGCAGGAATTGAATTTTTACATTTAAAAAAATAATAACTAAACTTATTTATTTATTTATTTTTACTTAAAAAAAAAAAAGCTATTTTGTTCTGCATGGAAAGTTGTGAAAGTTGCAAATCACTTTGGAAATTTAACTTCATTGCTGAAAAAAAATACTTATGTGTCTTTCAAACCTCTGCTTTTCTGTAGTCAACTTTGCTCAGAATATGGGCCCAGATTCATCAAATATTTTACAGCAGAATTCTAGCAGAAAAGGCTTTGAAGAGTCAAACAAAAATTGTTGACACATGCAAATATAATATTTATTAAATTATATAGCACTATTAATTCCATAGCACTTTACATACATTTGCAACACTGTCCCTATTGGAGCTCACAATCTAAAATCCTATCAGTATGTCTTTGAAATGTAGAAGGAAACCGGGGGTGGCAGGAGGAAACCCACACAAACATGGGGAGAACATACATACAAACTCCTTGCAGATGTTGTTCTTTGTGGGATTTGAGCCCAGTACCCCAGCAATGCAAAACTGCAGTGCTACCACTGAGCCACTTGCCATTTCTTCCCCAACTTCTCAAAGTGGGCAGAGCCGGGGTTGGGCCAGGGGCATGGCAATCTTGCTCATCAAATTAATGATGAGCAGCAGCATCCTTGTGCCTCAAATCTTACTTTAGTTCAGGAGTAACATGGTAATGTCCACACTGAGGCCTGCTACTGAGTCAGGAGTATCTGACTCCAGCACACCTCTTCATTAAGACAAGAGTGAAAAAAGCCAGACTTGATGAATTGTGGCCATTCTCTTTTGAAGTATAGATAAAGGTACGTTACATGGCACAACATCATCAATGACATCGTTGGAGGAGTACCAGTGACGTTGTTGCGACCTTGTTCGTGTGACTCTGGCAAGTTGCTACGATAAATAGTTGGATCAGAGTTGATAGGTTTACCAACATGCTTGAAAACCTGACGATCTCAACTCCAGCAACCTTCTGCTCGTTCTGTGTGACACCGCAATAACAATGTCATGGACGACTTTGCCCATTCACAGCAATGAGCAGGGATCGTTTGCGGGGTTTGCGAACGATTCCTGCTCACTACATCGTTGGTGAGTTGTCCACAATATCTATACGTGTGACATCTCACCAGCGATATTGAAATGATGTAAAAAAAGACCGCGCCCCCGAGTTCGTTGCCGACATCATTTCAACATCGTGCCGTGTAACGGTACATTGAAGGATCAGGACCTGTCTACTCATCTGAGTGCAGATGGTTTATACCCATAATTGGTGATTCACGTATGATTGCAAACTTTTACATTTTTTTATGCTGGACAAAATATTAGAAAAAGAAATAGAAGTTTAGATACTCTTTAGATTTCCACATCACATCACATGCAATTTTAACAAGTGGTAGGACACAAGAGGAGCACACATATGTTAATATCAGTTGAATCATTGTAGGGGTGGTGGGGGAGGCAGGGGAGGACACAAGAGGAAAGAGTGGGAGAGGTGGGAACCTCGGGAGTTTTTACAAAATAGTCATAACATAAGATAAACAATAAAACAGAGGCACTTCTGGGTTTCAGCCGCATCAAACATCATGTGGGTAAGGGGTGCGTGACCCATTGTCTGTGATGCAGCCAATACCAGGAAGAGTCTTCCGATATGCAAGATAAGTGAAGTACTACATGGCGGGGACAGCAGGGATGGATGCAGAATTTTCTGCATCAGTAAAGCAAATATTATGTAGCAAAAGCGCAACGTTTTTGCTACGTAATAGCTGCTAAAAGCGTATGAAGATTCAATGCAGACTATTCTGCATCAATTTTTAGTCCATTGGCATGTAATCTAACAGGTATAGAAAAAGTCGCAAGGCCTTTTAAGAGGAGTGACTTGAAGAAATCTTTGCTTTTAAGAGAAGCTTAATGGATTTTAAGATTCAATTCTATAATCCCCTCAGGTTTAAATGATCACAATGATCTTCAATATATTGAGAAAATATTCCTAAACATATGAATGTTTGATACTTTGTCTCCTACAATGGCTATGTGAACACAGTTTTCCTGCAAAGGTTGTTCTCATTATTATTATTATTATTAATTTATATAGCGCCATTAGGTTCCATGCCACTTTACATGAGGATAGGGGAGACAAGCACAATTACAATAACTCTACACAATCAGGACAGATAGGTACAGGAGGGGAGGGGACCCTGTCCACAAGGGCTCACAGTCTACTAATTGATTAACAAGGTTCCCTGTGTTTGAGATGTTCCCTCCCCCTCTTTCCTTTAGTTTTCTCCTGCTTCTGGTCATGTGTATATATATATAAATGTGTGTCATTGTTTCAATAGTGTTGCCTATAAATAAGGATCGTAAGATCTGAAACACGTTAAGTATTACGCAATTTTAATAAGTCTGTATTCATTTTTAAGAAGAATTAATAAAGAAATATTTTACTTTTACAAAGAACTTGGAGTTGGTGCTGGAATCCTTTCTAATTTTCTTGGCTGCAGTGGTATACTTTCCTGTTATACATCTGCAGTCTATAGTTTCCTATATACCGTGTTTCCCCGAAAGTAAGACCCTGTCTTACATTTTTTTGGGGGCCAAAAGTGGCCCCCGGTCTTACTTTCAGGGGGGTCTTACATTGGGTGCCCCTACAGGCCCCTACAGGCCCCCTCCTGCTGGGAAACTGCGGGAGCGGGTCGCACGTCACGTGCGCCCGCTCATTACATATGCACTGCATCCCCCTGTCAATCAGCGACAGGGGGAGCAGTGCATTATACTGTATATATGGGCCCCCTCCTGCTGGCACACTACCCCCCTGTTCTGAGGCCCCCACCGCTGCTGCTGCTGCAGACATCTTACCCTCCAGGGTCTTCTTGCAGCAGCCAGCACGTCCGTCCACTGTCCTCGGCTGTCTCCCGATCATGTGACCCGTCGCAGCGCATGACGTCATCGCGACTGCGACCAGCCGGTCACATGATCCGGGAGACAGCCGAGGACAGAGGACGGACGCGCTGGCTGCTGCAAGAAGACCCTGGAGGGTAAGATGTCTGCAGCAGCAGCAGCGGTGGGGGCCTCAGAACAGGGGGGTAGTGTGCCAGCAGGAGGGGGCCCATATATACAGCATAATGCACTGCTCCCCCTGTCGCTGATTGACAGGGGGATGCAGTGCATATGTAATGAGCGGGCGCACGTGACGTGCGACCCGCTCCCGCTCCCCCCCTCCGCTAGGGGCCTTACATTGGCCCCCCCCAGTTGTAAGGCCTTATAATCGGGGGAGGCCTTACATTAGCAGGCCCCCCCTTTACCCCTAGGCGGCCTTACAATCGGGGGGGCCTTACTTTCGGGGAAACATGGTAGCAATATAACTATATACCTATAGTTTATAGCAGCATCTGAGTGAGCATGGTTAAGAGAGCATCACAACCATGCCACTCATCTAAGCTGTCAGTCTTCAGGAGCGCACCCTACCCCCAGCAGGTAGGAAGTTGGGAGGCTGAAGAGCAGAACTCATCATCGAAGGCGGAAGACTCACTGAGTGAGATGCACATGACCCACCCCAGGGCATTGGGGTACCTGGTCGCGGGCGTTAATCAAAGGGGTAGTCACGGGCAGCCTGTGCCCGGGCCCGTGGCCCTGGTGGTCACTGAAAAAGGGGTTAAATTAAAATAAAGAGTCTTCGTGATGCCACTTGCAGTGTCCGGTGATGGCACCGGCGCTGCTACAGACCTCTGGGGATGATGGATGGGGCAGCTAGATGGTGATGCTCCCCGTAGGTGGAGCGGGATCCCCAGGGCAGAGATGGAAGAAAATGGAGAATTCACACAGGGAGGCGACTCTTCAGGTAGAGATGCTGGTTGACCGTCTCCGAGAGCAGCAGTATGGCTCCTTTGGCGCAGACAATGAACACACCACACAGCTTTAGTCTCTGAACCGGGCTTTACTGGTGACTCAAGCAGCTTAACAGTCTTTACATGAACAGTTTCGGGTGCTGCTTGCCTGTGTAGTTACCTTAGGATCAGGATATTTCACAGGGGACCCTCTGTGATGTGCCTTCTCTTCCCTTCATCTGTCCTTACTGTCTCGCGCACAGACCCCACCGCTAGTCCCCATGGATCCTTATGGAGTCTAGCGCCCCTTGAGCCTCCAGTGTGTAGTCGTCACCTCTGGGCCTCCTCTTGGAGTCTTTGCAACTGGACCCCCTCCTGGAGTATATCACTCTCCGGGCCTCCTCGATCCTAAACGGGGGCCTTAGGGGAATTATGCCGGGGTCTAAAGAGGTGCGTGCTGTCGGGTTTCTGCGGCTCAGGAATGAGCACCCGCACCACCTTGGAGCCAGCTTTCCGGTGTCGCACTAACCGTCCTGGTCGGTATTACCGGGTCCAGGTTCGGGTGCACGCCAATCCTGGTGCCATTAGGGTTCCTTCAGTTCCTGGGCCATCTCTCCTGAGGGTCCCTCCACTGCGCTACTCGAAGAGTTCACCTCCAACAACTTTCTCCAACTTCTGACTGACTTTCCTGTTCTACACTTTTCCACTTAAGCTCATTCCACCGGGACCGGTTCCCTAGCAACAGATTAACCTATTGGTCCTTTGAGTTAAGATGTGTGGATGCGTGTGGTGAGGGTCCCATATAAATATCCCAGTCCCTTGGTCACAGGAATACTGCACTCTGGTCTGGGTGCAGTACCCCTTTGTGGCGCATTGACCAGTGGGGCGCCACCCATACAAGATACTCTCATGAGTCTCGCATAACTCAACTGAATTGTCCACCATGGCTCTGGACAGGAGCACATCAGCTGCATGTGTTTATGCAGCTGGCACGCTCCTGTCCAGAGAGTCGGCAGGTGAGTCTCTTTAAATTTATCCTCATAGTATAAAGGCCATGTTGCACACACAGATATCTGTGCAGAGATTGTTCACAGATCTCTGGTTGCAGGGAAATCATGGACACATTGTTACATTTGTACACAGCCACAAAATGGAACAATGTGGCCATGATTTCACTGAAACCAGAGATCTGTGAACAATCTCTGCACAGATATCTGTATGTGTAACGTAGCCTTAACTGTTATTATATAACTTTGGATAAGTAATTGTAAAGTGTTGCAGAATAAGTGGACAAATATAAATAAAATGTATTATTACAAGTAGTGATGAGCGAGTGGCAAAAGTATTCGCACTTGCTATACTCGTAACGAGTAGTTAGTAGTA
Organism: Allobates femoralis; assembly: GCA_033576535.1. NCBI lineage: Eukaryota > Metazoa > Chordata > Amphibia > Anura > Aromobatidae > Allobates > Allobates femoralis. The sequence continues at coordinate 84,337,620 of JARQOC010000003.1, read as the reverse complement.
CTCGCATATATATGTCCAAGTAGCGACTACAATCTTAGTCAATTAGTGATAGGCTCTGCCCTCACACATCTTGCCATAAAACGAGCATTTCCAGGACAGGGCGGTTGGGTGGGCTTTTTATGCATTCCTACTGCATAAAACACCTTGCTGTGCCCCCCAGAGACCCAAACATTCAATCTGCTCTTACTGGGGTTCCAGCTCCCATTGTATACTGAAGGGAGGCAGCAATATGGGTAAGATCGATAACATGGACACATCACTCACGAGCACCAGCGATACTCACCGAGTAATGAGTATTGCGAATAATGTACTATCTGTGCGAGTAGCGAATAGTAACGATTACACTTGCTCATCACTAATTATAAGTACTTTATAGTGTAATGATCGAGCATTCTTATTATCTTTTGAAATTTCTCATCTTAATTTTTTTCTTATCATGATTTCATTTTTGTGTAAGCAAGTTGCTTTCCATTCTCATAAAGCATTCAACAGAATATTAATACACTAGAGCTAAAGTTACGGCATACACCTATGCTTCCAAGACGTTGATTGATATTTTGTTTTCTTCTAGGTGTCACAACTGTTTTGACCATGACAACACTCAGCATCAGCGCTAGAAACTCCTTGCCAAAAGTAGCTTACGCTACCGCTATGGACTGGTTCATTGCTGTTTGTTATGCGTTTGTTTTCTCGGCTTTGATAGAATTTGCCACTGTTAACTATTTCACAAAGAGAGGATGGGCTTGGGATGGAAAAAGTGTTGTCAATGATAAGGTAAGAGAATGCTGTACGTGGAAATAATAAATTCACGTGTCCTCTATCATTGCATATCGTAGGAGAGACAATCTCCTAATCTTATAGTGTTATTGTGTTTTCTTTTCACCATTTAGTTTATGTTTTTCCAAACAAGTAAATACCATATATACTTGCGTATAAGCCGAGTTTTTCAGCCCAAAAATTGGGCTGAAAAGTCCCCCCCTCGGCTTATACGCGAGTCAATCGGTATATACTGTGTGGGGGGGCTGTCACCGAGGGCTGGAGGAGGCAGGAGAAGGCAGGGGGAGGCTGCAGTGACAGCGGGAGGTCACATGATGCCGCTCATTAAGTGCTATGAATATGCACGGCATCCCCCTGTCAATCAGCGCCAGGGGGAGCCGTGCATATTGCACTTTACTGAATGAATTCAGCCTCCCCTGCTGGCACCCACCCATCACTGTACAGGGCTCCCCCCCCATCACGGATCAGGGCTCCCCCCCATCAGGGCTCAGGGCTCTGGGATCAGGGCTCAGGGCTCAGGGCTCACCCCCCCCCGACCCCCGCACTGCTCTCAGCACCGGGCTCCCCCCGCACCGATCATCTCACCCGTCTTCTTCCAGCCACAGACTTCCTCCGGTACGCTCGTTCTCCCTGTATGCCAGACGGGCGCATGTGCAATGACGTCATGCACCGCGCACAGCAATAAGCCGGCATACAGGGAGGACTAGCGCGTACCAGAGGAAGCCCGTGGCTGGAAGAAGACGGGTGAGATGATCGGTGCGGGGGGAGCCCGGTGCTGAGAGCAGTGCGGGGGCCGGGGGGGGGGGGTGAGCCCTGAGCCCTGAGCCCTGAGCCCTGAGCCCTGAGCCCTCTATACATTGATGGGGGGTGCAATGTGACAGCAGGGGAGAGCTGTTAACCCCTGCTGGGGTCCTGTATACCACACTGCTGGGGTCCTGTATACCACACTGCTGGGGTCCTGTATACTGCTGGGGCCTGTATACCACACTGCTGGGACGTGTATACTGCTGGGACCTGTATACTGCTGGGACCTGTATACTGCTGGGGCCTGTATACCACACTGCTGGGACGTGTATACTGCTGGGACCTGTATACTGCTGGGACCTGTATACTGCAGGGGCCTGTATACCACACTGCTGGGACGTGTATACTGCTGGGACCTGTATACTGCTGGGACGTGTATACTGCTGGGAGGTGTATACTGCTGGGGCCTGTATACCACACTGCTGGGACGTGTATACTGCTGGGACGTGTATACTGCTGGGACCTGTATACTGCTGGGGCCTGTATACCACACTGCTGGGACGTGTATACTGCTGGGACCTGTATACTGCTGGGACCTGTATACCACACTGCTGGGGTCCTGTATACTGCTGGGGCCTGTATAACACACTGCTGGGACCTGTATACTGCTGGGACCTGTATACTGCTGGGACGTGTATACTGCTGGGAGGTGTATACTGCTGGGGCCTGTATACCACACTGCTGGGACGTGTATACTGCTGGGACGTGTATACTGCTGGGACCTGTATACTGCTGGGGCCTGTATACCACACTGCTGGGACGTGTATACTGCTGGGACCTGTATACTGCTGGGACCTGTATACCACACTGCTGGGGTCCTGTATACTGCGTGGGGCCTGTATACCACACTGCTGGGACGTGTATACTGCTGGGACCTGTATACTGCTGGGACCTGTATACTGCTGGGGCCTGTATACCACACTGCTGGGATGTGTATACTGCTGGGACGTGTATACTGCTGGGACCTGTATACTGCTGGGACCTGTATACCACACTGCTGGGGTCCTGTATACTGCTGGGGCCTGTATACCACACTGCTGGGACGTGTATACTGCTGGGACCTGTATACTGCTGGGACGTGTATACTGCTGGGGCCTGTATACCACACTGCTGGGACGTGTATACTGCTGGGACCTGTATACTGCTGGGACCTGTATACTGCTGGGGCCTGTATACCACACTGCTGGGACCTGTATACTGCTGGGACCTGTATACTGCTGGGACGTGTATACTGCTGGGGCCTGTATACCACACTGCTGGGACGTGTATACTGCTGGGACCTGTATACTGCTGGGACCTGTATACTGCTGGGGCCTGTATACCACACTGCTGGGACGTGTATACTGCTGGGACCTGTATACTGCTGGGACCTGTATACCACACTGCTGGGGTCCTGTATACTGCTGGGGCCTGTATACCACACTGCTGGGACGTGTATACTGCTGGGACCTGTATACTGCTGGGACCTGTATACCACACTGCTGGGGTCCTGTATACTGCTGGGGCCTGTATACCACACTGCTGGGACGTGTATACTGCTGGGACCTGTATACTGCTGGGACCTGTATTCCACACTGCTGGGGGGCTGTATACCACTGATGAGGGGCTTGTATACCAGTGCTGGCGGCAACTGTATAGTAGTTAGGGGCACTCTATACCAGTGATGGCTGCTATATACAGGGATGGTGGGCTATTTACCAGTGATAGGGGGCTTTATAACAGGACGGTGGTCTGCTGCATTGGCAGTTTACTGTTTCTATTTGAAATAAAAGTTCAACATTTTTTCGTACCTATTTTCATTTTTTAAATTTTTCAGTACCGGTAGCTGCTGCATTGTCCACCCTAGGCTTATACGCGAGTCAATAGGTTTTCCCAGTTTTTGGGGGTAAAAGTAGGGGGGTCGGCTTATACGCGGGTCGGCTTATACACGAGTATATACGGTAGATATTTCTTTAGAAACATACATTTGGAAATCTTTTGGTTAATTTACCATATACATAAACATATCTGACATATATTTATCGACCCGTAGTGAGTAACTTTGTAATGATAAATTACATACACATACTGCACGTGCACTGAAAAAAATTGGTATTTTTTTTCAATATAAAATATTACTCATAACATTATCTTCAATAGATAAATTACTGCATTTAAAAAATGTAGCATTTTTTGTAGTTTTTTTTATTTATACAGTTTTTCATGTTTTTTTTGTATCTCACCTTTTATTTATAGTTTTAAAGTTGAAGTCAGACTTATGGTACCTTTACATGCCGCTACTGGATGGTGGCAACAACCGGGTACATGAGAGAAATGTATCTTGCACCTCCAATTCAACCCGTGGTAGCGGCGTGTGAAGACGGTTGTAGCCACCCGCCAGTAGCGGCACCTGTTTCCGAGCACTGCCCTAAAACAGGTGGTTACCCAGCCGATGATAGCGACCTGTCTCGGCGTGTAAAGAAGGAACAGAAGGGTTGTTTCTACACCATGCTATGTACCTGGTATGTAGCTGGGGCGTGACACAGCCTCCGGGTTACCGCGCCCCATCAGCAATCATTGGTGGAAGCTCCTGCGTTACGATTGGTAGTCGCTGCATAGGGAGGTATATTTAAGGAGCTGACCACTCACACTACACAATTGCGCAAGCGTCATGTATTAGTCCGCCTCCTGCGCTGGCTGCCCAATCATGATGTTATTGCTTTTTCCTATCAGCGTATGGAATTCTCGTAATCCACAATAGTGGCACGCTTATGTGTTGTCCCTGCTGCACCAGGTCCGCCCATATTAGCTTGTTGTAGCGGTGTGTAAATGAGGTAAGGTGCTCTGCAGGAGGTAACTTGAGACACCCGGCGGTGTATCCAGAGATAGATGCAACCTACTGTAGCGCACTTTGTTGCGGCGTGTAAAGGTGGTGCGATTACCGTTTGCAACCGTTTGTGCATGCTCGTGCACGTGAAGTACCCGGTTGTTGCCACCATCCAGAAGCGGCATGTAAAGGTACCATTAAAGTCCATTTAGTCTTTAATGAACAAATGGCAAAGGTCACTGTGAAATCTATCTTGGACTACTCCACTGTTTTCCCAAAAATAAGACACTGTTTTATATTAATTTTTGCTCCCCAAAATTGTTCTAGGCCTTATTTTCAGGAGGTGTCTTATTTTTCCATGATCTCTCTGCAGCACCATCCTCCCCCTGCAGCACCCAATATCCATATAATCCCCCTGCAACACCCAATATTCCCTTCATCACCCTGCAGCACCCATCATCCCCCTGCAGCAACCAAAATTAGCATGAGACCCCTGCTGCCCCATCCTCCCCCTGCAGCACCCATTATCCCCATCATCTCCCTGCAGCACCCATCATCCTCCTGCAGCACCCAATATCCCCAACATCCCCCTGCAGCCAGCATAATCCCCCTGCAGCACCCATTATCCCCCTGCAGCCCCATCCTCCCCCTGCAGCACCCATTATCCCCATCATCTCCCTGCAGCACCCATCATCCTCCTGCAGCACCCCCTTGCAGCTCCCAATATCCCCAACATCCCCCTGCAGCCAGCATAATCCCCTGCAGCACACTGCAGCATCCATCATCCCCCTGCAGCAACCAATATCCACATCATGCCCCTGCAGCCCTATCCTCCTCCTGCAGCACCCATTATCCCCAACATCTCCCTGCAGCACCCATCATCCTCCTGCAGCACCCAACATCCCCAACATCACCGTGCAGCACCCAATATTCCCATCATCCCTTGAAGTCCCTATCATCTCCCTGCAGCACCCAATATCCCCAACATCCCGCTGCAGCCACCATAATCCCCCTGCAGCACACTGCAGCACCCAATATCCCCATCATCCCTTTTCAGCTCCCATCATCCCCCCATTATGGTGCTGTACCTGCAACAAAAAACACACCTTACACACTCACCGATCTTCCTATATGTGCAGTATGGTATCCAGGCACCGCTCAGCATAGATGCATGGTGATCTACTGGCCAATCAGATGCCAGCAGCTACTGGCCAATCAGATGTCAGCATGTAACGTCTGATTGGCCGACGGCTTACTACCGTATATGTATGCTGAGTGGTGCCCATAATAATATATGGTACATACAGGAGGATGTGGAATGCAGAAAATGGTGGCTGTAGGCTCAGTACTTGTACGTCCCATCTTAGCTGCATGCCCTGCTCTTCTGTTCCACAGGCATGCTTGTAATAAAACATTTTTTGCTGGATCTTATTTTGAGCGGAGGGCTTATATTTAGCAGCCTGACAAAACCCCAACTAGGTCTTATTTTAGGGGGATGTCCTATTTTCAGAGAAGCATGGTATTGGGAAAGAATAGATTCATTTTCACAGAGTAATTGGGGATCACAGGAGAATTGGGAACTAAGAGGCTATCCCTCAGGCTAAGGTGGGCCCTAGTTGTCTGTTATCCCAGAAATACCTCAGATGGTGAAGATGTCTGGGCTGCCAACCTTGCACTGCACCTGGTCAGCCCTGAACTAATACTCCCTCCCTCCATCTTAAGGAGAGGGCCGGGACAGGGGTGGTAAATCTCCACTCAAAGAGACAAACGTAGAAACCGAAGACTCAGCTTACAGCAATCACATGCAGAGGCATACGACAACATATGAGCAGGAGAAAAGAAAGAACAGTAATGAAAAAACAACAGCACACAAAATAGCACTAAACAGGTCTCCAGCAACTGGATCATGGCAACACAAGGACCTCAAAAGCTATAGTCAGCATGAGAGGAGAGAGTCCACCATCTTAAAAAGTCAAGGAGTGATTAGGACGGTTTTCCCAGAATGTGTGATCCCAGAAGGAATCATTGATTAACTCTTGGCAGTCCGATCACTAATGAAAACACAGCTGTTCGATACCCAAACCTGCCTGCGCAACTCAGAAGCACCAGAAAAACCATGGAGTAGAGAGTCATAGTCAGTAGTGTCAACAGCGCCAGTTGCCAGCATGATACTTGGCGAGTCTTGAGCCAAATACTGTGTGACACTCGGGTACATGAGCGTATAAATCAGAGGGATATTATCAATTTATTTTTAGCAGATAGCACACTGACCAATGTTATTCAATGAGGCAGTGCAGACAAAAGTATTTTTTTCTCACACCTAATCGACATGTAGAAAAAATTGGTGATTGCTGTTTGTTTCTGAAATCGGATGAGATTTACCCATTCAATTCTATGGGTGTGAGAAAAAAAATCAGAAGCCACAGCTTGGCATCCAATTTTTATGGATACATTGAATTTCTGTATAATAGGAAACTAACTGGTCCTATAAATGATTAATAACTGCTAGTGTAAAAAACTATTTCACATGGACTGCACACGGATGACAGGTGAGAAATAATCGTCCCATTTTTCTGGATGAAAATTGCACAAATTTTTTTATGCACACAAGCTAACCTACCATAACAAGGGCTTAAAGTCTTCTTATAGGAAGTAGAATGCAGAGAATACCGATCCCGTAAAAGCACCAAACACATTAGATAGCTGATGGCTGAATGCACATATGGCTGACAGCTACGATATCTCTGTTGACTATCCTACTAATAATTGGTCAAGCATTGCTGTTTTATCTAGAGAGATCCACTGCCGGACTTTTCTGGCTTACTACCTCAATGATAATAATAATAATAATAATAATAATATCTTTACATAGTGCCAACATATTCGGCAGCGCTTTAGAGTAAAGAGGATCATATTTAACTATCATAATAAACATTTATCAGAAAATACAATACAGTACAAAAAAAATACAAAGCAGAATATAATACAATAATTAGAGCAAATTAAATGGCAGCCCTGCTCATAAGAGCTTACAATCTAACAATGAGCTGGGGGTGATACAAAGTAAAGGGGCTTATTTACAATGATGATATAGTCAACTTGAGGAGATGGGGAACAGAGAGGAGCAGCATAAGTGGCCACTAACCATTATTTGTGATCCACTTGAGACTGATGGAGCGGATAGGCTATGTCTAGATGACTTTAACTTGGGATCATGATAGGCCGCCCTAAAATGATGTGTTTTTAGGGATCGCCTGAAACTATGTAAGTTGTAGATACACCTAATTTCTTGGGGTAGAGCATTCCAGAGAATTGGTGAAGCTCGGAAGAAGTCTTGGGAGGTTCGGATTAATGCAGAAGTGAGTCTAAGGTCACTTCCAGAGCAAAGACAACGGGTAGGGTGAAAGAAAGAGATGAGGGAGGAGATGTAGGGAGGTGCTGCACTGTGAAGAGCTTTGTGGGTGAGAACAAGCAGCTTGAGATTGATCCTATAGTGTATAGGCAGCCAGTGCAGTGATTGGCATAGAGCAGAAGCTCTGAGTAACAGCTAGATAGGTGATCCTGGCTGCTGCATTAAGGATGGACTGGAGTGGGGAAAGTCTAGAGTGGGGAAGTCCAGTTAAAAGAGCATTACAATAGTCAAGGCGGGAGTGAATCAGGGCCACAGTGAGGGTTTTTATGGTTTCCAAGGTAAGAAAGGGGCGAATTGTAGAGATGTTCTTCAGGTGCAAGTGGCAAGAGCAGGAAAGGACTTGTATATATGGGGTGAAGGAAAGAATCAGAGTCATACAGAACACCCAGACAGTAAGCCTGCTGACTAGGCGTAATAGTGGTGCTGCACACTGAGAGAGAGATGTCATATTTAAGGTGGGTAGTGGAGGGCAGGAGCAAGAGAAGTTCAGTTTCAGATAGAGACCTCAAAAACAAAAGCACTGACCTTTGGATTTCTATTGTACTGATCCTACTCCCCCTGACATCAGGAGGAAGAATTACAGAGCCCCATACACATTAGATTTTTGGCTGGTCAGGGATTAAATTAGGGATGGATTTTTTTTTTTATTATCTAAGATTATTTGCTTCTGACAGTTAAATTGGATACTTTTTTTTACATTAGCCAGTCTTTTTATGGTTAATATTACTGGTGGTCTACAGCAGTGTTTCCAGCATTTCTGGTGGTCAGTACTCCTGATAGTGGAGGACAGTGAAAAGATTTATGACAAATCTATGGTGGCTTTGAGCAGAGAAAGATTAATGTGTAAATTTCTTCTTTCTAGACCAGTGAGGAGGTTAATTCCAATATCCCTTGTGATTTAGAGCAGTGAAAATATTAAAGTCAATGTGTCAGCAGCTTTTACTATATAATCTGAGGGCTGCGTGAGGCTAGGGCTTAGACAAATTTCAGGGATCAATATACAAAATGGTCTGAAGAACCCAGTAGATAAACAGGGCTATAGTTTACCCTAATTTGTGACGCACGTCAACTCCATGGAATCTTTTAGGATTAACCCTGCCGGATTAGTTTTCGGAGCTCCGCTATGTGTTACATCTAAGAACTCTGATTGTGTCCTTATCACTGTACCCAGTAAATTAAGTGACATCATTGGAATCAATGTCTCTTACCCAACATTATGCTCTCAGATGGGTTGCAAAAACATGGTGACAGATAACCTTTAATGCAGGGATGCCTATAGTATTTCACATTTATGTTATCTCGACTAAAGTCTGATTTTGTTTTTACATTTTTTGTTCCTTAATGTTTGTTTTTTATAAAAACAAGGGAGTGAATAACCCGACTAGAAGCTTTAAATGCAATTTGTTTTCTCGTTTGCATTTTTGCTTTCGCAGAAAAAAATAACAGCTTTTAATCCATTTACTCTTGTTTCAGAAAAAAGAGAAAGCGTCAGTAATTAAGAAAAACAACGCCTATGCAGTGGCTGTAGCAAACTATGCGCCAAACATCACTAAGGATTCAGCCCTCCCAACAATATCGAAAAGCGCGACAGCAGACGCCAACAAAGCAAAACCGCAGGAAGCAAAGAAAACATTCAACAGTGTTAGTAAAATTGACAGAATGTCGAGGATAGTCTTTCCACTCTTATTTGGTACTTTTAACCTGGTATATTGGGCTACTTATCTGAACAGGGAACTTAACATAGAAGGGCTCGTCCTTTCAAAGTAGAATAGGCACTTTGTATGCTAACGGCGTAATGGCGTTCTCAGACTGAGATAGATTGTTTTAGTATGTATGACGAATACCTTGTGAATTGACATGTACAGTATGCACCTCTTATCTACCGAGAGGGGGGATGGGGCTCTGTTAACTAGGATGAGCTTGATACTGTAGCAAAATTAAAAAAGCTTCTTTTCGACCGGATTAAGATGTAATTACAGAATGTGAGAAAAGGCTGCTGCTTGTTAACAGAGAATACATCTACAATTTTTGATTTTCTTCTTGGGGATCCTATTTTGTTAATCTTTTATATGATCATGCAATGTGCTTATGTACGAAAAGCACGTCCCGATTCCGTACTTTAGGTGTAGCATACATTTCATGGAGGTTATTAAAACTGTGTTTTTTTGTTAAATTATTAAGATTCATTTTTTCTTTCTGATTCCATTTCTATAGCATTGTGCTGTTGTGGCATTGAACAAATTGATCAGGGAAATTTATATGTCAGAAACATTGAAACCTTTGCTAAAATCTGCTTGTAGAAATGCACTACAGTTCCGTTCAGACAACGACCATTTAATTATGTTTTATATAAAATGTAATTTAAAGCAAATTTGTAAAAAAAAAAAAAACAGCGTTATGTAACATGATATAGGAAAATATTTATAGCAAAAGGTGTATTTGTAATATTGAACAATGCAATCTCGTTCTTTGGAAACATCATACCTAAAGTTTACCAATGGGCATTTTAACAGACATGTTTACATCGGTGATTTCTCTGCAGTAAGAAAGATCCAATAAAACGGGTTTATATAAGGTTATAAAATAATTTATTTAGGTGCAGGTTGGCACATGTGTGTGAACAAGTTGGAGGCTATGCCAAGGTTAAACTGTTCCAAGACAAGACTGCAAGGCTAATATGTTCTTTACAGACAGTAAGAGTATGACCACCTGTTCAATTAATTATGTTATTGCCCCAATATATCTAAAATATAGAAAGAATCAGTGTGAGTAAGAAAGTTGCGCTCACCACATAATCTCCAGATGAGCCACCAAGGATCCAAATCCCGATCAAGTGCCCATCAGTTGTGCAATTGGAAGCAACTCCGATCAGACCTTGGATATATTCCAAATCTTCTTTTCCCTTTTTTGCACAGTTCCCATAGTATTAACAAAGCCTGATCTGGCATCATTATAAGTATGCTACCTGCCCCTATAGATACCTATCCTAGGGACGGTGCAACAGTTCCCATAGTGCTGACATTTAGCAAAAAGAAAAGAAAAGAAAATTTGGAATATATCCAAGGTATGATCAGATTTTTTTTTTGCTGAGTTGCAATCATTGTTGGTTTCTGATTAGAAAATCCTTGTTTTGTGTTTGTATCTCCAATGCAGATCTATATGTCTCCATGGGTACAGACTACAAACAAATATTGTGTAGTCAAAATCTACAATCATATTCCCTTTTTGAAGCCCCCTAATTGTTTCCAAAATATTTCATGTTCTTAATTATGGATGCGTGGACCAGAGTTTAAAGTTTGATGCTTGGACAGAACACAGACTTTGCAAAAAGTTTTTAGAGTTCAGGTTCGGAATTCAGATGCTTTACGTAACAAGTCACTGGGGTGAGCATCGTTGGGGTGAGTCCCAATGGCTTGTACTGGGGATAAAATCAACGTAATCAGATGTAGTGTGTACAAAAAAAAGAAAATGACAAAACACAGTTTCTCTCCCCAGAACTGGTTTGTTTATGGCAGCTGTAAGTGGGTGGAGAGCCGAACTGCCCAATCAGTGACTTCCAATGAAGTTCAATTCAATTTGGGGTCCAGAACAGAAGTTTATAAAAAATCCAGCTGAACTTCTAGAACCCGAACTTTCATGGGTCTTCTCATCCCTATTCATAATTAAGCTGTAAATTGCAAATTAAAAGGAGTATAACTGCAGGAGCAGATTAAATAGAGTTGATAGTCTATAACCGTAAACACACATATATATCAGCATTACAGCGATAGAGACAAATTAGATATTTTAATTAAGATAACAAAATCTGGACTCCATGACAAGTGGTGTGCACTTCCGTATGACACATACTAAATTGTACTCCAGTCTTTGACTAGAGAAAGATTTCTGGCATAAGGAATGCCACAGTTCAACATTACACCATGTTCCCATCCAGAAAGGTTGCAAACGTTTTGCAAAACTCCAATCGTCTTTTCAAAGGAAATAACTCAAGTTATTCTGATGAAATTGGTTTGATGAATTGGGGCCTATAGCTTCATGTGTAGTATTAGATGTACTGAATAAATTAAACTTTGCTACAATGATGTTGAATAGAACACATGCAGGTATTATGAATATAACTTATTCAAATGAACAGTCCACATGGATGATACCTGACGATCATGCACACATTCCTGCTGGTGTGTGGAAAAATGATACAAATGTAAGAGTAACCTGCTCTCAACAACCACTTTAAATGCTTGAGCGCAACAACAAATGACTGCAAGTGAATTTATTCTACTAAAACCATGGCATGAAAATCTCTATAATAAAAATTGGTTTCAGTTATAGAATATTTTTATGCTTTTGAATCTTATTTACTGTTTCAGGAGGATTTATAAGGTTAATGTGCCCTAATTGTTTCTTAATCTGGACATGACATGTTGTAGCATTATACTTCAAATAACCTTTGCACCTTTTTACTATCTTCAGTAAAGTATTACTGTACAACTTTAGCATGAGAAGGTATTACACATTTATAAAAAATAAAGTAAAATATCTAGTGTACAAATTCAGCTATTGGGAACTTACGTCAATTCATTTGATTACATGATAACATAATTACCAAGGTCACAAAATTTATTTTATTACAACATTTAGGCAATTGCAGTATAGGAAAACATTGCAAGAAACCATGCTTGACATTTGGATTAGCATCTAATGAAATGGACTGTTCCCTTTTAAAAAGGATTTTCCTGCAGGCTCAGTTGTTTTTGAGAAAAAGGAAACCAAGCTTTATTTACCCTCCCTGGGTCCTGAGTTGTGACTCCACTGCTTTCACCAGATCTAGAGACTCGCAAGGTCTAGAACTGTGACTCCACTACTTTCCCCAGGTCTGGATCTTACCTGGGTCCAGAGCTGTGACTCCACCACTTTTCCCAGATCTAGAGTCTCCCGGGGTCCAGAGCTTTGACTCCACTACTTTACCCAGTGATGGATCTTATCTGCGTCCAGAGACATGACTCTACAATTTTCCCCAGCTCTGGATCTCATTTGGATCAAGAGCTGTGATTCCATTGCTTTCTCCAGCCTAGGACCCCTCCCTGGGCCTAGAGCTGTGATTCCACCACTTTTCCTAGCTCTGGATCTTACCTGTGTCCAGACCTTTGACTCCCCAGTTCTGGCCCCTTCGTGGGTCAAGGGATGTGACTCCACTACTTTCCCCTGCTCTGGATCCTTCCTGGGTCTAGAGCTGTGACTCCGCCACTTTCCTCTGCTCTAGATCCTCCCTGGGTCTAGAGATGTAATTCCACTACTTTCCTCTGCTCTGGATCCTCTCTGGGTCTAGAGCTGTGACTCCACTGCTTTCTTCAGCTCTGTCCTTTGGCTGCAGTGTTGGCATTACATTGCAACCAGTCTCAAGGTTGGTGGCACTGCTGATGTAGTTCAGTGATGGTGGACATTCATCCTCCAGCCAAATAGTGATTTGCTGATGTTACTGCTGCAGCCAAACTATGGAGACTTGGACAGGGTAAACAAACACAGCTGGAACTTGGGAGGGTGAGTAGAGCTGAGTTGGTTTTTTACATCTGTGGGCAGAAGTTTAATTAATGCAGACAATTGTTAATGCAAATAAAAATGTTTACCTTGTTCAGACAATTATTAACTAAAACAAAGTACAATAAAAAAATAACTTAAGCAAAGAAAAATTTAAGCTAAAATGCCATATTTTAAAATGCCTTCTATGCATTGTATTTTTTTCTTTTAATTTTCCCTTTCAAAATAACATTATACTTATCTTTATTAATGATTCTTACATTTGAATATCATTGATTTACAATAATTAATTAAAAGTATGGTCTGGTTGGACTTTTTCACCATCTGGTAAGCAGTAGTAGATGTTTAGAGGGGGGAAGAGTTGCAGTCATGCTTGGACCCTAAAGTGACCCATGCACATTCTCATGTATATTTGGGCCTCGCGACCCTCTCCCTGACAAATGGTCTCAGAAGGAAGAAGGATATGGCTTATCTGCTTTCCACTGGCTGATGTTTGGGGAATCATAGCGAACAGAGGGACACTCGGCTGTGCCGTCAATTCCTGTGTATCGGGGCTCGAGAGATGTAGCCGTTACACTAACAGCTATCTAATGTGTATTGGGGGCTTAAGTTTTGATAAGGGACAAAATATCTTGTTAACATTGATTAAATCAGTTTTATACATAATGTGTGACTGCAAACCTGTGAATCCTCATACAGAGTAATTGCGGACATGCACCCCAAGCCTTGACAACCCCTTTAAGTTACCGCTCGGTTGTTCAATAACTTTGCATTTTTCACTTGTGGTTAGATTATATTTTTGCCATTGAGTGTTCATTTTCTTTATAACAATTATTTTAATGGTATTGATGAGTTTCAGGCAAAGAAAGGACATGAGGTGAAGCAGAGCACTTTATTCCATATGATAAAAATAAATAAATATATATATTTTCATATTTGTAATTGAAAGTAGAACACCTACATTGAATCTGGATCTTCCATTGAGGTGTGTGCAATATAACATACATAGATACTGGCAAGCAATAATACTACGTCACGTACATATACTCTACGTATGCTTAAGTACATAAGTATATAGTAGACTATTTACTACAACATGTATTGATTTCAGTTCATAACTACATTTACTAAGAGACCGTTAATGTTTACTTCTCTACTTTCATGTGCATTCATGGGTATGAGAGTGGATGACTCCAAATTTAACACAATAAATGTAAATTATACTGTAGCACCATTAATATTAATATTATATACATATATGTATAAAGTAAAATATTCTGTATATAAAAACACCAACTATCTGTAAATATTCCATATATAATAAATGTTACTTTAACTTGATAATTGCTTTTTGAAAGGGCTGTTTGCATAGTACTTGGCCATTTATTTCTTGTAATCTAGAATAACGTAGTAGTATTTTAAACCTCAACAATAACTTAGTATACAGCATATTATGTCTTTTAAACTTCTTTTTTTTTTAATAAAATGTCATCAACTGGAGAATTTGTATATCTGTGAAAGACAAATAGAATATTCATCCTCTCCCATAAAAATATTATAGCTGTGATTAGTGATGCATTGATACAAAATTTTAGATGCGCACTTGGTTGTAAGGTGCCAGCTGTTAGGCCGGAGACACATGATGCACAAAATATTTGCACAAGTCTTGCATAACTCATCCATAATGGCTGCCATCTCTTTTGACGGGAGCGTAGATCTGCAAAGAAACATAAGCAGCTGATGGTTCCAGTCCAGAGAGACTGAGGCCATTAGGGCATTCAAGACTTGTGTGAGTATCTCGTATGTGTTTCACACCGTTTGTCTCCAGCCACTGGTACAACACTAAGAAAAAATGCATAACAATGACCATGACATGTGGTTTTCCTGATGAAGGGGTGAAGAATACACCTTAAAATGCGTTGAATAAAGCCACCTTCATTCACCGAATTCCTTGGTATATGGTCGATTGTACATCAGCGCAGTTGGATTCCACATATGTCTTCTATTTTTTCTACTATTGCTTTGGCCTGTGGATACTGCAGCAGCTGTTTGTAGCCTTTATACTGGTTGCGTGTGACACAACCCTCTAAAGTGAGCAGTTTTCCTTCAGCTTACGGGTCACCGTTTTTATCTATTGCGCTTTCTATCCCACAGTTATTCATTCACTTTGTGATGTAGATGGTCGAAGGTAAATATCTTGAATTTATGGAATTTTCTTAAACAATTATTTCCCATTGACAAGAATGATTGATGAAGAAATTTAGTATGGTCACCTATAACAAAAAAGCCCATAATCTTATACTGATTTCTCTTCCTATGTGTATGGCTGGGCTGTGAGTGCTGACACACCTTTAGTATCCTAAAACGACCCTAGAATGGCTGCTGCACTTCCTGTCTAGGCTTTTATACAAGCTTGTCCCTCCTGACTGAGTTGATGAGGACCATTGTTTCGATTAATTTTAATTTTCTAAATTGGCTTTAAAAATTTCTACACCTATGCTCTTTAAATTTATTCTGAATTATCTGAATTATATAGCTTTGAATTAATATTTCTAATAGACCAAGTGTTTTAATGAAATAGCCTTGAAAGGAGATATGGCGAAAGGGTAAAATTCATTGTAAAAGCAATTCATTTTCTATATTTATATACATGAATATTAATTTGCAAGATGTCATTTTTATGATAAAGATATATTGGTGAAATATTTAATTAATTTAATGCATGTGATTACAACGAAGTATTTACATTTTTATGGCTTATCATGCCAACCAGACCAGAATATTCTCTTATAATAGTGTAAAGTTTCATTTTCCTCTGGAAACCTAACATTTTACATTACAAAAATCATCCAGTTACTTTTTACTTGTAGAATGAATGCAGAATCCAGTATTATACACTGGGTAACATTATAAATGTACAAATAACGACATCTAATGACATTTGGCTTAATATACTGTAGTTAAGGCAAATAAAATAAGAAACATTTCTTCAAAAAAATGTCATTATTGTTTTGTTCAATGTAAATACTTAAGTCCCAAAAAATTGAGAAAAGTATTATAGGAGTGATACCTTTATTGGCTAACCGAGAAAAATTATATTTGTAAGCTTTCAGGACTCAATGGCCCCTCCATTAGACAATATTACAAGTGAATTACTGAGCCATTTAAGTAGGTATTACAACAGGACATGATGTGACGCAAAGTAGGGATGGGCTAAGGAAATTAAATGAAGGTTTTTGTTACTGATGCAGATGAGGTGGAAGTGTTCTTTTACAGATCTGAAGACCTTCTTATGGAAGTGTGAACTGTATCCATGTAATGACTCATGAATCCAGGTGTCAAATTAAGTCCCATTTTTAGAGATTGGAAAATTCTTATGAGTTTGAATTCTTTATCATTTTTAAAGTGACCTCTCAATATTAGTTTCTAATATTGATATCAATGTAATATCTAATTTCTAATATCTATATCAATTTCTAATATTGAAAGGTCACTTTAAAAATGATAGAGAAAGAAAAATCTGGGAATTCAAACTCATAATAAGAATATTCCAATCTGTAAAAATGGGACTTAATTTGACACCTGGATTCATGAGTCATTACATGGACACAGTTCACACCTCCACAAGAAGGTCTTCAGATTTATAAAAGACCACATCCACCTCATCTGCATCAGCATTAAAAACCTTAATTTAATTTCCTTAGCCCATCCCTACTTAGCGTCACCTCATGTCCCATTGTAATACCTGTTTAAATGTCTCAGTAATTCATTTGTAGTATTGCCTGATGAGGAGGCCATGTCAATCCTGAAAGCTTACAAATATACTTTTTTGGTTAGCCAATAAAGGTATCACTCCTCGAATACTTTTCTCAATTTTTGGGGACTTAAGTATTTACATATATTTTTCTGGCTAAGACGGTACCACAATATTATTCTGTATTATTCAAGAGTTACACTGTTCTCAAAAGTTTGCCCTGGTGGTTAGTTAATTTTTATTTAATCAAATATCCAACATAACTAAAGCTTATGACTAAGCATCACAATATGTATTTCTAAAACATGCTACGGAGATATACAAATATGTATTTCACCAGCCACCATTAATAACAATTACATTTGACTAAATTTAGATTCCCTCTACTCGATTGCCTGATTGTTTTCTATGGTCTGAAGTAATAGATCAGTTTGCAAAATTATACTAATTTTTAAATACATTTCAGCGATGGGATAACAGATTTTTCTTAAGTCTTAGAAACTTGTAAATTCATAAAATTACTATAAAAAGTAACAAATGCAATTTATATCTACAAATATAAATGAATAATAACTCAAATCCTTATAGGAAAAAAGTTAGTTTTTCCGTCGTTAAAAGTGGACTCCATATCTCCATCTTGTTCATTATATTGAAACAAAAATCTGCTTAACTCTGAGATGAAAAAATTCGGCATAGATGTCTGCAGACACATCATTTTAGACCGTTCAACTCCTTTAAGTAAGTAGACCGTTGTCTCCTATTTTGAATGATACCTCCAATTTCCTATTTACCGGTTCTGCTACCAAGACTACTGTCTTCACTGCAAAAGCCCAAATCATAAAACCATTAGCCCCCCACCAAAGATGGTAGCCCTGCATCCAGAGCTGTCTAGTTAACAGTAGCCTGCAGCACAGGCACAGCCATTCTATGCCTTGATTTAACAGAAATTCCTTCATATAAAAGTTCAGACAAAAAAATGATGCAATATAAGTGTTCTACTTTGTTTAATTGGAGGTATTCTTTCAGGTACCCCTCAAGTGATTTATTTACGCCATTGTTAAGTAGAATTATGAATACAAGTGTCATGAAGTTAGTAACATACTCACCAGTTGCCATCAAACCCCCGGTTTCCATTTTGTCCACTCTGACAGCATTTGACCACCAAATTCAACTGCTGGATCATTGTGTAGAGCAGCGGTTGCTCTTTCAATGTAAGTCCATGAGATCAGAATGAAGTTCTCTGGCCTGATTCTGTGTCTTATACACTTGTATTGAAAAAATTCAGGAAGGGACCATTTCCGCTCCACACACAACCACTAGAGGATTCAGTATGACAAAAATGCAGTCATGTCATGTAGGAGCAGACTTGAAACCAGGAGAAGAAGGCACCTAGTGCGTTTGTTTCTACATTTATAACACTTACGCACATGATCCTTAACAAAGGAAAATATTAAAAAAAAACACTGAAACAGTACTTTAAACCGTTTTCCAATCAGTAGTCTATAAAATATAGAAAAATCTTTGTAATATACTCACATGCATAATTATTTCACCTTCACCTACCAGCCTTGCCCTACTATGACTACAAGATCATCATAGTTTACAGCTATTGGACCATGTGGTCATTTGTTGTATAGTTACTATGTCGGAATGTGGTTTTTCTTTTACAAGGCACAAATTGTAGTCCACACTTTTAAATAGTCTTCTAGTCTGCCAGGAGATATCTCCTTACTAAACCAGTCATTCCTGGAGCAGATATATGATTTAGCAGAGACAGAAAGGTTAACTAATTTTGTTGCAAGTACCTATTGAGGAAGGGGCAAGTTAGTGAAATTCACTGTCATCATTAAACCCCCAAAGTCTCATCTTTGGTGTTGTTTGATGATTCAATGGAAGAAAGAACAGCTAGTACAATATTAAAAATGGTGTTCAAAAAGTACAATATAACCAGTTTTATCATGATAAAATGGAGTATATGGATTCATTATGAATCATTTTTATTCCTCATTTTAGGCCTCAGAGACATAATGAAGAACAAGATCCAGGTATTTCCTGTGGTGTAGGAAATGCAATAAATGAAATTCATGGTTTTAGGGCCCTTTCACATCAGCGTTTTTTGAAATTTGCGGCAGATGCGGTGAAAAAACCGCATCTGCCGCAATTACCGCATACCGGCTGCACTTGCGGCGCGGTTGCGGTAAACGCCATGCAAAGTATAGGCGTACTTGCGGCAGATGCGGCAAGTGCGGTTTTGCACTTGCGGCAGGTGCGGCCGCGAAAAAAAACGCGGTCAGCCGCAAATTTCAAAAAACGCTGATGTGAAAGGGCCCTCAATTAGTATAGGCTTAGTTACTAGAGAGGCCATTATAGATGATATGCTGTTTTTGTGTACTATAAATACAGTAGCCTGAAATAAAATACACTCTACAATGATCCAGATAATGGAAGTTGATAGAAAAAAAACATAAGAGGTCAAGGAAAAGAGGATAAGGCAACTAAAGAATCAGATGGTGAAGCAGATGAGACCAGCTAACTCTAAGGCTATGTACTGACAGGAAAATTGTGCTGCAGAATTTTGTTGACAAACATCTGCACTTTGTGGTAGAAAAATGCACAGAAAATATCCTTGTGCACACGGTGTGTTTTTTGTGTGCTTTTGCATATTGAAAATGTGCAGATTTTTGTAGTCATTTCCACTTTCCATGAGAAATTCATGTAAGAGAGATAGAATGGGAAATTGGTGCATTTTTGTTTAAAATCTGCAGAAGTAATCGGCGTTGCAGATTTTCTCACAGCAAAAAAAACATTTCTTTATCTTAGAAGAAGGAATAAGGCACTCACCCGATTGTCTTTAATTACGTGAAGACGGCTTTTATTCCACGTTTAAGTACAGGGTGCAAGGGAGGGGGTGGAGGAGAGTGCAGACAACGGCACCGTTTCGGACCTGTTGATCCTTCGGCTGGTCCAAGCTAATTAAAGACAATCGGGTGAGTGCCTTATTCCTTCTTCTAAGATAAAGTATGCTGATGATTTTTTGAGTCAAGTGCACACTCGATTGCCGGCAGCTGCAGCTGCTTCATATTCTATCCAGCCCTGTGGTGATCGGTGCCTCTTTCTACCTTTTTGAAAAAAAACATTTCTGCCGCGGGAAAAAACGCAGCATGGGCACAACTATGGAGATTTTACATAAACTTGGCTAGGACTTTACTTCGTTACATATTTGTAACAAATCCACAGCAAAAAGCGAAAAAACTTGGCAAAATACATCTTAAATATGCATCGTGGACACAGGGCCTAACTTGTAAGGATAGGTTAAACTAGACTCCCAGCAAACAAGTAACAATTTAGTAATAACCAAAAACATGGACCTGTAGATGTGCAATCAGCATGAAACAGCTGTAGCCCCACCCCTTCCAGGCACACCCTCCCCCTGAACACCTTGCTGCTATGTGTTTGCTTTTAACAAGAGCTACAATACATTTTCTTTTACTTTCACCTGGACGGGAGGTAAAAACCCGTCAGTGTGATACATGAAGTTTAGAGGAAAGCTAATTTTTAAAGGTATATTGTATCTTCATTGAATGTGGTAACAATTTATTATCAAGTCCATTGAACAATCAGTTGATTGGCTAGGGTCACACTTGGAGAGTGACTCACGCTTGGCGCATCCGTTTCAAACTTAGAAATTTTAGCTGCAGTGCAAAGCGCTAATGCTATGTGCTGCCTGACAACACTGCCCCATAGAAACCCGTTGTTTACCTTAGCAGCAGCTCCACACAAAGCATCAGGAAGTGTGCTTTTGGACTGCGAACAGGAAAACGTTGCAGACCACGTTTCCTGTGCGCTGTTGAAAAGCGCACATCCTGGGACTTTGTGTGGAGCCGCTGCTAAGGTAAACAGCGGGTTTCTATGGGGCAGCGTTGTCAGGCAGCGCATAGCGTTAACATTATACGCTGCAGCTAAAATTTCTACATTTTAAGCGGATGAACCAAGCATCGGCCACCCTCCAAGTGTGACACTAGCCTTTTTGAATTTTACAAAATATTCTGGTATGTGAAACTATTTCTCCATATAGGTCAAAATATATGCATCCCTGCAGACATAAAACATAACAATCATAAAGAAATGATCCTCTACAGTCGTTTGCTATCTAAAATCGATATCTCATAGTCAGTCAGTAGTTAATGTACTACTGTTACTTTGTTGGACAATCCACTCAAACAATATGTTGGAACATTATAATTTATAATAATTTTCTTATTAATTGATTTGCAAGAAATGAGTCACTTTTTTTTTAAGGAGAAAACCTGCGCCATTACTACACCACAGGAAAAAAAACATATCAATAAATCCAGTTTTGTAGCAGTAATATAGCGGTTTTTGGAAAACCTGTGCATTTATGTGGCTTCAAAAGCTTTTGCCAAGGTGCAGTCTGGCTTTCTGGGCAGTCCATTCTGCATTGTGTGGATGATTTTTAGGAACAAATTATTTTAGATAATACATTTTGTTTTTACATTTTCAACATGTGAATGTTGAAGTGTATTTATTAACTGCGAAAAAAGAAAAGTTCTTTAGAGTATTGGCTTTATGCAGTAGCTAATGGGTTATAAAGTGTTTGATGCTATATATATATATATATAATTAATGGGAGGAATGTATAAAAGCTGTAAATTAATACTGCTTTATGTATTTTATAAAGATATAGTAGAAGGTACATTTTAATAGAGAAATGTATTATACAATTATTTAAAGGGAAACTCTCAGGTTTTTTTACTGTCCCCAATTTCTACTATAGCAGTTGGCGTGGTATCATCTTAGATTTATTTGATTCGCTTACTAATACTGGAGAGTTGGAAGAATGTTTTTTTCTTCAGTTGCATTGGACATGCTAATTAGTCAGGACTAGTCCACAAAGCTTCTTTTTCCCTAGAGAATTCCTGCTTTGACTCTTCATGTCCTGTGACTGGCATACTGCATACGCCAAATTATTTTCACTGTAATTCATGTCCAGTTAGGAGTGATTAGAAGATCTGAGTTAGGGTAGATTCACACCAGCATATGGCATCTGATGCAAGAACATCTGATACAATAGGTTGATGACACATTGGCTCAGGCTCAGAGTGTCATGCGCATGTGATCCGATCACGTGTTTTAATGAGCCATTCACTGTTTCGCTATATCGTCTTTGTGTACTTACACGTGCATGGCTTAATCTTTGAGACAAGCATATGCTACTGGCAGGATCAACTAGGTAGAACGTCCACACGACAACAGGGGGGGGAAGCATCGAGGTCAAAGAAAGATTAATCTCTCCATACTTACATTTCCAGTCTCTGAATATATCTCTCTGCACTTGGATGACATCTGAGTGCAGTCCAATATTTCACACGCACCCTTAGACTTGTATGGGTAAGATCGAGCCCAGAGTGAGAACATGCTGCGATTATTTTCATCCGTCGGATTGAGCATCATTGCCTAATATTGGGTCAAGTGCAATATGAGATTTTCTTGCATTGCCCTCGTGTGAATCACATGCCAGTCTCACTTATCCTTAGGACTGTTCCGGGGAAGAGATGCCCTGCTGGACTAGTCCTGCCATAGTAACATAAATGATGCGCAAAATTAAAATACATTCTTCCAAGATGACATCATAAGAAAGCACATAAAAAAAACTATTTGATTAAAGAAATCTGCACTCTTATTGATATAATTGAAGTGGTGGAAAGTCAGGAGACTTGACAGGTTTCCTATAAGTTTTACTACTTGTAATGAAATACAGAAGAACATGAAACAGTTCTGACTAAAGCTCTATAAGATGTCATAATGTTGTTTTGGTTGATACTTTAACATTCCTATACCTTTCTTCACTAGTCACTTTACTAAATTTGTTGGAATTATTTTGTTTTAACTTATACACCAATCCTGTATATATATGTAAGCCAAACCAGAAAATGGAATGTTACAAACATATGTAATTATTGCCCTCAATTATAAAAGCTTGTATTTCTATATTATGTTCTTGTGTAAGGTGCATGTGTTATGTCTTATTAATGATCTAAGAACACAACAAAAAATGCCAAAAAACAATAAACCTGCTATTTGAGACAAACAAGCAAGTGTATACAGCAGTTGTTAAATATTAGTGTGTAAATGTTCTTTATAATTAATGAGAACCCAATGTATCATTGACATTTAAGGTTCCTGATCAAATTTTCTTTATTTTTACATATGTAATTATGGAAAAAAAAATGGACATATTCTGTAATTTGTGACCTTGTTCAAAGAAACTTAACACAAGTGATAAACTGTTTTAATGTATCACCTTTGCTTGCTATTTCAAATTACAGTATTTGCTTATTATTCTCTTTTTTGTATTTCTTATTAAAGTTAATTTAACTATAACGCATTGTGTTTTCTTGACTGTTATATGGTCGGTAAAAAGCAAAAACATCGATGTAATTGAAGAACACAATAACTCCATATCAGTGGCGGATCTTTAGCATGATGGGCCCCGGTGCGGCATTTAGACCGGAGCCCCATTTGGGAGCATCTTCATCCCTCAAGTCTAGGTGAGGACCGGGGGGGATGCGAGCTGAAGTCCTAGGGAGTGGCGCGGGGGAAGGGGGTTGGGGGTTTGCGAGCTGTCCTACATGAGGAGCCGGGGGGGGGTGCGAGCTGATTTCCTAGGTGAGGACTGGGAGGTGGGGGTGCGAGCTGTCCTGGTTGAGGAGCGGGGGGGGGGGGGGTTGCGAGCTGCTGCTACCTGCACCGAGCCGCACATTGCAGGCAAGGGAGCCAGGGTGGCAGACGAAAAGGAGAGGAGAGGGCGGGATCCGCCGCAGGAAGCTTCCCTCACTTCACCTCCTCTAATCTGACACATGGTCACGGGGGCAGCTGGACTCTGGAGGCCCCCCTGCAGGGAGGTGCAGGGCCCCCTACAGGTGCTTGAGGGGCCCCCTAGCCAGTCGGGGCCTGGGGCAGCTGAACCGCTGCACCACGGTAGTCGCCCCTGCTCCATATCACTAATATGTAAGACTAGCTATTTGTTGTTTAGTAACACCATACAGTCCCATCACAACAATTAATAAGGATGTGTGCTACATTTACCTAGAAATTTACATTGCATACATTTTAAAGACTGTGCTAGAGCTAATTCAAAGTAATAAGTATAGAAAGCAATATTTTAATACAAAATATGATATACAAAAAAAATCTATCTCAAATTTTTAATATTATAGTAATATAATATAGTATAAATTATAAATTATTTTTCCTTTATACTTTATAACAGCTTTAAAGCCTGTAAAAGGACAATAGTTTACAAAATGTGATATTCCTCTCTATTGGTTTGCTTGTACACCTTTTAAATGTTGAGTACCAATGTGTTAAAAAAAAAATACGATAGTAAATAACTTTCTCTTCTTTTTTTGATACATTATGCAAACTAAACCAGTGATCCTACTGTATATGTAATTGTTAACTCTTGCACAACAACCTAAATGGCCACCATTGTCCGACACTCTTCTCTCTTGTTCATTTATTGGAAGATCCAAAATAGGCGCCAATAAGACTTGCATTATTGTGGCAGTGCCTCTTGTTGAAGAAAATCCATGAGAACTTAAAGTTCAATAAACCAAGTGGTCTGGTCTTTAATTTAAACTGATCTAGCTAAGTGGTCCCCAAACTATGGCTCACTGACCCATTATGTGTGACTTCTGACTGCCTACCAGCTTGGTGCATCTTCTGCACTAGGTCTAGCAAACACCTATGCAGAGAGGTTTTCCAAATGGTTGTTATTGAGTAGCCCAGCACAAAAGAGTAGACCTGGATGCACATATGCTGGGTGGGGCCAGATATGATGATGTTGTCAGTTATACTGGTGCAAAAATACTAAATAAGAAAGTAAAAAAGGCACCCCTGGCATCTTAGTGTGCTAATTGTGGGAATTTGGCCATCTTTATAATAAGTTCTGAGTGTCACTGGTATTGAAGGAGGAGAAGGAGGACTTTAAATGTGACTTACGACCATCTTTCAGAGCGGAATTTAAATGTATCCCTCATGGTATGAAAAGTTGGGGACCACTGATTTAGGGATCTGGTCTAGGTTTTGTACTGATTTAAGGGAAGGTTTTGCTTCAGAAGTAACTTAGGGATCTTGTCTATTGCCTATATTGATTTTAGGGGTCTTCTGGGTTCTGAAATGGTTTTATTGGTCTGGTCTGAATTCCATAGTTATTTAGGGGTTTGTTCTGTAGTCCAAATTGATTTACAAGGTCTTGTCAGGGTTCTGAAATTATTTAGGGAGTCAGGGTGTGATTTTAAGGTCATTTAGGGGTTTGGTTTGAGCTTCAAATAAATTTAGTCTAGTCTGGGGTTTAAATTATTTTTGGACTTATTTGGGATCTAAATTTCTTTAGAAGGGTCTAAATTAATTATAGAGGTCTGTATCTGAATTTAATTTTAGGTCCTGTTTATGTTAAGTGTGAAACCAAATTTCTGCCGAAGAGAACCTGTGAGGGTCTGAAGTTGTAGGCTTGTAATAATCAACAAGGCAGGTTAAGGATGCAACACATTTTATTTGCATCTGTACATGATGTTACAGGAACTCCAGGTAGATGGCCACAATGCAGTGCCCACAGTCCAAAAGATCAGAAATCATCCGTCAAAATAGTCCATAGGGTTATTCCTAAAATCTAGAAGGTAGATATCACAACTAATTCAAAAGTACAACAATGCGTCTAGCAGGATAGGTAAAACTCCAAATATTTAATACAACTTCACTAAAAACATGGAAAACGAGGCAGTACAAGTTCATGACACATCACTTTGTACCTGTACTACCTTGTTAGCCATGTTTTTACTGATGTTGGAATAAAAGTTTGGAGTTTTACCTATCCGTGCTGGACGAATTGTTGTACTTCTGAATTATTGGTTGGATTTCCTCTGTGCACAATGGAATAGGTGAGCTTGAAATATTAATAATTCTAGATATCATAACTGTAGCACGTGAATTAAGCTCCAAGTTCAATAGTCCATCCATGGGCTTCAGGTCTGACCTTATCACTGATCCAATGGCTTCAAATTCAAAACATTAACTCTATAGTCCATTTATAAGCTCAGGACCTGACCCTAAACATGTTTCTTCTAATCTCCTTCCAGCCCCCTAGCAAAGACAAACACACCCAGCCCCCTTATCCATCAGTTACATTGAATTTAAAACAATGATATCTCTAGCAAGTCTTCAGAGGTGTGTATCCAGGAGGTCTCCCTACTGAGAGAAAAAAATGCAAGAAAAGAAATATTAATATAGGCCTGATTTGCGTTGCGGCCTATGAACACAGGGTAGAAGGGATATTCTGGTACATCCCCTTCCCCCTTCAACTTGTGAACAATAAAATTTAAGCAACTAGCCATCAGTGCTGGAAATGTTTGATAGATCCTCACAACCCACACCAGCCTTACTCTGGTTCTGCCCAAAGTTACTAGACTTAAAGAGAACTTGTCACCCACCCATGGATTAGAATCTAAATGCAGCACTGCTATGCAGCTGGTACCTCGAGATATAAGCTTAGAAAAATTTACAGTTTAGAAGCCATGGAGGCTGGCCCTTGTGCTGCAGCCACCTCGTAGCACGAGGGCATTTCACGCCCCTGCGTCTGTGCCGCCTTTTTTAAATGTGTTCGCCGTCTCCCTCCTGCCAGTCACTTCACCTGTGCTCTGCGCGTCCTTGTGCTGTTGACGCAGGCGCAGAGTGAGGTATTGCTCATCACTGGCCCAGCTGCCTGTCCTGCCTCCTGCTGTGATGTCAGTGCCATTCCCTGCCCTGCTCTGTAAAGCAATCACTGAAGTAAGACATAAAACTTAAAAAAACTCACCAAAATTTAGCCATGTCAAATATCCATTGCACCGATCAGGAGGCTGCCAGCTCCACTGGTGGCAACACAGGTGTCTGAATACCGATGCTCAATACCCTGCAATTGAAGCATGGGGGCAGTTGTGGCACCTGTGACCAGCCATGCTGACAAGGAGGAGACTTGTATTTATAGACACAAGGTGACCATCAGTCATACAGGTCTATATGAGGCACAGTGTCAGAGTTCAGCCTACTGGTCACGTCCAGCTATTAGACAAGGCGGGCCGCTCCGCATCAAATACATGCATCACAAGTGACAGATGCCCCCCAGAGGGCTCAGCCTCACTGCAAAGAGATAAAAAGGTGCAACAAAACACTATAGATGAAAATGTCAGGTGTTAGTAGATACTTTGGTCAAAATAACATAAGCTCGTATCCCACCGTCAAGGGCTCTCACGCTAACTAGTCCTACTTATATTTCTCCTGACCATATGTTTTTTAGTGGGTAGCATAACACGGAGCAGGTGGGGAAAGTAGAGGACGTTACAGCAGGAGGTGGGACAGGCAGTCGGGGCAGCGATAAGCAATACCTCACTTTGTGCCTGCGTAAACAGCACAAGGATGCACAGAGCGCTGGCGAGGACATGGGTGAAATGACTGGCAGGAGGGAGGCGGCAAACACATTTAAAAAAGGCGGCACAGAGACGCAGGGGGCGTGAAATGCCCCTGTGCTACGAGGTGGCTGCAGCATAAGGGCCAGCCTCCATGGCTTCTAATTGTACGTTTTTCTAAGCCTATATCTCAGGGTACTAGGCGCACAGAGACATGGGGGACCCTTTTGCCAGAATGCAGTAGACATGCTGCTTTCAGTGCTGCACTTAGATTCTAAACCATGGGGGGGTGACAGGTCCTCTTTAAGACATACTGGTGATAGACCATGTCTTTTCTGGAAAAAGCAAGCAAATCAATTAGAATAAGTGATGTAACACTTTCCAAGGTATATTGCCAATACATTTTATTGAATTGGTAGGGTTAATCATCCATAGGTTGGATATTGATTTTACACCCTAATAGTTTAACTTAAAATATATCAATTTATATGTTCGAAAAATGCAGTTTTACATAGAAAAAATGCAGGAAAATGAGCTATAAGACCTGTCTATATAACACTGTCTTTTTCCTGCATTATTTACACTTGAGGAAGGCTATTTTCTGTGAAACTATATAGCCAAAACATGTTGTATGTAGGGATGAGCGAGTACCGCAATAATAATAATAATATCGGAATCGCTATACTCGCAACGAGTTGGTCCCGGTACTCGGTACTCGTTGCAAGTATAGCGAGTCCAATGTTAAAATGGGCCGGACGAGTACTTTCGCAGTGTATCTATATATACACTACGAAAGTGTACTAAAAGTGAATAAAAGTTGTTGAAAAATAAAAAAATATCATACTCACCTATCCGAAACCACCTGATCGCTATCAGCCACCTTATTGGCCAGATTGCCAGGTCCTGAACGTGCATCAATGACCTGGAAATCTGGCCAATCAGGTGGCTGGTAGCGATCAGGTGGTTTGTGACGTCTGGCCATCTGATTGACCAGATCACTACCAGCCATCTGATTGGCTGTGAGACTCACACGTCCTTGTCGGTGATCAGAAGTCTTCTTTGCCGGTCCGGTGCAGGCGTCGGATAGGTGAGTATGATTTTTTTTATTTTTTAGCAACTTTTATTCACTTTTAGTGCACTTTCGCAGAGTATATATAGATACACTGCGAAAGTTAAAGGACTACTTGCTACTCCCGAGTAATCAGAAGAGACTCGGGGAGTAGCGAGTAGCCCGAATATCGTTACTATTCGGCGAGTATCGAATAGTAACAATTCTACTCGCTCATCCCTAGTTGTATGTCTATGCATGAATTTTATGTTGAGTCGCCATACACTACCGTTCAAATATTTGGGGTCATCCAGACAATTTTGTGTTTTCCATGAAAGCTCATACTTTTATTTATCATATGAGTTGCAAAATGAATAGAAAATATTGTCCACACATTGACAAGGTTAGAAATAATGATTTTTATTTGAAATACCAATTTTCCCTTTCAGACTTTGCTTTCGTCAAGAATGCTTCCTTTACAGCAATTACAGGATTGCAGACCTTTGGCGGGTACTATTTAATAAAGCTGCCAGATGATTTCTCAAACTAGAGGCTCTAATATACTTGTCTTGTTGCTCAGTTATGCAGCGGGGCCTCCCACTTCTCTTTCTACTCTAGATAAAGCCTGTTTGTGCTCTCCTCTGAAGGGAGTAGGACACGCCGTTGTAGGAAATCTTCAGTTTCTTGGCAATTTCTCACATGGAATAGCCTTCATTTTTAAGAACAAGAATAGACTGTCTAGTTTCACATAAAAGTTCTCTTTTTCTGGTCATTTTGAGTTTCATAGAATAAACAAATGTAATGCTCCACATTCTCAACTACAGTAGCTCAAAGGAAGGTTAATTTTATAGCTTCTCTAATCAGCCAAACCGTTTTCAGCTATGCTAACATACTTGTGCAAGTGTTTTCTAAACATCCATTAGCCTTCTTACACAATTAGCAAACACAATGTACCATTAAAACACTGGAGTGGTGTTTGTTGGAAATGGGCCTCTATACACCTATGTACTGTAGATATTGCATTAAAAATCAAACGTTTGCGGGTAGAATAGTAACAATGTATAGAGTGTATTTCTGATTCATTTAAGGTTAGCTTCATTTAAAAAAATGTGCTTTTATTTAAAAAATAAGGAAATTTCTAAATGATCCCAAACTTTTGAATGGTAGTGTATATGAGATAAATATTCAAACAAGAAAGAATTGTCGGTTCTTCCGAATCTGGGAGCACTTACATTTCTACCGGATTTCCAATTTCAAATATTTTCCCTGACGGTCTCCTGGCTGAGAGATCCGATCTATCCAGGATAAAGTTGTACACCTGATGGTGGGAATACCGAAGCCTGATTACCGAATAACGGCCAAACTTGCGGTTCACTTGCGGCAAGCCCCATGCAATGTCTATGGGGCTTGCGGTAAGTGTGCGGCAGGTGCTGCAAGTGCGGCTTCGGCACTTACCACAAGTGCGGCCGCAAAAAAATGCGGTATGCCACGTTTTTTCCGCGGCCGCACCTGCCGCAATTGCCGAAACCGCACTTGCCGCAAGCCCCATAGTCATTTTATGGGGCTTGCCACAAGTGAACCGCAAGTGCGGCCGTTATGCGGTAATCACGGCAGTTGCGTTTTTTTTCACCGCAACTGCCGCGATCAGCGAAAACCGCTGATGTGAAAGCAGCCTTAGGGCCCTTTCACATCAGCGTTTTTGAAATTCGCGGCAGATGCGGTGAAAAAACCGCATCTGCCGCGATTACCGCATACCGGCTGCACTTGCGGCGCGGTTGCGGTAAACGCCATGTAAAGTATAGGCGTACTTGCGGCAGGTGTGGCAAGTGCGGTTTTGCACTTGCGGCAGGTGCGGCCGCGAAAAAAAACGCGTCTGACCGCGGTTTTTTTCGCGGCCGCACCTGCCGCAAGTGCAAAACCGCACTTGCCGCACCTGCCGCAAGTACGCCTATACTTTACATGGCGTTTACCACAACCGCGCCGCAAGTGCATCGGGTATGCGGTAATCGCGGCAGATGCGTTTTTTTCACCGCATCTGCCGCGAATTTCAAAAAACGCTGATGTGAAAGGGCCCTTACCTGGTACAATGTCATATCCTAATCACTGACTGATTTAGAGATAAAATTAGTATTAGAGTTGAAAAATAACCATAAAAACAATTACGGTACAACATATTCAGAGCATATCTAAATGTGTTTGGCCAAAGTAACAGGTAATGATCGTTAGTTCTAATATGCATAAGCGTGTTTTTATGTTGAACCAATTAGTTCAAGGAAAGTAAATTGAAATATTGATAGATGAAGTTTATGTATAAAAAGAGTCAGGATTATATTTTGCAACCATACTGTCACATAAAATATATTATTTAATATATTCAATGCTACCAGCAGGTGGTTTTCTTTTTGTCTGGCCAACTTTTCTAAAAATCATCACTAGGTAATCAGTTTTATGGCCACATTAGAAATTCAATCATGAATAATAAAGATTATATTAGCTTTGTCGACAGCCTTGAATGCAGATATGGAGACATTAATGGTAGTTATTGTGAATGGTAAAATTATGATCATTACAATCACAATAATCTGCACAAGTTCCACCATCATTATAAAAAAAACAGATTTGTTCATTTATCCTCCAGATGGTGGAAATAATTCCTCTATTTTTGCAGACTGTCCAGAAATTTCTGGATGGATGGCAGATTTTAGGCTAATATTGACAGCTTTAGCAAACGTAATACACAGTTCATATCTAATTTTGTTCTACAGCTTACATGTGACATAGCATCTTATGTAATGCATGGTATACATTCTACAGATGAGAGAATCCATTAAAACTAGTGAAATAAATACAGGATTTTCCAAATTGTATAGATTTGGCTAAATGGCATCCAGGTATAATTTTAATGGATTTTAAATGAGCTGGAAAGAAAATTAAAAATAGAAAAAAAATGCATAGTTGCCTTGTTCCAGCCACACGCAACATCATGATGCCACGGGGCCTAAAGTATAGAGTGGAAAGGGCTTGGCAGGTGAAGGCTAGTGATGGACGAACTCTTCGGGGTCAGGACCCGGCTTTCAGCGTTACAGCAAGGCAATAATTAATACTCTGCTTATACTTACCAAGTCCGCGTTCCCTGTTCCTGGTGTAACGCGTCACTGCGTCACTTCCGGGCCGCCCATTATCTTATAGCTGTATGTGATTGGCTATTGGAGCCAGTCACATGACTTCACCACGGAAGCCCGGAAGTGTCTCAGCACTGCGGCACAGCTGCAGAGAATTACAGTAAGTATAATTAGTATAATTAGTAACTACTAGGTTGGAGGGTTGGATTGCGCCACATCCAAGATGGCATCCGGAAAGTCTCGCTAGACTTCCAGAACACCATCTTGGATGTGGTGCAATCCAGCATGGCGGGCGGGCAGTGTCGCGAGACTTCCCGGCCGCCATCTTGGATCTCGCGAGATCCAACATGGCAGGCGGGTAGTCTCGCGAGAAATCATCGTCGAGGATGGATGTCGCCAGACGGGGCAGATCCAACATGGCGAAAAAGATGGGATGTCGGCAGAGAAGATCAGATGTTGGCGGCGTCGTGCAGGACACGAACAGATGTCGGCGGTGTGTTAGCGGACGGGTGTCGGTGAGTATAGATGTCGGCGTGAGAGTACATGGGGGTATGAGTGTGGGGGTATGAGTGTGAGACTGTACAGAGAGGGGGTGTATGTGAAGTGGCCAGGGGATCGCGTGTGTGGGGAGGTGCAGAAAGAGACGGGGGTTGTGGTGAGGAGTATGATGGTGTGTCAGTGGAGATTGTGAGGCACAGCAGAGGCCTCCGATGGCGGTAGTGGGGCTTTGAAAGCCCCGCTACCGCCAAAGGTCGGCCATCTTGGATGTGACGTTGCAATACCGTTACATAGTGACGGAAGTTGGCTTAGGGCTTTTATTATAATAGATAGAATACATACAGCAGTAGTGGTGTGCAGCGGTGCCAGTGTGCAGCGGTGACGGAGTCCAGGAGGAGACAGCAGGCGGGTGCGGGCAGGAGGGGGCCGGGAAACAGCGGGCAGAATGGGGCCGGGGCACAGCGGCCATGTGCGAGCAGGAGGGGGCCGGGGGACAGTGGCCGGATGCGGGCAGGAGGGAGGCAGGGAGACAGCGACCAGGTGCAGGCAGGAGGGGGCCAGGGGGATAGCGGCCAGGTGCAGGCAGGAGGGGGCCGGGGAACAGCGGACAGGTGCGGACAGTAGGGGGCGGGGGGGCCTTCCTGGTCGCTGTCTCCGGCCCTCTCCTGCCCGCAGCAGAGTGCTTAGCAGAGCATACGACGACTCAGTGGTTAGCAGACTTTACGGCGGCTCAGTGGTTATCAGAGTATACGGCGGCTGAGTGGTTAGCAGAGTATACAGGGACTCAGTGGTTAGCACAGTATACACTGGCTCAATAGTTATCACTGTATACGGAGCCTCAGTGGTTAGCACTGTATGGTGGCTCAGTGGTTGGCACTGTATATGGTGACTCAATAATTAGAGCAGTAATGTGGCTCAGTGATTAGCACTGTATACGGTGACTCAGTGGGTAGCACTCTAAGTTGGCTAAGTGGTTAGCACTGTATATGGTGGCTCAATAATTAGACCAGTAATGTGGCTCAGTGGTTAGCACTGTATACGGTGACTCGAGTGATTAGCACTGTATGGTGCCTCAGTGGTTGGCACTGTATATGGTGGCTCAGTGGTTAGCACAGTATGGTGGCTCAGTGGTTAGCACTGTATGGTGGCTCAGTGGTTAGCACTGTATGGTGGCTCAGTGGTTAGCACTGTACAGTGGCTGAGTGGTCAGCACTGTATGGTGGCTCAATGTTTAGCACTACACGGTGGCTCAGTGGTTAGCATAGCGTGGTGGCTCAGTGGTTAGCGCAGCGCTGTGGCTCATGGGTTAGCACAGCGCGGTGGCTCAGTCATTAGCACTGCGCGGTGGCTTACTGTTTAGCAAAGTATGGTGGCTCAGTGGTTAGCACAGTATATGGTCGCCCAGTGGTTAGCACTATATGGAGGCAGAGTGCTTAACTCTGTATGGAGGCTCATTGGTTAGCACTGTATAAGGTGGCTCAGTGGTTAGCACAGTATAAGGTGGCTTAGTGGTTAGCACAGTATAAGGTGGCTGAGTGATTAGGACTCTATGGTGGCTCAGTGTTTAACACTGTATACGGTCAGTGGTTAGCACAGTATGGTGGCTCAGTGGTTAGCAGTGTATATGGTGGCTCAGTGGTTAGCAGTGTATATGGTGGCTCAGTGGTTAGCACTGTACGGTGGCTCAGTGGTTAGCACTGTACAGTGGCTCAGTGGTTAGCACTGTACGGTGGCTCAGTGGTTAGCACTGTACGGTGGCTCAGTGGTTAGCACTGTACTGTGGCTCAGTGGTTAGCACTGTACGATGGCTCAGTGGTTAGCACTGTATGGTGGCTCAGTGGTTAGCACTATACGGTGGCTCAGTGGTTAGCACTATACGGTGGCTCAGTGGTTAGCACAGTACGGTGGCTCAGTGGTTAGCACAGTACGGTGGCTCAGTGGTTAGCACAGTACAGTGGCTCAGTGGTTAGCAGTGTATTTGGTGGCTCAGTGGTCAGCACTGTACGGTGGCTCAGTGTTCAGCACTGTACGGTGGCTCAGTGGTTAGCACTGTACGGTGGCTCAGTGGTTAGCACTGAACGGTGGCTCAGTGGTTAGCGGAGGCCGGGGGGGCAGAGTGGTCAGCGGAGGCCGGGGGGGGGCAGAGTGGTCAGCGGAGGCCGGGGGGAGGCAGAGTGGTCAGCGGAGGCCTGGGGGGGCAGAGTGGTCAGCGGAGGCCTGGGGGGCAGAGTGGTCAGCGGAGGCCGGGGGGGGCAGAGTGGTCAGCGGAGGCCGGGGGGGGCAGAGTGGTCAGCGCAGGTGAGGGAGCAGAGTGGTCAGCAGAGGCGGGGGGGCAGAGTGGTCAGCGGAGGCCGGGGGGGAGCAGAGTGGTCAGCGGAGGCCGGGGGGCAAAGTGGTCAGCGGAGGCTGGGGGGGGCAGAGTGGTTAGCGGAGGCCGGGGGGGGCAGAGTGGTCAGCCGAGGCCGGGGGGGGGGGTGGGCAGTGTGGCGGCGACATACTCACTTACTTCGCCTTGTGCACAGCGGCGACATTAAAGATGGCGGCCGGGAAGTCTCACAAGGCGAGACTTCACGGCCGGCATCTTGCATGTCGCCGCTGTGCATAGGGCGAAACCAAGATGGCGGCCGGGAACTCTCGCGAGAGTTCCCGGCCGCCTTCTTGGTTTCACTATTTACGGGGCGGCGACATCAAAGATGCAGACGGAGGAGGGAGGACAGAGGACGGAGGACGGAAGAAGACAGCGGTGGGTGCCATGGAGTGGTAAGTATAACAGCAGAGGGGCAGAGGTGGACATCCAATGGGGTGGAGGGGGCAGCGGAGCAGTGTAGACTCGGTAGTGGGGCATTGAAAGTCCCCACTACCGAGTAAGCGGCGGCCATATTAGTTAGGGACAATCATCCCCTAAACCAGCTTCAGTCGGATGTGACGTCATAAACGTTACATATAACGGAAGCTGGCTTAGGGGAATTATTATATAGAATTACCTTGCTTCAACCCAGAAAGTCCGGTCACAAACATGGGGAGAAACAGCAAGTTCGCTCATTAGTACTGTAGTGAGGGCTAGTACAAGCTGAGTATAATTTTTTCTTACCTGTGTCTATTATGCTCAGTCTGGAGGCACCCTAGAGCAGGGGAAGGTACGGTAATTCATTTTCCCAATAGGCCACATAAGAGAGCAAGACTGTTGTACAGTGCTGAATAAATAGGTTGAAATTAATTTTGCCACACATTAATATATTCATGATATTTTTTTTTAAATATGTTAATTTTATCACTTAATATTGAGTAGATTAAAATATGCTTACACTCCTAATAAGAAATATGAGCTCACACAGAGCCCCTATGTACAGTATGAGCCATCAGATAGCCCCTAAAAAGAGTATGAACCCCCACAGTCCCTCTATATACACTGAGTCCACACACAACTCCTCCTATATACAATATGAGCCCTCACACAGCTCCACCATATATAGTGTCAAAACTCACACAGTCCCCTTTATACAGTATAAGCACTTTAATATACAGAATGAGAACCACTATATACATTATGAGCACAATGATATATTTATATATATATACCGTAGTCCCTTTATAATCAGTATGAGCCACCAAATAGTCTCCCTATATACAGTACAAATGTCATAGCCCCTATATACAGTATGAGCCCCCACAGTCCCCCTATATACAGTATGAGTTAACACACGGCTTCCTATATAAAGTAAGAGCCCAATCAGAGCTCCACCATATACAGTGTGAAAGCTCAGTCACATATATACAGAATGAGCCTCCACATAGCCCCCTATATACAGTGTGACCCCTCACACAGCCTCACATATAGCCCTCTATATACAGTATGACCCATTACACAGCCACCTATGTACAGTATGAGCTCACACATAGCCCCCTATATACAGTATAGGCAAACATATACCCACACATAGCCCACTATATACAGTATAACCCATTACACAGCCTCCCATATACAGTATAAGCTCACTCTTAGCCCCCTATATATAGTATGGGACTACACATACCCACACATAGCCCACTACTATATATAGTATGACCCCTCACACAGCCTCCTATATACAGTATGAGCTTCCACATAGCCACATAGAGTCCCGGGCTCCGGGTTGGGTGTTGTGCTCCTGTGGGTGTGTGTGCTGTGATGGTGTTTGGTGCACAAACTGTCTCCTATCTGCCTGGCTGCAGTTCCCTATGTGGCCTCCTGGTCGCAGGGGCGCCACAGCTACAAGAGCTGTGAAGACGTATTGGTGGTCGGTGCTGCGTTAGGCCCAAGCCAGTGACCCTGAACAGTCTCTGAGTAGTCCTGCAGGGCCCAAGAGTAGGGTTGGAAGGTGAGGAGAACAGAAAGAAACAAGTGGGAACTGAGGAGCCAGCGTTAGGTTCACCCAAACAGCACACCGGACACCGGAGTCCGAGTCTACTGGCGAGCACCCGGCCCAGTAGAGAACACTGGTATACCGTGGAGACTTCAGTCTCCCAGGCATCTGCGCAGTCACTCACCAGGGAGCCAGGCACCGCGGAGAGAGGAACAGCGGTAGTCCATAGAGGGTGTCCCGCCGACAGCACATGTGGAGAGAGAGAACAGGCAGCCCAGACTGAAGGAGGGGATCCCCCGAGCATCCATACTCAGGGAGGGAACCCTGGTCCATTTACTGGAGTGCCGTTTCCGAAGACGCGGCACAGGGACTTCAGCCCCTGAGCCGTAACACCGGAGGTCGCAGGTCCATCTACCGGCCCAGACACCCTGTCAGAAAGGGTACCTTTACACGCCGCTACTGGCGGGTGGATACAACCAGCTACTTCACGTGCACGAGCACGCACAAACGGTTACAAACGGTAAACGCACCATCTTTACACGCCGCCACAAGGTGCGCTACGCTACGTGACATCTATCCCCGGATACATCGCCAGGTGCCATAAGTCACCTTCTGTAGCTCACCTTACCTAATTTACACACCGCTACAACAAGCTAATATGGGCGGCCCTGGTGCAGCAGGGACAACACATAGGCGTGCCACAATTGTGGATTACGAGACGTCCGTACACTGATAGGACAAAGCCAGAACATCATGATTGGGCAGGCATCGCAGGAGGCTGTTTAATACATGATGCTCGAGCAATTGTGTAGTGTGACTGGTCAGCTCCTTAAATATACCTCCCTATGCAGCGACTACCAATCGTCATGCAGGAGCTTCCTCCAATGATCGCTGATGGGGCGCGGTAACCCGGAGCCTGTGTCACGCCCCAGCTACATACCAGGTACATAGCCTGGTGTCGACATATCCCTTCTGTTGCTTCTTTACACGCCGATACAGCTCGCTACAATCGCCCTGGGTAGCCACCTGTTTCAGGGCAGTGCTCGGAAACAGATGCATCTACTGCCGGGTGCCTCCTACCGTCTTTACACGCCGCTACTACGGGGTACATTGCCGCTACAAGCTACATTTGTAGCATGTAGCTGGTTGTATCCACCCGCCAGTAGCGGCGTGTAAAGGTACCCAAAGGAATGAAAAAAAAAGCTCTCATGATTAAAAGCATAAGATGCCCCCCTTGGAGAACTAGTTGGTACTAACGAGTATGGAGCATGACTCCGAAACTCGTCTAGTTCCCCAAGGGGGCACCTTATGCTTTTAATCATGAGAAAAATAAGGAAGAAATCATTTATACCGCATAACGGCATCTGAGCTTTTTTTTTTAAATTTTTATATATGTCTGAGGGTGTTGCCTAACACCGCTGCTTGAAGCCGGGAGTTCCTGTGAGTATTGGGTGGTGGAAGTCTTGGATTCTCATTTGTCTGTCAGAAAGGAAACCAATCACACCAGGATAACCCACTGGGGTCGAGATCCAGTGCAGGAGAGAGGAGAGCAGGAAGCTGGGATTCTCAGGAAGCACCCTAATCGGGCCTGGTACTAAGCGGGCTGTTCCCAAACAGGCAGTAGCAGCAGGACATGGGTTAGAAACAAGGAATGCATACCACGAGAGACTCCAAGGGATCCTGCAGCCCACTGTGACTACCGACCGTCTATCCTTACTTTTACAACAGTCGTCTTCTGTAAACTGTACTACCATCAGCATTGTTCCTGTATAGTACCCAGGTAGAGTAACAGAGTCTCTGTGTGCTTATTT
This sequence comes from Allobates femoralis, assembly GCA_033576535.1. Lineage (NCBI taxonomy): Eukaryota > Metazoa > Chordata > Amphibia > Anura > Aromobatidae > Allobates > Allobates femoralis. Next base: position 84,299,247 of record JARQOC010000003.1, on the reverse strand, counting down.
ACCGCTGCACTACAACTTATCTATCCCTGCCCCGGAGGGCTAGCTCTACCTGCACGCAGCTGTACCATCTCGGCTGCTGTACCATCGCCTTCCGGAGGTCTGATGCAGCTCTGGTGCTCAATCACCAGAATCTGTGGGTGGCATCACGATAAACTTAAAAACTTTTATTCCCACATCAACTACCTCTTTTTAGTTGACCACCAGGGCCACGGGTCTGGGCAGGCCACCAGCGACATCCCTACTGCAGCAGAGGGCCCAGATACCCGAGTCCTCATACCCCGGCTAGTCACTTGGTGTTTTTAAGATTTGGAGATTTCACTCAGCAATTCCTCCAAAAACACCTTGAAAATCTTCTGTGTCACATGCCTACATTTTTACAGTGTTTTAACCCCGGAAGAAATGCAACATTTAAGGCCACGTGCACACCATGAGTATTTGGTGAATTTTTTACCTCAGGATTTGTAGCCAAAACCAGGAGTGGAACAATCAGAGGAAAAGTCTAATAGAAACACATCACCACTTCTGTATTTATCACCCACTCCTGGTTTTGGCTACAAATACTGAGGTAAAAACTCACCAAATACTCAACATGTGCAGTGGCCTAACATGGAATATTTGTCTGAATAAGACCACGTTCTCATGTTGAATATTTGGTGAGTTTATACCTCATTATTTTTTGGGCCAAAACCAGGAGTGGGTGATAAATACAGAAGTGGTGACGTGTTTCTATTATACTTTTCCTCTGATTGTTCCACTCCTGGTTTTGACTACAAATACTGAGGTAAAGATACCAAATAACGTGTGCATGTGGCCTTGCAGTAGCTGAAATTTATGAAATCTCATGCACTCTGCTGCTTATTATTTTCCTTACAGATATAAACCATCAAACTTTTTTTTTTCTGCAAATCTGCTACATGTCAATTCATTGCAGCAATTGTCACCTGTTTATATTATTGGAAATAAATTAAAGTAAAAATGAACCAAAAACTGCATATTTTATGCAACATCTGTCCAACAATCAGATAAATCTGCTGCAAACACTACACATGTGCTCATGGCCTATTGCAGCCTCTTTAGGGGAAATCAAAATACTGTACAAAATCAGTATTACGTATGTTGCCACGTAGAACATTTTCTTCAAAACCAGTAAAAGGCCGCTTTACACGTCGCAATATCGTTCCGATATTGCAAACAATTTCACGGGAGCGTTTTTGGCACTTCTCCAAAATCGCATAGGAGATGTTACACAGGGAGATATCGCCAGGCAACACAACTACGATGTCGTACGCCCCTCTTGCACACTGCATCTGAGCAACTCAGGGAACGACCAATTAACATTGGAGTGAATAGGAGAAGTTGTGCTCCAATTCGTAGTTGAGCTGTCTTTTTACAGCTGGGGTCCATTGAAGATCTTGGTGTCTGTCATCACGGAGCTTCTTTGAAACCCAGTTTGTTGCCAGGCTTCAAAGGATTCTATGATTTTTACTATATGAGAAATAGTGTGCATTGCTATGTAATAAACTCGCCCTGCAGGGACCGTGGGGTAGTCGGAACCAGGCCCTCCCTATGTCGTCAGGGCTGTGGGATGTCACGATGGCGTGACCTGGTCGAGATCCCCTAGTTGTGCGATCAGTAAAAAAGGGAACTTGAAAAAGTGGATAAAAGAAAAATAACAATAAAACAAAAGAGTTGTGTGGTGATGCCACCCGTGGAAAGCAGTTGGTTGGGCCGCTGCTGCAGTCGAGACCTCTGGGGATGATAGGAGTAGCAGCCGTGATGGTTTGGCTCTCAGGTAACCAGGGCAGCCGAATAGTCTATGGAGGAGATAGGTTCGTTGGGGGTGCAGGATTTTAGTGTACGAAATAACTGACAGACACAGGGTGACAGTCTATTTTACCTTTACTGAAGAAAGTAGCAGGTTTATCCAGGGCACTGTCCACAAGCAGTGTTAGGGGTCAGGAGCCTGGAAGCAAGTCGAGGTTTTCCACACCTGGTGAGTTCTGAGGCCTCCCTACTGTGCTGCTCTTGCTGGCCCTGGCTCCTTGAAGCTATGCTGTAATCCTCTCCTCTCTCGTCCGTTCCCTGGCCCATATGACAGGTGGCTTGAGCCCTTTTTTACGTTACTCTCTTCTCCTTGCGTCTTCCTGAGCTCTCTGGTGCTGCTGTGTCTCCTGGCCTTGTGGTGGGCAAGCAACTTGAAATCACCCACCCTCCAGTGTTGGTTGCTGGGCATAAAGTCCCTCACGACCTCGGACGTGTCCATTCCTGTGTGTGGTGCTGGGGCGAGTTGGCACTTTCATCACACTTGGAATTTTTTTTCACTTTGGAAAAATTAATGATGTCATTTAAAAGTATAATTTGTCCTGCAAAAAACAATCCCGTTTGTGTCCATTGGACAGAAAAATAAAACAAAAGTTGTAGAATGGGAGAAAAAAAAGATAAAACACAAAAACAGAAATTGGCTGTAGCAGAAGGGGTTAGTATTATTTTTTAAACTTTTTCTATTTATACATAGTTAATTGAGCAAGGCCGCACAGAAGTATGCAAATTAAATACTTGCAGTCACATGACCACCCGCTCCCAACCCTGGAGAATCCTGAAATGTGGCACTGTAGTGACATAGATATCAGCTTCTGGGCCAAATCCTGACTGATGATAGCCCACTTAGTTTATGGTGAGTTTATCACCATTTCTCTGCTTGTATTTGTCCTTCTGCTTTTTGATGATTGACCACAGGTTCTCAGTGGAGTTAGATATAGGGAGTTTTCATAGAGTCAAAAGCAGGGGTGTAACTACAACAGGTGCAGGGTTGCGATCGCACCCGGGCCCCGGAGCCTAGGGGTCCCAAAAGTCCCTTTGGCCTATAGAAAAAGACTATTGCTGTTAAAGATATGTAATAATTGTTCGTCCCCGTTGGAGCTTTCGCATCGGGGCCCATGAGCTTCAAGTTATGCCACTGGTCAAAAGTTCACAGTTTTGTTCCACCAGCCACTTAGTCATCACTTTTGCTGTGTGACATGATCTGCATCATGCCGGAAAAAGCTTTGCTCATCACCAAATTGCTCTGAATGGTTGTGAGAAGTTGTTCTTGGAGGATGTTTTGATCCCATTCTTTAGTAATGTATGGATGATAACTAAGCCCTTACACATCAGGATGCTTTATTGTTGGGCTCTGCGGTGCTGCCACAGTCGCTGCAACATGTGCAGAGCAGAATTCCAACGTGTCGGCACATTTCATTTTAGCCGGTGAACAGGCAGGCCGAAAGACTTCTGTAGCAAAGCAAGTCATTGAGCTGCAGGATGCGAATGGCGGAAGTGAGCACACAGCGACCGTGCCCTTTGCAGAAGCCCATCTAGGCCTGGATAGTGTGTCAAAAATTGCTGGACAACCAGATTCAACACGTGAGCCATACAAGGCACATGTGTGATATTGCCCCGGCGAAAGGGCCGCACCCACGTTTGCTGCATTGTCGCCCATGGCCTTCCCTGGCTGCAGGTTGAGTGGAGACAATCATTGCTGAAACTCAGTAGCCGAGCTGACCACAACTTCTCAGATGTGTGACTCACGTTTCCCAGGCATTTGAGGGTAAAGATCGCCTGATGGCATTGAGCCCTGCTGCCAGCATAGTAAGGATGTGTGCAGGATTCGTTCTCTGCAGTTACAATGAGGGTGGCATTACTTGACAGGCTTTGGGCGGAGGTGGAGGACCGAGACGAGGTTGAGGAGGCAGAAGCAGTGGAGGAACTTCTACCTCCAGAAGATGGACACACAAGTCGTGGGGACGACAAGACTTGGAGAGCAGACCCATCTCCAGCCCTCACCATAACTAGTGCCCAGTGAGCGACACATAACGCCCCTGTCCATGCTTACTGGTCCAAGTGTCTGTGGTGAAATGCACCCTGTCACACACTGAGTTTGTCAAGGAAGCAGTGATATTGTCTGCGACCTGCTGGTGTAACCAGGCACACGTTTCTTGGAAAGATGACAGATGACATGAGTTGGGAGATCCTTGGCGAGGTCAAAAAAGGCCCAGCCTAGGCAAGGCTTAGAGCCCATGCGAGCCGCAGAGCCATCACGACTTCTGCTAATAGGCAAAGTTGTGGCTGCGGATGCAGTTGTTGACATGCTTCCAGTACTCCGTCTATGTCGCAACCTAACCTTGTTGTCAGTGGCATCCTCCTCCATCACCTCTGCTGACCTCATTGACTGGCTTGACTGTGGGTTGACAGTAAGTAGGATCGCCAACCTTATCATCATCCTCTGTATTCTAACACCCCTCATCCTCAGAGACAACCGCTTCCTGCCTTGACCGAAAACTTGATTTTTCAATCAAATCCGGCATCTGAGTCTCATCAGCATCATCCTCCTTGTGTCCACCAAGAGTAGTTATTGGTAGGGAATGAGGGTCTACACGAAGGTCAGAACCTTCTTCCTTTGGGGCCTGGCCTGGATCTGACTCACAAAGCTTCTGGGAATAAGGGCAGATCATTTCCTCGTCTGGACTCAATGCAGCTTTGGAGCAGACCTCTGATTCCCAGGCTGTTGTGTGACTGAACAGCTCCGCAGACTCAACATGTCTGTTACCCGACTCAGTAGAGCGCTCAGACTGGGGAGCTGGGAGGAATGAAGTGCGATTGGGCTGACACCTCAAATGACTGGAGGGTTTGTGATGTAGATGTTGAGGTGGAAGAGAGGCCACTTGATGGAGCACTTGTAAACCATTCAAGCACCTGCTGTTTTTGTGCCTCATTTATGAGTGGTATCGATGATTGTGTCCGCAAGAAAGGGATCATATCCGATTGCCCACGTACAGAAGTAGACATCTAAGGGCCCTTTCACATCAGCGTTTTTTCAAATCGCGGCAGATGCGGTGAAAACACCGCATCTGCCGCGATTACCGCATACCGGCTGCACTTGCGGCGCGGTTGCGGTAAATGCCATACACTTGCGGCAGGTGCCAAAACTGCACTTGCCGCACCTGCCGCAAGTCCGCCTATACCTTGTATGGCGTTTACCGCAACCGCGCTGCAACTGTGCCGCAAGTGCAGCCGGTATGTGGTAATCGCGGCAGATGCGGTTTTTTCACCGCATCTGCCGCGATTTGAAAAAAACGCTGATGTGAAAGCACCCTTACTTTGGCTGGAAGATTGTCTTTCTTCAGCTGATGATAATGTAGCTTTAACATCTACCCCATGGACACAAAGTTTTTTGCCCTTTCCACCAATTGGGAACTGTGCAGCTGTTGGCCAAGACAAAGTTTGATGTAAATCAAGCAGTGGTGACACAACCAACACTGCTACTTGACCTGAAGTGAGACTTGGCAAGGTGCAGTAAAAAATTAGCAGAATGAACTACACTGAAAGTGTACTTGGTTGTATTACACGTGGCCTACAGTGATGTTTTTGTGGACACTGCTTTTAGGCAAAAACTGACAGGTTTGCTAGGTGCAGTAAAAAATTAGTAGAATGAACTACACAGGCGGTGTAGATTCTCTCATAAGTGGGCTACACCATTGTGGGACACTGCTAGTCTGCTACTAGCCCGAACAAAGTGCCTGGACTAGCTGCAGCAAAACAAAATGCCTAATTAAGACAGGTGGTGTAGCTTTCTTCACAGCAGTGCTACACTACCTGCCCTAATGGATTCAAAGAGCTGTATTACTGTGGCCAGATGCTGTGAGAAAGACTTGCACAGCAATGGCACACACCTGACACACACCTGCCTGGCAAAAACTAATAGAGACTGATCTAACCTAGCCCTCAAAAGGGCTTCAATTAAAACTAGTCCCTGCTTCTATGAAGAAGCCCTGAAAAGGGCTGATAGACTGCTAGTCACTAGTCGCTATCCCTAATCGCTACTCCTTTGGAGCAGCCCTAAAAAGGGCAGATATTAAGATTCGCACCCTCCCTCGAGTCCCTACTCCCTAAACCCATCTATCTAACTTTGTATTCGCTCACTAGCTGACTGAGAGAACACAATTTAGAGTTTGCACTGTTTAGCGCGCACACAGTTGCAGCGGTGCCGTCTAACACCCTGCAGCAGCTATCAGCAAAATGGTGGCGATCGTTAAAATGACCGAGTCTTATAGGGCTAGGACATGTGACAGACACAGCCAATGATGACCTTGGTTGTGTGAAAAAATGCACTTTGCAGTGTGGCACTGTGACTGGCTAGCAGCCTGAACCGCCCCACTGTACATGCTTTAGGAGAAAAAAAAAAGAGCGACCTTATTGGTGCAGCTCTGATACAACCCCCCCAGCACACTATACACACAAACTGGATATTAACATTCATTTGCAGTATTAGGGTTAGGTTTAAGGTTAGGAAGATTAAGCTTTTGGTGATCGAAGCGTTATCGAACATATACTAGAACTGCCGAATTTCAAGCAAATTGTTCTAATTCGGCAAATGACTCGAAACACCGCCAATAATAGCTCGAATTTGAGATTGGCGAACAATTCGAATCGAACACTGATCATCTCTATTCACAGGTACTGTAACTTTAATGGCGGCAAGAAAATTCTGTCATCCCACCACCCACTGCATGTAGCACCATGATGAGGTCATCACACTGTGACCTCATCACGGTCAGGATGCTTACAGGAGTGGTAGGTGTGCGCTCCATGCAGGAGCTGAAGAGTCTAAATCCGCACATTTCCTAGGGCAGGGGTATGAGGCAGTATGTGTGTGTGTTTGTGTGTGTGGGGTTTTAAAGGGGCCATTATGTGTGTGTGGGGAAGGGTATGGGGCAATATGTCTGTGGGTGTGTGCGGGGTGGTTATACAGGGGCAGTATGTATGTGTATGTGGGGTATACAGGTGCAGTATGTATGTGTGTATTGGGTATACAGGGGCAGTATGTCTGTGTGGGGGGATTATACAGGGGGAAGTATGTCTGTGTGTGGGGCAGTTATACAAGGGCAGTATGTCTGTGTGTAGAGGGGTTGTACAGGAGCAGTATGTCTGTGTGAGGGGGTAATACAGGGGCAGTATGTCTGTTATGTCTGTGTATGGGGGGTCATACAGTGGCAGTATTTATGAGTGGAGCTGGTTATACAAGTGGCAGTATGTCTGTGAGTGTGAGGGAGTTATACAGGAGGCAGTGTGTCTGTGTGGGCTTGTTATACAGGGGGTAGTGTGTCTGTATATGGAGGAATTTATGCTATCTGAAGGGCTAAGAAGCTGTATATGCTATATGGAGGGCTAGTAGGCTGCATTATAATATGCGGAGGGCTATGAGGGTGCATTATACTATATAGAGGGATGCTATGCTGCATTATACTATATGGAGGGATATTAGACTGCAATATGTTATATGGGAGGATACTAGGCTGCATTATACTATAACAAATATATATATATATATATACCCCTATAGGGGACATATGTACCAGGATAAGGGCACATTCCAGGAGGAGGACCATATATAGTAGGATGACGGACATTAATACATAATAAAGGGGGCGAGGTGGAAAATTTGTGAGTCTTTATAGGATTTAGAACCTTACATGGGGCCCATTCATCCTACCTACGTGTGTGTGTGTGTGTGCGGGGAAGGGGGTCCAGATACTAAGTTTACACTGGAGCCCATCGGACTGTAGTTACGCAACTGGTGACATTAATATTTATCCTATGGAGAATGGACAGCAGAAAACTAAGTTGCTCATTCACTGTAATTGACAGATAAAATGAATCTCTTTATTTGAAGTTTACAGAAGATAGGAGGGAAAAATAAATAATAGACATAGGCCAGGGTCACATACGCGTTTTTTTTTTATAAAATCCTGATCCGGTTTTGAGCTTTCAAAAAGCTCAAAACCGGACCAGGAAACGCTCCCCATAGGAGCCAATGCAAAACACCGGATGGCTTCACAAGCCATCCGGTGGCCGTATCCGGCACTGCTGCCTGCGTTAAAAATCATGCAGGCAGCAGTTTTCGCAGCGGTTCTCTGTACCGCACTGCAGTAACCGGATGGCTCAGGATGTGTAATCCTGAGCCATCCGGTAACTGCATAGTTTGCTGATCCCGGCTATTGTCGGGATCAGCAAACTGTAGTATGTGTAGTAAAGAGCTAAATTAACTAACTAAAGTAATGTTTCAGGTCTATAGGGGGGGCTTAGACCCCCCTATAGACCGGCCGCCCACTCCGGTGGGCTTCTACTACAATATCCCCGATGGCACGGGCTCCTCGGAGCTCCGTGCAAGTTCCCACAACTCCCGCCCCCCGTATCTGTACAGAGGGGTGCCTGCACCCCTCTGTTAGAATTATCCCTAAATGTGGCATCCACAGATTACTTATAGTAATAAAGTTCTATAGTTACGTCATTCTTCATGTTCTTTCACGATCCCTGTATGGGCGGGGCTTTGTTCTTCTGCCGCCGCCTGTGAAATGATTATGCCCGCCTCCTCTGGCCTTCACCCTGTCTTTTCAGGGCGGCCGTGTCATGAAAGGGGCGGGGCTATGGAATGACGCGACCGTATCCCCGCCCCTTTCATGACGTGGCCACCCTGAAAAGACAGGGTGAAGGCCAGAGGAGGCGGGCATCATCATTTCACGGGCGGCGGCAGAAGAACAAAGCCCCGCCCATACAGGGATGGTGAAAGAACATGAAGAATGACGTAACTATAGAACTTTATTACTATAAGTAATCTGTGGATGCCACATTTAGGGATAATGCTAACAGAGGGGTGCAGGCACCCCTCTGTAAAGATACGGGGGGGCGGAAGTTGTGGGAACTTGCACGGAGCTCCGAGGAGCCCGTGCCATCGGGGATATTGTAGTAGAAGCCCACCGGAGTGGGCGGCCGGTCTATAGGGGGGTCTAAGCCCCCCCTATAGACCTGAAATATTACTTTAGTTAGTTAACGCTTTACTACACATACTACAGTTTGCTGATCCCGACAATAGCCGGGATCAGCAAACTATGCAGTTACCGGATGGCTCAGGATTACACATCCTGAGCCATCCGGTTACTGCAGTGCAGTATTATGCACACATTTTTGTCAAAAAATGTGTGTGCCCGCCATTGCGTTCACCGCATCCGGATCTGGATGCGGTGAATGCAATTCTTGTTTTAAATGTGACCCTAGCCATACATGAATAGAGAAAGCTTAGAGCGAGGAATTAGAAAATGAGAGCAGTTACATATGGATTTTTGACCTGACAGATTTCCTTTCAAGAAAGCAGTAGACTCAATTTCTGGGAACACTCCTTGTTGTTCCCAGCTATGGGGTCTTCTGGCAAGCATTTTGGCCCCAAAAATTCAGGGAAAGTTTTAGCACTATTTTCCCGAACTAAGCCGTGGTCGCCGTTTTTTTGGTAAATTGCCCAGGTTTCCGATCACAAACCGAATCTGTTTTGTGACTGCCAAATTTGAAATAGGTGAACATATTCGGGGAAACTTCGCTCATTTCTAACAAAAATATTATATACATAAGATAAATATGTATTCAGAATGTAATAAAATGCTAAAATATTAAATTATGATAGTATAACACACAAAAGAATTGAAAGCTGTGTATGATTTCTGGTCCATGTAATATTCGCTGCTGTACATCTGTGCTCAGTATTACTTATCAAATCATTCAAATACAAATGTAATCAGCGCGTCTTTGCTTTGAAAATATGATTCTTCTCAAGTGATTAATATTGGGTTTCTGGCAGTGTCCAACTGCTGAGGAAAATGAAGCTGACTGCTTGCCCTTGGACTGGAGCTTATGTGATTTCTGTGTAACACATGCCAAATACAAGGCTAGGACATGCTCCGTCAGATAGAGTCTAAACAGCATTGCAGTTCATTGGAAATTATAAGGGCGGCTTCACACTGCGGTGTGATCTGGTCCGGGGCTGTCCGAGATGACCCTGACAGCCGCGGACTGGATCAGCACACAGGATCAGAGGGCTAATTTGCCCTCCGGTCCGGTGTGCAGCCGCACACAGCTCCCGCTGCTGATAGGTCAGGACCGTGGCCGCCGCGGTCCTGACCTGTCAGCGGCTGCAGCTGCGTACGCTGCACACCGGACCGGAGGGCAAATTAGCCCTCCGGTCCTGTGTGCTGATCCGGTCCACGGCTGTCAGGGTCATCCCGGACAGCCCCGAACCGGATCACACCGCAGTGTGAAGCCGCCCTAAGACTTTTAGCTTTCAAAACATTCACAATATACAAGAGTTTGTTGAGCCTTCAGAAATATGACTCTCGAAAAAGCAATACCATCTATCAAGTATACTTTGCGTTTGTTCCTGTCATTTGCCAGCTGTGGATCTGATCTCATCAGCATAATGTTCATGGTTTCTGAACTAAAGAATAAAGATGTAATTTAATGTGCTTTCAAATAATAATAAATTTCACAATTTAGCTTCTTCGTGCACATTCATCTATATGAGATTTCCCAGAACTGCAAATGTTGTTATTTTCGCACATCATATAATTCCTCAACCAGCGATATCAAATGGGAGATATAAAGTTGCTTTAGTTATTTACAGATTTGGAGTCAGACAAAGGAATTGTGCTAGATAAATTTAGCAAAGAACCACATCAGTGCCGAGCAGTAAATTCCCTTTATTTAGCATTCGCAAAAATTTCGTCTACAACAATTATCATAAGATGGAAAAGATCTATGTGGCAATTTAATATTTTCAAACAATAATATGGAAAGTCTCATTATAGTGAGAAGTTTTCTGTGACTCAGATGCTTATGATGTGCATCACCTACACTGGTGATCAAAATTAGAGAACAACACATAATTTCCTTAATGTTAAGGTCATCGTGATGTCCTATGTGAAAACACCCTAAAATTAGTAAATTAGCCGTATTTTAAGGTTATTTCGTAAATTGAAAATATTCTAAAGCATAGAATAAAATGAGATAAGTGAAAAAGAAAACTGATCAAAATGAGACAACACTTTCAGACAGCTGCGAGTTATTGATGTTAATCTGGAAATTATCTGACAGACACTATTTAACTGGCAGCCTAACTTTCCGGTTTGCACTCATTTTGCAAAAATGGTGTGCCGTTCCCAAGTGATTGAAACACTCTGGCAACAGACTGTCCAGATGAAGGCCAAAGTGGTCACCCTAAAAAAATATACAAAGGAGACAAAGATGCGCAGATTGTGCCCTATCACTAATGACAGGTAGAGGTGGCCTCAATGGGTAGCTTGCTCACCTGGTACGGTTGTGATCACCCACAACCGGCTTGAAAGCCTGAGATGCAGCTGCTGCTGGACTCACACCGCCACGTGTACCGTGGGAAAAGATCCAGAAATCCAACCAGGAGTGATGCCTCTGGTCCGCGCTGCTGCCCAAAATGATGTACAAGAAGACGATGCTTGTATCATACTGCTCCTTTATTCTAACTCTCGCCAACACTAGGGATGGGCGAATCTACTCGCTAGGACTCGTTACTCGGCGAGTAGTAAGGGACTAGCAGGACTCGGTACTCTGCGAGTTTCCCAGCATTTACTCGCACGAGTCCAATGCAAATCAATGGCAATCCTAGTTTCGTCAGAGACGCTGACAAAACTAGGATTGCCATTGTCTTGCATTAGACTCGGCTACTGTGCCAGTGATAGCAGGGAAACTCGCAGAGTAACTGCTGTTACTTTGCGAGCCGAGTCCAGCTGTCTTCTCTGTGCAGGCTGCCGCAGCTCCAGGGTCCTAGAGCCCACCTGCTCACAGAGATGATGTAGCAGAGCTGCGATTGTTCTCAGTCTGCTCATTCCCTGTGCATAGACATCTATATCTATGCACAGGGGATGTAGCAGAGAGGACATTGCGTTTTGGACTACGTCGGACGGAAGAGGATTTTTTTAATTAAAGATGGAGTCCCTAATGGCTTTTTTTTTTAATTTCTAATAAAAAAATTTCTCTGTGTTGTGTTTTTTTAACCCTTTATTGGAGATTCTTAGTGGCTGGGTCAAACGTGGCCTGACATTAAGAATCTCGGGCTTAATACCAGCTTGTATAACAAAGCTGGTATTAACCCCTTTATTACCCAGCGTGCCACCGCCACCAGGGCCGCTGGAAGAGCGGGGTTCAGCGCCAGAGGATGGCGCTTCAATGAACGTGCCATCTTCTGGGGCGGATGCGGGCTGAAATTTGCAGCGGGGGGTGCCCAGAAAGCTTGGGCATCCCTGCGCTGCGGATTCCAGCCCCCAGCTGCTTAGCTGTACCTGGCTAGACATGGAAATTGCGCGGAGCCCCACGCATTTTTTTTTCATTATTTCATGAAATTCATGAAATAATTAAAAAAAAGGGCTCCCCTATATTCTTGTGTCCGGCCAGGAACAAATAGGCACCTGGGGGTTGGGGGCAGCCCGTCGCTGCCTGCTGGATCCGGCTGGTTCCAGAAATACGGCGAAGCCCACGTGAAATTTTTTTCTGACAAATCCATAAAACAATGTAAATAAAAGGGACTGCATCTTTATTAACCCCTGGACCATGGGCGAGGGGTTAATAAAGATGCAGTCCCTTTTTTAGGATTGTTTTATTGATTTTTCAGAAATAAAATTACATGGGCTTCGCCGTATTTCTGGAACCAGAATATTAGTGCAAATGTAAAACTCAGCACAAGTTCTGCTGTAGCACTCTCCGCTATCAATCGTTTGTTCTGAGTGTACACCATTATTTAAAGAGGACCTGTCACCCCCTGGTGCATGGCAAACTAAATGCAGTACGAAATGCAGCATGTTTGCTGAATTCAGGGAAGGGGCCCCCCATGTCTCTAGCCCCCCTGTAAGCTTTAAAAAAGACTTTAGAAACCTTACAGTTAGGAAGTCATCTAGGTTGGATCTTATTAAGAGGTCCTCGCTGCCTCCTCGTGTGTTCCGCCCCCTCTATGTGTCTGCCACCACCTCCTCTTCTTCTGGGTCTGCTCTCCTCTTCTACTTCTGATGTCACACAGAGCAGGAGCAGAAGAGGAGGGGAGACCGAGAATAAGAGGAAGAAAAAGAAAAGGGCGCATGTGTAGACACACAGGGCTATTTATATAAATAAAAAGTGCCAATGCACTCACCTATAATGGTTGTGTACGTCTACACAACCAAGATTAAACGTGTGGGTGATGGGGCTCTGGGTCGCCTCTTTCTATTAGTGCTGCTGTCCTGCCGGTGTTTGCGTTCACAAATCTGTGCTCCGCGATTTTCACGTAATCCTACCGGACCGGATACCGCGTCACCGCAGGTCCTCAGTATGTTTATCTCGGTAATTAGGTAACCACAGGTCCTCAACACTCCAGATATTCCAGGCTGCTCCTGCCGCTTTGGCTCCGTAGAGAGAGAACTCACATAAAAACAATAGTACAGCGGTCTCAGGGAGCGCCAAAGGAATACTGGACAAATTAGTGGATAAAAACCGACCTTTATTCTTCCTCCAATACCACTGCCACAACGCGTTTCAACGGTCTAAGCCCTACCTGATGAAGACGGCTTAGACCGTTGAAACGCGTTGTGGCAGTGGTATTGGAGGAAGAATAAAGGTCGGTTCTTATCCACTAATTTGTCTAGTATTCCTTTGGCGCTCCCTGAGACCGCTGTACTATTGTTTTTTATGCGAGAATAAGAGGAGGCACAGTAAACACATAGAGGGGGCGGAACACACAAAGAGGAGGCAGGGATAACTGTGCCAGCAGCCTGGACCTCTTAATAAGATCCAACCCAGACGAACTCTTAACTGTAAGGTTTCTAAAGTCTTTTTTAAAGCTTATAGGGGGTGGCTAGAGACATGGGGGACCTCTTCCCTGAATGCAACAGACATGCTGCATTCAGTGCTGCATTTAGTTTGCCATGCACCAGGGGGGCGACAGGTCCTCTTTAAACTTAAAGATAACAGAATGTTTGATTAACACATAGCTCAGGACAGTGAGAGCAATGATTAGGAGATCTGCTGTGGGAGAAGTTGATGAGAAGTTAACTACTGTATAGAAACCAATCAGCTTGAGAAAGCTGAGTGGTATGTTAAGACTTAAAAACTATCCTGGAATGTAACTACTGTGCATACCCAATCAGGATCTGGGCAGACAGCTACATGGCAACAGGCTGTACAATATGTAAGATAACAGCTCTCATTTCAGGAGAATGACAGCAGTAGATAAAGCAAGTCAATTGCACACTTGCTTAATTTCTTGCTGTCTAGCTAATTAAAGCAGTTTAATAACTTGAAAATACCCTTTTAGTTCCTAAAAGCAGTTTTGGTGATTTTTTGATTTCACATATTTTGGCTGTTCAAATAGCACAGCATCTAACAGTCCCAGCAAAGTGTATGGGAGTTAAATAGTATATTAATAATTATAATAACTCTCATACCTACAGTGCTTATTTTAATGCTGTGAAATTCGACCTGTGTTGTGCTTTCAAAATCCACAAGTTTATCTGTCAGGATTCAGTTGGCTTTCCACTGCATTTCCACTTCTTATAACTGGAGACTGTTATTGTTTATTTGAAAAGGACCTTTCCTAAAATTACATAATGTTTATCTCGTAAAAGCCATCTTGTTTCTCATTTCGGACTACATAAAGGAAATCTGTTTGCAGGTTTTTACTATGTAATCTGAAGACAGCATACTGTAAGGCTTAATACATAGAATTCAGTGATGTGTCTCTTGTCACAAAGTGTGTTGTTGGTTACCTGCAATGTTTGTTTTAGCACCAGTAGCTTACCATTGCTATAACACAGCAGTATGTGAGCCCAAGTAAGGCAAGACTCCTGCTGTGACTAGCATCTCACTGTCTTTAGCCATTGTACATACAGAGCTTGGTGTGGGCTGGGGCAGCTCTTTGAGCTGAGTATAAGATTTAAAAAGTAGACTGGAGCGGGCTTATGAAATTTCCACTATTAAAATATGGTCAGAATAAATCTTTGTCATTCACTTTAAAAAACACACCAATACACACACAGCAAGAAAAAAATTGTAGAAATAAATATAGAGGCTTCACCAGAATTGTCCACATCAGAAAAATATAGTATCATAAAAAGTGATTCTGGCTGGAAAAACACTGTAGAAAAGTGCAGAAAGTGCAAAGTATATTGGTTGATTTCCTGATAAAGGAGCCGGGACACACTCTGAAACATTTTGAATAAAAGGCACCATTACCCCCTGATTCATTGTGGTCCTTATCTAATTACTACTTGCGTGGATCAAAGAGATCTAGCCAGGACAAAATAACAGTTCACTTTCTAAAAGAGATTACTAGTTCAACTTCAACAACATTTGTTTACTCAACAGTTCCTTCACAACAACTTTACACTTGAGATAGTGGGCACATTACTCCCAGGCCATTTCAGTTTTATAGAACATGTTCAGGCACAGTTCCAGCTCTGTTTTGTTGAGTTTTTTCCTTAGTTTGCTACAGTTGCTGACTGTGTAGTGGGTGGCTCTGCAGGTGGGGAGTGAGTCATAGCTCAGGTGGAGGTGGGGCGTGTGTCTGAGATTTCCACTCTCCACCCCCTCTGCCTTAAATAGTTCTGCTTCCCTCCATCAGATGTCACTGATTTAGTTCATTCTAATCTAGGACCCGTGCTGTGCAGACATGCTTCTTGAGCAGCTGCTGTCATCACCCTCCTTTGGAGTGGTGTTTTTTCCTGGTCTGTGGATGGAGAAAGGGGCTCTTAGTTGAGGGATTCCAAGAATTGTCCAGTGAGTTGAGGAAAATTGCACCTTTGGTTCTTTATAAAATTTCCATTTATTTGTATCCAGGTAAAAATAAGTTTCTCAGCAAGTAAAAACACACAGGTCAGTTTATCATGTCTTCGGGCAACCTTACTCATGATCTCATGACATCTGTGTGTTTTTACGTGCTAAGAAACCTATTTTTACCTGGACACCAATAAATGGAAATTTTATAAAGAACTCAAGGTGCAATTTTCCTCAACTCGCTGGACAATTCTTGGAAGTGATTTAGATGCAGCTACAGGCCTACTGGAGTCCGTGCTAAGAAGGAGGAAAACTGGAGAGAGAAGTCAACTGAGCTGGCCCGTTTTTTTAAATATAATGTTAGCTGAGGGCTGGTTGAAGATTTGAGGGATAGGCTGGAGGGCTGAACCTCCTCACCTTAAGGGGTACCCTCAGGAACAGGGCTAGTGAGAGACTCCAAGTCCAAGGCTCCATTCTCATCATCCGCTCCAGGCGTGACACCACTGTGGTCATTCTTTATTGTCCAATGAGTCACAGCACCACCCAGCTCAGTCCATGACAGTCACAGCTTCCTATATTAAAGGAGACAAAATGTATAGATATAACTAAAGATAGAACACAATAACTTGTAGGAGTTTTGATTGTAAATAAGCATCATATGTGCAAACAAAATGCATAAATAGATTGAGCTGTGTGGCTGTGAATCCAGCACTGAATTAAATTTTTTTCTGAAAGCTGATGCACAATCTACCTGGTTTCTCACTTCACCTGGTGCTCCTGAGTTTTCCTTCCATTACCTTCCTCCAATGATTTTAATAAGAGATACAACTTGATATTTCTGCGAGCTGGCAGTCCATCTTGCTTTCACCAAGACAAATTTAAACTGTTTATTTTTCAATTTATTTTTTTCACATCAGATATTGAGTTTAAGAGAAGAGAGTATGTGTATCTTGTTTGGAGAAAACGCAAATGGGCACTGATAAAATACATTTAAAAGTTATCTGGTATTTGTCTGTACTATTGATTCATGCAGTTTGTTGCAATGACGATATAAGAGGCCTTTTCTATTCACATAGTTGATAGCGAGTTGTGTACTGGTGCTGTTACGCTCAAAGGGTGAGGAGATTTAAACTGAACTCACTCGACCACTGGTGGAGTAGTGGTAGCTGAATACCCGATAAAGCAAGAGACTGGAGAATGTCTTCAGTAAACCAAGGATATTTATTTAATATCCTTTCGTTAAATGGTTAACAAAAGGAAACATGTCTGAGAAGAGGACCCTTTGGATCATGACACTGAACTCTCCTGGAGGAGCAACAGGGGAGGGAACCCCTATACAGGGATAAACCATGCACAGTCTCAGGAAGTCTAAATGCCACAAATCTGAGACTAGAGGGGCAACTAGTACAGACAGTAGGAATTGGTCTTGGAAAGACTGAGGAACGCTGGCTCTGTCAGTGGAAAGAATCGGAAAGTTCCCATGCAGACAAGGCTAGTATAGCCCACAGTGGTATCCAGAATATTAAGGTAGATCCAGGAGTAATGGACTGCCAGCAGAGGATCCTGTGGAGAGAGACATGGAAGTATAATGCAAAAGCAAAGTAAGCAACAGTATTTGAGTGCATCGCACAGCAGGTATGGGACCTGGACTCTGGAAAAGTTCCTAAGAAATTAACACATTGCCCAGGCACCTCCCAAAGGGAGAAGGTGCCTTTTATACACAGAGCAGATTAGCACTCAGGCTAAAAGACCCAATGGGAAACAGATGTTCTGTTTCTTTAAATGTTTGCAGGGTGTGGCGTGTGCTGCCCAGGCACATTCCCAGGAGACCTGCCAAAAGGATGCAGGTTCCTGGATGAGAAGGAAGCAGACGGCAGCATGGAACCACAGGCATGTAGAAGAGTGGAAGGCATGGTACGAGGGTAAGCAGAACCAGTGGAGCTGCATGATGGGCACTGACCTCCCTGCTCAGCATAGACTGGCCCCATGGCTGACGGCATGACAGGTGGCATGGTGGCTTAGTGTTTAGCACTGCAACCTTTCAGCACTGGGGTCCTAGGTTGAAATCCCACCAAGGAAACATCTGCGAGGAGTTTGTCTTCCCTGTGTTTGTTTTGTTTTCCTCCAGGTTCTTAGGTTTCCTCCTATGCTCCAAAGACATACTTATAGAATGTTTAGATTGTGAGCCCCAATGTATGTATGTAAGGTGCTGTGGAGTTAATAGCACTATATAAATACATTATTATTATTATTATCAAGAACACATACGATGAAGAGAGCAAAACATTAGGTTAGATCAATTTTGGACTCTATGAACCTTATGAACAATTCAGATGATCACTGTTCCTCTGGGATCGGATTCTTAATCCCAAGCTTTACTTCAATGTGACTCTTCACTCTTGAAGTCAAGGGTCATTGGGTTTTGACGTCTTGATTTGTGTCTGCACAAGTCGTACTTCATGAATATCTTTATATTGGGCCGTGTGTGTCTGTAGACTTACTTTCCAGTAGGGAAACCTGATGACAACCATTTATGAGAAGCCTGACGTCACGTTTTCCTTTCCATTATCCTCTCTGCTTTGTTGGAGCCATTGCAACATATGGAAACAAAGAAATTGGAGTTCACCGGGAAAAATGAACTGCTACAAATTGATAATTATAGGCAGATGGAAGAAGGAGCAAGCACAGATCACTGATAGTACCAGCATTACTTAGAATGAATGAGCTGGAACATTTTGATTATTGTGCTTGAATAAGTTACACATATGCAAAGTCATATGCGGGAACTATTGTACTGTCCATTGATACTGAAAAAAAAATAATTAAAGTTAAGGGTTCAGGTAAATACAATATAATACACATTAGATGATAAATCTTGCCACTCATCTATACTATAGAGATAATAAAGCAAAATGATTTTCAAGCTGCATTAACTGACTTCACTAGTTTCCTTTGATGAATATGTCATTCCCATAACCAATATCAAGTATCAATCACAACATACTTTATAACACATTTATATCTCCCTCCAGACAAAGGCAACACAATACTATAGTGGAGCAAAATGTAATAAATTGAATGCAGAATTCAACACTGTATTGTAATGGTGCATTAACAATGGCTGCTGGGTTATTAAAGCAGCTGTGGGTATTCAGGCAAATAGGTTTTTAATACAGGTCTTTATTCCATTCAGTACTTTACATATATATTAATATCATGAATTCATTAACAAAATCACCTAATCAAAGAAAAAAAAATCATGCCCCATAACTACAGACCAAATGTAAAAATAGTAAAAATGACTGTTCTATTAATAGGTCATATAGCAAAACTTAATAGATTGTTTGCACAATAATATGTTACATACATAAAAAGAGAAATTAGATAGAGGTGCATCTCAATAAAATAAAATATCATGAAAAATACAATTTATTTCAGTATTTCAATACATAAATTGAAATACATATTATATAGAGTCATTACAAACAGAGTGATCTATTGCAACTGTTTATTTCTGTAAATGTTGATGATTATGCCTTACAGCCAATGAAATCCCAAAAGTCATTATCTCAGAAAATTAGAATATTAAATAAGACCAACTGAAAAATGTTTTTTAACTCATAAATGTTGGCCTACTGAATAGTATGTACAGTAAATGCACTCAATACTTGGTCGGGACTCTTTGCATGAATTACTGCATCAATCTGGTGTGGCATGAAGGCGATCAGCATGGCACTGCTGAGGTGTTATGGAAGCCCAGGTTGTTTTGATAGCAGCCTTCAGCTCGTCTGCATTGTTGGGTCTGGTTTCTCTCATCTTCCTTTTGACAATGCCCTACAGATTTTCTATGGGGTTTAGGTCAGGCGAGTTTGCTGGCCAATCAGGCACAGTGATACTGTGGTTATTAACCCCTTAAGGACCGAGTCACTTTGCAGCTTAATGACCAGACCATTTTTTGTAATTCTGACCACTCTCTCTTTATGAGGTAATATCTCTGGAACGCTTCAACGGATCCTAGCGATTCTGAGATTGTTTTTTCGTGACATATTGGGCTTCATGTTAGTATTAAATTTAGGTCGATAATTTTTGCGTTTATTTGTGAAAAAATAAAAAATTTGGCAAAAATTTTGAAAATTTAGCAATTTTCAAATTTTTAATTTTTATTCTGCTAAACCAGAGAGTTATGTGCCACAAAATAGTTAATAAATAACATGTCCCACATGTCTACTTCACATCAGCACAATTTTGGAAGAAAAAAAAAAATTTGTTAGGACGTTATAAGGGTTCAAAGTTCATCAGCAATTATTCATTTTTCCAGCAAAATTTACAAAACCAATTTTTTAGTGACCACATCACATTTGAAGTCCCTTTGAGGGGTGTACATGACAGAAAACACCCAAAAGTGACACCATTCCAAAAACTGCACCCCTCAAGCTACTCAAAACTATATTGAAGAAGATTATTAACCCTTCAGGTGCTTCACAGGAACTAAAATAATGTTGAAGGAAAAAATGGACATTTTAATTTTTGTAACAAAAATGTTCTTTTAGCCTCAATTTTTTCATTTTCACATGGGCAACAGGATAAAATGCATCCTAAAATTTGTTGGGCAATTTCTCCTGAGTACACCGATGCCTCATATGTGGTCATAAACCACTGTTTGGGCGCACGGCAGGGCTCAGAAGGGAAGGAGCGCAATTTGAATTTTAGAGCCAATTTTCCGTTCAAAAAGTGAAATGGCGCTCCTTCACTTCTGAGCCCTGCCGTGCGCCCAAACAGTGGTTTATGACCACATATAAGGTATCGGTGTACTCAGGAGAAATTGCCCAACAAATTTTAGGATGTATTTTATCCCTTTGCCCATGTGAAACTGAAAAAATGTAGGCAAAAAGAATTTTTTTGTGAAAAAAAAGTGTTTTTTTAATTTTTATGAATGAATTTGTGAAGCATCTGGGGGTTCAAAGTGCTCACTATGCATCTAGATACCTTCCTTAGGGGGTCTAGTTTCCAAAATGGGGTCATTTGTGGGGGAGCTCCAATGTGGAGACACACAGGGACCCTCCATACGCGACATGGTGTCCGCTAACAATTTGAATGGAAAATGAGCTCAAATTGTTAGCGGACACCATGTCGCGTTTGGAGGGTCCCTGTGTATCTCCACATTGGAGCTCCCCACAAGTGACCCCATTTTGGAAACTAGACCCCCGAAGGAACGTATCTAGATGCATAGTGAGCACTTTGAACCCCCATATGCTTCAGAAATTCATCCGTAAAAATGAAAAAGCACTTTTTTTTCCACTAAAAAATTATTTTTTCATTATTACGGATCAATTTGTGAAGCATCTGGGGGTTCAAAGTGCTCACTATGTACCTAGATATGTTCCTGTGGGGGTCTAGTTTCCAAAATAGGGTCACTTGTGGGGGAGCTCCAATGTGGAGACACACAGGGACCCTCCAAACGCGACATGGTGTCCGCTAACAATTTGAGCTCATTTTCCATTCAAATTGTTAGCGGACACCATGTCGCGTTTGGAGGGTCCCCGTGTGTCTCCACATTGGAGCTCCCCCACCAGTGACCCCATTTTGGAAACTACACCCCCAAAGGAACATATCTAGATGCATAGTGAGCACTTTCTACCCCAGGTGCTTCACAAATTGATCTGTAAAAATGAAAAAAGAAAATTTGTGCGGAAAAAAAAAGTGCTTTTTCATTTTTATTGATGAATTTGTGAAGCATCTGGGGGTTCAAAGTGCTCACTATGCATCTAGATATGTTCCTTAGGGGGTCTAGTTTCCGAAATGGGGTCACCTGTGGGGGAGCTCCAATGTGGAGACACACCGGGGCCCTCCAAACGCGACATGGTGTCCGCTAACAATTTGAATGGAAAATGAGCTCAAATTGTTAGCTGACACCATGTCGCGTATGGAGAGCCCCTGTGTGTCTCCGCATTGGAGCTCCCCCACAAGTGACCCCATTTTGGAAACTAGACCCCCAAAGGAACATATCTAGATGCATAGTGAGTACTTTGAACC
Organism: Allobates femoralis; assembly: GCA_033576535.1. Taxonomy (NCBI): domain Eukaryota; kingdom Metazoa; phylum Chordata; class Amphibia; order Anura; family Aromobatidae; genus Allobates; species Allobates femoralis. The sequence continues at coordinate 84,277,584 of JARQOC010000003.1, read as the reverse complement.
CCCAGATGCTTCACAAATTGATCCATAATAATGAAAAAAATAAATTTTTTGTGGGAAAAAAAAGTGCTTTTTCATTTTTACGGATGAATTTCTGAAGCATATGGGGGTTCAAAGTGCTCACTATGCATCTAGATACGTTCCTTAGGGGGTCTAGTTTCCAAAATGGGGTCACTTGTGGGGGAGCTCCAATGTGGAGACACACGGGGACCCTCCAAACGCGACATGGTGTCCGCTAACAATTTGAATGGAAAATGAGCTCAATTTGTTAGCGGACACCATGTCGCGTTTGGAGGGTCCCCATGTGTCTCCACATTGGAGCTCTCCCACAAGTGACCCCATTTGGAAACTAGACCCCCAAAGGAACGTATCTAGATGCATAGTGAGCACTTTGAACCCCCAGGTGCTTCAGAAATTCATCCGTAAAAATGAAAAAGCACTTTTTTTCCACAAATAATTTCTTTTTTCATTATTACGGATCAATTTGTGAAGCATCTGGGGGTTCAAAGTGCTCACTATGCATCTAGATATAATCCTTTGGGGGTCTAGTTTCCAAAATGGGGTCACTTGTGGGGGAGCTCCAATGTGGAGACACACAGGGGCTCTCCATACGCGACATGGTGTCCGCTAACAATTGGAATTGTTAGCGGACACCTTGTAGGATATGAAGAGCCCCTATGTGCCTAAACATTGGAGCTCCCCCACAAGTGACCCCATTTTGGAAACTAGACCACCCAAGGAACGTATCTAGATGCATAGTGAGCACTTTGAACCCCCAGGTGCTTCACAAATTGATCCGTAAAAATGAAAAAAGAAACTTTTTGTGGAAAAAAAACGTGCTTTTTCATTTTTATGGATGAATTTGTGAAGCATCTGGGAGTTCAAAGTACTCACTATGCATCTAGATACGTTCCTTCGGGGGTCTAGTTTCCAAAATGGGGTCACTTGTGGGGGAGCTCCAATGTTCAGGCACACAGGGAGGGGCTCTCCATACCCGACATGGTTTCCGCTAACAATTGGAGCTAATTTTCTATTGAAATTGTTAGCGGACACTATGTCGCATATGGAGAACCCGTGTGCCACCAGCACAAGGGCAACTGGTAGAGTTGGGGTACAGCACCAGAAAATGCCGCCTCTAATGAATGCGCTATTTTCTTGGGTGGCTGTGGGTTGAAATTTGCAGCGTGGGGGACCCACAACATTTGAGTCTCTCCACGCTGAGGATTCCAGTCAGCCAGCTACCAAGTTGTACATGGCTGGCTACAAATACAGCGAAGGCTTTATTTTATTTCTAGAACTAATTCTAGAAAAAAAAATGACGTAGGGCTCCGCCATATTTTTGGTCCAGCCAGGTACAACTTGGCAGCTACAGACTGCCAGCAACCCCCAGCTGCCTCGCTGTACCTGGCTGCAACCAAAAATACAGCGAAGCCCATTTTTTTTTATTTCTAGAACTAATTCTAGAAAAAAAAATGACGTAGGGCTCCGCCATATTTTTGGTCCAGCCAGGTACAACTTGGCAGCTACAGACTGCCAGCAACCCCCAGCTGCCTCGCTGTACCTGGCTGCAACCAAAAATACAGCGAAGCCCATTTTTTTTTATTTCTAGAACTAATTCTAGAAAAAAAAATGACGTAGGGCTCCGCCATATTTTTGGTCCAGCCAGGTACAACTTGGCAGCTACAGACTGCCAGCAACCCCCAGCTGCCTCGTTGTACCTGGCTGCAACCAAAAATACAGCAAAGCCCATTTTTTTTTATTTCTAGAACTAATTCTAGAAAAAAAAATGACGTAGGGCTCCGCCATATTTTTGGCCCAGCCAGGTACAACTAGGCAGCTGGGGGCTGGAATCCTCAGCATGGAAAGGCCCAAGCGTTCTGGGCCCCCCATGCTGCGAATTGCAGCCCGCAGCCGCTCCAGAAAATGGCGCATTCATTGAAGCGCCATTTTCTGGCGCTGTACCCATGCTCTTCCAGTTGCCCTGGTGCCGGTGGCGAACTGGGTAATAAAGGGGTTAATGCCAGCTTTTTATTGGCAGCTGGCACTAAGCCCGAGATTCATAATATAGGGCCAATGTTAGACCCGCCATTAGGAATCTCTGGTAAATAGTCAGAAAATACACACATAGAAAAATCTTTTTATTTGAAAAAAAAAACACAAACAAAATTCGGACTCCATCTTTATTATGAAGATCCGACGTAGTCCACAACGAAGGTCCCACGACGCTCGATTGCCTCCGACGTAGTCCACAACGAAGGTCCCACGACGCTCGATCGCCTCTGCTCAATCCAGAGACTGCAGCAAGGGATCAAGTGTCCTCTTCCTACAGTCTCAGGGGTCAGAGTTATGGTGCACTGTATGACAATGATCAGTTATACAGTGCACCATGACTATGATCCCAGAGACTATAACAAGAGGACACTTGATCCCTTGTTGCACCCATCCATCCACCTATGCACCCATCATCCACGCACGCACATCCACGTATGCACATCCACGCATGCACACAACCACGCACGCACATCCACGCATGCACACATCCACGCACGCATGCTGACATCCACGTACATCCACACACACATCCACGTACATCCACATCCACGTACGCACACTTCCACGCACGCACATTCACACACGCACATCCACGTACGCACATCCACGCACGCACATCCACGTACGCACATCCACGTACGCACATCCACGTACGCACATCCACGTACGCACATCCACGCATGCACACAACCACGCACACACATCCACACATGCATATCCACGTACGCACATCCACGTACGCACATCCACGTACGCACATCCACGTGCTGACATCCACGCATGCACACAACCACGCACACACATCCACACAAGCACATCCACGCACGCACACATCCATCCATCCATCCACCCATCCATCCATCCACCCACCCATCCATCCATCCATCCACCCATCCATCCACCCATCCATCCATCCATCCATTCATTCATTCTTTCATTCATTCTTTCATTCATTCATACTTACCCAGCGATGAGGAGGAGGAGCCCCTGAGAAGAGGAGGAGCCACACTGCAGAGCCGGCCCGACCGTGCGGGCGGGTGCACCGAGCGTGCAGCCCGCCGGGAATCGGGATAGGTGAGTGGGGCTGGGGACCGGGGACCGGGGGCTGGGGACCGGGACCAGCAGGGAGGAGGAGGAGGAGGAGGGGGCCCTGCAGCTTCGTCGGCGGGCGCACAAGCCCGCCGGCAGCCACACAGTGCAGGGTGGAGGGCGGGGATGGACGGGAGACAGGGGGGCTGCACAGGGGACGGGGACAGGACACAGGGGGCTCAGGGCACGAGGGGGGGCTACAGGACACGGGGAGCTGGACACAGGGGGCGGGGACCGCACACAGGAGGGGCTGCACAGGGGACGGGGACCGCACACAGGAGGGGCTGCACAGGGGACGGGGACAGGACACAGGAGGGGCTGCACAGGGGACGGGGACAGGACACAGGGGGCTCAGGACACAGGGGGGGGGCTACAGGACACAGGGGGAGCTGGACACAGGGGGCGGGGACAGGACACAGGGGGAGCTGGAGCATCAGCTCATGGCCGGCGGCTGCGGTGCAACCCGCCCGCAGATAAGAGTGATTGCGGTGGGGGAGGGGGGTGAAGGGGTTAACAGGGGTGCCCACACCTCTGCCCCTAATCCTTGGCTGTCACTGACAGCTTTTAGATTTGAGCTGTCACTGTTCGTTTAGGAGCAGTGACAGTTCAAAGCCATGACGAGTATACTCGTCATGATGCGGGAACTGACATCTTTTCATGACGAGTATACTCGTCATTGGTCGTAAAGAGGTTAAACCAGGTATTGGTTTTGGCAGTGTGGACAGGTGTCAAGTACTAATGGAAAATGAAACCTCCATCTCCAAAAAGCTTGTCAGCAGAGGGAAGCATGAAGTGCTGTAAAATTACCTGGTAGACGGCAGCGCTGACTTTGGTCTTGATAAACACAGTGGACCTACACCAGCAGATAACATGGCTCCCCAAACCATCACTTATTGTGGAAACCTCACACTAGACCTCAAGAAGCTTACATTGTAGCCTCTCCTCCACTCTTCCGCTAGACTCTTGGATTGTGGCCTCGTCACTCTTCCTCCAGACTCTGGGACCTTAATTTCCAATGACCTTTTGTGGCTTACCCTCCTTGTGGAGTGTGTCAATGACTGCCTTCTGGACAGCTGTCAAGTCAGCTGTATTCCCCATGATTGTGTAGCCTACTGAACCAGACTAAGAGGAAATCAATTTGAAATGCTTAGTAAGACTTTGCAGGTGTTTTGTGTTAATTATTCAAATTTTCTGACATAATGACTTTTGGGTTTTCATTGGCTGTAAGCCATAATCATCAATATTAACAGAAAAAAACACTTGAAATAGATCACTCTGTTTGTAATGACTCTATATAATATATGTGTTTCACTTTATGCATTGTATTACTGAAATCAATTATCTTATTAATGATATTCTAATTTATTGAGGTGCACCTGTAGATAGAAAGAAAAAAAGAGAAAAGAAAGAAAGATATAGTAAATATAAACAAATGAAATGAGATATTCAACAGTTAAATATAGATAAATAGGTAGAGATTAGTGTTGAGTGAGCACTAAAATGATTGAATCCTTTAAACTCAAATCGAGCAAATCGGATGCCTGGACAAGCTCAATTTAAGTCACGACTCACGAGTGTAATGGAAGTCTATAAGAAACTCAAGCATTTCTCCGGAAGATCAACAGGAAACTTGGGGGGCAGAAAAATTGTTGAAATAGTTGGATTAGTACTCAATAGGAAAAGGGAACAGCATAGGGAAGGTGCATGGATGCATCTCTGAAGACCAGGTTGGTACTGGAAACAATGTTGATAGAGTATTAGGTTATGTGCACACAGTGTGTTTTTGCAGGGTTTTTTTACCATGGTTTTATGCAAATGTGTTCTAACCTATTCCAGCATTTGGAATTTCCAGCAAAACCTAAGTGATGTTTAGCGGGAAAGAATAAAATATAACAACATGCATGATCAGCTCAAAGTATGAGAATAAAGAAAGAAAAGAAAAGAGGGGGGTAGGAAAAGATCCAGGGAAAAGGAGAAGGGGATGGAGGTTGAGTAGTTTAGGCAAATAAGAAGCAGAGAGGGGGCAAGGAGTAAAGGAAGAAGAGGAAAGGACATGGAAAAATGAAGGACTTAATTACGTTTTTATGCATTTTTGAGTGCAGAGATGTCACATAGTCTGAAGAGAATCCTGATGCCAGCAAAGTTAAAGAGAGTCCTGAAGCATCATGCACACATTTCTTAGGCCGGGATACACATAGCGATGTTCCAGCGACCCGACCAACGACCGGGATCGCTGGAACATCACTATGTGATCGCTGGTGAGATGCCACACAGGCATACTTACCAGCGATCACTCAGCAATGCGCTGACACCCGATGGTCGCTTGGACCATTCAGGGTCTCAGGGGCAGACTGGGGATCGCTGGTCGTTGTCCCTGTCACACATGCTGATGCATGCATGACAGCGGCAGACCAGCGACTGAAAAATGGTCCTGGCCTTTCAGCAGCGAGCTCGTGGCTGGCTGCTGCGGCATGTCACACGCAGCGACATTGCTGCGAGGTCGCTGCAACGTCACAAAACCTGTGACATTACAGCAATATCGTTAGCAATATTGCTACATGTAATGGGGCCTTTATTTGTGAATGTCAATTTTGGTAGAGAAAATAATCTGCAGCGTATGAATTCTTTCAGTGGGTTTGTAGTGTTTGTTCACCTATTGACTTCAATGAAGTCAGTCAAAAATGCTATGATAGCACAGGTGAAAAACATTTACAAAAGCGCACACAAAAACACATATGAAAGGGAAAACTCACATTTCTGCCGCTGCATTTTTCCTGCGAAGAGAAGCAGAAATAGTGCAGAAATGTCTACAACCAAATACTTAAAGAGGACCTGTCACCAACCACACATGGTGATCTAATTACAGCACTGAATGTAGCATGTCTGCTTCATCCAGGCAAGGGTCCCCTAACCCTTGAGCCCCCCTGTACCCCGAGATAATACACTTAGAAAACTTACATTGAGGAGCCAAATAGGAGGTGGCTTGTGGCTGGAGCCAAAGGGCAGATTCACACCCCCTGCATGTTTAATCTGCCCACCGCCGCCTCCCTGATGCCAATCATTGTCTCTCTCGCTGCAGCATAACACAGAACTTATTGCAGTGATGGCGCTTTCCCGCCCCCTGCAGTGATGTTACTGCTTATACCCGCCCTGCTCCATGATTTACATGGTTAACTGAAGCAGGGCGGAGAGAGGTCAGTAATGTCAGAGCAGGATGCAAAAATTATGAAAGAAAACAGGGTTGCGCCACACTGCTGAGGATTAAAATAAGGGATCGGTGAACTGACCCCCGTGCTCACACTGATTTAGTTGTGCCGACTGCACAACTAGTTAATTGGCTAAGTTTCAACCCCGAAGGGTCTCACACCAGACAAAGGCCAAGGAGGGGCAGATTCGCGGGTTCCCAAACTGCACGACTGCTAATTCACGTGATACTCTGGAGGAGTGGTAATTTGACGTACGACAGGTCCTGGAGGCCGAGCTGCTGGTTTATCACGCTTCTCGACGGGAAGGCAAATGTCCGTTCAATAGAAGTGATATTTGTATTAGCGCTAAGACACAGCCAGGACATCGCTCGGTGAATAATTACCTCTAGATTTTATTGAATCAATGTATGGTTCCCAGTCTCCAAAACGCGTTTCGGCGCTAATTGCGCCTTTCTACAAGTGATCACTTGAGAAAGGCGCAATTAGCGCCGAAACGCGTTGTGGAGTATGGAACCATACATTGATTCAATAAAATCTAGAGGTAATTATTCACCGAGGATGTCCTGGCTGTGTCCTTAGCACTAATACAAATATCACTTCTATTTGAACGGGCAAAAATTATGAAGGAAGGCATCATACATAATCTGGAAAATGAAGAGCAAGAGCCACATGATGACTCTGTTGATATGGTGGAGAAGGACAAGAAAAAGAAGAAACCATGAACAGTATACCTTTTTGGGTGGGAAAGGTACATGGGAATACCCCAGAAAAATATTAACATTTGGATTGACTTTAGGTTTTCTGCTGTCACCATGTTTCCTTATTCAGTTCACAGGTGGAGGTGCCTATCATTATAATGCCCTGGCAGCACTCATATCTGGCTCTGACAAAACGCTAGAGGCAAGCTAGCAGACAGAAGGTGTAGAGCAACAGTTCAAGGCTAACATGTCCAGCATGGATACCTAATAGTTTTCTGGCAGACAGAATCACAGAGGACCTGATATGGTCAGCTAGGTACCCTGTCACAATCTTTCAAAAACTTTCTCTACCTTGCCAGATATCCAGCGCATCTGGTCTGACCACTTAGAAATTCCAATGAAACTATTCCAGACCTTGATAGTGTTCTCCTGACTCTTTTGAACATGGCGAGTGTCTCCCTTGTCTTTCTTCATTGGTTGCTCAATGAACTATTACCTTTGCCACCAGGCTGTCAGATGAAGTTTGGGGCTAATAATTTGAATGGGCCTTCTGGTATTGCACCATTCTACTAGCCTTCTACATGGTTAGGAAGGAGATCTGGAAAGTTCTCCTTGTAGCTGGTCAAGAAGAATGAACATACAAGTTAATTCACTGTTGGCAAAAAAGCATATAACGCTTGGTCCAGGAGAAGGTAGACCTGGACATAAAGTCTCCCAATTGGAGCCAGACTCTCAACAGGAAAGTCTTCCCTGTCCCCAAAGAATGGTGACACTTCATTTCTTCCTACCTCTCCTCACTTTTCCTGTTTAGCCCAACCATGCTGACAGAAGGGATGAATCTGGTGGGGTAGTACTGTCTCTAACAAAGGCAATTATCTCCTTTTTCTCCTCCTCCTCCTTCTCGGCCTCTTTTTTCTTTATTATCACCCAATTTACCCTGAGAAGATGAGATGAGGCTTGGTTGGGTAATATCACCCTGTGTACTTTCTTCCTTCATCTTCACCAACTTGGGAGTGATGGCCATGTGCTGTGGACAAGATTAAATGTTGCTCTGAGTCTTATTCTCCACTCAGCTAGTTGAAGGCCAGTAGAGATGAGATGCCACGGCTCAGGAGTGGCTCTTACGTTTTTTACTGCCAGCACAGCAGCCCAGAATTCCAGTTTTGGTACAGGGTATGCAGGTTTTGAGGCAAGCTTGACCTTGTCCAGGATGAAACTGCAATGTACCTTTTTGCTGGTTTCTGAAGTACTCAGGAAGGCTGCTGCAGCTGTAGCCTTTGTAGATACATCAGAGGAAACGTAAGCTTGTCTTCTGATGACAGCTGAAAGAGACTTTAGAGAACAACAGTGTAGGACTTGCAGTCGCTGTAAGGTCTTAGGTGACTTCTTCCCATTTCTCCCACCTTTGTTGTTTATGAGATGGCAGTGTAGTGTTCCTGTCAGTGTTCTGAGTAGCAAGGTGTCTCAACAGTATCCTGTCTTGAACTGTGATGGGTGTCTTGAACCCAAGAGGATCTTGAGTTCTGTTTTTAACAGGAAAGACTCCTTGACTGATAGCAAGTTTGTTGCAGGGTGATACTTGGGAAATAAACGTGTCTTGTTCAACATCCTGTAATGTGCTGAGGCTACGTTGCATGGGGAGAAAACTAGCATCTTCAGTAAATGGTAAGCTGTTGAGAGAGAGGGACTCTCACTCTGAGTCCAGCACCACTTTGGTCTGGCCAGGCTTGTATGGTGATAGGTGTCACAGGATGGGAACTTTGAAGTTGCTTGCTGCAGATCCCTTGGCAACTTTGTCTTTGTAGGAAGAGAGGGTAAGGGAGGTACCCAGCTGTTGCAGTCGTCTCCGGTGAGTTCGATGCTCGTGACCCTCATGATCAGCTTATCTTCCTTTGCAGGGAACAGGCCATTGTCCTTGGTTGGTTGTCCAAGAAAAGGTGATCTGGGCCATAAATTGGCTCAGATTGAAAGCCATAAGATTTATAGGTTAGGTAAAATGGCTCCCCTTGGACTGAATGAGAGTCCAGGATTAGGCGCATTTTTATAAGGTTAGCATAGTAAGATCAGCTAGGGGTCAGGATTAATAGTGAACTTCCATGTTTAATTTTAATTTTTATTCTCAGTAGTAATGTTGTTCTACTTATATTTTATATAGATAAATATATTCTCCTGGAGATGCATACCTGATGGCTCTGAAGATTTGAAAAATGAAAACTGACGTATTAAATGAAGACTCAGCCACCAATAAGGACATATAATCCTAAGAACTTTTATGTTTTTAGTTTATTAATTCTTTTCACTAATATGTCACTATGGATATTTATGTTTTATTGTTAAGTTTATTTTATGGATGGCATGTGCAATATACTGGCATTTGGTAGTACCTTAACCTGTTGGGTACACCCCTCTCACTAGCACTATATTGCTATTTGAAGTAAGCTGCACATTTATATTTGATTAGCACTTGGCACTTTAGCTTATTTACGTAATGACACTTTAGCACTGTCAATTAAGGTGGCTTATAACAGTAGAAAAGATTAGTCAGTAGAATGGAGGTTAGCTTCTTATAGGAACTCACACCACCATGACAACCTAATCGCAGGCTACGTATAAGCATCGGGTAGTTAAGAGATACGGCACGTGATAGATCACGTGAGCATCACCTAGGAGATGTTGTAAACAAACATGACTCCTCTTCCCTTCTTAGTGCGCATGCGTGGTTCATGGCTCATGACGCGGCACGCCCATGCCAGCAGGATTACGTTGTGCTCTTGCACATGACGCCACTGGTGGGCGGAGCTGGAAGTCGGAGCCCTGGATGGCCGGCGCCGCTAATAGGGAGGGGAATAGGATGACGTGATTGATTAGGGGCACTATAAGAAGCCCATTATCCCATGACTTAGACACGCCCCCGGAAGAAGCTTGATTGCGAAACGGCGTAGGGGTAAGGGACCCACGCACTACACGACTCTATTGTGACAGGTAACTCTGAGCTAACCTTCCTTTGGGACTTAATACCTTTTTGCTAAACTATACCTGCCTACCATAGTAACCCCTTGTTAACCAGATGTTCCACCTGGGTAATTAGATAGAAACAAGGATAGTACTAATATATAACAGCAGTAAGCCTATAGGCATTGCGTGCCACACTGGCTGACTAATTTTTTGGGTATGTGCAATATATATTGAGGTATAGTCTACTCTTGTAGGTTATGTGCAATATTGACGTTACACTGTATATGTATGAAGTCTGATATGCACTATGGGGTCTCCCTTTTGAGGAGAAGCTCTGATTTTATTAAGTTCTTGAATAAAGATTGCAATTTTTAACGCATATCTTTGTCTATACTTGTGAAGTCATTCCGTGAGAAAGACTCATGTGGACTTTCTCAGTTAATATATTGCTGTTGGAGTGATAGTAGTATATAAAAGGGGACTTATTGTTTTAGCATTGTCCTTGGTTGTAGGATTGGGTGCTGTTGACTCGAGATTGTTGTCTCGAAGATGAAGTGTGTTCATGATGTCGAGTGATTGCTGTTGTCACTTAGTGTCGTTCGACTTCTCCTTCACCCAACATTCGTGGGGTGTGGCAGAAAAGACATACTATGATCATTAGATGTGACATGAGTTTTGTAGGAGGAGATTCTGTTTGGTTTCTCCTACTTGTCACTACAGATGTTGCCGATTATGACCCAGCCAAGATTGAGGCGCAGAGCGAACAATGCATCATGTGGTCCATTGATTAGCTGACGCATCTTATGCAGCCGTAGAATGTCTCTGCCAAGGATAATTAAGATGTCTGTGTTGGTGTCCAGAGCTGGTGTCTCATTGGCTATGGCTCTGAGGTGAGCATGATGAAGAGCGGCTTCTGACATTAGGATTTATTCCCTGTTGAATGGTATTTGGTTGCACACTAGGAGTGTGGATAACGGTATCTCTATGATATTCTCAAGAGATGTTATTATAAGGCCACTGGCCCTTCTCCCAGAGGTTTCTGTAACACTGCTGCTGGTGCCCAAGGTGTAGGTATAAGCGTTTCCCCTTAAATCGAAGAAGTCAAAGAGTTGTGACCTGGCTAGTGATCTGTTGCTCTGATCATCCAGGCTGGCATACACCTTAACAGCCTTCTCTGGGTAACCTTTGGGATACAAAAACTACTCATAAGGCAGTATCAGAAAAACTTACCACCACCAGCCAAATACAAAGCCATCACTGCACTTAGCAGGATGCAGTCAGACCCCATTATGTAGAGCAGGCCCATGTGCAGGCAGATAAAATCACCTCTACCTACAAAGACATGTGGGATGTGACTTGCCATTCACATATTGAGCTTGCATAGGACGCCCTTCAAATGATACATATGATGCAGAGTGTCTGATAGCTACCCATTGGTCCTGCCACCTGACCAAATGAGCCGCCCAGTACGATGTCTCCACACCTCTGAATGAATGGCGCCCCATGGGGACCAGCCTTACCCCACGAAAATGATAAAAAAGTGCAAAACGTTTTTTATGATAAACAAAAAACCTTTTATATGGGGTATTGGTTCATGTATTGGCCAAGACACATAAGCTTGTAATCCACATCATGGATCCCCATGCTTACGAGTCCTAACAAAATATGTACAAAGACTACTCATAAGGCAGCATCAAAAAACTTACCATCAGCAGTCAAATACAAAACCAACACTGCACTTAGCAGGATGCAGGCAGACTTCATTATGTAGAGCAAGCCCAGGTGCAGGCAGATAAAATCACCTCTACCTATAAAGATATGTGACTTGCCATGCACATATTGCAAAAAACTACTCATAAGGCAGCATCAGATAAAGGGTGAACTTTGGGATACACCATTGCCAGGCAAATCTTTGCGCAGATCTTGTCTCGAAGACCTTCTCCGCAGACTTCGGTGCATGAGGAAAATATTGCGAAATAACTTCTTAAGGGAATATGGCAGCTTATGAATGGGCCACTGGCGGTTCGGATTTTCCACCTTCTCACCTTCATTGCTTTTGTCTGGAGCTGATGTCGGTGTAAGCAGAACGTTGATCTTTTTTACAGACACTGGAAAGCTGTGGTTTCTGTCACATGAGGGTGAACTCTCATATGTAGATGACACATCTGAGCAGGGGCGGACCTACCGTAGTGCAGCTGATTCAGCTGCACCAGGGCCCCAACCGGGTAGGGCGCCCCTCAAGCACCTGTAGGGGGCCCCCTGTGACCCTATGTCAGAGGAGAGGAGGTTAACTGAGGGAAGTCTCCTGCTTCCCTTGGCCGTTTTCGCCCCTCCTCTCCTCATCTACAATGCACAGCGCAGGTAAGAGCCACACGGAATTCCTCCCGGCCAGCACCCCCCCACCGCTCCTCCTCCTCCTGTCCTCCTGGCAGCAAACCCCCCCCCGCTCCTCACCTAAAGCTGGCAGCACCTACCAAAGCTCCTCACCTAAAGCTGGCAGCACCCCACCACCTCACACTCCTCACCGAGAGCTGCACCAAGGCTCGCCGGGCTGAAGGTCAGCCACTGCATCTGAGATCCTCGTAGCAGAAGCTGGGGTTGGTTTTGTACTCTGCAATCTCCTTGATGAAGTCACAAAAGTAGGAGAATAGAGGGATAGAGACATGGAATTATCTTTTGTAATTTGACCACCGTATGGTTCACTTTTCTTGTGTTTTGTATGGCAACTGAACGACTATGGGTGTTACCCCACGAGTGGTGTCCAGGTAGCTGAGGCCATGTAGATGTTTGTCTGTCTTGGCCAGCTGGAGCTCAGACAGCAGGTCGCTGAGTTCCTGGAATTTTGAAGCGTCCTTGCCGGAAATTTCAGGAAAGTCATGTAGTTGTTTGAGCAGTGTGTTTTCTACAGCTTCGGGACTCCCAAAACCTTTTTTTAGTCTGTCCCATGCGGTTGTAAGACCAGTCGCTGGATCGCTGATGTAAACAGATCTGAGTCTCTTGATTCGATTTGTAGATCATGGACCCAGCCACCTGATCAGCAGGTCCAGCTCTTTAGCAGCAGTAATGCTGAGGTTACTAGTTGCGGTTTTAAAGGCACACTTTCATCTTCTGTATTTTTTGGGTTGGTCGTCAAACCTTATAAGACTGGTGTTGGTGAATTCTCGGTGAATCATGTACCTCGCATAGTTGGACATGTCTGTTCTTTCTGACTATGGGAGCACACTTGCTGGCTGAGTATTCCTGTTAACCTGGGTTGTAGCTTCTTTGTTTAGAAATATTGGATGGTGTGGAGCGGCGTAAGCATTTAGTCCAGCAATCGATTTGGTGTATACAGTGTCTGTCATATGCGGGGCTAGAATTATGCGCTTGTCAGAAGTATAGTGACTTTCCGACATGTTAGGTTCCAGGTAAACGTTGGCATATGGAGTTTGTTGAGGTGCAATGCCTGATTGCGCATTGAACAATAATCTTATATGTACAGTGCTCCTCGATTCACACTTACTGCATAACCAAACTACAAGTGTGGCGCCCCTGCGACCGGGGTGGCCACAGGTAGGAAATGCAGCCAGGAGGTAGGTAGACAGTTTTCTACAAACACCTTCATAACACACCCACAGACACAAGACCCAACCCGGAGCCCGGGATTCTAGGCGGGCAAGGGGTGGTAGGGCCAGTCACAAGTGGGTAGGACGTAGTGAAGGTGATGGCTCGGGTACAAAAGGGGAACACCAGGAAGTAGTAGTCAGTAGGCCAGAAGGTGCCAAGTAGCAAAGACCAAGAACAGAAAGACACTTCCCTGAAGGCTTCGGGTTCCCTGGAGGCGCAGAATCCTGCGAGACCTAAGCCCCTGGAGAGAAAGCCCGGTCCACAGCCCGTAAGCGAAGGGAAGGGGAAAGATCGAACCAGTGCAGCTGGGTCCGAGGAAAACGGCTGCGGTGCCAGAGGACAATCAGAGGAAGAATCCCCTATATACGCCGTAGTTACACTCGTAGGAAAGAGCCTGGTGATCCCCTGCAACATAAGGACACCCAAGGCTAGGCTGGGACCAGAGAGTCAGGTCTGAGGTGACCGTAGCTACATGCCGGATCATAGACACACCGACGGGGAGCTCAGATTCGAAGTTTGACCTCCTAACACACATGCAGGAGCTGCAGTGACACATAGGGCTCAGAGCTTGCTACCCGGACGTACGTAGGAAGAAGCCCAAATAGGAACCTGAGTCACCCAGCATACAGACACAAGGGAAGAACAGAGGGAGAAAGCCTGAAAGGTATTAAGAAAGAGAAGGCTCTCAGAAGGAAAACCTGACTGCAGAAGGGTTAACTGAAAGCACGGAGTTAACTTGATGAATGAACTGTACTTGTGAACTGTACTGAAGGAAACTGCAAGTAAAACCCGGTGAACCCTGCTAAAGTCTCCCATGTGTGATTTCCTGCACATTGAACTGTTATATACATGTTACACCCTGTCAGGAGCAACCCGACCCACGGCAGGCTCACCCATCTGGCTGCAGTACCATCCATCCTCCTGGCGGAAGCAGCAGCGGTGGTTCCCCATTGACCACAACCCATGGGTGGCGTCACAACAATCCCTGTAAATAACCCTTTTCTTTGTGGGCTTGGGACATGATCCAAACCAAGGACTGTCGTGATAAGCCCCATGATACCCCGATCCGGTAACTAGTACCCCGCCCCAGTGGGCTCCACACAAGGACTCCAGGAAGTGTAAGAAGATGTTCCTTTAATTCTTTAATTTGAGAATTAAAGCAACATCTTCTTACACGTCCTGGAGTTCTTAGAGTTAGATTATGCAGTAAGTGAGGATCAAGGAGCACCGTCCATACAGAATTATTTTTCAATACGCAACCAGACATTGCACCTCAACAAACTCCATATGCCAATGTTTACCTGCAACCTAACATGCCGGCAAGTCACTATACTTCTGACAAGCGCATAATTCTAGCCCCGCATACGACAGAGACTGTATACACCAAACCAGTTGCTGGACTAAATGCTTAGAGATCGTGACTGAGCTGTGCGGAGCCAGATCAGAGGGTTGTGCAAAGGAGAGATGACTTTGCACTAGTCCTGAAACTCTGACATTGCTCAGTACTGTGCTGTAACCTTAGCTAATCTGATACATTGTTTCTATACCAGCTATAGTCAGAAGTGTAAACCCTGCCCCCTCCCTTATATGTTACATGCCCTGTATTCAGTCTGAAGACGGATCTGACTGAGAATAAACATATGTCTACTTCACACACAGTGTAGTGGGGACACCTTGTGGAAGGTTTATGAATGCTTTTCACCTGAATTTCAACCAGATTTTAAAAGTTTTTTTTTAAATCACTTGCTATACATTATTTAAATGGCCGTTACAATTTAAAAATAAATCCATACTTATAACAAATTATAAATTGTTTTCTTTAACAAGTAATAAACAACACTGATATGTTAATAAGACTTTAGGATTAAAGAGCAAAGTTTTCAAAGCAGTTAGTTGGTTTACTTGCATATTCTTTGGAAAACCACATATTGTGCATTTTTCAGCTCATTTCTCAAAATCAGGCTTTCTGTATGTGTAGTAGAGATATATATATTGCAGCATGAGAGGCAGTTGCATATCACCAATTAGCATTTAAAGCACCCTCATTTGTTTTACTCTCATAAATCCACAGCTTTAGGCAAGATTTCATATTCCATTTGCCTATAAGGTCAATAAAAAACATTACTGCATGACTTGGATTCTTGTTCATTCTAGCTCAATCCACGACTACAACAACCATGTGAATCGGAGCCCATAAATCCTGGCTGTAGATTTTCGCAATTTACATCAAATGTCTTCTAACTATGAATTCGGTGTTACAAATTATGCCAATTTTAGAGTTTAATATGCATTGGTTTAATATGTTTGTTGGTAAATGTAAATAAAATGTACAAAATGAAAAAAAATACTAATAATTCTAAATATATTATGCATATAATGCAATGATGAAATGTAACCTATTTATATTGTCTCTAATGTAATTTCAGATATACCATTCAAGCTAAGATGCCTTCAATAACATAATGCAGTTTGAGTAAGATTATGGTATAGTGTTTTGCAAAGAGATATTAAAATTTCAGACACACAAAATGTACACTAATGCTTTTCACTCAAATTGCAGCATATATTTGCTGCCTGCTGTAAGCCAACAACTTGCTATACAAAAGCTAATCCAACAACATAACAGTGAGATTGGTTTCCCATCTGCGGTGCGTCCAAATCAAGCTCAAAAAGGTGCATGTGCGTTCGGTCGTGCATCTGCAAACACATTCCACCGCAGCTGATGGTTTCCTGATTCGGAGTTCAGGAGAGAGACAAGAGAGAGGGAGAGAGAGATATTGGTCCTCCCCTTTCCGGATCCGTCCATCATTGGACCCTATTCAATTTGTTGACGCATCTGGAGGCATCCACAGACATCAGGCTAATAGTCAAGCCACAAAAATGCTACATCATGCATACAGAAATGATGTAAGAAAATGATTGGTTATAGGAGCCCAGCGCAAACTATGACCCTCTGACAAGGCTTATACTCCCCAGTAATATTAATCAGACCACTATTCTTGATTGACCATCAACCGAATGTTTATTTAATATAAAAAGATTGTTCTGTATACTGAATTATTAAAAGGTAATTTTGTATGCTGAAATATAACACGGTAATCCCCTCGCAGCCTTTTAGCAGCAACACACTCTATATTTTGTACCTTCAGAGACTGCTCCAGTGTATAATCCAAATTACTATGTAAAAAAAAATGATTTCATAGTTTCATGCAGAAACCTGATGCCACCACATGTGCCTTTGGCCCCATTTTAAGTACTGTAAATGGGCACTTGCCTGGTCAGGAGGCTTCAGTTTTAGTTGGATTAGAACGCATGACAAAAAAATGCAAGTGTGAAGCCACCCTTAGGCTGGGTTCACACTTGCGGACCCCTCCGCAGCGTCCTGCGGAGGGGATCCGCAAGCTGACCGCAACCACCGCAAGCCCCTATGTTTATAATGGTAATGCACGGTGCTGCGCTTGACTGCGCATGACCATGTGCTCCCATTCACTGCAATATGTGATTTGTATGCAGGCGGATGCCCGCGCACAAATCACACCCTCTCGTCCGCACCAAAAATGCTACATGTTGCATTCCTGGTGTGGACGAGAGTATGTGATTTGTGCACAGGCATGCGCCTGCGTACAAATCACATATTGGAGTGAATGGGAGCACATGGTCATGCGCAGTCAAGCGCAGCACCGTGCATTACTACTATACACATAGGGGCTTGCGGTGGCTGCGGTCAGCTTGCGGATCCCCTCCGCAGGACGCTGTGGAGGGGTCCGTAAGTGTGAAGCCAGCCTTATTCAGTTGACCTACTGAACTATAAAAGAAGGTAAAAAAAAAAAAGGCTTAACAAGTCATTGCAGATCTTATTAAATCAAGAAGGATGTTTCATGAATAATAATAATAATATTTATTCATTTACATAGCGCTATTAATTCCATAGCACTTTACATACATTTACAACACTGTCCCCAATGGGGCTCACAGACATCCTATCAGTGTGTCTTTAAAATGTGGGAGTAAACCAGAGAACCCAGAGAAAACCCACACAAACACATGGAGAACATACAAACGCCTTGCAGATATTGTCTTTGGGAGGAATTGAACCCAGGATCTTAGCGCTGCAAGGCTGCAGTGCTAACCACTGAGCCACCATGCCGTCATTAACAAAATGTAGTAAATAAAAATGAAAAAATTCTATAAATTATTTTAACAGTAAGATAATCTACTTAATAAGACACCTTTTAACTCACACATGATGTGAACTGTTGGTTTTATATCCTAATTATGGAATAATTGAAATGTCCCATGGTTGTCTGAATTTAAGGGGAAATGTTTTAATTCTCAATATAGAATCATAGAATGATAGAGTTGGAAGGGGCCTCCTGGGTCATCTGCTCCTATCCCCTGCTCAATGCAGGATTCACTGAATCATCCCAGACAGATGTCTGTCCAGCCTCTGTGTGAAGACTTCCACTGAAGCGGAACTCACCACCTCTCGTGGTCGCCTGTTTTACTTGGTGATCACCCTCGTTGTCAAAACGTTTTTCCTAATACCTAATCTGTGTCTCCTCCCATTCAGTTTCATCCCATTGCATGTAGTCTTTTCTTGTGCAATTGAGAATAAAGCTGATCCCTCTACAGTGTGACAGCCCTTGAGATATCTGTAGACAGCTATTAAGTCTCCTCTCTGCTTTCTTTTTTGCAAGCTAAAAACATTCCCAAATCCTGTAACCACTCCTCATATGGTTTGCAGACCGGTCACCATTCTGGTTGCTCTTCTCTGAACTTGCTCCAGTTTTTTTTATGTATTTTTTAAAATGTGGAGCCCAGACCTCTACACAGTATTCCAGAGGAGTCTGGAATACTATGAGGTCTTCAATGACAGTTAGTGATATTGGTATATTGATCTACTGTATGATTAAATAGAGCTAGTGTCATGACATTCATTATTTATTTATTTTACACACTATGACGGCAGGTTGGTTGTCATACACTAATATGTAAGCAACCAAGCACAGACGCTGTTCAGATTATTATTTAAATAATTAAAAAATTATAATAATACTCTTCCCTGTATTTTGTTTTCCAGCCAATGTAAAGTCAGTGCAGTAATCTAGAAACAGCCTATAGAATGCATGGGCCGATTATAGGTTACTGCACTGGCTCTCTGTGACAGCGTCTGTGATTGGCTGTTGTGCCCCTCACCATTGAATTATCATGAAGTTAATGAGCGGCCTCAGAAGTACAAGGGCATGGACCACCGGTAAGTATGAGCTGATGTTTAATCACTATTTTGCTTCTTTTTACAGCTCCCCGAACGCGAACTGTAAAGGTACCTTTACACGCCGCCACTGCATGGTAGCAACTGCCTGGCAATTGGGATTTTTGTGGCCGTGGCGTTGAAATTGCTATGAAGTGGCGGCGTGTAATTTGGGAAAGTCATCGGGTGTCTCGCAGTTGCTTCGGATACCTGTTTCCGAACCGTGTTCAAAAATCCAAGGCAACACAAAGGCACAATTGCCATGGTAGTGGCGTGTAAACGGGGGAGAGGGATGGAATCAGCGTCACCTAGTGATTTCCCAGGGGCGTGCCACAGCGTGCTGGATACCGCGCCCCATCAGCGATGAATGGTGGGGGCTACTGTGTTAACATTGGCTGTCCCTTCACAGGGCGCCATATTTAAAGAGCTGACCATTCACACTAGACAATTGCAATGGCGTCATGTATTAGCCAGCCTTCCTGCGCAGGCTGCCCAATCATGACGCTATTGTGTTGTCCAATCACCGTGTTAACGTCACCGAATACACAACTCCGTCACACCTATGTTTTGGTGCCGCAGAACATGTACGCCCACATTCCCCTACTGATTGCGGCGTGTGAAGGGGCGACGGTATTCAACAGGAAGTTATCCGCAGGATCTGTCGGAACTTCCGAGGAACCACAATACCTTCAGTTGACAACGCAATAGCGGCGTGTACATGCGGTATCGGCGATCGTTAGCAACCATTAAAAACGTGCGCGTGCACGTGCGGTTGATACCGGTTGCTAGGCACAGTGGCGGCGTGTAAAGGTACCTTTACACAGACTTCTCAGAGAAGACCGCCTTCAGGGCCCATGTCTGAACAGTAGGTGTTCAGTACAGACTCCAGACTTTACTGTTAGGGTTACTTACTGTAGAACTAGGCCCATCCTAAGTTCTAAGCTACTTTCTTAATTATTGTTATTAGCAGATGATTGCTGCTTTCTTGTTGTTGGACACTCTGGGAGATATCTATCAACTGCCCATATAAAAGATAAAACATTATAAATTGGAATTTAGTGCAGGCACAATACTATACTATCATGCTACTCAATGAAAGCTGATGATAGATGTTTGGCGGTTATACAGGTCTACATGATCTTAGAAGAAGGAATAAGGCACTCACCCGATTGTCTTTAGTTACGTGCAGACGGCTTTTATTCCACGTTTAAGTACAGGGTGCAACAGGTTCGAAACGGTGCCGTTGTCCGCACCCTCCTCCACCCCCTCCCTTGCACCCTGTACTTAAACGTGGAATAAAAGCCGTCTGCACGTAACTAAAGACAATCGGGTGAGTGCCTTATTCCTTCTTCTAAGATAAAGTATGCTGATGATCATTTAAGCCAAGTGCACCCCTGACTGCCGGCAGCTGCCGCTGCTTCATATTTTACCCGGTCCTGTGGTGACCGGTGCCTCTTTCTACCTTTTGAAGAATACAGGCCTACATGAGCTGCCGCTGTTATGAAGAAATCACTGCTCAGATAAGAGATGACGGTAAACATTGGCACTTTGCAACTCAAGAGAGTGGCACCGATCTGCTAATAATAATATTATATCAGTAATGGGAGGATGTGCTATTTCCTGTACATTTGGAAAAAAATCATAAATGGGAAAATACCACACTTATATTCCTATGTAGGTATTGTATTATATTAGTCTTTTATTGTTATATTGTTAGATTATTAGAACTACAAATTATCTGTTGTCTGCTTATTCAGTAGATCACTATTGTACGAAACAACAGGTATTTAAAGAAAGGTAGGCTTTTTAAAAGTGCTACATTTATAGAGTTAAATTATTTTTAACTGCATGAACTATGAAGTATAATAATCAAGATAA
Source organism: Allobates femoralis (assembly GCA_033576535.1). NCBI lineage: Eukaryota > Metazoa > Chordata > Amphibia > Anura > Aromobatidae > Allobates > Allobates femoralis. The sequence continues at coordinate 84,256,852 of JARQOC010000003.1, read as the reverse complement.
ACAAATCTAATTGTATTTTCTGCCTAAAGTATTCTATGGTAAATACAGTTACTGCTTTATTACCATTGGTGGGTAATTGAAAGAGGATGCCGCAATTATAGCTTTTATTGCAGGTATACTTTTATGTTTCAAAATGATGCCTTGCTTCTTACAATAATTGACTATGCCATTTGTTGTTTGCACTGAAGAGTAATAAATCTTTAAGAACATTTTCTCCCAGTATTACATTCAATTAAAAAAAAGAAAGAAGTCAGAAAGCATATACTTTTCACATACTAATGGCTTCATTAGCATGACTCAAGTCAAATGAAAAATGCATAGTGCAGATAAAATCAATTCAAAATTGAAGTACTGCACATGCTGTAATTATCCCTATAGACGCTGCAGAATTTTTTTGCTTTCTGAGATAAAAAAAAAATGGAAAATTGGCCAGATAAAGAATGACATTTTTTTTTTACTTCAAACTTTAATATTTCCAGAAAAAGGCAATATTAAAGGAGTTATCAGGGATATATAAAAAAAAATTGTGCCTAAGCACCAGCAGGCAGGTAGCCAGGCCCGACGTCAGCACCCGACTTACCCCGGCAGGTGCCGGAGCCCTGAAGAAGTGAGGGGTCCACTCGCTGTCTGTGTACAGAAGCAGTGAGGAAACCCACTCACAGACATCTGCCCTCTCTCCCTCTCATCTCTCCTGCTCTGCACTGATCTATGTTATTGGTACACAGCAGGAGAGGAAGCTTATCGGGAGCTGAATAGAGGCTGCAGGACCCTCCAGTTCCATTCATGTGACTGATCACATGACTGAAATCAACACCCTGGAAGATCCCGTAGCTGCTTAACTTCTGCAGCCTACATGCAGCTACCAGTGGCTCCTCTTCCTGCTCTGCACCGATCAAGAACAGCAAGATGTGGTAATGTATAGTGTGTGTGTAAATGCAGAGCTGTATGTATCTGTGTGTGTGTCTTTGTGTGTATATCTGTAAATGCATATATTGTACAGGTAGAAGAGGTGTGTGTGTGTGTCTGCTTGTGCGTGTATTGTACATGTAGAAGAGTTGGGTGTGTAGTGTGCATGTAGGGTCCATGTAGCATAGCTGTGTGTGTCTGTATGTGCATGTATTGTACATGTAGCAGGCCTGGGTGTGTAGTGCACATATAGGAGAGCTGGGTGTGTATTGTGCATGTATCAGAACTGTGTGTGTATCTTTATGTACATATATTGTACATCCCTAATGAAATATATCCTAATGTAGCAGAGCTGCATGTGTAGTGTGCATGTAGCAGAGCTGTGTCTGTATCTGTATGGGTGTGTATCTGTATATTGATGACCACCCGCTGTGAGGCCAAGCTGCTGGTAAGGCAGCACCCCGACAAACCTCAAGACCCTTTACCCCTATAAAGGGATCTGGAATTACAGCGGAGCCCAGGAGGTAGTTGCCTAAGATGAGCAGCAGACTGGAGCAGGAAGGTCGCCAGGAACGGAATAAAAACCAGGATCCGAAAACGCAGTAAGGAGTCCGAGTCAAACCAGGATGGTAGCTAAGGTACAAAATCGTCTGCCGAAGCAGGGTCAAAAATCCAGGCAAAGATCAGAGTCAAAACCATACACACACTAGATCACTGGGGAACCAAGACTATATCTGGCGGCCTACAAGACAAACTCCAAGGTATTTGAAGGGCGCGGTTACCTACCATAGGCTGGAGCTCACAGATTGATGATCTCATCCAGACTGTCCCTAGAACCAGGCCAGACGGTGATGCACGACTGGTATCAACCACCCCACTTCTGACAGAAGAACGAAGGCTGCGCCTATCAGACGCCTCTGCAGGACCCTCTCTTCCGCAACCAACATCACCCACAGGAGAAACACAGCGGTGCCCAGCAACAGAGACAGACGTCGAAGCAGCACGTCCATATGAAGACATGGCCCTCCTATCACCAGCACCACCAGCCGAAGGAACTCGGCGCCTCCCAGTGGCCGAGGCAGGAACACCAGCCACCAAGTCCAACAGCGACGTGACATGTATGTTCATTTAGTGTTTATGTAGCAGAGCTGTATGTGTTTATATCTGCATGTAACAGACCTGTGTGTGTTTATATGTGCACGTAGCAGTGCTGTGTGTGTAGTGTGCATGTAGAAGAGCTTATTGTTTCTGTATGTGCATGTATTGGGTGTATACAGAGCTGTGTGTATCTGCAAGTTCATATATAGTAGAGCTGTGTGTGTAGTGTGTATGTAGCAGATCTGTGTGTGTCCGTATGTATGAGGCATGCAGCAGAGCTGTGTGTGTGCGTATCTGCATGTCCATATACTAGAGCTGCATGTGTGTAGTGTGCATGTAGCAGAGCTGTGTGTGTCTGAATGTGCATGTATAGGGCATGTAGTAGAGCTGGGTGTGTATTGTGAGGTAGCGTACTCCTGGGGGTTCGCTTGACAGCGTAAAATGACAGCCGAACATGTTTTTAACCATTATGCAGCAGTTTATTAAGTGTAAACTGCTCATCTCACATACATACAGAATAAATACATTATACAATCACATTCCCGTAGGAACAATATCACATAACATCATGAATACATAGCTCACTACATTACATTCTACAGTACATAAATTATATTGCACATATTCTAACACCTGGTTACCTTACGGTACAGGTACACACACAGAGTACACGGGTAATACACCGTCCCATAGGGATCCAGGCCTGGTCGGCACACCCCTATTCACACCTGACGGTATCTACCCTACGGCCAGGCTCTTCCTTGACCTAATTCCCCATTGGAGAGTCCAGTCCCTTCCCGCAGGCTGCTAACTATTCCCAGCCTCTACACAGCGCTCTGGCTGCTCCGAACCAGGCCCCGACCTGGGTTTAGTCACCGGAGCTCCAGGGCAAGTCAGGCCCCCAAGAACTCCTCGTCACGTGTCTCCAGGTCGCCAACCGCTTCCAAGTCTGCCATTACCAGGGCCACACCTCCAGGCAAGCGGCTGCACCAAACACGCCCTTGCGAGCCCCTCCAGGGTCAGCCCTATTTCCCATCTCCCGGTACTCTATTAACCCCTGTTGTCTGGCCTCACGGCTCCATTCTCACAGGACTTGGTCTTCTCTCCCCTCAAAGACTTCTGCTCTGTTTCTCACACACTCGGACCACTCGGCCCCACACATACATGGCCTTTGGTCAGAAGCCATCCTCTCTCATACATGGCCCTTATACTTAAGCCATCATATATTTTAATGGGACCCTCACAACCTGACAGTCTGTCCCCTTGGCGGTTATGGGCGCTTGGCCTCTGTGGGCTCCAACTCCTCACAGGACTCACACACACATACATCCACTGTCCCTCATGGACTTCTATGGACATCAGCCTTGTCAGGCCCAGACCACTCACACCAGCAGAGTCCGGCATGGACTTCAGCCCTCTAGGCCCAGACCAGGTTGTTAGCCACCTGAGCTTCAGGGCAGTCAAAGCATGCTCCAAGGTCTCCTCACCTTGCCCATGATGCCCAGCTGCCTCCAAGCTTTACCAACACAGGCAGAGATCCTGGATGGCAGCCTCACCACCATGGACAGAGTGAGCAACCTATAAGTTCAGCCAGGACCCCCTATACACCCAGGTGCTCTACTAACCTCTCGGTCTGGCCACAGGCTTCATACGGTTCAGAGAGGCCGGCGTCTCCGGCATGGAGAGCCAGGTGTCCTGCCTCATCCCCCTCAAAGGGGATGGGACCCCTCTGACACACATCCTCTCCCTCAGAGGATCATGTCTGGTCTCTCTGGTCTCTGTTGTGTCTGTCTCTCATCTGGTCTCTGCAGTCTGAACTCCCCTGCAGTCTGATCTGATCTGCAGTCTGTCGTCTCCTTTCAGACTGATCCCTGCAGTCTGATGTCTCTGACCAATCCAATCTCACAGACACCCAGCTAGCTCTTTATCATTTTATCGTGGCTGCCACACCCACCCGGGCTGCTATGCAATCAGCACACCTTCCTCACAGCCGCTCATCAGGCTCATGAATCTGTCAGGTCTACAGCACTCACTTTCAGCTGTTAACTGCCTTTGTTCTGGGTAGGTTTAACACAGCACATCCACAGTAAAACCGGATACATGTGAACAGAGCCATATACCGACCACCCGTGTGATGCACCCGGCCATGGGTCGCATCACCACAATATGTATCTGCATTTTCCTACAGTAGAGCTGTGTAGTGTGCATGTATCAGAGCTGTGTGTGTAGTGTGCATGTAGCAAAGCTGTATGTGTAAATGTTCTTGTGGCAGAGCTCTGTGTGCCTACATGGTCCATGTAGCAGAGCCATGTATGCCTATGTGCATATAGCAGACTGTGTGTGTCATATATAATTTGTAGAAAGACACTAACTTAAGATGTATGTCCTCTTTATTCTTCCCTCTTACATTCAAATTAGTGCTAATGACCCCTCCCTTTACACCACCAGGGAAGCTTTAATTAATAGGATGAAATGTTTTCTTATTTTCTTCTGTCTTAACTTGGGGTGCAGCTTATAGTGCAGACGTACATCTGTGTGGAGGGGCAGAAGTGAAGTATTAAAGGGGCCCACTGAGAATCTTTTGCCCTGGACCCACAAAAACCTGGAGCCGGCCCTGAGGTAGCTGCCACCAACCTGCCTGTTGTGCCCGTCACCGTTCACCGATGGTCACCGTCGACACGGAGCGGGCACAGACCGCTCCTGTCAGCGATTTTGCCACTTCCGCTGACATCACATCAACAGAGGAAGGCTTCTCCAATCTGATAACAGGCGCATAGATGACGTGACGCTGATTGACATTCGGCTCCACCAATAAGATAGCGAGGAGCTGGCTGTCAATGAGCGTGACATCGGCTATGCACCTCCTTCCACAGAGCAGAGCATAAAAACCGTCTTTGATTTGTTTATCCTGTCTTGTTGTCCCCAGCACGAGTGGTCTGTGCCCGCTCTGTGGCGAGGGTGAACGATGATGATTGGCACCGGCACAACTAACAGATAGGTGTCAGCTACCTGCCTGTTAGTACTTGGGCATATATTTTTTTAATAAGAATCCTAGATAACCCCTTTTAGTGTACAGTCAATAGTCATGTGTAAAAGGAAAGGAAACATAAAGAGACTGGACAAGTTAATACAAACAATATATTAACAGAATGAAGCATAATGGGTTAATCTCTAATGTAAAAACAACATTATGTCAATGATAAAACCCATACATAAGCAATATTTATTAATGTTTCAGGCAGCTTAAATGGGTCTACACTCAGTATGAATAGATGTCAGATTCCTAGACAGGTAATATATCTTATGGTAATCTAAAATTACTTAAAACATAAAAATGGAGACTATAAAAATAGGTACAGGATGGTGTGAGATGAAATTGTGGCAACCCAGAGTCTGGTCGCCACAATAACATTGCCCCCCTGAGAGGGGTGATGTCATGCCTGGAAGCAGGAGGAGGTCCGCATGCCAGGTAATACACAGCATGTAACCCAATTCCTACTCCAGGCCAGGAGGGGGAGCTCTATAACCTGACTTCAGGGGAGCTGCTCTCTCTGGTTGGGAGGAGGAGGCAGTTAGTCTGAGGAGAAGGAAGAGAGACGAGTGGAGACCCAGGCAGAAGGAGGATACTCAGTACTGGACCTCAGTACTGGACCTGCTACAGTCCGGGGGAATCCTGGTCCACAATGGAAAACCGGCTCCGAGTCGCGGTGCAGAAGTCTATCCCTGAGCCGTCAACATGGGTAGGTCTTGGGACTATCTAATAGCTCCGACTCATCCGTCCAGAACGTACAGCCTCACCAGAATCACCAAACCGGGTTAAGCCCCTTAGAAGAGAAGGAGGGTACCTCATAGCACCCAACGGGCCTGGTAGACAAGTGGGCTGTACAGGGTAGCACAAGGAAGTAAGGAGACGCAAGGAAGAGAGAGTGACTGTGAAAGAAAGCAGAATGTACTCTCTGGGAGTCTCAAAGAGATGTTATTCTCCTCAGTAACTACGCGGCCAGCTTCCCGCTAAAGAACTGTGTAACTGTGAACCTGCATGCCAGCACAACCAGTTTCCAGTAAAGTACCGGTATATTGCTACTAAGCCTCCATGTCTCTTTCCTCATGACCTATTAAATAGCTGCCATCTTGACAACAGGTGCAGTGGCAACACTGCCCCGGGGACCTGCTTCGCCTGCAGAGAGCTAATCCATTAAACTGCGATACCACCGTCCCCAGCAGACTGACAGCGGTGCTGGTGAACCTCACCAGAACTGCAGGTGGCATCACGAGACATTTATTTTTTTTTTATCCCTTTCATTTTTCCCCAATTTTCAGTTGACCACCAGGGCTAGAGGTCCGGGCAGGCCACCAGTGACATCCCCCGAGCTCCACGCCGGGGTTCCGAGTTCCCATAGACCATTGGGCGAATCATTTGCCACACAGGTCAGAACCAAAACTCAGGAGAGTGCCGCAGCTTAGCTACTGGCAGCAGGAACCCGAAAAGGGAGCGCAGTAGGAAGTCCTCCAACCCCTCCTGGTGCGGTGAACCCCCGAATGCTTCCAGGCTAGCCGGACTCATATCATCTGTAACTAGTACCCCGGACTGCATGATCATCTGCCAAGAAGTAAAAGGTAAAATGAGACTGCACCCTGTTATGTCCTCAGATTATTTCCTGTGTCCCCTGCCCTGTGCTACAATGAATGCCATCATTAACTTGACTCTGCATCTGTCCTGGGGCTCCACTCCACCCGTGGGGAGCTGGACCATCTTTGCTGCATCACCAACTGGCCCAGTGGTCCTTAAACCGCAACATTGGCCATCCAATTGCTGAATCACGACTTAATCCTATGTAATTAGCCCCCATTTTTATTACACAGCCAGGACCACAGAGCTGGGTCACGCCACCGTGACATCCCCAAAGAACTATCCAGCCTGGTTCAGAGTACCCCATGGCCCTAGTGTCTGGCCATGTCAAAGTGACCATGCCAATATCTGGAGGCTGAATAGGAAAAGAAAACTGATGGCACTCCCTAACATGCAGTGTAAACAGGTTCAGAACTGAACATGACATATTACATAATAATTTTTACATGTTTGTTTGACTGTTTTTGTGATTCAGTCTTTTGGTGGTGTGAACACTGTCCTGCAGACGTGTTCACTGTGTGCATGGCACATTAGTTTTTGTCTATATTATATAATAAATAGACAGTTGCACTCTGAAATGCTAAAGCATGAAAGACAATGAATATAAGAGTGTTGGCATGCATTAATGCTAAGGAAATATATGAAAAATTAAGATACTTGCCATACAATACAAAAATAGCCATTTCTATATCTGCCCAGTAGTCACGTTGCAGCATATCTCTTTACTGGTTTCCTACACTAAGAGAAAGCCTCTGTCTGGCTTTAGAGTGCAACAATCTCTTTGTTGTAATATGTCATGTTCAGTTGCACCCCTCCCCCACCAGCCTTAGGAGATTTTATTCACTATTATCAGCTTCCTATCCATTTTTAAACACAGAGAAAGGATTTATCTTAGTTTAGGAACCCAGTTAAGAGATATGCCATGGCGCAGCTACTGGACAGATGTAGAAATTGTCATTTTTGTATGCTAAATATATAAATGTTTCATACATTTCTTTAGCAGTAATGCATGTTGTGACTACACAGCGTTTTACACTATGTGGCATGGGTTAAATGTTCCTAATTTCGCCAGATGTATTGTTCTGTTGGTTGACTCATGAGTAGTGGGTCATTGTTTCTTGCCAAGAAATATATAAGATGGCACTTCTTGTTGCCGTGCTCAAGTAGGTACCCACACCTTATCACTGTTAAAAAAAAACAAAAAAAAAATAGTGATTAGGGTATAGAATATCATCATTTTATCACCTAATCACTGTTTTTTTTGTTTTTTGTTTCTATTCTCTTGTATATATTGTACTGTCCACTGAAGAAGATCTGAGGACCGAAACATTTGTTTTGTTCAGAATTTGTCACAATAAAAATCGCAGCAACAGATAAATGCTTCTGAGTGCCAGATATTTTTTGAACATTGTTTCTTGCGGGACTACTTAGAGCCTTCATTGTATGAGTGTGTGTATTGCTAATTAAATATAAATTACCTCAGTCCCCTTCTTTCTACATCACTCAGAGAAGAATTATGCACTTGGATTTAAATGCCAACATTAAAGGGGACAGCCTTAATCCACCAATCCTGTAAGACCACAGAGATGAGTGCTCATGATTTAAAAAAAAAAAATGCCTGCTTCAGTCACATGCAGTTTATATGCTACATGGCTTATCCTAGGGGCTCTGGTCCTGGTTAGAAGATCCTTAGCCTAGGTATTTTGGTTCTAGCTGCCAAATTAACATTATGATATGATGCTCATCATATTTTGCATGTCCTCAGTCCATGAGCTTCAGGTCAGACTAGAGGAGCATCAAAACTGTATTATATTCTGCAAGAGTTCGGCCTAGGATTCTAGCATTTGTCCGGAATATCAGAGACAACTTAAGGAAGATACCAAGGTTGGGACAATTCTGTCACTTAGCTACAGACTTTTCTGTGGTCGGTCAGCTTTCTAAGCTTGTCGCTATTCCTTCTTTGTTGGGTGCCCACCAAAAGCGGGGTGCTGCTGGATAGGCCCTGAAAGCCCCGAAGGCACAAATATTCTAATCAATGGTGAGCAAGCAGAAGAGTGAGACTCTGTTGCCTGTTACATCGTGTGTTTTGCTTGGTGTGTGTTATATGCCATTAAATGTTGGGGATTCAATGAATTCTTACCATTGTGCGGTTCCCTCTTCCGGTGTTGTCTGAGCAGTGTTCTGCTCATGGTTAAGGAGTTTGGGCTTTCAATGCTGTCTTTCTAAAGGCAGTCGAGTTAGCGGACAAGAGAACCCTCAGCCCCCCATGTCTTAACACATGTCTACAGTTGTGGCCAAAAGTATTGACACCCCTGCAATTCTGTCAGATAATACTCAGTTTCTTCCTGAAAATAATTGCAATCTCAAATTCTTTGGTATTATTATCTTCATTTAATTTGTCTTCAATGAAAAAACACAAAAGAGAATGAAGCAAAAAGCAAAACATTGATCATTTCACACAAAACTTCAAAAATGGGCCAGACAAAAGTAATGGCACCCTCAGCCTAATACGTGGTTGCACAACCTTTAGCCAAATTAACTGCGATCAACTGCTTCCGGTAACCATCAATGAGTTTCTTACAATGCTCTGCTGGAATTTTAGACCATTCTTCTTTGGCAAACTGCTCCAGGTCCCTGATATTTGAAGGGTGCCTTCTCCAAACTGCCATTTTTAGATCTCTCCACAGGTGTTCTATGGGATTCAGGTCTGGACTCATTGCTGGCCACCTTAGAAGTCTCCAGTGCTTTCTCTCAAACCATTTTCTAGTGCTTTTTGAAGTGTGTTTTGGGTCATTGTCCTGCTGGAAGACCCATGACCTCTGAGGGTGACCCAGTTTTCTCACACTGGGCCATACATTGTGCTGAAAAATTTGTTGGTAGTCTTCAGACTTCATAATGCCATGCACACGGTCAAGCAGTCCAGTGCCAGAGGCAGCAAAGCAACCCCAAAACATCAGGGAACCTCCGCCATGTTTGACTGTAGGGACCGTGTTCTTTTCTTTGAATGCCTCTTTTTTTCTCCTGTAAACTCTATGTTGATGCCTTTGCCCAAAAAGCTCTACTTTTGTCTCATCTGACCAAAGAACATTCTTCCAAAACGTTTTAGGCTTTCTCAGGTAAGTTTTGGCAAACTCCAGCCTGGCTTTTTTATGTCTCGGGGTAAGAAGTGGGGTCTTCCTGGGTATCCTACCATACAGTCCCTTTTCATTCAGACGCTGACGGATAGTACAGGTTGACACTGTTGTACCCTCGGACTGCAGGGCAGCTTGAACTTGTTTGGATGTTAGTCGAGGTTCTTTATCCACCATCCGCACAATCTTGCTTTGAAATCTCTTGTCAATTTTTCTTTTCCGTCCACATCTAGGGAGATTAGCCACAGTGCCATGGGCTTTAAACTTCTTGATGACGCTGTGCACGGTAGAGACAGGAACATTCAGGTCTTTGGAGATGGACTTGTAACCTTGAGATTGCTCATGCTTCCTCACAATTTGGTTTCTCAAGTCCTCAGACAGTTCTTTGGTCTTCTTTCTTTTCTCAATGCTCAATGTGGTACACACAAGGACACAGGACAGAGGTTGAGTCAACTTTAATCCATGTCAACTGGCTGCAAGTGTAATTTAATTATTGCCAACACCTGTTAGGTGCCACAGGTAAGTTACAGGTGCTGTTAATTACACAAATTAGAGAAGCATCACATGATTTTTCTAACAGTGCCAATACTTTTGTCCACCCCTTTTTTTATGTTTGTTGTGGAATTAGATCCAATTTGGCTTTAGGACAATTCTTTTTGTGTTTTTTCATTGAAGACAAATTAAATGAAGATAATAATACCAAAGAATTTATGATTGCAATCATTTTCAGGAAGAAACTGAGTATTATCTGACAGAATTGCAGGGGTGTCAATACATTGGGCCACAAGTGTATATTCTTACATTCTAGGTTTGCATGCTTTAGCATTTCACAGTGCATCTGTATCTTTGTTGTAATATCTTGGAGCTAGTTATGGTATTTTTCAGACTTTTTGCTTTTTCATACAAATGTCACAGAATGGAAAGAGTAAATTACTTTTCAAGTCTTCATTATTGATTTATGGGAAAATATGGTGCATTTGTTTGCTATCCTTAGCTCACCTTGCCCTTTTATAAAGTGGAAGGTTTTAATAGAGTCAAACCTGCACCATCAACAGAAGGTATCAATTGTAACATAACGTGGAATTTTATTGTGAAAAGGTATAAAATACAAATAAACTCCACTTATTTGGTATTGCCATGTCCTTAGGCTGCTTTCACACAGCGTTTTTGTGCTGTCCGAGGGGATCAGACTTTTTGCTGCACCCCTCGGACAGCAACGGATCCAAACTGATGACTGCAATCGGATGCCAAATAGGCATCCGATCCCGATATTTTGCAGCATCAGTTTGGATCCTCTCTCCTATCCCTGCTCCTCCTGTCATCTCGTCCCCCTCCTCTCTCCCTCCTGTCACCTTTCTCCTCTGTCTCCCCTCTTTGTCCCCTCTTTGTCCTCCTGTTGGTCCCCTCTGTCTCTCCTCTTTGTCCCCTCTTTATCCCCTCTTTGTCCTCCTGTTGGTCCCCTCTGTCTCTCCTCTTTGTCCCCTCTTTGTCCTCCTGTTGGCCCCCTCTTTGTCCCCTCTTTAGACCCCCTCTTTGCCCCCCTCTTTGCCCACCCTCTTTGCAGAGCTTAAAAAATAAAAAAATCTTCATTCTCACCTCTCCACGACACCCGCGCTGCTTCCAGCTTCTCTTCTGATCAACAGGACCTGGCGTGATGTCACAGTCACATGACCGGTTACCGTGGTAACCGGTCATGTGACTCAACTGTGACGTCAGGCCAGGTCCTAGAAGCACAGAGCGCTGGAGGCATCGCTGGATCGTGGAGAGGTGAGGATAATGATTTTTTTATTTTTAACCCTTTCATTTAACTGGATATCACTTCTGCAATGTATGAATATACATTGCAGAAGTGATATTAGATGACACAGAGCGGTGTTAGTGTACTGAGCATGCTCAGTTCACTAAGATCGGGTCCGAGGAGACATCAGCTGTTTCCTCGGATCCGCGCTCCATAGGCCCCATGTTATTTGGCGCGGATCAGGTCGGATTCAACTCGGTCCGATTTGACCCGCTGTGCCAAAAATCGCAGCAGGCTGCGATTTTGGGCACAGCAAAAAATCGGCCAGGATCAGATCCGACAAAAATCGGATGCCAATAAGGCCAAATCCGATGTGATCCGTGCCCATAGGATAACATGGGGCCAAAATCTGATCCGTGGCTGTCCGTTTCAGAACGGACAGCCACAGATCACAGAAAAACGCTGTGTGAAAGCACCCTAAGGAGTCGGCCGAGTACCCTACTACTCGCAGAGTAGCGAGTAGTAACGAGTAGATTCGCCCATCCCTCGTCATAACCACCACTCAAACATCAAAGGCTGCTGCATAGATCCAACCGGTGCATGTAGCAAAATCTCTGGAAAAGTATAGACGATTAGAGGACATACAAACAAAAATTGTGGCCCGAAAAATACACTTTTGCTTTAAAGAAAACAATTTTAGTGAATACAGAAAATAAAACATAAAATACACTTAATTGATATTGCAGGGTACATATCAATTAAAACTTTAACTTTATTGTGTTACTTATCCTGCCCAGATAATAAATGTAAAAAGATCCAACAGAAAAGCTGATTGATTGATCTTGCCTCACACTCAAGACAAAATAATAGAATCAACAACAACTATAACTCATGCTGCAAAAACAAGGCAGGTGATATTTCTCAAAGTGATTGGTTACAAGAGCTACATCCTATTATAGTACTATGCTAAGATTCAGTGACTTTTTTAGCATGGGCAAATTATTTCAACTGATTGTAATAGCAGAATATATGGCTGGGTGCTTGATCATATACATATATATATACTAGATGGAGACCCGATGCTGTCACATCGAGAGGACAGTGACATCTCTCCTCCCTGTGCACTCTCTCCCCTGTGCACTCTCTGCCTGCCTGCTGTCTCTCCCCTCATGTGCTGTCTCATTTGAGCTGTCTTCTCCCTGTGAACTCTGTCCCTGTGTGTTCTCTTCTTTGAGTTGTCTCCCTACGTGTGCTCTACCCCTTTGTGTGCTCTCTCTCCCCCAGTGTGGTGTCTTCTTCCCTCATGTGCTCTCTCCATCCTGTGTGTAATGTATGTAAATAAATGTATTTTAACTTAAAAACCTGTTTCTGTGTTTACTTTTATTAATAAAGCGTTTCATTTCACGGTAAAAAATGTTCAAGGCATCGCTGTATTTTCTATTGCCAGCCAGATAAACCAAGCAGTGACTGGCTGCTAACCACCACTGCCTGGTGTTAGCTTCATTGGCAATGAAAACACAGGGGACACAAATGTTTTTTCAACTATTTAAATAAATTTAAAAAAAAATTGGTGTATGTTCCACCGTATTTTCTATCGCCAGCCAAGGTAACCCAGACAGCTAGGGGATAGAATTCTTAGTGTGGCAAAGCCCAAGCATTCTGGGCTCATCACGCTGAAAACTGCAGCCAGCAGCCACCCCAGAATTGGCATCTTTATGAGAGACAACAAAACTGGCGGTTACCCCGCTCTTCCAGCTGCCATGTAGCGGTGGCAATACACAAGAGATAAAAGCGCTCCCATAGGGAGAACCTGGTGGTCTAGTGGGGCAAGTTAAAGGGTGAAAGAGGGGTTGCCTCTCACCTGTGATGGTTGTGCACCTCTGCACAACCTCAGTGTAGCATGTGGCTCAAAGGACCTCTGGACACCGACTCCACTATGACACGGCTCACATCGGCTTTCTGACCTGCCCCAGGCTTGCTCTGATTGGATGGAATGCGGTGACATGAGTCATGAAGTCACCATTCACAGGGTCTGACTTTACCACAGGTCCTATCAGTCCAGGGACACTTAGCTAGGATTATCCGTGCCTCTCCACAGCTCCAGTAACAACATACCCACAAGGGTGGTTGTGCAGAATTTAAGTAAAGGAACAGTTACTATCTAAGAGCGCTGGGAGGCACAAATAAAAGGATTACTTATGAGTTAACATGTTTATTTACCACAACGCGTTTCCACAAAGGATTGATGTCTTCCTCAGGTGGAAAACCTGCCACCTGAGGAAGACAACAATCCGTTGTGGAAACACGTTGTGGTAAATAAACGTGTTAACCATAAGTAATTCTATTATTTGTGTTCCGCAGCGCTCTTTGCCAGTAACTTTCTTTCCTTAAATGTAGCGGTGGCAGACTGGGTAATAAGGGGGTTGATGTCAGCTTTGTTTGGCAGCTGATGTCAAGCCCTATTGCTAATGTCATCCATCGGTGTGATGGCCAGTCATAAGCAATACTTTCAGTAAAGAGGAAAAAAAACACACACAGAGAAATCATTTATTCCATACAAAGTAGATAGAGACACCTCGTTATCCAATTTATAAACTCCCACCAAGTTCCCCTCTGACGTAATCTTTTAATCACTGCAATGTTTTTGGGGAGGGAAGGGATGTGATACGTCACGCCGACACCATCTTTGCGTACCCGAGTGTACATAGATGGTGGCGTAAGTGTGCATGTATGTGTCCCTACCACGTGATGTCATGTGTTCCAGTGCATTTGTGTATGTGTGTGTATATATGTGTGTATGTGTGTCCCTGCCGAGTCACATGACCCAACGTATATGGATGTATGTGTGTATATGTGGACCCGCTGCATCACATGACACACTGTGTATATCTTACCATTGCATCATGTGACCCGTTGCGTGTGTGTATATGTGTGTATATGTGTATATGGTGTGTGTGTCCGGCGCGTCACATGACCCACCGTGTGTGTGTATACGTGTATATATGACCTGCTATGTGTGTACATGTATGTGTGTATATATGGGTTTCTGCCACATCATTTGACCAGCCATGTGTGTACATGAGCACCCAGGGCCGCACCGTCCATTGGCGGCAGCAGCTAGGGGCAGCGGCAGTGGAGAAGGGGGCTGATGTGTGATGGGCGCCGCCGCAAGCATCAACGGTAAGATGTGCCCTATTCTCACCCACGGCTGCAGGGGGAGGCATTGCTAGTCAATAAACACCCCTCACCTCCCCTCCTCACCTAAGGCTGCAGGGGGTGGAGGTGCTTGTAATCAACAGCACCCCCCAAATCCACCCACTCCACAGTGCGAGGCTCAGGCGGCAGGGAGGCATGATGCCCCCCCGTGAGCACCCACTGCGTGCATGTATATATGTTGCACATGTGTGTATATGTGTATGTCCCCGCCATGTCACATGACCTGCCGCGTGTGTGTGTGTATATATATGTATATATATATGTGTGTGTGTGACGTGAGCCACTGCGTCACGTTACCTGCCACGTGTTTATATGTGCATGTGTGTGTCTATGACATGACCCGCCGTGTGTGAAAATGTGTATATATGTGTGTGTGTTACATGACCTGCTGCATGTGTATGTGTGTATGTGTGTGTGAATGTATATATGTGTGAGTGTGTGTATATCACGTGACCCATTGAGTTTGTATATGTGTATATATATATATATGTGTATAACATGTGCCACATTTGACTCTACCATACCCGCAGGTCCTGCCGATGGCCGGAAGGAAGACATCTCCAGAGCTCACCATGGGATCATCAGGGAGGGTAAGTAATTGAATGCTAATGGTGCAGAAAGTGCAGCAGAAAAATGGAGCAATAACTGACGTTCATTTTTATTTCTGGATGTTCTTTCTGCACTACTAACGGATCAGTCAAAACGCTGACGTCTGCACAGCAGATTGGAAATCCCATTCATTTTGCTGGCAGACGTTTTGACTGATCCGTTTTTGATGCAGTTTTAAAAAAAAAAATGCATCACAAAAATGGATAAAAAACGTCCAGTGTGAACATGGCCTAACTGTTTCATTACAACCTTTCTTCCAATAAGAACTAGAAATGTATCACAAAATAGGCTACAAATAAGGATCAGAAGGTATGTACAGTATTGTAACATATCAAATTACATTACATAGAAACATAAGAGTCATTTCAGATACAATTGATGTCCAAGCTAAAAACGTGAATCATCTGGAAGCATGCGTTCACAGTGCTTCAATATTATTTACCTGCTATGCAATGGATCCACTTTAAAGCTTTTTACTTTGCACGACAATATTTATCAATAATTCAATTCGGCGTGTTGCAGTTTTCATCTAAAACCGTAGTCGTTGGCAGCGCATCTGTTGTTTCTGTCTTCTCAGTGTTAAAACGAAAAATATCACACTGTAATCAGATTAGAGACTACAAGCTTGATGCTGCCATATGGTTATTATATCTAATAGAAATCTGAATTCTGTATTAATGTTTTCATTTCATTTAGAAAATGAAACTCTTACACATAGAAGCAAATATCCATAATAGATAATTTGTTTTTCTTTTATAAGCTGAAATATAATTTATTTTATTTGACAAGTACAGAATGTGGTAACTTGGTAATATTATATTATGTTCATTTGGATTTTGTATACTTAGGCTGGGGTCACACTTGTTAAGGCAATTGCGGTGACTGCATCCAGATCCGGAGGCCGTAACCACAATTGCCTTCACACACATTTTTAAGGAAAAATGTGTTGCGGCAACCGCAGTGCGGTAACGGATTGCTCTGGATGTGTAATCCTGAGCAATGCGGTTACCGTATACTTTGCTCGTCCCTGCTGCCGCAGGGATAAGCAAAGTGTTAAATGTGTATTAACACATTAAATATGATTATTAGCTGTGGGCAACATGTCTCTAGGGGGTGCCCACCCCCCCTAGAGACATGCTGTCCACTCCACTCAGCATGTTAGGGGTTAATAAGGCATTTACAGTAAACCGGCTATTGTCGGCTTTGTAGAAATGTCTGAATGAAGCCGCGGCTCCCCTGACAGTAGAGCGGATACTGTACGTAATGTACGTATAGTATCTGCTGCTGTCCAGAGTCCTGTAACCATTAACATTAGGTCTATGGGCAGCGCACCCCCATAGACCTAATGTTAATGGTTACAGGACCCTGGACAGCGGCAGATATTATAAGTACATTACATACAGTATCTGCTCTAGTGTCAGGGGAGCCGCGGCTTCATTCAGACATTTCTACAAAGCCGACAATAGCCGGCTTACTGTAAATGCCTTATTAACCCCTAACATGCTGAGTGGAGTGCACAGCATTCCTCTAGGGGAAGTGGGCTCCCCGGGGGGAGGGCACCTCCTAGAGACATGTTGCCCACAGCTAATAATCATATTTAATGTTTTAATACACATTTAACACTTTGCTTATCGATGAGCAAAGTATACGGTAACCACATTGCTCGGTTACCGCATTTTGGGTCACAGAACCGCTCCGAAAACTGCAGCATGCATGATTTTTAGCGCAGGCTGCAGATCCGGAGCTGGTAACCGGATTGCATGTAGTGCAATCCGGTTACCATAATGGGCTCCTATGGGGAGCGGTTCCTGCTTCGGTTTTGAGCTTTTTGAAAGCTCAAAACCAGATCAGGTTTCCAAAATAAAAACGCATATGTGACCCTAACCTTAAAGAGAACCTATCAGAACGATTTATTACTATAAAGTACAGCCTTTGTCATAATGGGTCACTAATGTTGATTAACCCCTTCACCCTCGGCGATTTTCCATTTTCCATTTTTCCCTCCCTTTCTTCTAAGAGCCATAACTTTTTTTTATTTTTCTGTCAATATAGACATATGAGGGCTTGATTTTGCAGGACGAGTTATACTTTCAGATGAAATCGTTTATTTTACCATATAGTGGGAAAAAATTCCGAGTGGTGAAATTGCAGAAAAATTGCAATGAAGCTGCTTTTACATCAGCGTTTCTCGGAAGATCCGGCAGTTTTGCTGCATCTTTGCCACATCTGCTGCTATGCAACACTTGCAGCAAGACTGCATTCCTAATTCATTCCCTTTGGGATCTGAGGACATGTGCGGCACTTGTGGTTTTGTACTTACGGCAAGTCAAAAAAACTCTGCTAGCACAGTATTTTTTCAGTTGCTGCAAGCACCGGATTTGCTGGATCACTGCTGCACATGTACACAAATCCCATAGGGAGTGGAATTAGGTCGAATGCAGTCTTGCCGCAAGTGATCTGTTATGCGGCAGATGCGGCAAAACTGCCAGATCTATTGGAAATGCGGAATAATGCTGCTATGAAAATAGTCTTAGGCCAGGGTCACATCAGTGTTTACCACTGCATTCAGGGGGGATCCATTTAAAACAGAATTTGGCAGCATTGGGGCAATGTTACTGGAAAGGTAAGACTGCGTTAACGTTGCCAATTCATTGCTATGGCTGTAGGAACCCCGACCACAGTTCAAATGCCGGCATCTAAGTGCCGGTGTTTGAAATCTTGCGCTATTTCCAAGTGCATCACATGATGTGCGCTTCAGCATCATGAACACCTGTGTGTAATCAAGTCTCCGTATAAATGCACCTGCTCTGCTATAGTCTCAGGGTTCTGTTTCAAGTGAAGAGAGCATCATAAAGACCAAGGAACACACCAAGCAGGTCAGAGATACTGTTGTGTCGAAGTTTAAAGCCGGATTTGGAACAAAAAGATTTCCCAAGTTTTAAACATCTCAATGAGCACTGTGCAAGCGATCATATTGAAATGGAAAGAGTATCAGACCACTGCAAATCTACCAAGATCCGATCGTCCCTCTAAACTTTCATCTGGAACAAAGAGAAGACTGATCAGAGATGCAGCCAAAAGACCCATGATCACTCTGGATGAACTGCAGAGATCTACAGCTGAGGTGTGAGAGTCTGTCCATAGGACAGCAATCAGTCGTACACTGCACAAATCTGGCCTTTATGGAAGAGTGACAAGAAGAAAGCCATTTCTCAAAGATATCCATAAAAAGTCTCATTTGACGTTTGCCACAAGCCACCTGGGAGACACCAAACATGTGGAATAAGGTGCTCTGGTCAGATGAAACCAAAATCGAACTTTTTGGCCACAATGCAAAATGATATGTTTGGCGTCAAAGCAGCACAGCTCATCTCCCTCAAAACACCATCCCCACTGTCAAACATGGTGGTGGCAGCATCATGGTTCGGGACTGCTTTTCTTCAGCAATGACAGGGAAGATGGTTAAAATTGATGGGAAAATGGATGGAGCCAAATACAGGACCATTCTGGAAGAAAACCTGTTGGCGTCTGCAAAAGACCTAAGACTGGGACGGAGATTTATCTTCCAACCAGACAATGATCCCAAACATAAAGCAAAATCTACAATGGAATGATTAAAAAATAAACGTATCCAGGTGTTGGAATGGACAAGTCACAGTCCAGACCTGAATCCAATCGAGAATCTGTGGAAAGAGCTGAAAACTGCTGTTCACAAACACTCTCCATCTAACCTCACAGAGCTCCAGCTGTTTAGCAAGGAAGAATGGGCAAGAATTTCAGTCTCCCAATGTGCAAAGCCTATAGAGACATACCCCAAGTGACTTGCAGCTGTAATCGCAGCAAAAGGTGGAGCTACAAAGTATTAACTCAAGGGGGCCGACTTGCACGCCCCACTTTTCAGGGTTTTTTTTTTTTTCAAAAAGTTTAAAATATCCAATACATTTTGTTCTACTTCACGATTTTGTCCCAATTGCTGTTGATTCTTCACAAAAAAAATTGGAATTTATATCTTTATGTTTGAAGCCTGAAATGTGGCAAAGGTTGAAAAGTTCAAGGGGGCCAAATACTTTCACAAGGCACTGTATATATATATGTATATATTGGACATCTGCAATTGTGTGTAACTTCATATTTGAACCCGCTGAAACCAATTAGTGAACAAAGGAATATCTCTTGGAAAAGCTTTGGAATGCAAGAAGAAGGAAGATAACCATATATGGACAGAACTCTTATCTATATTTGGATTTTGGACAATGCTACGATTGGTCGAATCCTATAGAGCAGAGCTGGGCAACTCCAGTCCTCAAGGGCTGCACACAGTCCAGGTTTTTAGGATTTCCTTAGAATTTGACAGTTGGTAAATTAAATACCAACTGTCAAGTGTAATGGAAATCCTGAAAACCTGGACTGTGTTCGGCCCTGTAGTTGCCCAGCCCTGCTATAGAGGCTATGTCTTGATACCTCCCTCCTTTGTACTGTGTAAACAGCTGATGATGATAATAATAAACTCTCTTTCTGTGCTATTTCTCTTCAAGAGAAGCTCTATATCTGACTCTGTTTGTCCAATATTATTGCTTCATGTATACACTTAAATAAGTTAATTTGGCAAGGGATAAGCAAATAGCCGAGGTCCTTAGAATCTCATTCTAACAGTAATCTGCATCTAAACTTTTCATAATGATATAATCCATGCATCAGGGTATTTGAGGAGTAGGGTCTTTTTCATCTTTTCCTGCCTGCCTCCCATTTATTTATTTAAAGAGTTTTGCTAGCAAAGGTCAGCCAACAATCCAGTCCAAGGTTTACAGGTCTATTAATAGCAGCTGGGTTTGCTGACCAAGAGAGGAGTATGTTCTGACTAGAGAAAGACATGGCTGCTGGTTAGTCTACTCTGGAAGGAGAGGAGGGCTGAATCCAAACAGAGAAGTGTTTGCTTGGTGAACATTTTTAACAAACGTGTGATCTCCTGCTTGGAACACCAAGATTGGTGAGGTTACAGCATACTTGCAGAATGAACGGCCAAAATTATTGTGTGTGAGTGGCTTAGGTTATAGGCATGGTTTGGCATTGGTGGGCATAGCTTGGCATTTGACCAAAGGAACAAATGTTAATTTTTAAGTCTACATGATCGTGGAGCTGAATATACTAGATGCAGGGGACTGGGCATAATGCCTCCAGATGGAGCTGGTGCAAGGGGGGGGGCATGATCAATTATGGCATGTAGATGCCCCCCACTCCCACTGGTACATTTTAACTATGCAAAGGGGGCTTCACCCCCATGACCCCTCCTATGCATTTGGGGGTCTTGCACCCAGACCCCCACTTCTATTATAATCAACTCCACGACCACGTGGACTTAAAATTAACTCATTCCTTTAGCAGAAGGAAGTGGTGAGCCATGTCCACCGATGCCAAACCATGCTTATCAGCCCACCCTCTAACTTCCGCCCGTCTAAAAAGGCAAGTATGCTCAGGCTGCTACATATATACCTATGGAAAGGACTGGACTGTTTATGGTATTCATTTATACTGAAGGAGGGATGTTTTGATATGGAGCTGTAGTATTTGGGATTAGTGATGGGCGAATCCTAAATTACTCGGAATCGCTTGACTGTAGCGAGTCCGAGCCCAGGACTCGCTACTCGTTGCGAGTCTAGCGAGTCCAATGTTAATGAATGGGGAAGCGAGTAATAGCGAGTAGTGTGAGATTTACAAATCGCAGATGTGTCTCGGAAGCTTCAGCCTGAAGCAATCCTAGTTTTGTCATTTATTTGCATTGGACTCGTTTACTTTGTAAGTAATCGCTGGGAAACTCGCACAGATAAGAGAAGAGTCCTGTCTGCTCTGTGCAGCTCCAGGGTCCTAGAGCCCGCCTGCTGCCTGATGTAGCAGTGCTGAGATTGTTCTCAGTCTGCTCATTCCCTGTGTACAGACATGAATGTCTGTGCACAGAGATGATGTAGCAGTGCTGAGATTGTTCTCAGTCTGCTCATTCCCTGTGCATAGACATCTATATCTATACACAGGGGATGTAGCAGAGAGGACATCGCGTTTTGGACTGCGTCGGACGGAAGAGGATTTTTTTAATTAAAGATGGAGTCCCTAATGGCTTTTTTTTTTATTTCTAATAAAAAAATTTCTCTGTGTTGTGTTTTTTTTAAAACAATTTAATAGAAATTCATGGCGGTCATGTCTAATATTGGCGTGACCGCCATAAATTTCGGGCTTAGGGCCAGCTGATAATACAAAGCTGGCCCTAACCTCTATTACCCAGCGTGCCACCGCCACCAGGGCCGCTGGAAGAGCGGGGTTCAGCGCCAGAGGATGGCGCTTCAATGAACGCGCCATCTTCTGGGGCGGCTGCGGGCTGCAATTTGCAGCGGGGGGTGCCCAGAAAGCTTGGGCATCCCTGCACTGCGGATTCCAGCCCCCAGCTGCTTAGCTGTACCTGGCTAGACATAGAAATTGCGCGGAGCCCCACGCATTTTTTTGACTCCGACTCCGAGACGACTCCGACTTCGAGACGACTCCGACTCCGACTCGACTCCGAGACGACTCCGACGCCGAGACGACTCCAACTCCGACTCCGAGACGACTCCGACTCCGACTCCGAGACGACTCCGACTCCGACTCCGAGACGACTCCGACTCCGAGACGACGACGACTCCGACTCCGAGATGACTCCGACTCCGAGACGACTCCGACTCTGAGACGACTCCGACTCCGAGACGACTCCGACTCCGAGACGACTCCGACTCCGAGACGACTCCGACTCCGAGACGACTCCGAGATGACTCCGACTCCGACACGACTCCGACACGACTCCGACTCCGAGACGACTCCGACTCCGAGATGACTCCGACTCCGAGACAACTCCGACTCCGAGACGACTCCGACTCCGACTCGACTCCGAGACGACTCCGATACGACTCCGACTCCGACTCCGAGACGACTCCGACTCGACTCCGAGACGACTCCGACTCCGAGACGACTCCGACTCCGAGACGACTCCGACTCCGAGACGACTCCGAGACGACGACGACTCCGACTCCGACTCGACTCCGAGACGACTCCGACTCCGACTCGACTCTGAGACGACTCCGACTCCGACTCCGAGACGACTCCGACTCCGAGACGACTCCGACTCCGACTCCGAGACGACTCCGACTCCGAGACGACTCCGACTCCGACTCGACTCCGAGACGACTCCGACTCCGAGACGACTCCGACTCCGAGACGACTCCGACTCCGAGGCGACTCCGACTCCGAGGCGACTCCGACTCTGAGGCGACTCCGACTCTGAGACTCCGACTCTGAGACTCCGACTCTGAGGAGACTCCGACTCCGAGACTCTGACTCTGAGCCTCTGACTCTGAAATTCATTAAATAATAAAAAAAAATGCGTGGGGCTCCGCGCAATTTCTATGTCTAGCCAGGTACAGCTAAGCAGCTGGGGGCTGGAATCCGCAGCGCAGGGATGCCCAAGCTTTCTGGGCACCCCCCGCTGCAAATTGCAGCCCGCAGCCGCCCCAGAAGATGGCGCGTTCATTGAAGCGCCATCCTCTGGCGCTGAACCCCGCTCTTCCAGCGGCCCTGGTGGCGGTGGCACGCTGGGTAATAAAGGAGTTAATACCAGCTTTGTTATACAAGCTGGTATTAAGCCCGAGATTGTTAATGTCAGGCCACGTTTGACCCAGCCACTAAGAATCTCCAATAAAGGGTTAAAAAAACACAACACAGAGAAAATTTTTTATTTGAAATAAAAAAAAGCCATTAGGGACTCCATCTTTAATTAAAAAAATCCTCTTCCGTCCGACGCAGTCCAAAACGCGATGTCCTCTCTGCTACATCCCCTGTGCATAAATATAGATGTCTATGAACAGGGAATGAGCAGACTGAGAACAATCTCAGCACTGCTACATCATCTCTGTGAGCAGGCGGGCTCTAGGACCCTGGAGCTGGCAGCCTGCACAGAGAAGACAGCTGGACTCGGCTCGCAAAGAAACAGCAGTTACTTTGCGAGTTTCCCTGCTATCACTGGCACAGTAGCCAGTGATTACTCGCACGAGTCTAATGCAAACAATGGTAATCCTAGTTTTGTCAGCGTTTCTGACAAAACTAGGATTGATATTGATTTGCATTGGACTCGTGCGAGTAATCACTGGGAAACTCGCAGAGTACCGAGTCCTGCGAGTCCCTTACTACTCGCCGAGTAACGAGTCCTAGCGAGTAGATTCGCCCATCCCTATTTGGGATGGATGATAAACTACATGCTGTTTCGAAGTAAAATCCTATGCTAAATATATCCATGCGGTGGCTAGAATGCTTAAGCCCTACAAAATATAAAATCTTTTCCTTATTAGTAGTACTGTAGGTAAAGAAAAATTGCCCTAGACTTCAGCTCCTCATAGGTAAATAATATAGTTAGTAATAGTAATAATAATAAAAATATTTATTAACTGTTCGTAAGGCTGGAGTCCTGCTATTGTATGACTCTTGTGAGGATCGCATCACCCTCCCCAGGCCAACCGGCGGCTTTCCTGTCCTAAAAGTTTAATCTGAATGGAGCAACTGGCTGATCTGGGTGATGCCATAATAGCATCAGTTGCATGGTAATGTGACTCCAGTCTGTCTAAAGCAGTTGGAATTACTACATGCAATGCATCAATCACATGGTCCCCATCTAAGAACAAGACGAAAACATTTTTGTGTTTCATCTCACCACTCCAATAAGGGCCGCTTTACACACACAAACTTCTGTGTCCAATTTCTGAACAGATCTCTGGTTGCAGTGAAATCATCGACACATTGCTCCATTTTGTGGCTGTGTACAAATGTAACAATGCGTCCATGATTTCACTACAACCAGAGATCTGTTCAGAAGTTGGTCACAGAAGTTGGTGTGTGTAAAGCGGCCCTATGGATGCGGTGCTTGGACCTAATCCTCGGGCTGGGTCCCAGGATATATGTGAAGACAAAAGTCCAAAATGAAGTGTGGGCCAGCATCTGTTCCGATGAGAAAAAAAGGGAATGTAGGGAATTTTATCCCTAAAATTCTGTATTTTATTGGTACATTAAGTTAAAAATTCAACGTGTTTCGGGCAGCAAAGTTCTTACTCATGGCATAGTTTATTGCCCGAAACACGTTGGTTTTAGAAACTTAGTGTACAAATAAAATAAGGATAAAATTCCCCCTACTTTCCCTCTTTTCTCACTGGAACAGATGCTGGACCACACTTCCTTTTTGACTGTTGTGTCCCCATCTAAGAAAATGCTTTCTCCTTTTAACCTTTATTATAAATATATTAAAATTGTCAACCATGTCCAATATAAATACTGTATGTTACATGGATCCCAAAATGATTTGATGTAATTATTTTGCTTAAAGGGAACCAACCACCCCAAATGACCCCCCCGGACTGTTAATATGTGTCCCTACACCCTGCAGACACATATGGGGCAATCGTTTTTGCTAAAAAAACGGATTTGTAAAAGCTAAGATATAGCTTTATAAACTTTTAAAAATCTTGCCGACTGGGCATTACCTAGCTGCCGGGGGGGGGGTGAGGGGGGGTGGAGCGCTGCGCAATATGTACAACCTGGTCCGGTGCCGTCCCTGCACTCCTGTCCGGTGCTGTCTCCCCGCTGCTCTCTCCGGTGCTGTGCCCACTGGTGTCCTCCTGTCATGGTCTCCATGCTGTGCCCCAGGCCGGTAACATGATTATCGGTGAGGGGCTCCGGGCAATGGGGAAGCTTCCTGCTTCCTTCTGCCCATCCCAGCCCAGGTCAGCCCTGCACCAATGAGAACGCAGGGCCATTGTGTCATGTGATCGCCGCTGTGAGCCAATCACAGCGCAGGGGCGGTTACATGACATCACTGGCCCTGCGTTCTCATTGGTGCAGGGCTGACCTGGGCGGGGATGGGCAGGAGGAAGCAGGAAGCTTGCCCGGAGCCCGCACCGATAATCATGTTACCGGCCTGGGGCACAGCATGGAGACCATGACAGGAGGACACCAGCGGGCACAGCACCGGAGAGAGCAGCGCGGAGACAGCACCGGACAGGAGTGCAGGGACGGTACCGGACCAGGTTGTACATATTGCGCAGCGCTCCACCCCCCCACCCCCCCGGCAGCTAGATAACGCCCAGTCGGCAAGATTTTTAAAAGTTTATAAAGCTATATCTTAGCTTCTACAAATCCGTTTTTTTAGCAAAAACGATTGCCCCATATGTGTCTGCAGGGTGTAGGGACACATATTAACAGTCCGGGGGGGTCATTTGGGGTGGTTGGTTCTCTTTAAAGTCTGATTACCGTAGTTTGGTTTAGTCCTTTTGAGTGATTGAATGATTAAAGTTTTATGCTTGAAATATGTTGATATGTCTTTTGGTATTAGTAACCCTCTTATTTCATGTGATTATTACTACTCCACACTGATATATTGTTTACTGTCTGAGGGGATATTTCTGTCCCCTTTCCATTCCTTTTGGCACTGTTTTCATGCGTGGTATCCCTTGAATGTAATTTTAAGTGTTGGAAATATTCGTAGTAGTCTTTTTATAGAAAGTATGGAATATCATATAGACAATGCTCATCAATCAGTACAGAGCACTTATGTTATATCCCTCTTTACTTACACAACCTAGTTTTGTTAAATATTTTCTGCTTGCTATAAATCAGAACTATTTTAATTTAAAAATAAATGTGATAATTTTGCATTTAGGGCACAGACATTCTGCAGACTCTGAAATCCTTTTTTCCACCTTCTTTGCTTTAGAAAAGCTGATTATTCAACATCTGTGATCCTTCATGCCTATAGAAAGCATTTCTGTTGTTTGGTTCTGGTCTTAAACAGATAGGTTACGGACTTTCATCCTGGGGTTGCATTATCATGGTGTCACTTACTTTGTCATGCTAGTCATATGAGGAGCTCATCAGTCTGATCTCTTAGCTTTGCATCTGCTGCTTCCACAAATGTTGCTATAGTGGCTTACTGTCCACTGCGGCATAGTGTATGCAATTGCATTGCACTAGATTCTTTGTGTGGCATGGAGACTGTATACTTATTTTGCTGACTTTATGGAAAGATTAAAGATTTTTATGTACTGCTCAGCTACATGCTGGGATATGTTCAGCTTCTCACAAAGCAATGCTTAAACGTCTCAAGTTATAAGCATAAAAATGGAGCAAAAAAGTTCCAACTCATTTTTGCAAACCATTTTTCAAAATGTAAAATGATGTATGGACAATGTTATTTTAAAATTATTAAGGTACGGTTAAAGGATTGTTACT
The DNA here is from genome assembly GCA_033576535.1 of Allobates femoralis. NCBI lineage: Eukaryota > Metazoa > Chordata > Amphibia > Anura > Aromobatidae > Allobates > Allobates femoralis. The sequence continues at coordinate 84,230,235 of JARQOC010000003.1, read as the reverse complement.
TAAAAATAGTTATCCTCTAAACATAGGGTAGAGGATAACTTGCTGATTGATGAGGGTCTGATTGCTCAAGCCTCCAGCATTCCTTGACTCTGGACTCTAGAGCCCTATGAAGCATGGTCCTGCAGCACCATCCTAAATAGAACACAGGGGTATATGCTTGGACTTTGCTTCCCTCATTGTCAATTTGGATTATGGAGTACAGCATTTGGCAGCTCCATAGACAAGGGATCTTGTGGCGGTGGAGCATGTACAAAATGTCACATCCTCAGAGTCTTCTCCTGCAACTTCTGCCTCTGCCACCAAGTACAACTGTGTTCACTCCAAAGGTGGGGCTGGTGGTTTAGTAGTCTGTCTTGTGGATGTGTATGTATGTTGTCCAGCTGCAGTCATTAACTCTAACTTCAGCCAATCAGGAAATACTGCAATCTGTTTGGATCCTCTGTGGGCTGCTGCTGGTTACCAGATATACTCTCTGGTTCACTTTGTATTCCTCCTTTGTATTATTGATTTTTCGGAGTGACCTATGCCTGATTCTGTACTATTCTCCAGCCTACTGATTCTGTACTTTTCTGACCTCTCGGCTTTGACCCTGCTTGGCGACATTTCTATTCCTGAACTGCAACCCATCTATATACAGCAACCCCGTGTGTGTGTGCGTGTGTGTGTGTGTGTGTGTGTATATATATATATATATATGTATATATATATATATATATATATATATTTATATATATACTGCAAGCCTCACTGGCCCTGATGTTAACCCTCAATAGGGCAAGTATGGCAGGAGTCCTAGTACCATCCACTACAAAAAAGGAGACAAGAGGGAAGGGGAAGACAGACAAGGTACAACAAAGCAGCAACTTAACATCTGCTGCCACTTCTCCCAGACAGCACATGACTTAGCAATAGAATGTTCTCCAGAAAGCTTCCAGCACCTCACTCCATGATTCAGATATCCAGTGGCATTGAGGTTTCTATTGATGACAAAAGGCCCCACTATCATTGTACCCCATATACCACACTACACCATCAATGTTTGTGTTCCAACAGTCTTAGAGGGATCTATCCACTAAGGGTTAGTGTCAGATGAATAGTGGTGGTATTGTTTGTTAACTTCACCATTCACAAAAAAAGTTTGCCTCATCCCTCATCTGAAGGCAATTGTCTATGCTGTGAAGATACGAGATGTGCAGCATCTGAAACAACAGATACTGGAGGCCTGTGCTAGTATTTCTTCTGCGGTGATGCTATCAGTGTGTCAAGAGTGGGAGAAGAGGGTTGCATTGACAATCCAACACAATGGGCAGCACTTTGAACACATTTTATAAGTGGTCATAAACTTGTAAATAACTCATGAAAGAATAAATTACTTTAAAACCAGGCACACCGTTATTTTTCTTATGAAATTCTCAATGGGTTTGATGTGTCACATGACCCTCTTCCCATTGAAAAAAATAAAGTTGGATCAAAAATGGCCGACTTTAAAATGACCACCATGGTCACCACACATGTGGAAAAGTTTTCCCCCTCTCATATAATCATCTTGCCATCCCACTGCATCTACAGTCATGGCCAAAAGTTTTGAGAATGATACAAATATTAATTTTAACAAAGTCTACTGCTTCAGTTTTTCTAATGGCAATTTGCATATACTCCAGAATGTCATAAAGAGTGATCAGCTTAACAGCAATTACTTGCTAAGTCAATATTTGCCTAGAAAATGAACTTTAACCCCCAAAACACATTTCAACAGCATTGCAGTCCTGCCTTAAAAGGAGCAGCTAACATCGTTTTAGTGATTGTTCCATTAACACAGGTGTGGGTGTTGATGAGGACAGGGCTGGCGAACAATCAGTCATGATTAAGTAAGAATGACACCACTGGACACTTTAAAAGGAGGCTGGTGCTTGGTATGATTGTTTCTCTTCAGTTAACCATGGTTATCTCTAAAGAAACACGTGCAGCCATCATTGCACTGCACAAAAATGGCCTAACAGGGAAGAGTATCGCAGCTACAAAGATTGCACCTCAGTCAACAATCTATCGCATCATCAAGAACTTCAAGGAGAGAGCTTCCATTGTTGTCAAAAAGGCTCCAGGGCGCCCAAGAAAGACCAGCAAGCACCAAGACCGTATCTTAAAACTGTTTCAGCTGCGGGATCGGACTACCAGCAGTGCAGAGCTTGCTCAGGAATGGCAGCAGGCTGGTGTGAGTGCTTCTGCACGCACTGTGATGCGGAGACTCTTTGAGCAAAGCCTGGTTTCAAGGAGGGCAGCAAAGAAGCCACTTCTCTCCAGAAAAAACATCAGGGACCGACTGATATTCTGCAAAAGGTATAGGGAGTGGACTGCTGAGGACTGGGGAAAAGGTACAGGGAGTGGACTGCTGAGGACTGGGGTAAAGTCATTTTCTCTGATGAATCCCCTTTTCGATTGTTTGGGACATCTGGAAAACAGCTTATTCGGAGAAGAAGAGGTGAGCGCTACCACCAGTCTTGTCTCATGCCAACTGTAAAGCATCCTGAAACCATTCATGTGTGGGGTTGCTTCTCAGCCAAGGGAATCGGCTCACTCACAGTCTTGCCTAAAAACACAGCCATGAATAAAGAATGGTACCAGAATGTCCTCCAAGAGCAACTTCTCCCAACCATGCAAGAGCAGTTTGGCGCCCAACAATGCCTTTTCCAGCATGATGGAGCACCTTGTCATAAAGCAAAGGTGATAACTAAATGGCTCAGGGAACAAAACATAGAGATTTTGGGTCCATGGCCTGGAAACTCCCCAGATCTTAATCCCATTGAGAACTTGTGGTCAATTATCAAGAGACGGGTGGACAAACAAAAACCAACAAATTCTGCCAAAATGCAAATATTGATTATGCAAGAATGGACTGCTATCAGTCAGGATTTGGTCCAGAAGTTGATTGAGAGCAGCCAGGGAGAATTGCAGAGGTCCTGAAGAAGAAGGGTCAACACTGCAAATATTGACTTGCTGCATTAACTCATTCTAACTGTCAATATAACCATTTGGTAGTCATAATATGATTGCAATTATATTTCTGTATGTGATATAAACATCAGACTAAGGGCCACGTCACACACACAGATAATTGTGCAGATATTGATCACAGATCTCTGGTTGCAGTGAAATCATGGACACATTATTCATTTGTACACAGCCACAAATTGGAACAATGTGTCCATGATTTCACTGCAACCAGAGATCTGCAAACAATATCTGCACAATTATCTGTGTGTGTGACGTGGCCCAAACACAAATAAAAACCAGAGGGCAGCAGATCATGTGAAAATATAATTTTGGTGTCATTCTCAAAACTTTTGGCCATGACTGTACTTCCAGGGCCGCTCCTTAACTTCCTGGGATATTCACTGCACTGGCTCCAACAGCCAAGCCAGATGCTGTCACACAGAATGGGCGTTTGTGATTGACTGTTCCAGGAATCTGCAATCAGCCCATATTTTCTAGTATGTTAAATGTATGGTCTAGTTTCAGCTTACTCCAGCAGCCAGTCACAGATGTCCATGCTCTGTGACAGTGTCTGTGATTGGCTGCTGGGTCCGTCACACATAAAGTAGTGTAAAAAAAATAAAAAAAATTTTAAATGACATAGCACTCTGCGTTATTTTTGATTCTGAGCACAGATAAAGCAGACAATTATGGGATGCCACCCCCAGTTGCCTGGCTTTATCTTGCCTGACAATCATCTTAAGATACCTTTACACGCCGCAATTTTTGTTGGCGATAGGAGGCAATCCAACATGCGCGTGCATGTTTTTCATGGTCGCCTCAGATCGCCGATGGCGCTTTTACATGCCGCAATTTCGCCCTCGACCTAAAGTGATGTGTCGCCCTGGAAATCGCCTACCCCAAAGCAGAACCAATCCGGTGGAGTTCCCTCGCCGCTTCACACACCGCAATCCCCAGCGCCGCGAGAACATATGCGTGGCAGACTGGTGTATACCGTGCCCCAATCACGCTGATTGGACAACGCAATAGCGTTATGATTGCGCAGCCTGCGCTGGAAGGCTGGCTAATACATGACGCCATTGCCATTGTGTTGTGGTGAATGGACAGCTGTTCAAATATGGCGTGGTGTCAAGTGACAGCCAATGGAAACACAGTATCCACCACCAATCATCGCTGACGGGGCGTGGACTCCAGCATGCTGTGGCACGCCTACGGGAAATAAATAGGCGACGCAGATTCCATCACTATCGCCCGTTCACACGCCAAAAGCAGGGAATGTCACCTTCATGATTGCCTCTGATTTTGGAGCAGTGCTGTGGAATCGGAACCAGGCGACAACTTGTTTTCAAATCGCCGCAGCATATAACACCTTGCTGTGGCCCCCAGAGGGATCCTAACAATTAATCTGCTCCCTGTGTGGTGCCAGCTCACTGTGTGCACTGAAGGGAGCAGTGTATGTGTCTCAGATCGCTATTTATTACCGAGCGGTCCGAGCATCTCGGCAGTACTCGGTGCTCGCCGAGCACCCCGAGTACCGAGATACTCGTGCGAGTACCGAGTAGCGCCGAGCATACTCGCTCATCACTATTTAGCACCAATCGTCAATGTCAAGCAGCAGCTGCCATAGCAAGTAGGATTTTAAGGTTGGAATAAAGAGACGTGATCCCAATGAATTGTTGCCCCTCTATAGGTCACTTGTGAGGCCACATGTGGAATATGGGATCCAGTTATGGGCTTCATATTTTAAACTGGATATTCAGAAGTTAGACTCAGTTCAAAGTCAGACAACTAAAGTTTTTCAAGCCATAAAAGGCCTCTCATATTATAGGAAGTTGAAAAACTTGGGCTTGTTTAGCTAAGGCTGGCTTCACTCTGCAGTATTTCACTGATTAGTGTCCATCCAGTTTAAGTGCCAAAACCAGGAGTGTCTCCAAAACTCAGAACCGGTGTCAATCTTTCAATTATAGTTTTTCTCTGCAAGTTCCTCTCCTGGTTTTGGCACCCAAGCACTGATGGACACTGATCAGTGAAAAACTGCAGTGTGAAGCCAGCCTTAGAAAAAATACGTAACAGACGAGATCTCATTTAGGCTAGGGTCACATTTGATAGCAGAATTGCGTTCACCGCATCCAGATCCAGATGCGGTGAACGCAATTGGCTTCAGACAAGCATCAATCCCGGAACCGGATTGCTGAAGCCGCAATCCGGTAACCGGATTGCTCTGGATGTATAATCCGGAGCAATCCGGTTACCGGATAGTTTGCTCATCCCTGCTGCCGCAGGGATGAGCCAACTGTTCTCTGTGTGATAGAAGTAGTAGTTTTATTAATAAATGTGTGTATACTGTCTCTAGGGGTCCCCCCCTAGGGACATAGCACCCACTCAGGTGGGCATATAATGATTAAATCTCTTATGTACAGCAGCCAGCTCCTGTCAGCTGCTGTACATTTTTATGAAGCTGGTGGCTTCACTGACAGCAGCGCTCATACTATACCTATTGTAGGTATAGTATGTGCGCTGTCCGAGGTCCTGAAGGCTTATACAGTAAGATCTATGGGCAGCGCTGCCGGCTGCATTCAAAAAAATGTACAGCAGCTGACAGATTTAATCATTATATGCCCACCTGAGTGGGTGCTAGGTCTCTAGGGGGGTGGGCACCCCCTAGAGACAGTATACACACATTTGTTAATAAAATTAAAAGTTTTTAAACACAGAGAACACTTTGCTTATCCCAGAGGCAGCCGGAATAAGCAAAGTATATGCGGTAACCGCATTGCTCTGGATTACACATCCTGAGCAATCCGGTTACTGCATTGCGGGTCAGAGAACCGCTCCGAAAACTGCAGCCTGTATGATTTTTCACGCTGGCTGCAGTGCCGGAGGCGGTAACCGGATTGCTTGTGAAGCAATCCGGTTTTTATAATAGGCTCCTATGAGGAGCGTTTCCTGATCCAGTTTTGAGCTTTTTAAAAGCTCAAAACAGGATCAGGTTTTTGGGGTGATTTTCGAGGTAAAAACCCCTTAATCATGAGCTGTTAAACTGTAGAGAATTGGCACCAGATTTCGTTTTCTTTATTATATTGGTGGGAACCAGCCACTGTGCTGGATGTCTGGGAGTCTGTTGATGTATACTGGTGAGCTGCACAGTTCCTTTCCCCTTCCCTGGATTTACCATTTCTTGCTGTTCCTTGTTTTCTCCAGTGGAGTTTGGGATTGTTCACCAAATAAGAGTAGGTAGAGAAAAAGATGTTAAAGTTGGAGCTGTGACTCCAGCAGAATGAAGCATCAGTCCAGAAATAGGGTAAAGGATGCAATTTATTTAAAAACTGAATTAAAAGGTAACATTTTGTTAATGCTTTACCTTCAATTTTAGGGTATGGACACACATCCGAGTGAAAAAACTGTCCGATTCACGGATCCGAGACTCGGACGACTTTTATCAGAGTTTTGGTCAGTTTTGCATCCAACAGTGATACTACTGTCCAACATTATCTGAGATCACATCCGAGAGCTATCCAACAGTAAACGGAGTGTGTTCCGAGTGCAATCCGAGAGTTGCATGCGATTTTTGAATGAAATCAGCTTGGCAATTGTTTCAGCTGTGGAAACTCTCATCAGAGTTGGAAGGTCCGAGTGTGATCCTACAGTAATCCAACTGTGGTCCGTGATTTTTGTCAGACCCATAGACTTGCATTGGCGAGTCTCGCCCGTGACTCGTATAGAATCGCAGCATGTTGCGATTGACTTGCAATCCAAGAATTGGATGCGAAAAATGCGTATGAGACTCAGAAATGTGCTCTAGGACATTAGTTAAAATTGGTCCAGGAGCACTGCAATTTTTCCGCACAATAAACTCGGACGAGTTTCACTGATGTGTGTCCGAGCCCTTACTGTCTTTTTTTCTTCTTTATACAGTACAGTGCCTTCAAAAAGTATTCATTCCTCGTGAACTTTTATATTTTCATATTACACTAACAAACTTAAATGTATATTTTTGGGAATTTATGTGATATACCTACATAAAGTAGCAGGTATTTATGAAGTCTAAAGAAAATGATGCATGATTTTCTATTGAAAATATATACTTGAAAATTGTGACTTGCATTTGTATTCAGCTTCAGTAGTCTGATACCCCTAAATAAAATTCTGAGTGACTCTGCCAGAAGTCACTAAATTAGTAAATTGAGTCCACCTTTGTGCAATTAATTTTCAGTATAACTACAACTGTTCTGTGAAGGCCTCAGAGATTTGTTTGAGAATGTTCTGAATCAAATAGTGACATTAACACCAAGGAACACGTCATACAGTTCAAGGATAAAGTTGTGGAGAAAAGGAAAGAGGGTTAGGTTATCATAAAATAGCTGAAGCACTGAACATCTCACGGAGCACGGCTCAATCCATTATCCAAAAATAGAAGTATACAACACAACTGCAAAATTACCAAGACATAACCATACACCTAAACTTACATCCCAAGCAAGAAGAATACTAATTAAACAAGCAGCCAAAAGGACCATGGTAATTCTGGATAAACTGCAGAGATCAATCGCTCAGGTGAAATAATCTTCTGTCCAAGGACAATTATTTGTCCACAAATATGGCTTTTATGGAAAAGTGTCAAGAAAGACATTTTTGAAAGCAAGCCGCAAGAATCAGTGTGCATATAGCCATGTAGGGAACACAACTAGCATGTGGAAGAAGGTACTCAGGTGAGATGAGACCAAAGTAGAACTTTTTGGACTCAATGCAAAATGCTATTTGTGTCACATCACTCTAAAAACACCATTCCCACTGTCAAACATGGTGGAGTAGGTTCACCTTCCAGCAGTATAATGACCCTAAACATTGAACTAGATCTAAAATGGAATACTTATAGAGGGTGAGACCTGCTCAATCAGGCATGATGCATTGTCCCCTACAGGAGGGATGACGGGTAAGAAGCAGCGAACTATGGATTTATATTAATTCTAAACATTGTACAAGTGTAACAGGCATCTCAGCATTATGGTCTATGAGTGCAAGGACTATACAAAAAAAAATTTTCTCCCTGGAGTTTACCTTTACATTTTTGGGTGTAACATGACAGAATTTAGAACATATAATGGGGTATGAGTAATTTTTCAAGGCACTGAACTATATTGCCTGTACTGTAAAGTCTTTGACCGACAAATATAATGTCCATTTCATTTGGCATGTTTTATGTGCATGGTTATAAGAAATCCCAATGGTGGAATGCACTCGGTGGGTCTTCCTAGTGCATGGTAGCATTTTCATGTTTGGGAGCATTTTTTGGGAGCAAAACTCTCAGGGTACCTTTACACGCAGCAACTTTTCAAGGAATTTGACTGGCAACTTACTCGTTGCAGTGAAATCATGGACACAATGTTCTATCTTGTTGCTGTGTACAAATGGAACAATGTCTCCATGATTTCACTGCAGCCAGTAAGTTGCCAGTGAATTTCCTAGAAAAGTTGCCGCATGTAAAGGTACCTTTAGGGTGCTTTCACATCAGTAGCTTTGCAAATACGGCAGAATTCCAAAAAACGTATCTTGCAAAAGTGCAGTAAAACTGTGGCATGTCTGCATTCTGCCTAATGCATTTCCTATAGGACTTGCGGACGTGTGTTTTCGCCGCGATTTGACAAATTCGGCACTAGCGGTAAGTTTAAAACCACAGCTAGCAGCGGTTTTATCCGTTGCCGCAAGTATCGGATTGGCCGGATCGTGGAAAAAAAACACAAGTGCTGCACATGTCCGCAAGTCCTGTAGGAAATGCATTAGGCAGAACGCAGTCTTGCTGCAATCCTGCCACAAGTATTCTGGCTTCCGTCAGATCAGGCAGACCTGAGTTTGATACTTCACGTTTGCCTGATCTGCTGGAATTGCTACAAACACTGATGTGAAAGTATCTTTAGTCAGAGGCAATTTTCACATTGAGAACCTCCAATGTGATCTTACAATTGGAATTCTAATTCTTGCAAGTATGAACTGGTAGCATTCTACTGTCAAATGATCCCCTAAGACAAATAAGACTTTAGCGGTTTAAAAACTAAAATAATTTGCCACCTCAATTTGAATTGATTTGTTAATTTTAGCAACTGGAGACAGAGTCGATAAAGCCTTACTGTTTACTGGGTGTTGTCAAATTCAATCTTCTGTAATTTATTTGGCAATCCGATTAGTCCTTTCTGCATGGAATGTATTTCTTGAAGGGACTTCCAGTTTTGCCAGACTCTAGTGAAAGACTAATCATCCAGACTGATATAGACCTGTCAGACCAAATGGTGGCAATAAATGACCAGGGGCTTGGTGTCATATCCTATTCTACATTCAAGATTCTTTAAAGAATTTAATCCATTTCTTCCAACGCTCCTTTGTTATCATAGAGACAATTCTCTTATAGCCAAAAGAAAACCACCAATAGAACTATAATTATATTATATTGTATCAATGAAAAATTACTAATGTTCAGTTGGTGTTGGCTTAAATCAATTTTCTCAGACACCCATTTGATTTGACTCTTGTGTACTGGAAAGATGCCAATTATCTGTTTGCTTAGACAACAGAGTAAACAATACTTGACAGATTGACCTCATTTATCTCTCCTTTGTTTAATGTTGGTCTGTAGGCCACCACTATATCATCTAATGAGATGTTTTCAATTTCACATTCCCACCAAAACTAGTGTTGTGATATCTGGAAGCTTTATTTTATTCATTGTTTTTGTATATTTTATTATAAGAATAAAAGTTAGAAAGACTTAGAGATTTCTTCCAGGCTTCAATACTAACCAAACGGGAAAAATAGAAAATATCTTAAGACATTGTCATTCATAAAAAACATTGAATATTCTCATTACACTAATTCTTATTTCAAGATTCCTTTTATATAGACTAATAGGCATCTTAAAGTTATCCTGAATGTTAACTTTTAAGGTCAATCTTCTGGCTTCTGTAGATCAGTCACATTCAATCTCATTGGTTTAATGGGAGCTGATGTGCCCCATGCTAACTCTCCAACGGGGCCCACAACTATCATTGGTTCTTTATTAGATATGACCGTTTTCATGTTCTATAAATAAGTTCTCAGAGATTATAATAAAAATGGCCGCCATCACATATTTCAAGCTGCAACCCATCCTAGTGACATGTTACAATGGGTCATACCCTGTAGAAATAAGGTTCTTTCTCTCTTGCTACAGCTCTGTTCCTCAGCTGAGTGAGCAGATGAGTTATGTTTGTTGATGACAATGATTCTGCTCCTCTGACAGTAGAGAATCATGACCCTAGTGGTACAGTGCCTACAAGTAGTATTCAACCCCCTGCAGATTTAGCTGGTTTGATAAGATGCCAATAAGTTAGAGCCTTCAAACTGCAAACGAGAGTAGGATTTATTAATAGAAGCATAAATCTTACAAAACAAAAAGTTATGTTGCTCAGTTGAATTTTTATAAATTTGAAACATAAAAGTGTGGGTCAATTATTATTCAACCCCTAGGTTTAATATTTTGTGGAATAACCCTTGTTTGCAATTACAGCTAATAATCGTCTTTTATAAGACCTGATCAGGCCGTCACATGTCTCTGGAGTTATCTTGGCCCACTCCTCCATGCAGATCTTCTCCAAGTTATCTAGGTTCTTTGGGTGTCTCATGTGGACTTTAATCTTGAGCTCCTTCCACAAGTTTTCAATTGGGTTAAGGTCAGGAGACTGACTAGGCCACTCCAACACCTTGATTTTTTCCCTCTTGAACCAGGCCTTGGTTTTCTTGGCTGTGTGCTTTGGGTCGTTGTCTTGTTGGAAGATGAAATCACGACCCATCTTAAGATCCTTGATGGAGGAGCGGAGGTTCTTGGCCAAAATCTCCAGGTAGGCCGTGCTATCCATCTTCCCATGGATGAGGACCAGATGGCAGGCCCCTTGGCTGAGAAACAGCCCCAAAGCATGATGCTGCCACCACCATGCTTGACTGTATGGATGGTATTCTTGGGGTCGTATGCAGTGCCATCCAGTCTCCAAACGTCACGTGTGTGGTTGGCACCAAAGATCTCGATCTTGGTCTCATCAGACCATAGAACCTTGAACTAGTCTGTCTCAGAGTCCTCCAAGTGATCATGAGCAAACTGTAGACGAGCCTTGACATGACGCTTTGAAAGTAAAGGAACCTTACGGGCTCGTCTGGAACGGAGACCATTGCGGTGGAGTACGTTACTTATGGTATTGACTGAAACCAATGTCCCCACTGCCATGAGATCTTCCCGGAGCTCCCTCCTTGTTGTCCTCGGGTTAGCCTTGACTCTTCGGACAAGCCTGGCCTCGGCACGGGAGGAAACTTTCAAAGGCCGTCCAGGCCGTGGAAGGCTAACAGTAGTTCCATAAGCCTTCCACTTCCGGATGATGCTCCCAACAGTGGAGACAGGTAGGCCCAACTCCTTGGAAAGGGTTTTGTACCCCTTGCCAGCCTTGTGACCCTCCACGATCTTGTCTCTGATGGCCTTGGAATGCTCCTTTGTCTTTCCCATGTTGACCATGTATGAGTGCTGTTCACAAGTTTGGGGAGGGTCTTAAATAGTCAGAAAAGGCTGGCAAAAGAGATAATTAATCCACACATGTGAAGCTCATTGTTGTTTGTGCCTGAACTACTTCTTAATACTTTAGGGGGACCAAACAGAATTCTGGTGGTTTGAGGGGTTGAATAATAAATGACCCTCTGAATTAACTTTTAACGCTTTAAAAAAATAAATAAATAAATTAAAAAAAAATTTATTGTGGCACTGCATTTCCCACTTCCAGGCTGATCTACAGTCCAAATGTCACAATGCCAAGTTAATTCCGCATGTGTCAACCAGCTAAATCTGCAGGGGTTGAATACTACTTGTAGGCACTGTATATCCTCAGACTAGAACCCATTTTAAAGATTGAAATATGTGAGGGCAGAGATTTTGATAGTATGCTCAAAAGAAAACATTTAAAAGTAGAGATGAATGTGGATCTTTCTGTCATCAGTACAAAAATAAATTAGCAATGAATGCTTTTGACCCCAGTCTCATGTCTTTGGTGAGACTTGATGTTAAACGTCCTTTTCACCTTATGCACTGGAAGAGTTAATTTCAGTCTTCTGCCAGCAAGGTCATTAGGTCTTGCTCAAGTGTTGCCTTTCTGCAATTGCTCTTTCCCCTCAGTCCCAGCATGCCTTCCTGGAGATTGAATTCATACTGGCCAAAATTTCTGGAAGGGAAGCTTCCTGGAGATTCATCTGCTGTGAAGTCATCTCTGTCTGGTGAAGTGACAGCAGATGTGAAGTTGCTGCCTTGTTCTTGTCTGTCTTCCCTTTCCCTTGTGTCTCCTATAGTGCAGTGGTTGTGGACTAGTGTTCCCACCAGCCATTTCCTAGTGAGTGCTAACATCAGGGCCAGCGAGGGCTCTAGGTATCCTGCTTGGCGATGAGTTGAAAGAACTCGTATAGGGACGGTAGGTAGATCAGGGCACAGCCACAGGTGAGTGCAAGAGGTTACCTCTCCCTGTTCCCTATGAGCAGGGCCCTCCATTGTATTTATGCCCCTGGGGTCTCCCTGTCTGTTATTCTGTGTAACGCATCGGGCATCGTTGGTCCATGATCCGCTGTTACGCACGGTTGTCAGACATTCCCTTGTCCAGCGTGACATATTTATATTGCTATGGCAACAGTAATTATAAAATAAATTATATACACATGTTCCAAATTATTATGCAAATGTTCTTTTTCTCTGATTTTCCTAAATGGTCGGTGCAAATGACAGTCAGAATAATAAAAGTCATCACCCATTAGAGTATACATCGAATTTTATTGAAGAAACCTCCCAATGATAGCAGTATAATTTTCAAAATTAAAAAAACTTTAAATGCACTGTTCCAAATTATTAGACACAGTAGAGTTTCTAAACATTTGATATGTTTGAAAGAACTGAAAATGCTGATTTGTTGAATTTGCAGAATTGGTAGGTCACATTCACTGAAAAAAAAGCTATTTAACTCCAAAACATCCTAAGAGGCCAAGTTATATGTTAACATAGGAACCCTTCTTTGATGTCACCTTCACAATTCTTGCATCCATTGAACTTGTGAGTTTCTGGAGAGTTTCTGCTTGCATTTCTTTGCATGATGTCAGAATAGCCTCCCAGAGCTGCAGTTTTGATGTGAACTGCCTCCCACCCTCATAGATCTTTTGCTCGATTATACTCTAAAGGTTCTCTATAGGGTTGAGGTCAGGGGAAGATGGTGGCCACATCATGAGTTTATCTCCTTTTATGCCCATAGCATACACAGAGGTATTCTTTACAGCATGAGATGGTGCATTGTCATACATGAAGATGATTTTGCTCCTGTGGCGCGAATCGCTCCCTGCGTCATCATTTTCATGGATAGCCGGAAGTGGAACCACTGCCATATTTAGACTCCTGTGCATGCGCACTGGCCATTTTGTTCCCCGATCGCCATTTTCTTTACACCTTACCGTATGTTCAGCTTTTCTATTCCGATCAGTTTATAAATCATGATCTTTTGTTTTTTTTCTATTAGGAGTATATTACCTTTTATTATAATTAGTATAGTGGCTCTTTTGGCTATATTGTATAAATTTAATATATACAGTACAGACCAAAAGTTTGGACACACCTACTCATTCAAAGAGTTTTCTGTATTTTCATGACTATGAAAATTGTAGATTCACACTGAAGGCATCAAAACTATGAATTAACAAATGTGGAATTATATACTTAACAAAAAAGTGTGAAACAACTGAAAATATGTCTTATATTCTAGGTTCTTCAAAGTAGCCACCTTTTGCTTTGATTACTGCTTTGCACACTCTAGGCATTCTCTTGATGAGCTTCAAGAGGTAGTCACCGGAAATGGTCTTCCAACAGTCTTGAAGGAGTTCCCAGAGATGCTTTGGCACTTGTTGGCCCTTTTGCCTTCACTCTGCTGTCCAGCTCACAACAAACCATCTCGATTGGGTTCAGGTCTGGTGACTGTGGAGGCCAGGTTATCTGGCGTAGCACCCCATCAATATCACACCTTCTCCTCCATGCTTCACGGTGGGAACCAGGCATGTAGAGTCCATCCGTTCATCTTTTCTGCGTTGCACAAAGGCACGGTAGTTGGAACCAAAGATCTGAAATTTGTCCCATCAGACCAAAGCACAGATTTCCACTGGTCTAATGTCCATTCCTTGTGTTTTTTAGCCCAAACAAGTCTCTTCTGCTTCTTGCCTGTCCTTAGCAGTTGTTTCCTAGCAGCAATTTTTCCATGAAGGCCTGCTGCACAAAGTTTCCTCTTAATAGTTGTTGTAGAGATGTGTCTGCTGCTAGAACTCTGTGTGGCATTGACCTGGTCTCTAATCTGAGCTGCTGTTAACCTGCGATTTCTGAGGCTGGTGACTTGGATGAACTTCTCCTCCACAGCAGAAGTGACTCTTGGACTTCCTTTCCTGGGGCGGTCCTCATGTGAGCGAGATTCTTTGTAACGCTTGATGGTTTTTGCAACTGCACTTGGGGACACTTTCAAAGATTTCCCAATTTTTTGGACTAACTGACCTTCATTTCTTAAAGTAATGATGGCCACTCATTTTTCTTTACTTAGCTGCTTTTTTCTTGCAATAATACAAATTCTGACAGTCTATTCAGTAAGACTATCAGCTGTGTATCCACCAGACTTCTGCACAACAGAACTAATGGTCCCAACCCCATTTATAAGGCAAGAAATCCCACTTATTAAACCTGACAGGGCACACCTGTGAAGTGAAAACCATTTCTGGTGACTACCTCTTGAAGCTCATTAAGAGAATGCCATTAAGAGAATTTTTTGAATATGTCTTTGCATTTTACTTTGTTTCCTTTACTCTTGACCAAGTAGTAGCGATACCCCACACGTGGTCAAAAGTTCTATTTGGACAAATGGCAGGAATAGATTGCAAACTCCATGTCTCATTTAAGGTACCGTTACATGGCAGGACATTGAAACAATGTCAGCAACGATTTTGCAGGCGCGTGGTCGTTTCCGACATCTTTTTGACATCGTTGGAGAGATGTCACACGTCTAGATATTGTGGACAACTCACCAATGAAGTTGTGAGCAGGTATCGTTCGCACAACCCAGCCAACGATACCTGCTCAATGCTGTAAATGAACAAAGTTGTAAACGACATTGTTATTGCGGTGTCACACACAACAATATAGCAGGTTGGCTGATCATTGATTGTGTGATTTAAGAACATGTTCTCAAACCTGCGATCAGCGAATCCAATGATATATCGTAGTTGTATCTCGGTGTTACACGCAGCGACATCCTAACGACGTCGCTTGAACGACTCCAAACCAGTGACTTTAAGCGATATCGTCAACAATATTGTGCCGTGTAACGGGGCCTTTACAGGGACACCAAAGTAACAAAGCAGCACAAGCCCCAACAAGTGACCCCATTTTAGAAACTAAACCCATCAAGGAATTCATCCAATGGTGCCTTGAGCATGATGAACTCATAAATGATTCACAGAACTTTTTAAAATGTAGATGTGAAAACACATATGATGTTTTTTTCTGATAAAATATACGGTAGTTTTAGCCCCAAATTTATAATTTTTACACTGGATAATAAGAATACGTCAGACCCCATAATTTTACACAATTTCTCCCAAATGTGATGATACACCAATCTGTGCTCAAAAAAAGCTGTTTAGTCACATTTCAGAGCTTGGAAAGGGGAACGTACTATTTGATTTTTGGAGCATAAATTTGAATACTATTTTAGTTCCAAATATATAATTTACACATGGGGTAATAGGATAACATGGACATCATAATTTATTATGCAGTTCTTACTAAAAATGGCAATCCCCCCTATAGGCCCAGTCACACATAACGACTGCTCCAGCGATCCCGACAGCGATAACGACCTGCCAGGTTCACTGGAGCGTCATTACCTGGTCGCTGGGGAGCTGTCAAACAGGCAGATCTCCCCAGCAATCAGGGCCATGGGAGCCACCTCCCACATCGCTGAAGGCAATGTCAGCGTCCTTCCTGCTTAGCGGTGCCTTACAGGCAGCGCTAAGCAGGGAGAAAGCTGGTAACTACGATAAACACCCGCTATCCAGGCAGCACGCGCTGCCTGGATACCCGCTGTTTATCATAGTTACCAGCGTCCTCCCTGCTTACAGGTAGTGATAAGCAGGGAGGACGCTGGTAACCATGGTAAACAGCGGGTATCTAGGCTGCTCGCGCTGCCTAGATACCCGCTGTTTACCATGGTTACCAGCGTCCTCCCAGTTTACCATGTTTACCATGGTTACCAGCCAGTGAGGTCACTGATCGCTGGTTTCTCGCTGTCACACGCAGTGTTACGTACTGACCAGCGGGAAACCAATGATCAAAAAATGACCCGCAGCACTTTGCAGCGATCAGTGACCTCACAGCAGGGGCCTGATCGCTGCTAAGTGTCACACATAACGACATCACTGGAGAGATCGTTGTAGCGTCACAGTTACAACGAGTTCTCTAACGATATCGTTATGTGTGACAGGGCCTTATGTGGTTGTGCACGCAACAAGGATCTGATAGGAAGGAGAGCGACTTTAAAGGCCACTTTACACGTCGCAATATCGTTCCGATATTGCATACGATTTCATGGGAGCGCGCACGTTTTTGGCACTTGTCCAAAATTGCATAGATGTTACACAGGGAGATATCGGCAGGCAACGCAACTACGATGTCATACGCCCCTCTTGCACACTGTGTCTGAGCAACTCAGGGAACAACCAATTAACATTGGAGTGAATAGGGGAAGTTGCACTCCAAATCGTAGTTGCGCTGTCACACAGCACGATCCTGCAGCATCGCCTAGCCAATATTGCACGGTTGAAGAGCATGCACAATTCAAAAACAATATCGTAGTTGCTTTGTTTTTGAGTTGCGTTGCCCATTTACACGACACAACGCAGGAACGTTATCAACTGCAACGCCCGTACCACGTGACTTTTATCATAGTTGCGTTGCAATATCGTGACGTGTAAAGCGGCCTTAAGAATGCAGATTCTATTTGAATAGATTGTTGGATCCAGAACAACAGAAACCCCCACATGTGACCCCTTATTGGAAACTTCACCGTTTAAGGAATTTATCTAGAGGTAGTGTGAGTATTTCGAACCCACATGTTCCTCACAGAATTTTATAATATTGGAACATAGAAGTATAGCATTTTAGCAGTAAATTTTTTTTTTATTAGCTGCAATTTGTCAATTACACAAGGGTTTTATCACGCCACCGCTCTTCAGGCTATCCAGTCCACTCCTTGCTCTATGTGGGAGCCAGAAGTCTCTTTTACAATGTTTGAGTATGGAGCATTGTTCTGATTTACATTCTAAAATCCACTTTCGGTTGAGTTAGGCTGGAGTTACACGAAATCCGTTTTTGGAAGTGATTTTCATCACCAATCCGTTTTTTATAGGGTGCTTTTTGAGCCTCCTGCACCCCTGAACGTTTTTGGACAGTCATTTTTTCATTAAAAACGCATATGCGTTAACGCATGCGTTAACGCAGGTGCCTATATGTGCCATGCGTTAACGCATGCGTTTCCCATAGGGCCCCATGTTAAAAAAACGCATGCGTTTTTTAACTGATGCCAAAAATGTTGCTAGCAACGTTTTTGGCTCAAAAACGGACAGAGCAATATGTTGAGGTCCAGAAAAAAACGGACAGGATGTTCTGACGTGTCGCTGCCCCGTGTATCATCAGAAAGTGGCCTATTGTATATATCAAGATTTTGTTATGAAATATCTGGAAACTTGCTACTTTCACACTTGCTAGTTGACTCACCCAGGGGTCTATGGGAACTCGGAACCCGGACGTGGAGTTGGGGGGGGATGTCACTGGTGGCCCGCCCGGACCCGTAGCAATGGTGTCGGCTCCAAAATTTGGGGAAAAATAAAAGGGAATAAAAGTTTTTCATGACGCCACCTGCAAATTGTAGTGATGTTCACCAGCTCCGCTGTCAGACCTCCGGGGATGATGGTATTGCAGCTTGGGAGATGTAGCTCCCTGCAGGTGGAGCGGAGTCCCTGGGGCAGGATAGCACTGCGCTTGTTGTCTTGGTGCTGGATATAGGCAGCGCAGCTGCGTAGCGGTTTGTGTAGAAAGGAGACACGAAGGCCTTGTAACTCTATACTAGTACTTTATTGGAACCGGTTCAGATGGCACTTTAGGTTACAGTTTACCCTCTTCAGTAACTACCCGGCTAGCTACCTGTTCAAATACTGTGTAAAGTCTCTTTGAGGTTCCCGTAGTATACCTTATTTTGTCTTTCTCTGTCCTGTCCTCTTGACCTGCGCCTCCTTACTATCCTTGCGCTGCCCTGCAAAGCCTGCTTGTCTACCAGACCCGTTGGGTGCTATGAGGTCCCCTTCTTCTCTCTAAGGGGCTCAACCCGGTTTGGTGATCCTGGTCGGGCTGCATGTTCTAGACGGGGTCGGGGCTGATAATTCAGCCCTCGACTGGCTGGTGTAGACGACTCAAAGATGAACTTGCCTGAACCGTGACTTGGAGCCGGCACTCCGTTGGTGGACTGGGATTCCCCCGGACCTGTCGGTGGTCTGTCAATTGGTTTCCTTTTTCTTTCCTGGGAATTCCCTTTTCTTCTCAGGCGCCCTCCCTGGGAGACCCCTCCAAGGCTCCCTCCTTGCTTTTTTCCTCAGTATGGACTATATCCAACTAGGTGTCTTCCCGCCTTACTCCCTACTCCTAACTCTCTTTCCCCCGAGACCTGTTACCCTGGTAACAGGTTGCCAGTTGGTCCCCTAGTCTAGGTGTAAGGATGCCGGGGTGGGAGCCTCAGATTGACTTTACAAACCCCAATTGACAGGAATACTGCACACTCTGTTGTGGGTGCAGTACCCCTACTATGGCGCATTGACCAGTGGGGCGCCACACTAGTAAAGCATTAATTTCAACATAAGCTGCATTAGACTAACTTTAAAGGCCCCGTTACACACTTCAATGTCTCAGCGATCCGACCAATGATCCAACTTGACCTAGGTCGCTGGAACCAGGGCTGTGGAGTCGGAGTCGTGGAGTCGGAGTCGGAGTTAGTTTTGGTTGCAATCGGAGTCGGAGTCTGTAGAAATGTACCGATTTCGACTCCAGCTTTAAAAAAATGTATTAATATTTCATAATTGAACTTTCATATAAATTTTATAAATGTTACTCAAATATACATGTTCTATCAAACTATGAACAACAGTGATAAGCAGTTCTGCTGGAGATAGAGACATTTCTTACTTCTTGTGTGTCACTGTTCTCCACTGCCCTTATCTAATCTTATACTTGGTTAACCTCATGCTGCCCCAACCCCCCTACTTACAATGTATGAAACTGAAAGTGAAAATGTGTTGCAAATTCTTAGTAGTAAAGCTCCTCCTCGTCTAGACTAGATCATACTAGGTGTTCATCTCCCAAGCATCTCACAAGCTGCCTGTTACTCAGAAGAGGAAGACTGTAAGAAGTATTGTCCTTTCAACAAACTTTGCATCAGTTAACTGTGAGTACATGAGGAATAATAACAGTATTACTGACCACTATATCAGTTGTACGACCTGGCAATAATTTTGTACAATTGTTTTTAGAAAAAACAATTGTCATTTGGATTGTGAATGCAGAATTAAAAACCTGAGAATGTCAAAGAGGCATCACATTAAATCAGCTGTATTTGAACATTTCACCATCACTCAAGATGGAAAACATTATGTCTGTCAGTGTATGACAAATGATCCAGACGAAAACAACAAATGCTGTCAAGCCAAGATCAGTGCATATTCAGGCAAAGATAAAAATGCTCCTACCAGAGCTTCTAATCTAAAGAAACATTTACAGCGCTTTCATCCAGAAGTACTGAAAGCAGTGGAAGAGAAAGGCCATGTTCACACACATGCGTTTTTTTTGACCATCTCTGCGTTTTTGGGCTGTTAAAAAAAACGCAGGTGCGGTAACGCAGGGTACATTTGAGTGTAGCTGCGTTTTTCAGCTCCATTTGCGTTTTTTACCCCTAGTCCAAAAAACTCTGCATGCAGCGTTTTTTGGGTGCTGTAAAAAAACGCATGTGCGTTTTTCCAAAAACGCATGCGTTTTTTTTAACATGGGGCCCTATGGGAAACGCATGCAAAAACGCATGGTACATTAGTACCTTTTAGTGCCATTCAAAAACGCATGCGTTTCCCATAGGGGCCCATGTTAAAAAAACGCATGCGTTTTTGAAAAAACGCACATGCGTTTTTTTAACATGGGGGCCCTATGGGAAACACATGCGTTTTTAATAGGCACATTTATGCACCCTGCGTTAACGCTTGCGTTTTTGCCTGCGTTTTTGGTGAAAAAATGACTAAGTCCAAAAACGTGGCAAATCCTTTCAGACACACAAGGGACATTTTTTAGCACTCTTAAAAAAACGCAAGTGCTTTTAAGAGTGCTAAAAAAAACGCAAATTGTGTGTGAACATAGCCAAAGACTGCATCCAAACCAAGGAACCAGTGCCCAGCTCTTCCAGCCAAACAAAGAAGCAGAGAACTTTGCAGCCATCAGTTGCAAGATATTTTGTCAGTGACAAAGTTACTGTGACATTGGCTATGTTCACACACAATTTGCGTTTTTTTTAGCACTCCTAAAAGAACTTGCGTTTTTTTTAAGAGTGCCAAAAAATGTGCCTTGTGTGTCTGAAAGCTCCAAAAACGTTTTGGACTTAGTAATTTTTTTCACTAAACACCCAAATAACAAGAAACACATGGCATAAAAATTTGTGTTTTTGCTGAAGAAATTTATTTTTCCGTTTTTTCCTGCCGACCGCGGGGGATGGTGCTATCATAAAAATTTTTTTTGTATTTTCTTAATTATATAGGAGGGGGGTGCAATTGAAAAAAAAAAATTTCATTTTTGATGACTCCTTTTACAAAAACGCAACCGTTTCCGTTTGCCTTTACCTGCGTTTCCCATAGGGCCCATGTGAAAAAACGCATGCGTTTTTGGGGAAACACACCTGCGTTTTTTTCCAGCACCCAAAAATGCTGCATGCAGCGTTTTTTGGGGTATGGGAAAAAACGCAAGTGGTCCTGAAAAACGCATGTACACTTATATGTGCCCTGCGTTAACGCACCTGCATTTTTTTTTAACACCCCAAAAACGCAGGGATGGGCAAAAAAACGCATGTGTGTGAACATGGCCAATGACAGTAGATACATTTAAAAAACAGATCATAGAGCTTGTTGTAAAGGATAGTGTGCCTATTTCATTATTTTCACAACCAGCTTTTATGTGTCTGAATGGGGAAATGGCCCGCAAGCTTGGTGTTTCTCTGGAGAGAGAGAGTATTAGAAAATTAGTAATCGAAGAAGCTTTTAAACAAAAGGAAGAACTTAAAAAAACTCTCAAGGGACGCTTTCTGTTTCTTAAAATGGATGCCTGCACACGTCACAGAGTGGACATATTGTTCTATTTTGTTGCCGTGTGCAAATGTAACAATGTGTCCATGATTTCACTGCAACCAGCAAATTGCCAGTGAAATTGCATGCAATATTGCATCGTGTAACGGTACCCTTCATTCTTCCTACTTCAATTTTCTGAAATAATGACCTTTGGGTTTTCATTGTCTGTAAGCCATAATCATCAACATTTACAGAAATAAATACTTGAAATAGATCACTCTGTGTGTAATGACTCTATGTAATATATGTGTTTCACTTTTTGTATTAAATAAAAAAAATAACTTTTTGATGCTACTCTAATTCCTTAAGATGCACCTGTATGCAGAGCCACTAAGGTGTCAAAATAGCAGAAATACCTCCAAAGTGACTCCATTGTAGAAATGATCTCTCTCAATGAATTCATCTGTAGCTGTAGTGACCATCATGGTACCATATATGTACCTAATTTTGGTATATACAGTTGTGGCCAAAATTATTGACACCCCTGCAATTCTGTCAGATAATACTCAGTTTCTCCCTGAAAATGATTGCAATCACGAATTCTTTGGTATTATTATCTTCATTTAATTTGTCTTCAATGAAAAAACACAAAAATTGTCCTAAAGCCAAATTGGATATAATTCCACACCAAACACAAAAGTATTGGCACTAATAGAAAAATCATGTGATGCTTCTCTAATTTGTATAATTTACAGCACCTGTAACTTACCTGTGGCACCTAACAGGTGTTGGCAATAACTAAATCACACTTGCAGCCAGTTGACATGGATTAAAGTTGACTCAACCTCTGTCCTGTGTCCTTGTGTGTACCACATTGAGCATGGAGAAAAGAAAGAAGACCAAAGAACTGTCTGAGGACTTGAGAAACCAAATTGTGAGCAATCTCAAGGCTACAAGACCAACTCCAAAGACCTGAATGTTCCTGTGTCTACCGTGCACAGTGTCATCAAGAAGTTTAAAGCCCATGGCACTGTGGCTAACCTCCCTAGATGTGGACGGAAAAGAAAAATTGACAAGAGATATCAACGCAAGATTGTGCGGATGGTGGATAAAGAACCTTGACTAACATCCAAACAAGTTCCAGCTGCCCTGCAGTCCGAGGGTACAACAGTGTTAACCTGTACTATCCGTCGGCATCTGAATGAGATGGGACTGTATGGTAGGAGACCCAGGAAGACCCCACTTCTTACTCAGAGACATAAAAAAGCCAGGCTGGAGTTTGCCAAAACTTACCTGAGAAAGCCTAAAATGTTTTGGAAGAATGTTCTCTCTTTTTGGGCAAAGGCATCAACATTGAGTTTACAGGAGAAAAAAAGAGGCATTCAAAGAAAAGAACACGGTCCCTACAGTCAAACATGGCGGAGGTTCCCTGATGTTTTGGGGTTGCTTTGCTGCCTCTGGCACTGGACTGCTTGACCGTGTGCATGGCATTATGAAGTCTGAAGACTACCAACAAATTTTTCAGCATAATGTAGGGCCCAGTGTGAGAAAGCTGGGTCTCCCTCAGAGGTCATGGGTCTCCCAGCAGTACAATGACCCAAAACACACTTCAAAAAGCACTAGAAAATGGTTTGAGAGAAAGCACTGGAGACTTCTAAGGTGGCCAGCAATGAGTCCAGACCTGAATCCCATAGAACACCTGTGGAGAGATCTAAAAATGGCAGTTTGGAGAAGGCACCCTTCAAATATCAGGGACCTGGAGCAGTTTGACAAAGAAGAATGGTCTAAAATTCCACCAGAGCATTGTAAGAAACTCATTGATGGTTACCGGAAGCGGTCGATCGCAGTTATTTTGGCTAAAGGTTATGCAACCAAGTATTAGGCTGAGGGTGCCAATAATTTTGTCTGGCCCATTTTTGGAGTTTTGTGTGAAATGATTAATGTTTTGCTTTTTGCTTCATTCTCTTTTGTGTTTTTTCATTGAAGATAAATTAAATGAACATAATAATACCAAAGAATTTGTGATTGCAATAATTTTCAGGAAGAAACTGTGTATTATCTGACAGAATTGCAGGGATGTCAATACTTTTGGCCACAACTGTATGTCCATCATCCTGGTATATACTGTATGTTCCTGTCACGGTATAGTGAGAATGCTGATGAGGGAATGGCAGTTATAAGCAGGGTGACCAGGGAAGACTAGTCTGACCCTAGTCTAGGAACCCTGAGTAGCCCTGATCTCGAAGGTATCTCTGAAGGTGTGCAGGTTCGGGCCCCCAGCCTCTCCCTAAAACTCCTCCACCAGCCCTGTGCTATTTCCCCCTCACCTTCCTCCACAGAATTGGGATACAGCAACTCCAAAGGAAAGGACTTCAGCAACACAAGCACACAGGTCTGCACAGCACAGCTTCCAGGCATAGAGTGAGACTCTATCAGCAGCACCTGGTGGAAGGAGAGGCTACTTAAAGACCAGGGGGAGGACAGCCCACATGAGTCACACATTAACCCCTCAACCTGCAGCCGAACCTCATAGCGAATGCAGTTCTGGGGCCCAACACAGGAGGCCCAGGACCTTCACAACTATCAACCATAGTTAAAGACAAACACATACACAGCATCATCCAGCAAGGTCAGCGCCAACTAAGTGCGTGACAGTTCCCCATGATGGGCCCATCCCAGAATATATGTTCCCTCTCATGGGCCAATCCTGGTATATGTGCAAAGAAACAATTAGGCTCACCTTCCCTCTGCTCCCCAGTAGCAAGGTGTCCTTTTCTGATTCTTTAAAAAATCCCTGGTGGCCGCTGTAATCTCAGGTGTGCACAGTGATCTACCTGTGTGCCATTACCCTGGCATCACACTGCACAACAAAGTTTGACTGCCCATCACATGTGCTCTGATAACAACTGGGTTCCAGTATGTGCTGTAATCTTCTTCCTGTGTGCTACTACATGCAAGCACAGTACTATATGCTAGTGCAGTGGTACACAGAGACAAGATTGTAGCACAGACCAGAACCCAGCTCCTCTGTGTGTGCCTGTGTGCATCGTGCTGAGCCGGCATGTAGTGACACATAGGAATAACATCACTATATGAGCCACTGCTAGCTGGCTCAGCATGGCAACAGATTGCAAAGGGAACCACTCAGCCAGTCAGACGTCGGGCATGCAGTGTGACGGCACATGGTAATGGCATATAGGTAGATTACTGTGCACACCTGAGGTCAAAGCAGCTGCCAGGGATTTGTGTGATGAAGGATTTTGGAAGATAACACAAGGGCACTACTAGAACCATAACCTTTAACTGCGGATTCATGATTGACCCAGCCTCTGCGAAAAGCCGGTGGCTGGGGCAAACGTGTCTACTCATTATTAAAGAAAATGAATATTCACTGCTCCCCACACCTATAATCCCACCTACCTCTGTGACCATGCTCCAGTGAAGAGGTGAGTTATATTATGGCCATGAGGGAGGAGTGAATAATCATTTACTTTAACAGTGCGCATACCTTTAGCTCCAGTCAGTGTTGCAACCTGCTCCTGCCTCCTGTGACCCAGTCCCCCCATAAGTAAGCCAGTACATCAGGACTATAAAACAAACCCTACTTTCCTCCTAAATTTGTGGGAACAGTGTGACTTATAGTCTGCAAAATAAGGCAGTTTTTTTATGTTTGGCTTTATGACATGGTTACAATACTTTTTTTTTTTTTATAATAGCTCATTCATTCATCAAAATGTTCTGAGAGCTGTAACTTTTTTATTTTCTGACAATCAGGGCTGGCTATATGAGGGCCTATTTTTGCATGACAGTTTTTTGGTTGCTTTGTATTAAGATTTTTCTGACAATTCAACAATTATTTGTTATTAATTTTTTTACACGGTTCACTGTGTAGTGAAAGTGATAAGACCAATTCACAGGTCAACAAAAAAAATTTTTTTTTCTGGTGCCCAAAATATTTTAATGAATTTGGGGTATTTTTGGGGTGCTGATTCTGAATATGCTATCAGTTTTGCCAGATTGGCTCAAGTTTTTGAGATTTTTGGTATCTTATTTATAGCACTTGTTGGTAAATGCGACGCATCATCTCATTAATTTCTTTGGATTAGTACTTGAACTGAGCAGTTCTCAATATAGTTTTGTGTTAATTAGTGTTCTAAAAGTTTGTTCATAGCTTGATTTTTGCACTAACTTTATGTTGTTGTCTGTTTTCCAGTGAAAAGCATGAACTCATCAAGAAGAAGTTGTCTTAACGATCCAGACTCATTCTGTTACATTTGTGGTGAATATACACTGCCAAAACATAGAAGAAACATAACAGACTTCGTTAAAAAAGTGTATTTTGCCTATTTTGGGGTTATGCTTGGGGACCAAGACAAGTTTTGGGCACCACACATAGTGTGCAAAGCATGTATCGAATTATTACGAAAATGCAAAGCAAAGGACAAAGAACAAGCTTCAAATTTGGTGTTCCAATGGTGTGGAGGAGAGCAAAAAAATCATCATGATGACTGTTATTTCTGTGCAGTGCAAGTACAAGGATTCAATAAGCATAAGAAACGAAAATGGGAGTATCCTAACATGGAATCTGCAAGAAGGCCTGTCCCTCATTGTGAAGATGTGCCTGTACCTGTGTTTACCATGTTACCTGACCTTCCCCCACCTGATGATGATGATGAAATGCAGGGTATGGAGCTAAGCATTAGTTCTGGAAGTGAACTAGAATATGAAGGAAGTTTCAGAACACCTACGCAATTTACCCAAGGAGAGCTCAACGATCTAATAAGAGACCTCAACCTCTCAAAAAGTGCATCCGAACTTTTAGCTTCAAGGCTAAGTGAAAAAAATTGTCTGACGCCTGGAACTAAAATTACATCTTACAGGACCAGAGAAGAAGCACTTCTTCCATTTTTCTGTGAAGATGACCTACTTGTATATTGTAAGGATATTCCTGGCCTGATGCTGCAAATGGGTTTACAAGTATATCGTCCTGTAGACTGGAGGCTTTTCATAGATAGTTCTAAAAGGAGTTTGAAATGTGTTTTGTTGAACAATGGCAATCAGTGTGCATCTCTTCCAGTAGCTCACTCAACTAAACTTGCAGAACAATACCAAAATGTCAAAATGGTCTTGGAGAAACTGTGCTACCATGAACATTCGTGGCTGATATGTGTTGATTTAAAAATGGTCAACTTTTTACTTGGACAGCAAAGTGGATACACAAAGTATCCTTGCTTCATCTGCATGTGGGATAGTAGAGCAAAACATCAGCACTGGGAGAAACTGAATTGGCCTCCAAGGGACACCTTGACAGTAGGAGCATCAAACATAGTGAACGAACCTTTGGTGGACAGGGAAAAAATCATTCTACCACCACTTCACATAAAGTTAGGATTAATGAAGCAGTTCGTCAAGGCATTAGACAAAGATGGTAATTGCTTCATGTACATCTGCAGATCTTTCCCTGCTCTTAGTAGCGAAAAACTGAAGGCAGGAATCTTTGATGGTCCTCAAATTCGGAAACTCATTAAAGATTCAAATTTTCCTAAGGAAATGAATGACATTGAAGCTGCTGCATGGTGTAGTTTTGTGTTGGTAGTGAAGAACTTCTTGGGAAATCAAAAGGCAGACAATTATGAAGAACTGGTACAAAACATGCTATTGAGATTTAGAAATCTGGGTGTACACATGAGCATTAAATTGCATTATCTTCACAGTCACTTGGACAGATTTCCAGAAAACCTTGGAGATTTTAGCGAAGAACAAGGGGAGAGATTTCATCAGGATATTATGGTGATGGAGGAAAGGTACCAAGGCAGATGGGACAGACATATGATGGCTGATTACTGCTGGAATCTACAGCGTGACTGCCCCAATAGCTCACATAGAAGGAAATCATATAAAAAGCGCTTTTCCAGCGATTAAATGTCTATCTTTCATGTCTTGTTCATTTTTGAAGATTACTTTCTAAAACTAGTTAAAATAAACTAAAATCAACATTTACTTTGTTAAATTTATTGTATTCATGACAATATCAATAAAGTTAATGCGCGTGTAGCAAAAAACGTCTTTTTTTTACACATTTTACGAAAAATCTCAAAAACTTGAGCCAATCTGGCAAAACTGATGACATATTCAGAATCAGCACCCCAAAGTTACCCTAAATTCAATGAAATATCTTTGGCACCAAAAATGCTGTTGACCATATATTTATTTCATTTAGTATGAATATAGTTTTTACAGATTTATATACAATAGTTTTTTTATGTTTTGATACTTTTACACACTAAAAAGTATATTTTACAAAAATAAATTTGTTTTTGCATTGCTATATTCTGAGAGCTGTAACTCACTTGTTTTTATCCATATGAGACATTTGAGACAGCTTGGCATTTTTATTAATGCCAACATTTTTTACATATGAATTTTTGATCACTTTTTATCAAATTTCTGTTGGTCAGTATGCGAAAAAGGGTAATTTTTTATAGTAGTTTTAAATTAATTTTTTATATTGTTCCCCGTACTAAATAAATAACATGACAGTATTATAGATCATGTAATTCCAGTCACAGTGATACCAATTTTGTGTACTTTTGCATTTTTTGTTTATTTTTGTTCTAATGCAAATGTTGCCTTTTTTTGTGGTAAAACGTTTTTTTGCGCGATTTTTTTTTTTTTTTGTCTTTTTCTTTTTTTCCGCAATTATTTTTATTTTTTTTTACTTTCTCACTTGGCCCCACTGTGGAACATTCATATTATTTACTTTGATGAGTCGTCTCATGCATTGCATTACTATTGTAGTGCAGGGTTGGAAACCTGTCAGTGACTCACTGACATAGATCCTGCTATGAATCTAATAGGCTAAGAGGTCACCGTACCCTGGGGTGAGATAGTCTTGAGGTATCATGGCAACCATTGTCACCCATGATTACAATCGCATGGGGGTCGATTCTTGATAAGGGGGTATTTGAACCCTCTTTAAACCACTTAGATGAAGCTGTTGCAATTGACAGTGGTATTTGAGCGGTTAATCAGCATTGATTGGCTCCAAAACGTGCGTCAGCTAGCTGTCATACATATACATCTGTCACCTGCAGATTTTCATCTATTTAATACATTAGAAATAGGCCGATGCTATCGTATCGGGAGGGCGTCACTGCCGCTCTGCGCTCTTTTTGGCCCCCCTGCGCTCCCTTTGACCACCACACCATGTGCACTCTTTTCCCCTCTGCTCCTCCTTGTGTTTCTGCCCCCCCTTCCCTCTCTATTCTCCCCCATGTCTTTGCCTTCTCATCCGTCTCTCTTCTTCCCCGTGTCTCTGCCCCCCCTTCCCTGTTTCTGCTACCTCCTGTCATCTCGCTGCCCCCCATCCCTTACTCTGCTCTCCCCTTTTATCTCTCTACCCCCCTTTCCTTGCTCTGCTCCCCCTTCTGTTTCTGTGCCTCCCCCTTCCCTGGTTCTGCTTCCCCTTCTGTTTCTATGCCCCTCCTTCCCACTCTCTGCTCCCCCCTTTCTTCTCTCTGCTCTCCCCTTACCTCTCTTTAACCCCCTTTCAGTCTCTCTGCCCTCCTTTAGTCATTCTGGTCACCCCTTGTCTCTCTGCCCCGCCTTCAGTCTCCCTGCCCCCTTTTAGTCTTTCTGGTTCCCCCTTGTTTTTTTGCCCCCACCAGTCTTTCCGGTCTCCCCTGGTGTCTTTGCCCCCCTTCAATCTTTCTGGTCTCCCCTGGTGTCTCTCTGCCCTTTTTCGTCTCTGCTCCCCCTCCCCCCCTTTGTCTCTCTGCAAACCTTCAGTCTTTCTGATCCCCGTTATACCTCTCTGCTGCCTCCTTTCGTCTCCCTGCGCCCCCTTCCCTTTCTCTGCTCCCCCTTCCCTCTCTCTGCCCCCCTTCAGTCTCTTTGCCTCCCCCTTCAGTGCTTATGGCCCCCCTATGTTTCTCTGCTCCCCTTCCGTATTTCTGGTCCCCCCTATGTCTCTCAGCCCCTTTTCCCTCTCTGCTCCCCCCTTTTGTCTCTATGTCCCCCCCTTCATCTCTCTGCCTCCCTTTAGTGTTTCTAGTCCCCCTTATGTCTCTCTGCTCCCTTTCAGTATTTCTGGTCCCTCCCCTATGTCTCTCAGCCCCCCCTTCCCTCTCTGCTCCCCCCCCATTTGTCTCTATGTCCCCTTCTTCATCTCTCTGCCCCCCTTCATCTCTCTGCCCCCCTTCAGTGTTTCTAGTCCCCCTTATGTCTTTCAGCTCCCCTTCAGTATTTTTGGTCCCCCCTTATGTCCCTCGGCCCCCCTTCCCTCTCTGCCGCCCCCTTTCATCTCTATGTCCCCCCCTTCATCTCTCTGCCCCCCTTCAGTCTTTTTGGTCCCCCTTATGTTTCTTTGCCCCCCTTCTGTCTTTCTGGTCGCCCTTGTTTGTTTACCTCCCCCTTCAGTGTTTCTGGTCCTCCTTATGGATCTCTGCTCCCCTTCAGTATTTCTGTTTCCCACCCTTCATCTCTCTGCCCCCCCTTCCCTCTCTGCCCCCCCTTTCATCTCTATGTTTCCCCCCTTCATCTCTCTGGCCCCCTTCAGTATTTCTGGTCCCTCCCCTATGTCTCTCAGCCCCCCTTCCCTCTCTGCTCCCCCCCCATTTGTCTCTATGTCCCCCCCTTCATCTCTCTGCCCCCCTTCATCTCTCTGCCCCCCTCTTCAATGTTTCTAGTCCCCCTTATGTCTTTCAGCTCCCCTTCAGTATTTCTGGTCCCCCCTTATGTCCCTCGGCCCCCCTTCCCTCTCTGCCACCCCCTTTCATGTCTATGTCCCACCCTTCATCTCTCTGCCCCCCTTCAGTCTTTTTGGTCCCCCTTATGTTTCTTTGCCCCCCTTCTGTCTTTCTGGTCGCCCTTGTTTGTTTACCTCCCCCTTCAGTGTTTCTGGTCCTCCTTATGCATCTCTGCTCCCCTTCAGTATTTCTGTTTTCCACCCTTCATCTCTCTGCCCCCTTCCCTCTCTGCCCCCCCCCTTTCATCTCTATGCTTTCCCCCTTCATCTCTCTGGCCCTCTTCAGTATTTCTGGTCCCCCCTTATGTCTTTCTGCCCCTTTTTGTCTCTGCTCCCCCACCCCTTTGTCTCTCTGCAACCCTTCAGTCTTTATGGTCCCCCTTATTTCTCTCTGCTGCTTTCTTTCATCTCTCTGCTCCCCCTTCCCCCTCTTTGCCCCCCCTTCCCTCTCTGCCCCCCCTTTCATCTCTATGTTTCCCCCCTTCATCTCTCTGGCCCCCTTCAGTATTTCTGGTCCCTCCCCTATGTCTCTCAGCCCCCCCTTCCCTCTCTGCTCCCCCCCATTTGTCTCTATGTCCCCCCCTTCATCTCTCTGCCCCTTTTCATCTCTCTGCCCCCCCTTCAGTGTTTCTAGTCCCCCTTATGTCTTTCAGCTCCCCTTCAGTATTTCTGGTCCCCCCTTATGTCCCTCGGCCCCCCTTCCCTCTCTGCCGCCCCCTTTCATCTCTATGTCCCCCCCTTCATCTCTCTGCCCCCCTTCAGTCTTTTTTGTCCCCCTTATGTTTCTTTGTCCCCCTTCTGTCTTTCTGGTCACCCTTGTTTGTTTACCTCCCCCTTCAGTGTTTCTGGTCCTCCTTATGCATCTCTGCTCCCCTTCAGTATTTCTGTTTCCCACCCTTCATCTCTCTGCCCCCCCTTCCCTCTCTGCCCCCCCCCCTTTCATCTCTATGTTTTCCCCCTTCATCTCTCTGGCCCCCTTCAGTATTTCTGGTCCCCCCTTATGTCTCTCTGCCCCTTTTCGTCTCTGCTCCCCCACCCCTTTGTCTCTCTGCAACCCTTCAGTCTTTATGGTCCCCCTTATATCTCTCTGCTGCCTCCTTTCGTCTCTCTGCTCCCCCTTCCCTCTCTCTGCTCCCCCTTCCCTCTCTCTGCCGCCCCTTCAGTCTCTCTTGCCGCCCCTTCAGTATTTCTGGTCCCCTCTTATGCATCTCTGCTCCCCTTCAGTATTTCTGTTCGCCACCCTTCATCTCTTTGCCTCCCCTTCCCTCTCTGACCCCCCCCTTCATCTCTATGTCCCTTCCCCCTTCATCTCTCTGGGGCCCTTCAGTATTTTTGGTCTCCCCTTATGTCTCTCTGCCCCCCCTTTCATGTATATGTTACCCCCTTTATCTCTCTGCCCCCCTTTCAGTCTTTCTGGTCCTCCCCTTATATCTTTCTGCCCTCCCTTTTCGTGTCTATGTTACCCCCTTCATCTCTGCCCCACTTCCCTCTCTGCTCCCCCTCTTTCGTCTTTCTACACCCCCTTCCCTCTCTTTGTCCTCTCTTCAGTTTTTCTGGTCCTCCCTTATGTGTCTGTGCTCCCCCTCTTTCATCTTTCTGCACCCCTTTTTTCTGTCTCCAGTTTTTCTGGTCCCCTCTTAAGTCTCTCTGTTTCTTCTTTAGTCTTTCATCTCCCCCATTCTGCCTCTCTGCCTCCCCTTCCCTCTTTTCCAGCTTTGACAGCTCCTTGTAATAGCTGGGAAGCAGTGAAGAGTAGATTACAGGAGGCGGAGCTATGCTGATGTACGGGTATGTGACTGATCACATGACTTTAACATCACCAAAGGTCCTATCCGAATAGGTAAGTAAGTTGTCGGGGGTCTGTGGGCGCCGAAGGGGGGACCGGGGCTCTACCGGCACCGGGGGGGGGGGGTGTTGGGGTCTACTGTGGGGGGGATGTGGGCACCGGAAGGAGGGGTGCAGAGGTCTACTGTGGACGGGGGAATTTGGGCACCGTAGGGGAGGTGCAAGGGTCTACTTCAGGGGTGTGCAGGCGCTGGAGGAGGGGGTATGGGGGTCTACTGCGGGGGGGGGGGGTGTGGGTGCCAGAGGGGGGATGCGGGGGTCTATTGCAGGGAAGTGCGAGTGCCGGAGGAGGGGTGCGGGGGTCTACTGCAAAGGTGTGCAGGCGCCGGAGGGGGGATGCGGGGTCTACTGCGGGGGGGATATGGGCACTGGAGGGGGGTGTGAGGGTGTGCTGCGGGTGGGTGCGGGTGCCGGAGTCTACTACGGGGGTGTGCGAGTGCCGGAGGAGGCGGTACGGGGGTCCGCTGTGGGGGGGTGCAAGGGTCTACTGCGGGGGTGTGTGGGTGGTCTGTGGGGTCAGCGGCATGGGGAGAGGTGCGATGAGAGGTTGGTGGGGGTCTGCAGGCGGCGTGTGCAGCGTGGGCTTGTGTTGCCTGGACCGCCGCCACCAGCCTGCGCCATATTAACATACCTATCACTTGGGTGTGCTAATATGGTGCGGCTTCCGGGGCAGCACAGTGCATTGTGGGTTAGCGACATAACCGTCGGAAGCTTGTGACACATACTATTGGTGATTATATATTAGATATTGGTGGTCATTGAGGGATTAAAGTGAATCTATTGCCCCCTTTGGGTGTTCTAAACTGTGCCCACCATCTGTAACATGATGTAATTGTGGTTCATGTAACCCCTCTATATGCCCAGACGTCCCAAATTAACTTTTATTCTCTCCTCCGCTGTGTGTAAATGACTCCTGAAGAGGTCCGGGGAGTCTGCTTTCTGTGGTCCTCGTGCCCTGCTGCCTGCAAAGCCCTCCTCTCTCTAGTAAAACCGCTGCTTCTCCTGTGTATGCATGTTTAGTGACAGGCACTACTCTCACACCTGCGCAGTGGTGTGGATCACCGTGCTCCATTGAAGCTGCACAGTGCCCGAAGTCTCACGAAATTTGTGAAGTCTCGTGCCTGTACAGTATAATCTCGCGTGACTTCACAAATGGAGCACAGTGACCAGTGCCACTACACAAGCACAAGAGTAGTACCTTTCACTCAACATGCATACACAGGAGGGGTGGTGCTTTCAATAGAGAAAGGCGGGTTTTACAGGCAGGAGGGCGACAAGGACCACAGAGAGCACACCCCCTCCGGAACTTTTCAGGAGTCACTTACATACAGCACAGGAGAGAATAAAAATTAATTTCTGATGTATGCAGGTGGACATCCGGGCATATAGAGGGGTTACAGGAACCCATATTACAACATGTTACAGCTGGTGGGCATAGTGTAGAATGACCAAAGAGGGTGAAAGGTTCACTTTAAACTAATATGTGTTCCAAAAGCAACTTGTGACTTGTAATGAATGAGGACTGCAAGATCATGCTGATCTTTTGTGTTAGAAAAGACAAGTACAATTGTGGCTGTACATTTTTGGGATATAATCTTATGTCATATTTTAATATCTTATTCATAGGTCGGCAGCTGTTAATGACAAAACCTTGAGTAAAGATGTTATTAGTCCTTGCCAATGTACAAATCTGCGGGATTCAATCAATTAAAAAGAAAAAAAAAAAACACATTACTTACCTGCTAATCCACCAATGGCAGAAGTAGTAATAGTATTTAGCGCT
This sequence comes from Allobates femoralis, assembly GCA_033576535.1. NCBI lineage: Eukaryota > Metazoa > Chordata > Amphibia > Anura > Aromobatidae > Allobates > Allobates femoralis. The sequence goes on along the minus strand of JARQOC010000003.1, from coordinate 84,196,435 downwards.
GCTCATCAACAGACCTTTTAGCCTGTAGTAAGTGGCATCATTAGTTTCCTAGGTTCAATGTGACACTTGTTTCTAGTCACTCACCTGAAATTAATTTGGAACTTGAGTCTTAATGACTTTCTAATACGCATTCACAATTATTTCCGCTGAAAACTCAGTGTTTACTGTGTCTAATATCGAACAAGGGTCATATCAATGTAATTAAAGTAAGTATTATGTTAACAAATATTTTCCAAGAATAATTAAAAGTTTTCTTACACCTCATTTTGTTATATTACCAATTTTCATGATTGTTTTCTACTTGGCCAATAAAGAGTTTGCATTTCTAGCTCATTCCGAGCTCTTGATGTACATTTTCTATCCAAGTGTATATTAATTCTATTAGCTCATTTATTTATTATGAGAAAGGTTATCAGTGAAGGGCAGCAAATCGATTTGATATGAATGAAATTTGCGTCATATTTTTAGGAAAATGCTAATTCATGGCTAATTGCCATTCACATGACATGATTCGGAAAGCATGGCCACCATCATTTTACACATTGCAGAAGACTGCATCCAGCCAGAGAAGGCTCACATGATCTCTGGTCTGGCCACGTGGGCTTCCCTTTAATGTTGTACACTTTTATGATGCCTGCCGTGAATGATGAGGGCCGGCACCCCCATGAGAGCCGCTAAAATCTCTGAATGGCTCCTACTGAGGGTAAAATGATGATGATCAGAATCTGAAACCATAGTCACCCTATCCAAACCCTGCCTAACCATTGCTACAAGAAGGGTGTGTGTTGGGTGTGGATGGGCAGGTTCAACTGAAATGTTGATAGCCTCCATACCCTTGTATTAAAAATCCATGCCTCCATTTTCAAGGAAACCATTGGTAAATGTTTATGCAAATAAGCTCCCAAGTGGAAGAGTTTAGCCCGCCCTTTCCAGCTTCTCTGGCCTTTTTCTCGCTTCACCACCTGCCTATTTGTATCCTATCTGTATTTGTAGACAATCTTCTCTGTGACCTGATTTCCTGCCACAGATCTCAAATATGTGCTGTTCTGCAGTAAGAGCCCGATGACTATGCAGGAGCCAGACCATATCAATATGTGTGTTAGCTGCCCACTGGAATGAGCACGCCTGCACAAGATCATGTCTGGGTAGCTAATCATACAGAAAAGTGATAGTCAACCACAGACAGGAGAAGAACTGGTGAGAAAAGAAGAAAGAAGCTAGAGGAACCAGAGAGCTGTAAGTGCTTGCCAAGTCTACGCAGAAACATTCACCAAATGATTCCTAGAAAACAGAGGCGTGGATTTTCTGTGCAAAGGTATGGACATCATCCACAGTCCAGATGCTGTTCATAGATGACAGTAGTTTATTATCTTTAAACTTTCTGACAGGTTCCCCTTAAGTCTGTGCGTCATAAAATGTGATTACCACAAACCACCTATTTTATTGCTATACTAATCTAATTTTGAGTACAATTACGCAACATAAATATCGTGGCCAGCTTCTATTTTCTTTTACATCATTGGGTTAGTCTTTTATGGAAAGGAGGGAGGGAAAAATACAATAAATGTCACCTACCATCTTGCTTTCTGTAGTTTTTATGTCATGGGCTGTAGTGTATGGGCCTGTCCCTGTTAGTTCACTTAGTTTTTTAAAGATTGCTATCACCTTCTTTAGGCTTTCTTTGGGATTGGATCTGATTATTAGTGATCAGCGAGCAGTAAAATGCTTCGATCGACCCAAGCACCGAGCCCAATATTAACACAATAGAAACACAAGCATTTTTCCGGCGGCACTCCCGGCAGCCTGGATAAACCCTAGAAAAGTCACAAATGTATAAAAACAGTGCTCAAATTACATGGGAACAGCATGGGGGAAGACTCCTTTAATAATTTCTGACTCTCAGGTCACTGCTGTGAACAATCTTGTCTGAATATTACGCCACTTTTATAGACTCACAATAAGACATCCAAAAACCAAAACAAAATGCATTTTCCTGGGGAAAGGGGAAAATGTTAAGGGCTCGTACTCACTTGTGAGACAGTGTTGGTGTATTATATTTTTTTTAAATTGCATTAAAGATTTTTTTTTTTTAAATTGGGAGGCACTCTGATGCAAATTTTAAGAGACGTGGAGGAGAGCCACATTAAATATTGTATGTTCCCATTATTAGAAAGTGGGTCTCCCATAGTGTTGCCCTATGCAGGCTGCCAAAAATTGGGGGGCACTCTGATGCCCTTTTGAAGACATGTGGGAGGAGGGCGTCATTAAATAACGTTCCCATTATTAGGAAGTGGGTCTCCCATAGTGTTGCCCTATGCAGGCTGCCAAAAATTGGGAGGCACTCCGATGCCCCTTTTAAGAGACGTGGAGGAGGGCCTCATAAAAACAACATTCCCATTACAAAGGAGTGGGTCTCCTATACTTGTAATGCCATGCACTAAGTATGGACTGAAACATTTACCCCTGGGGGTATACATGAATATACTGTTTAACTTTTTTTGGGTTACGGGCATCATAAATGACTTGCCCCAGGCGGGGACCATGGGGTACTCAGACCCGGGCCCTCTCGATGTGGGGCTGTGGGATGTCACAGTGGCTTGACTTGGTCTGTGATCCCCTCGTCGGGCAATCAGTTAAAAAGGGAAGTGAAAAATGGATGAAAAGAAAAATAAAACCAAAAATAAAAGTTTGTCATGACGCCACCCATGGAATGCAGCCGATATAGCCGCTGCTGCAGTTGGGAACTCTGGGGATGATGGGAGTAGAAGTTGGGAAGGTTTAGCTCTCTACAGGAAGAGCTGGTCCCCAGGTCAACCGTATAGTCTGTGGAGGAATTTGGGGGATGGGAGAACAGCGGGGCTGAGCTGGCTGCTGGTAGGAATCAGGTAACACTCTCAGGCAGGCTCCTGCTGCCGACTCGGCGATTCAGTCTACCTCTCCTCAGGCGCAGAAATGACAGTCTCACACAGTGCTGAGCTTCAACCCAGTTTACTTAGCTTTCTTGGCAGATGTTCATGTTACAAGACAGTTCAGTGGCAGCTTTGGGAGTCTTTTAGCAGCCGGGATGGCTCATCCAGATTGCCCCCTTTTGTGTCCCTCTCCATGGTCCTCTCTTTTTTACAAAAGCTAAGTAATCTACTCAAAGCTATGATCCAGCGGCAACGGGCCTTTGTTGGGCATCCTGCCTGGTCCCCTGGCCGTAGTAAGGCGGCCTTCTCTTCACTGTGCAGGGTTTTGGGTCATGAGACATAAAAAACCTGCTTCCCACCGAGTTTCGTGGTTAGAGCGTGGAGCATCCTTGCCACCTCAGATGGCTTTCCAGCTAATTCAGGTACACAAATGGATTGCTCACTATCTGTGCCCCTGGGACTCCTTTTGTCTCTCTCTATGGTCTGCAGCCCGGGACCCGGACAAGCCTCATGGTTGTACAGGCTGCCAGGTCCATGTCCTTTTAGTGCCGTGTAATGATAGTGTTCTCTCCACTCCATCTGACTGAGCTTGACAGACTGACTGACTGCTCCTCTCTAACTGGTTAACTTCCCGTGGTGTTTTTCTGTTTTTTTTTCCTCCCTCCTGACTGTGTCCTGTCTAACTTTCCCACCCTCCACTTTTCTCCTCCTGCCATCCCGTTGCTGGGCATAGAGTCCCTAGTCTTGGGATCGGAGTGTGTCTGGTGTGTGTTTGGGGTGGCTGAACTTACCGATGATGGTTGCTGCACCTTCTAGTGGTGACCGGTCTGCAAGGGCGCAACATTAACACCCATTATAAATATTATGTGGGTGCTGCATCATGAATCACGGTCACTCTGGTGATATGGTGGTGGAGGATGAGGAGAAGGAGGAGGACTAGAGCAAATAGCCAAAATCAGGAAGCGTATAGCCATGTGTGGGGGTGAAGAGGAGCATGGGAATATACCTCCCCCAAAAAGACACTGGCTTTGAGTTTATATTATGCTGCTATCATTTGGTGGTGTTAAAATGTCTGACCCAATCCAGCCCTTGTTCATTTTGATAAGAGTCAGCCTGTCAGCTTTTCAGTTGACAGGCGGCTGTGCTTATCCGTAATAATTCCCCCTGCGGCACTGAAAACCCGCTCTGACAAAACGCTAGTGGCAGAGAAGGCCAGGACTTCCAAGGGATAGAGAGCCAGTTCATGCCACGTGTCCAGGTTGGATACCCAATAATTATAAGGCACAGAGAAATCATGGAGGACATTGGAATGGTCAGCAAGGTACTCCTTCAGCACCTTCCCAAACTTTGCAGTCCTTGTGAGAGTACCCTGCGCCTCAGGGCCTGTGCCATGGTAGGAGCTGAGAAAACTCTCCCAGAACTTTGAGAGTGTGCCCCTGCCTCTGCTGGATAGGAGTTATGTCTCTCTTGCCTGTACTCCTTGGTTGTTCACAAAACTGTCACCTCTGCCGCCAGCGTTTTGAGAAGGGAAAGTTTTTACTAATTCTGCAACAAGGGTCTTCTGGTACTGCCTCATTTTTGTAGACCTCTCCGCCTTGGGAATAAGAGATATAAAGTTCTCCTTGTAGCGTGGGTCTAAAAGTGTCACCAACCAGTAATGAGCGTCACCCAAGATTTTTATAATGTGAGCGTCACAACCAGGCAGCGTAACAAAGTCAGCCATGCGTGCCAGATTGGTAACAGGCAAGACTTCCGTGTCCTCACCAAGAGGATGACTGACCATGCTCTCCTCTTCCTCCTCTCTGTCATGTGGCCATCCATGCTGAACAGACGATATGACAGTTGTGCTGGTAGTACCGTCTATAGCGCATGAAACTAGCACCTGTTCTTCTTCCTCCTCCTCATTGTCCCCCAATCCACATTGGGATGAGATGAGACTGGGCTGTGTGTAATCACCATGTATGGTTTCTTGCTCCATCTCATCGCGCTGCAATGCATCCTCTTTGATTTTGAGCAGAGAGATTTTCAGAAGACATAGAAGCGGGATGGTGAAGCTTATGATGGCGTCATCGCCTCTCGCCATCTTGGTGGAGTCCTCAAAGTTTTGGAAGACGGTACATATGTCGGACATCCATGTCCACTCTTGAGGTCTTATGTGTGGAGTCTGAACCAAATACCGATAGCCTTGTTGATGTTGGTAGTAAAGAACTCCCCTCTTCTGCTCACAAATCCTGACCAACATCTGCAGTGTCGAATTCCAACGCGTGGATACATCACACACCTGTCTGTGAGCAGGAAGCTGTAAACGCTGCTGAAACCAGGCAAGGGCGGCCAAAGCAGTGGGTGACTTTCTAAAATGGGCACACAGGCATTGTACTTTGACGAGCAGATCCGACAGCACTGGGTAGGATTTAAGAAACCACTGAACCACGAAGTTGAGCACATGGGCCAGGCATGGGACATGTATGAGCTCGCCTTGCCTCAGAGCCACCATCAGGTTCTGGCCACTGTCACACACAACCATGCATGGCTATAGGTTCAGCGGTGTAAACCACAGATCTGACTGCTCTTTCAGAGCCATCCACAACTCTTCAGCATTGTGCGGTTTGTCACCTATGCATGTTAGCGTCAGCACAGCCTGATGCTGCTTGGCCGAGGCAGTGCTGCAATGCTTCCAGCTTCTGATTGATGTGGAGGGTGAAGAGGAGGAGGAGGCTGAGGAGGATGACGTGCAAGAGCTGTAGACTGTGGGAACAACCCTGATTGAGTTAGGGCCTGCAATCTTTGGCATCGGGAGGACGTGTTCCACTCCAAGGTCTGCGTGGGTCCCAGCTTTCAATATATTAACTCAATGTGCTGTCAGCAAGATGTACCGTCCCTGCCCACAAGCACTTGTCCACGTGCCCATGGTTAGGTGGACTTTGCTGGAAACTGCATTGTTAAGGGCACAGGTAATGATTTGGCACATGTGCTTGTGTAATGCGGGGACAGCACACGGGGAGAAATATTGGCGGCTGGGGACCAAGTAACGAGGGACAGCCGCCACTATCAGGTTGCGGAATGCTTCCATCTCCACTAGCCTTAAAGGCAACATTTCGAGCGCAAGTGGTCGCGAAATGTTCAAATTGAGTAGTGTGGCCTGTGGGGCATATTTGCGCTTGTGTTCCAAGGATAGGGGTATGGACAACTGAACACTGCACTTGGACAAGGACGTGGATGTGGTTGCTGATGGTGGTATGTCTAATTGTGCAATGACAGGTGCAGGACAGATGGCATCTTCGCGTGCACTATGGACAGGGGATTGCCTTGCATGCACAGCAGTGGAAGAAGGATTGGTATCACCTGCAGACATTGCTCTTGGACCTTGGGTTCAGCCCAGAAAGTCGGGTGCTTTGCTGCCATGTGCCTGATCATTCTGGTGGTGGTCAGGCTGGTCGTTTTGCTACCCATGCTGATACTGGCATGGCAGGTGGTGCAAATTGCCTTTTTGGTATTATCAGCAGATTTTTAAACAACTCGGTGGGACCTAAGAGTTGTACTGGCAACTTCCATCATGTTGGTGTTACGAGGAACGGTTGCCCACCTTCTGTCTACGGCCACCACACTGCTTCTTCCTGCCTGTTGGGGTGCTACACCTCCTTGCTCTGAAAGTCCTCCTGCCAGGTTGAGTCAGTTATTAGATCATCCACCACGTCGTCTTCTACTTCCACACCCTGGTCCTCCTCCTGACTTTTTGGCCATTGTGCCTCATCATCATCCACCTCTTGTGACACTTTCCCACCGTCGCCTTCATGTGACCCTTGCTGCTCAAATATTTGGCCATCACTACATATGAACTCCTCATGCCCCACTGCAAGTGGAGCGGGCGAGAGGCCCGAATCTTTGAATGGAAAAGTGAACAGCAGCGTCCAAGTGTGGGATAATTTTTGTCCTGGCACTCAGCATGGTGGGAGGAAGGAGGATCAGGGTGAGGAATATGCATGCGGTCCAGACTCACGACTACTGAGACTTAACTATGTGGAAGACAGGGTGGGTGTGGTGGTGGCAAACTGAATTGAAGCATTATCCACTATCCAACTAACAACCTGTTGATACTGCTCTGGGTTTAATAGTGATGTGCTGTGGTCCCCTAGGAATTGGGACAGGAAGGTCGGGTTAGAAGATGTGGGTGTTTGTTGTGGCACAATTGTAGCTTGCCCACAGCCTCCGCCTCTGCATGCACCATCACGTCCAGTTCCTCGTTCTTTTGCCACCGGCCTTGCGACTTTTAAATGGTGTGCTATATGGGTTTTAAAAGTGTGCTATATAACCTGCCTATATACAGCTAAATTAATCCTAAAAAGGACTGTTGTTTGGATGTCTAGATAGATATTAGAAGCCTGTACACCAGCCCCAGATGTGCTGATTGGTATACAGCCTCTTGTGGTAGACCGAAGTGTGCTATATACTCTGCCTGCCTGTATACAGCTAAATTAATCCTAAAAAGGTCTATTGTTTTGATGGAGATAGATATTAGAAGCCTGTACACCAGCCCCAGATGTGCTGACTGGTATACAGCCTCTTGTGGCACACTGAAGTGTTCTATATACCCCTCCTGCTTGTATATAGCTAAATTAATACTTACAAGAACTGTTGTTTTGATGGATAGATAGATATTAGAAGCTGGTACACCAGCCCCAGATCTGCTGACTGGTATACAGCCTCTTGTGGTACACTGAAGTGTTCTATATACCCCTCCTGCCTGTATATAGCTAAATTAATACTTACAAGAACTGTTGTTTTGATGGATAGATAGATATTAGAAGCTGGTACACCAGCCCCAGATCTGCTGACTGGTATACAGCCTCTTGTGGTACACCGAAGTGTGCTATATACCCCTCCTACCTGTATACTGCTAAATTAATCCTTAAAAGGACTGTTGTATTAAAGGAAATAGATATTAGAAGCCTGCACACCAGTCCCAGATCTGCTGACTGGTATACAGCCTCTTGTGGTACACCGAAGTGTGCTATATACCCTGCCTGCCTGTATACAGCTAGATTAGTCCTCAAAAGGACTGTTTTGTTGATTTTTGTATCCCAGGACCTACATTACCTAAAATACCCAAAATCTGTCCCTCACTCAGCAGCTCCTCTCCCTACACTAGCTGACAATGTGGAGCAGAGTGACGAGCACAGCGCCGTCAGGTCATATATAGACCTGATGATGCTGTGAGGCCAGCCAATCACAGCAATGCCACAACCAACATGGCTGTGGCATTACAGTGTGTGGCAGCCAATCCCTGCATGTGGGCTTACTCTGTTAAAAGCTAACATGCAGGGAGATGGACCTGAGCATGAGCCCGAGCATCTCGCTGGCACTCGGTGCTCGCCTAGCATCGTGAGTACTGTGATGCTCTGGTAAGCACCGAGTATTCGCGAGCATTCTCGCTCATCCCTAGTGATGATCAGGAAAATGTAAAATTTTAGGCATTTTATTGCTGCACTGACAATTTGTATTGTCATAATTTAAAAAAAAAAAGCCTGTAATAAGTATAATGGATAGCTCAGGAATCTTTTTGCATGAGGCAAGACACCACTAAAACAAAGTTTATTGTTAAAAAAAGTCTCTATTGTAACACATGGTGATTAAACAAACAAAGCTCAGTGGAAAATCAATGTTCATAAACACACAGTGAAAATAATAAATTAAACCTTTTAGGAAAATGTATCTTTTTAAACCACACAGGATTAAGCAAATCGCAGGGCAGTCTTTTAAGCTCTGTACCACTGGAAGATGCTGTAAAACGAAAGTCAATGGCAAAGTTCACTCAGAAAGGTGCTAAAGCAAAGTAAATTACTCAATAACATCCAGGTGGCCTGGGAAAGGTAGTCTCTGAAATAACACGTAAATAACCAGATGCAGTGCAGATTTATTAAAATCTTCCATACACTACACAGTCCCATAAAATGCTACTGCTTCATAAATGAATGAGGAAGCTACAGGGAGCTTATTAAGTAATAAACTTATGTGACACAAGGCAGGTGCAATGCAAGAGCCAAAGCCGAGGAAGCAGCAGGAGCAACTTGGAACACAAGACAAGCTGGGAGCAGGTGTAGGAAGAAAAACCTCTGATAAACAGACAGGAGAAACACACAGGGTTTGCAGGAGAAGGAGGAACAAGGTTGAGATGGGCTAAAATCTTGGCAGAATACTTTAATGGAGGACTAATAGACGGACTGGGGATTATAAAGGCTCAGAGATAAAAAAAAACACATAGAGAGGAATGAAGCAGAGGATGCCATTTTGGAGAAGGGCAAGAATGGCCAAAATACCATCAGATGATCTGGAGTCTTGACAAAGCCATTACTCAATCACATAATTATGATCTTTAAGATTTTGGTAAAAATTTAGGATATTTTGGATATTGACTGGTGTGATTTCCTTCATTAGGCCACTGCACAGGATTGAGCAGTGCTATCTTTAATTACTCATTAGGAGTCAGAGTATAATTGAACTACAAATCAGATCCTAATCGTATGTTACATGTGGTCTGGTCACAATTGTAGCTACAAAAATCAACATGTAAAGTTGATCGGGCAGACAATAACACAAATAGATGGCTGCCATCAAGTCTTAGTTTCTGCTTTATATTTAATACAATGCAATCTACTACCAGGTTAGGCCTGGCTAATTAGCTCAGGCAGGTAAAAATCTGCTGATAGGAGCCTGCAGTTTTATTAGTTCTCATGGACAATTTGGCAGTGACAGAACAGTCTGTCTGCTCACAAAAAAGGGTGAAAAATATTTGTACCGTGTTCGCCAGTAGACATAAAAATATTAGAATCTGAGAGTCCTGTGATAGTCTCAGAGTTCTGTTTCAAGTGCAGAGAGCATCATGAAGACCAAGGAACACACCAGACAGGTCCGAGATACTGTTGTGGTGAAGTTTAAAGCCGGATTTGGATACAAAAATATTTCCCAAGTTTTAAACATCTCAAGGAGCACTGTGCAAGCAATCATATTGAAATGGAAGGAGTATCAGACCACTGCAAATCTACCAAGACCCGGCCGTCCCCCTAAACTTTCATCTTGAACAACGAGAAGACTCATCATAGATGCAGCCAAAAGGCCCATAATCACTCTGGATGAACTGCAGAGATCTACAGCTGAGGTGGGAGAGTCTGTCCATAGGACAACAATCAGTCACTGCACAAATCTGGCCTTTATGGAAGAGTGGCAAGAAGAAAGCCATTTCTCAAAGATATCCATAAAAAGTCTTATTTGAAGTTTGCCACAAGCCACCAGGGAGACACCAAACATGTGGAATAAGAGGCTCTGGCCAGATGAAACCACAATCAAACTTTTTGGCCACAATGCAAAATGATATGTTTGGTGTAAAAGCAACACAACTCATCACCCTGACAACAACATCGCCACTGTCAAACATGGTGGCAGCATCATGGTTTGGGCCTGCTTTTCTTCAGCAGGGACAGGGAAGATGAATAAAATTGATGGGACGATGGACTAAGTCAAATACAGGACCATTCTGGAAGAAATCCTGTTGGAGTCTGTCAAAGACCTGAGACTGGGATGGAGATTTATCTTCCAACAAGACAATGATCCCAAACATAAAGCAAAATCTACAATGGAATGGTTCAAAAATAAACGTATCCCGGTGTTAGAATGGACAAGTCACATCCAGACCTGAATCCAATGGAGAATCTGTGGAAAGAGCTGAAAACTGCTGTTCACAAACGCCCTCCATCCAACCTCACTGAGCTCCAGCTGTTTTGCAAGGAAGAACGGGCAAGAATTTCAGTCTCTCGATGTGCAAAACTGATAGAGACAAACCCCAAGAGACTGCAGCTATAATCGCAGCAAAAGGTGGTGCTACAAAGTATTAACTCAAAGCGGCTGAATAATATTGCATGCTCCACTTTTCACTTGTTTATTTGTTAAAAAAAGTTTAAAATACCCAATAAATTTTGTTCCACTTCACAAATGTGTCCCACTTTTTGATTCTTCACAAAACAATTTGAATTTCTATCTTTATGTTTGATGCCTGAAATGTGGCAAAAGGTTGAAAAGTTCAAGGGGGCCAAATACTTTCACAAGGCACTGTATATATACTGTATGTACAAATGCAGCATGGGGAAATTGCAATACATAACATCGGTGACTTGAAGCATGTAGTGGGCAGATTTGAGGGGGAAAGGACGATCTGGAGAAGTAAAATCAAAGATAAGGGGAATAGACAGTTTTAAAGTCTTTAGATTAATGGCTGGTCCAAGAACATGGATGAGGATGGTTGGGGGTTGAAATTGTTTGATTTTACTTCTCAAGATTCTCCTTCCCACCTCCCATCTGCCCACTACATGCTTCAAGTCATCGGTGTTATGCATTGCAATTTCCCCACCCTGCATTTGTACATATACTGTATATGTTGATCTCCAGCGCCGTCGCCTCGTGTGACGGTACCTTTAGAGTCCTCAGTGGTTGATTCCTTTTAATGGCTAACTGAAACGATGGTAAGAAAAAGCAAAGCAAGCTTTCGAGACACTATAGTCTCTTTATCAGGCTAATAATGATACAACTTCCGGAGACACACACATATATATATGTAATGAAAGAAGTTGCAACCGGACACAAAAACCTTGTATTATTTCTTAGCTTTGTGGCCTATTTGATCAAGCCTATGAGTCTCTTTTGTCACCTAGGAATCAGTGTTCCACGCTTAGGAAATCCACAAATGCAATGCTGATAGATAACAAGAAATGATAAGCTGCACTCATCGAATGTTTTACAGCTGTGGTTATTTATTCAGTCCATGGGAAATGACAGAGGACTGCTGCCTCGCACTCCCTGTTTCCACACAATGTGTGTAATACAAGGTTTTTGTGTCTGGTTGCAACTTCTTTCATTACATATATATATGTGTGTCTCCGGAAGTTGTATCATTATTAGCCTGATAAAGAGACCATAGTGTCTCGAAAGCTTGCTTTGCTTTTTCTTACCATCGTTTCAGTTAGCCATTAAAAGGAATCAACCACTGAGGACTCTAAAGGTACCGTCTCATGAGGCGACGGCGCTGGAGATGTCGGCGGCGACTGGCGGGAGCGCGCACTTTTTTTGCGCCACACCAGAGTCGCCGTCCCCCATTTACATGGGGTGACACCTCCAGCGCCGCATCGGCATTCTGACAGGCGGCATTGCTGCCGGGGTCTCTCAAAACTCCAGCGGCGATGCAGGACAATGGGAGCCTATGGCTCCCATCACTTGTCAGGTCGCTGGCGGCCGTTTACATGGGGCGATGTGTGCACATCGCCCCAGATCGGCCGCCTGGTTTCAGAGCACTGCTCTGAAACCAGGCGACCAGTAAATGGCGTCACCCTCGCCCATTCACATTAGGCGATGCAGGGGAGAGATCGGCGCCTATAGGCTACGCCCCTGCATCACCTATTAAATCAGCGGTGCCGTCGCCTCGTGTGACGGTACCTTTAAATTCTAATACTTTTCTCAAAAAAGGGATAATTTTTGGACCATTTTTTTTTTTAAATTACTTTAAAAAGCATAAAAAGTCTGTTAGATATATTTGTTTTATTAAATATGCTGTTTGTTATCACTTGCGACCAATATACATGATAAGATATGTTTAGGACACTTATTGTTTGACTCACAAATACTTAATTTGTTTTTTATTAAGCTATTTATGCCATGCTTTGCACACATCCCATTGGCACTGTGCTTATGTTAAAGAATTTCATAGTGGTTGAAACGATCTAAAAATCCTCAGTATGTGAGCCATGTCTTTTTAGGGAAAGTTTTTATTCATGTCAAATTGATTTCCAATAAATCTATTTTTCTCTAAAAAATCAGCAAAAGCTGAATTTAAAAACATTTACTTTTCTCTAGTAATCAGGAGAGATAATAAAATAATCTAGTAATGTCGGTGTATATGTGAAAATGCCTGTCTGTAGAAATTAGTGGATCTGATGAGACTCAAATTCACCAAATTGCATGGATTTTACTGGAAAATTCGATTAGCTGCGAATTCATTCTCTGCAAATTGAATGTTCCTTATTATGCACAGAGGTCTGGAAACACACCAGAGCATAATAATCATAGGATATAGAGAACAAAAACAATTAATACTTATCTCACTACTTACTTCTCTGGTTCTCTGGCTCTGCTGCTGGTTGTCCCCTGTACGGTCTGCGTCAACTCGGCTCATCTTCCTGCCACTATGCACGGAAACCACTGACCTCTTAATGCTAGGCCAGGACTTCTGCCCACAACTAGACACAGAAAGTCCCTGCACATGTCCATCGTAACCCGAGATGAGCGGACCCATAGAAGTTCAGGTTCTGGGGGTTTAGCCAGACTTTTTTTTCCAGACCCAAACTTGAACCAAACCTTATTAAAAGTCAGTGATTGGGGAGTTCATCTCTCCAACCACAAACAGCCAGCCATAAGCAAAACTCCTCCAGGCATAATAGGGTGGGGGTTTGTAATTTTCCTTTCTAGTGTACGCTACACCCAATAACTCTGAGTATGCTGCGAGCCATTCAAACACTGCAAGTGGCTTGCAATGGGCCAAACACGGAGTGTACCCTAGCACAGCAATGCTCGCTCTAGTGGTTTGCATACATAAAGCATCCGAACTCTGAACCCGAACACTTACAATGTTTTAAAAGTCTGTGCTCAGTATGAACTCTGAACATTAAAGGGAACCAACCACCTAAAAATCCCTATCTAACCTATAAATATCTGTCGCTGGAGCCTAAAATTACTATTATAACCATCCCTGACTGACTAAATCTACCTAACTACATGCACAATAAATCACTTTTTATACTTACGAAATCCTTGTCTGATGGGCGTTCCTCCAGGGTCTTTGTCAGATAGGCAGGGTCTTCAGGCCACGCTCGCACCTGCCTCGCTGCTGTCTATCTTCTTTCCAGGGCGGCATCTTCTTCCAGGAGGATTTAAATTATCCGCCCATCGCGTCCTCGCAATGGGCGGGTCACGTGCTGCAGGCCCCGCGTCACTTCCGCCCGCCGCGTCGCTGGGTCTATGATGCGCCCAGGCCAGCTTCAGCATGCCATCTGCCCATGCTCTGAAGCCGGCCTGTGTGAACCAGTGACGCAGCGGGCGGAAGTGACGTGGGGCCTGCAGCACGTGACCCACCCATTGCAAGGACGCGATGGGCGGATAATTTGAATCCTCCTGGAAGAAGATGCCGCCCTGGAAAGAAGATGGACAGCAGCGAGGCGGGTGCGAGTGCGGCCTGAAGACCCTGCCTATCTGACAAAGACCCTGGAGGAACGCCCATCAGACAAGGATTTCGTAAGTATAAAAAGTGATGTAGTTAGGTAGATTTAGTCAGTCAGGGATGGTTAGAATAGTAATTTTAGGCTCCAGAGACAGATATTTATAATTTAGATAGCGATTTTTAGGTGGTTGGTTCCCTTTAAAGTCTAGTTTGCTGATCCCAAATCGTAATTTGGTTGTGATCCCACAACCTTATCATACTAACTGGGAAATCCAGTGCCTAAAAATGGCCAGAAGTCCAGACCTACATTGCATATTATAAGGCCACAGCACATGTCATCACATTACATTGATGTGACCCTACGATATGCATTCACATAGACGTCCTAGTTGCATACTTGATGCTGGAGTTTCAGTGTGCAGCAATTGGAAGAATAGGTATTATTATTATTATTTATTATTATTATTTATTTATATAGCGCCATTAGGTTCCATGGCGCTTTACATGAGGATGAGGGAGACAATAACAAGTACACTAAATCTAGGCGATCAGGATGTACAGGTACAGGAGGGGCAGGGACCCTGTCCACGAGGGCTCACAGTCTATGAGGGGTGGGTTAGGATACAGTAGGATGGGGGAATGTCAGGTATGGGGCGTTCGCCTGGGTCTCATGGCAGGTTGTAGGCTTGACGGAACAAGTGAGTCTTCAGGTGACACTTGAAGCTACTCAGGGTAGGAGAGTGTCTGACGTGTTCGGGTAGGGAGTTCCAGAGTAAGGCAGATGCCCGGGAGAAGTCCTGGACTCGGTTGTGCGAAGAGGTAATGAGGGGGAGCAGAGGAGGAGTTCTTGGGAGGAGCGGAGGTTGCGTGAGGGTAGGTATCGGGAGACCAGGTCGGAGATGTATGGTGGAGCCAGGTTGTGTATGGCTTTGTACGCCATGGTTAGTGTTTTGAATTGGGATCTCTTGGAGACGGGGAGCCAGTGAAGGGCTTGGCAGAGGGGGGAGACAGGGGAGTAGCAGGAGGACATATAGATGAGTCGGGCAGCGGAGTTGAGGATAGACTGGAGAGGTGTGAGGGAGTTAGCCGGGAGGCCATTGAGAAGGAGGTTGCAGTAGTCAAGGCGGGAGATGATAAGAGCATGGATGAGTGTTTTAGCGGTGTCGTGGGTGAGGAAGGAGCGGATCTGTGAGATGTTCTTGAGCTGGAGCCGGAGGGATGTGGTGAGGGCCTCGATGTGGGGTTTGAAGGATAGGGAGGAGTCAAGGATTACCCCGAGGCACTTGGCTTGGGGGACTGGGGAAAGGGGGCAGTCGTTGACGCAGATGGATAGGTTGGGAGGTGGGGTGGAATTTCTTGGGGGGAAGACTATGAGTTCAGTTTTGTCCATGTTGAGTTTAAGGAAGCGAGCAGAGAAGAAGGATGAGATGGCGGAAAGGCATTGAGGGATTTTCGAGAGTAGGGAGGTGATGTCAGGGCCGGACAGGTAGATTTGGGTGTCGTCGGCGTAGAGGTGGTACTGGAGGCCATGGGACTCGATGAGTTGCCCTAGGCCGAGAGTGTAAATGGAGAAAAGTAGGGGTCCCAGGACCGAACCTTGGGGGACTCCGACAGAGAGGGGGTAGGGTGAGGAGGAGGTGTGGGAGTGGGAGACGCTGAAGGTCCGGTCCGCTAGGTATGAGGAGATCCAGGAGAGGGCAAGGTGGGTGATGCCAAGGGATTCCAGGATCCGGAGAAGAAGGGAGTGGTCAACCGTGTCTAAGGCGGCAGACAGGTCAAGGAGTAGCAGGATGGAGTAGTGGTGTTTGTTCTTGGCGGTCAGTAGGTCGTTAATGACTTTGGTCAGGGCTGTTTCGGTGGAATGGAGGGGTCGGAAGCCGGACTGTAGGCGGTCAAAGTGGGAGCACGAGGAGAGGTGAGAGGACAGTTCGGAGTGGACGTGTTGTTCAAGTAGCTTAGAGGCGAATGGGAGAAGAGATATGGGGCGATAGTTAGAGACAGAGGTAGGGTCAAGTGAGGTTTTTTTTAGGATGGGCGTGATTAGGGCGGGTTTGAAGGCTGAGGGGAAGGTACCAGTGCTAAGTGAAAGGTTAAAGAGGTGGGTGAGGGCTGGGATGAAAATGGAGGTGTGGTTGGGAATGAGGTGGGATGGGAGCGGGTCGTGGGCGCTGGTGGTGAGGTGTGATTTTGACAGGAGGGAGGAGAGTTGGTCTTCAGTTATGGGGGGGAAGTGGCTGATGGAGGAGGAGGGCAGTGTAGGTGGGAAGGGGAGGTGTGGGGATAGTGGACCGAAGCTGCTTCTGATCTTGTCGATCTTCTCCTTGAAGAAGGTCGCAAAGTCTTCAGCAGAGATGAGGGGAGAAGGGGGAGGAGCAGGTGGGCGAAGTAAGGAGTTGAAAGTTTTGAAGAGCTGTTTGGGGTTGCGGGACAGAGAGGTTATAAGGGAAGAGAAGAACACTTGCTTGGCGGTAGCAAGTGCCGTCTTGAAGTCAGTGATGGATTGCTTGAACAGAGCAAAGTGCTCGGGGGTGTGAGACTTTTTCCATCTCCTCTCGGCGACTCTGGACGCCCGTCTCAGGTATCGGAAACCACATAAGGGACAGTGAGCAGCAGAGGTCTTGGAGAGGTGTTTGGTGAGGTGAATATTAGTTTTGTTTAACCTGTTGCCAGCCATTATTTTGCAGGTGTTTTTTGCAATGTGAATTACAAAACAGGTAGTATTTTGGTTAATATTTTTATTTATTAATTTGAGCAGAATTCAATACAACACAAACAATTTTGCCCATCTCTAGATGACTGCTTACAACTTTGTGTCCCCATTACAGGAACAAGTGGAGTATATAGAAATATAATATTATTTTAACATGGACAATGGAGAGTGTTTATTACTGTTATTACTATTATTAATAATAATAATAATAATAATAATAATAATAATAATAATAATATCATCATCATATTTGGACACATTATAAATAAAATTTCTTTCTCAATTTAAATTGATTCTGAAAAATGCAGCATTCCCCTTAAGCCCAATCCTTGATATGCAGTTATTTCAAAGATGCAAAAGTTCGTTCTAAGCTTTGAGCTAATAAGAAAAATATAGACAGAAATTACAACTGACAGGGATTTGTTAATTAAAGCTATGAACACAAAGCAGTATTCACAAGACTGTGAAAGACATATGGAAAGAACCAATTTTCAACTTCAGGAGGTCAGAGAAAGGGGGGCAACCGAAATAGCAGGAGTGAACAAAATAAATTGTTTCTTAATCAAGCAGAACATAACCCTGTGTCCACATGAAATAGAAAAGACCTCAGGAAAACAAGAGACGAAAAAGTCAGTGTCACTGGCAGTTACATCAAACTGGGAAGGGAAGCTTGCATTGTCTATGTCATTGTTATGATCTTGCATTTAAATGAATACTGTACTACATCTCTTCTACAGAATACAAGTAGTACAGTATATTGGCATGTACATAATTACAAACATATGGAAAACATTTTCCAGTCCACTAAGCAAAGTCACAAAGTTAATATTTAATAAGAAATGACATTAGCATACCAGGAGATCCAGTTGTCAGAAATGGTGGCCATAATGACAGAAAAATGTTGAAATGTATTTTAAAGGGGTGGTCCAGTCTGAAACTGTTACTGCAGACTACCAAAGTGTGAAAGTGTGTAATATGCCCACTGTTATGATTCCCCTGTTATGGCAGTTGGATGAGTGTTCACATGGCCACATGTGTATGATTTCTATACCTGCAGTGACATATCAACTAAAGTCTCCTCCTTTTCTCAATGTTGTAGTAGACAAGAGTCTAGTCAGTATTCGACAGCAAGTATGCAAATTAAATACACAAGGTTACTAGTGATGAGTGAACGTGTTTTGGAAAAGGTTTTCCTATTTCAAATTCTGCACAAACCTTGTCCATTCGAATTCGGGATTGGATTCCCAAGTACTTTTCTGAAAATCTGCAAAATTCATCCTTTGTTTGGTAGAAGAAAAATGTTTTTCTCTACCTTGGCTAGGATAATGGAGCTATATGATGAGCGAGCGGGATGTCTTTGATGAGGGCTAGGGGTGGGGAGAGGTCAGCAGAGCGACATATTGCTTTTTTCTGTACTTACTGTGTGGATGTTCCTGGAACAATTGTGGCGCCCTGCCAATACAGGTAACCGCAGACCTACCCAAAAAATAGATGGATTTCCACAGTGAGTACCCCAAACACAAACAACACCTTCCACCCCAGACCTGTAGGGTGAACCCAACTTGCTGCCTTTAAGCAAGAACCCCTATAAATACCGGTGCTGGGGGTGGAGTTAGTCAGAGTGTGCAGTCGCTAAGAGAAGTGTGAATAAGTCCTGGTGAGTCGGAGCCGTGCTAGTCCCGAGCCAGTTGACGACGAGCAGTTACCAGCCTAGCCAGTGCAGGGACCCAAGAGTGAGGTCGCAGTCAAGGCGAGAATAACCAAGTGAGAAGCAAACTGGGGCAGAAGAGCCATTCCGTTTTACCCCAGAGAGCCACCCGGACACCGGAGTCCGAGTCTGCAGAAGAGCATCTAGCCCAGCAGAGAAACCAGTTCACCGAGGAGACTCCGGTCTCCCGGGCATCTGTGTAGCAACCAAGAAGGGAGCCAGGATCCGCAGGAGAGAATATAGCGGTAGTTCACACGAAGTTTTCTCACTACAACACACAGGTGACAGAAGAGCAGAGGAGGTCAGGCCTAGTTTTACACAGGGCAAAGGTTTCAACCAGGGAAAAGTGACAAGAAGGCCTTAAAATCACTCACCATGGAGATCCAAAAGTGTTTCCCGACCACCAGAGTGTACCCTGGACATTACCTGCAATTCCTTCAGTAAAGGTATCGGAATGACTCATTGTATGTGTGTCAATTCCTCAGTCCCTAACTCTGTCCAGCACAGAGACTGCCACAGTTGCCTGGCAGCACAGCCACCTCCCTGCTGCAATCCCGGTCACCTCACCACAGCCCCGGGGACCTTGCTCCGCCTGTAGGGTGCTATACCACTCAGCTGCCCGACCATCATCCCCAGAGGCCAGGGCCGTACTGTCGATTGGACAATGTGAGCCCTCAGGCTCAGGGAGACAGAGGAGCGGCAGAGTTGAAGGGGGCGGTGCCTGCTGCTACACTCAGCTCAGCCTGGATGTCAGCAGATACCGCACCTCTCCCGCTGGTGGATGCCGCCAACAGCAAAAAACTTTCCCCCCTGCTCCCTGCTCCTCACCCGCGGCTGCCAACAGTACCCCCCACCCCCCAGCTCCTCACCCCATGGCTGCCAACAGCTAACCCACCCAACTACTCACCTGCTGCTGCCAACAGCACCAAAATCTCCCCCCCCCCCGCTCTTCACCCGTGGCTGCCAACAGCATAAACCCCCCCTGCTCCACAACTGCTGCTCAGGCAGCAGGGATGCTTCGTGCACCCCTGCCAGAGGCCCACAGCAACGCTGGTGCATTCATCAGAAACCACAGGTGGTGTCATGAAAAACTTTAAACTTTATTCCCCTTCAATTATCCCCCAATTTTTAAGCTGTTCACTAGGGCCATGGGTCTGGGCGGGCCACCAGTGACATCCTTGCAACTCCACGCCGGGGTACCGAGTCCCCATAGGCCCTTGGGTGAGTCACAATCATGTCGCAGAAACCATCAACAAGTTCAGACACAAGGACTTGTTTAATTGGCTGCCTAAGTCATATGTCACTCTGTATATAAGAAGCGGAAATGTGGCGTCAGCATCAATTTGAGAGTGTTATAGTTTGGGGGCTGATAGCACCTGGGTGAGGGAAGGGGAATGTGCTCAAACCGGACTCACTTGAAGCCGTTGGTGTCCGGAAAAGGATGTCTGGAAACCAATCCGATAAGAAAATATGTATGAAAAATCCGACACCGGACATGGATCTTCATTTTCTCATATGCTTTATTTAGTGTTGCATAAAACACATGGTGTAGAGGGAACGAAGTCCCACACCACTGGACATATTTCGGACTACCGTCCTTAGTCTACACCATGTACTAAAAACATTCACCCACTAACCTATATATACAGATAAAAAACCCAACCCTAGAAACACACATGTATAATTAATTGAGATTAAATTTTAACCATTCATGTCACAGGGTAAAGAAATCCTAACAAGATTAGTTGATGTGTAGGATTAAGTGCAACAGTAAAAATTGTGTTATCTGTAATGAGACTAATTTTTGATTCTTTTAAAAATACAATTTATTCATAATCAAATTAAAAATAGGCATACAGTTATATACTAAAAATTATTCTAGTAGTCTAACTAATGAATCACCTAAAATATTAAAAAGTTTTCAAATAATCCTTATGGTCGGGAAGTAGCTGCTGAGTGGGGTATTCTTCCTGCTTTCTTATTTAGAAATTAAAAAATATTAAAAATAGGTTAAAACCCATAGAAATGTTTAATATTTTTCAATTTCTTCACAGTAGACAGCATAGTACAAAAGTAAAAGCAATTATAATTATTACCAAGCAATCACAGCGAACTATAATACTAGTTTATTGCCTGCATGATACATTATACTGTCAGAATATAAATGCCAATCATTACTTTTACTATACTAATAGAAATAGGACAAATCAGATCTGAAATTTAGCCCTTCGGGAGCTCTCACATTAACGGTTAATATCCAGTGAATTACCCAGTGGCGAACTGATCGTTCCCAGTCCTCGCTTCTTTTAGCTCTGAAGACCCTTTCAATACCTTTAACCAGGAGACTTCTCATGTCTCCTCCGTGCTCCTCTCTGAAATGTCTAGATAGGCACGATAGACGTCTATGGGAGATATTAGAATTGGGACAACACGCAGAAATGTGTTCACTTAGAGGTTTTTTTATGCATTCTTGACGTACATCCCACATAATCCTTGCAACACTTAATACATGAGGCCCTATAAACGACATGTGCAGTGTTGCAATTGATGTAAGCAGATATATCATATGGGCGATTAGTCGTCCAGTTATTGAATTTATTTGTCACATGAATGTAGCAACATAAATTGCACCTATTCCCACCACATTTGAAACTTCCTTTCGTGGTCAGCCATGTTGGAATGTATTGTACCCTAGTGAATTGGGATGGTGATAGTATATTACCCAAACTCACTGCTTTTTTTGGCACACATCTATACCCATCTGACAAGATTTTACGAAGGATAGGATCCTGATGCAGTATTGGCATAAATTTTTGGATCACTCCCTATATGTTTAAGTAATCCTATAAAACTGTAACTATTGGAAAAGTTTGGAACATTACTATTATGATTATATTTTCTTTTTCGGAGAAGATTCATTTTGTGAACCCTAATGGCTGTAATATTAACTGTAGAAAGAAATGTTTCACTCTGATCAGTATTATCATCCAAAGGGCCTGATAAGAGAGAATGTTGTGATCGTAATTGTACATTAGATAAAGCCCTATTCATACAATGTGCAGTATACCCACGTTTCAATAAGTGCCTATTAATTCGGCCAATCTCAGAATTATAGGATTTTTCAGTGGAACAAGCCCTTTTTGCTCTGATTAGTTCCTCAATGGGCAAATTATGTACAACATGTCAAGGTTGACAACTCTCGGCATGCAAAAGAGCATTACAACTGACCAGTTTATGATACAATGCGGTGTGTATAACACTGGTCTTACATAATCCCTGTAATTTGATGTCAATATAACAAGCAGTGCCCCCATGTATCGTATGGGAGAACCAGATGTTATATGGGATTTCATTGATGTAATTCATAAATTCCGTAAACACATTGGAGGTCTGAGGAGGCACACCGGCAGCTTCACACCAAATAATAATGACGTCGCCGATGTACCTCACCCACTATTTCACCCAATTAAGGATTAGATTGTCCGGGCAATGAATATACTTTTTTCCCACTACAGCGTAAAAAGATTAGCCAACAACAGAGAAAATTGACCCCCATCGGGTAACCGCACAGCTGCATCAAATACTGTGCAACAAATTGAAAATAATTTGTTCTCAATAAATGTTTCATAGACATAATCATGAAGTTTTTCGTGTCAGATAAATAGAGACATGAAGCTGACAATATATTGGATAATGCCTCTATTGCACACTCGTGTGGAATGCAAGAATACAGGGAGATGACGTCGCAGGTGACCCAGGTATAACCCTTTTGCCACACCATCTCCTGTACTTCACTCAACAAATGTTTTGAGTCAGTGATGGAGCCTATGGATTGCATAATAGTGGCTGCAACATAGAATCAAGCTATTGTGATAATGTCTCATTAACCCATCCAATGCCAGCCACTATTGGTCTCAGTGAAGATGGAAAAAACCTTTATGGGTTTTTGGCAATGCTTGAAAAAGGGGACAAAAAGGTTTTTCTACATACATATGTTCCATCATCTGATGGTTATTATTCCTAGCAAAAAACCCTAAAGTAATAAATCCTTAAGCTCTTCTTGTACTGGTGGGGTTGGATCTGCAGATCTGTAATAAAGATCTTTATCCATGAGATAAGGATTTATTAACCAACAGAATGATGGAACATAAGTATGTAGAAAAACTTGTTTGCCCTCCTTTTCAAGCATTGCCAAAAACCCATAAAGGGTTTTTTCCATCGCGACTGAGACCAATAGTGGCTGGCATTGGAGGGGTTAATGAGACATTATCACAATGGCTTGATTCTATGTTGCAGCCAGTTAATATTACAGCCATTAGGGATCACAATATTCATCTTCCCCGAAAAAGAAAATATAGGCATAATAGTAATGTTCCAACCTTTTCCACCAGTTATAGTTTGGATTACTACAACATAGTGGGATTGATCAACAAATTTAAGACAATACTGCATCAGGATCCTATCCTTCAAAAAATCTTGTCAGATGGGTATAGATGTGTGCCAAAAAGAGCAGTGAGTTTGGGGTGATATACTATCACCGTCCCAATTCAATAGGATACAACACATTCCAACATGGCTGTCCACGAAAGGAAGTTTCAAATGTGGTGGAAATGGATGCAATTTATGTCGCTACATTCATGTGACAAACAAATTCACTGGACGACTAATCGCCCATATGATATATCTGCTTACATTAATTGCAACACTGCACATTTCATTTATATGGCCTCATGTGTTAAGTGTTGCAAGGATTATGTGGGATATATGTCAAGAATGCATAAAAAACATCTATGGGTACTTTCACATCAGCGTTTTTTGCCGTTCGCGGCAGATGCGGTGAAAAAAACGCATCTGCCGCGATTACCGCATAACCGCTGCACTTGCAGGACAGTTGCAGCAAGCCCCATGCAATGTCTATGGGGCTTGTGGTAAGTGTGCGGCAGGTGCGGCAAGTGCGGTTTCGGCACTTGAGGCGGGCGCGGCCGCAAAAAAAAACGCGGTCAGCCACGTTCTTTTTGCCGCCGCACCTGCGGCAAGTGCTGATACTGCACTTGCCGCACCTGCCGCAAACCCGCATAGACATTGTATGGGGCTTGCCGCAACTGTGCCGCAAGTGCAGCGGTTATGCGGTAATCGCAGCAGATGCAGTTTTTTCACCGCATCTGCCGCGATCGGCAAAAACCGCTGATGTGAAAGCAGCCTAAGTGAACACATTTCTGCGTGTTGTCCCAATTCTAATATCTACCATAGAAGTCTATCGGGCCTATCTAGACATTTCAGAGAGGAGTACGGAGGAGACATGAGCAGTCTCCTGGTTAAAGGTATTGAAAGGGTCTTCAGAGCTAAAAGAGGCGAGGACTGGGAATGATCAGTTCGCCGCCGGGAAATTCACTGGATATTAACCCTTAATGTAAGAGATCCTGAAGGGCTAAATTTCAGATCTGATTTGTCCTATTTCTATTAGTATAGTAAAAGTAATAATTGGTATTTATATTCTGACAGTATAAGTATCATGGGGCAGTAAACTAGTATTATAGTTCGCTGTGATTGCTTGGTAATAATTATAATTGCTTTTACTTTTGTAATATGCTGTCTACTGTGTATTTAAAAGAAATTTGCAGCATCTTGACAGGATTTCTTTACCCTGTGACATGAATGGTTAAAATGTAATCTCAATTAATTATACACTTGTGTTTCTAGAGTGGGGTTTCTTATCTGTATTTATAGGGTTATGGGGGAATGTTTTTTTGTACATGCTGTACAGTGTAAACTAAGGACGGTAGTCCAAAATGTGTCCAGCGGTGTGGGACTGCGTTCCCTCTACACTATGTCTTTTATGCGTATGCAACGCTAAATAAAGCATATGAGAAAATGAAGATCCACATCAGATGCCGGATTTTTCATATATTTTTTCATAGCTTGGGGACGGTGCTGCTGCTGCATACTGGACAGATATCTAACTACTCAATTTATTTTTAGGTAGGAGAGTGAGAGAGTCCATCCCCAAATTCCAAATAGGCCTTTTTGCCTAGAAAGACTGTTTTCCAAATCTGTGTGCATCCCAAATAGGCCTTTTGCCTAGAAAAAATGATTGCTAATTGAATCAAATATGTAATGCCAATACTGATACCGTGGTGGAAGGGGCAATAGGCCTGGTGGAATGTGGAATAGACTTGGTGGTTGAGGTGCACGTGAAAATGTTACTGAAAGCTTTACTGAACAAACACTGTCAAAAGACAACTGACAACTACTGAACTGGATGGGCTACTCGACCCCATTTCTTAGGCAGCAGCATAGAGGTAAGACTTGTAGATGAGGCCCAGAAAGAGCATGTGCTACAGTGGATGGCAAGTGCTGCATCAAGTGACCTTTCCTCCTCTTCCTCCACCTCAACATCACACACAGTACAGTCCTCATTGCTAGCACCCCAATTAACTGGGTTTTCAAGTCAAAACTTTCCAACAGCCCAACTGACTGTGGGCAACCACAGATGGGTGAGTCTTCAGAGCTTTTCACACATTCTTTTCCATTGGCATCAGAGTTCTGCTCCAAAGATTAACAGGCTTAAGAGGAGGAAAGTGTCTGCACCAATGCCCAAGATCTTTTTGAGTTGCATCCAGGGCTGGATGATGTAGGGTCCAAGAAAAATTCCGACTCATCACCAGACGTTATCCCCCTGGGGTAAAGGTGATACTGATGAGATACAATACCTGAGGTGACACGGAGTGCTGCAACCAAGGCAAGCACTGTATCCGTAGTCTCAACTCTGGCCAGCAGCTGCTGTTTGCATGGGTGGCACACTGACACGAGTTGCTTAGCCCGGGCCTTTTTTGAGACCGACCACAAAACATGATCCAACTCACATTTTATTATAAGTTTGTAAAAGAAAGACTTAGTGGTGGCAAAAATTCCAATAATCTGACTACTAATGCATGAACCTGCACATGGGCATGCAACATTCGTTAGTCTGGGAATCTTACTGCTCTAAAACGTGGCCTAGTGAGTCTCACCAACTACCGGCCACCTCATCAACTGCATCTGCTGTTTCTTTCTCCTCCAGCACCATGGCAAGTGTTCTTAAACAGATCTCCGGATGCTGAACCTCCACTTTTTTACCAGCGGCATTCAAAGTGAGTGATAGCCCATCAGCTGTTATGGAAGTGGACATGCCTGCTGTTGTTGACCAATGTCAGACATTAAGCACACCATATCTTTCTCTATCCACCATAACATCTCTGTCTGCATCTCCCTCAGAGTCCACCAGTTTGTCGTGTACACTCTACTCCATTCTCCCTCAGCACAGCAGCCAGCCCTTGGTCCCGCAGCTGTGGTCTCTTGAACTTCACCATATCCAATTTGTTGGCTATGAAAATGTAGCTTTTCCACCAGGTGGAAATAGATGGTTTCCAAAAGCTGATGGCTGTCACAGTTCCCCCGTACCATTTACCCAGTTGCCATACCTTCCATAAGAACGCTGTCCAATTGCCAAACCAATACGTCGCAGACAAGATCACCTGTTCCTTGAGAAACTCTGTGTGTGACAGGGTGCATTTCACCACTGACACCTGGATGAGCCAGCATGGCCAGGGGCGTTACGTCTCGCTGGCTGGGCACTTGGTGATTCTGGTGGCTTGCAGGGACAGGTGGGAAAGGAGCAGCTCCATAAGTCTTGAAATCCCCAAACCTTTGTATAGAGATGAACAAACTTTCCACGAACATGTTTGCCAATTTTAAGATTTTGTTCGCATCGGAAACATGAGAAATTTCACAAAATAAACTGATCAGATAAAAGAAATGCATTACTACATTTTAGTCATACTTTTCTCCTACTTTCTGACAATGTAGGATACTGTGTGAAACATGTTTGATGAAGGTAAGTGTGGGGATAGGTCAGGGTAGTGTCAGACTATTTTTTTTTTCCTGTCACTTTCTATGTGTATGTTCTGGGCCGGCAGCCAATCGGTGTAAATAAAACCTCCACAAGTTGAAGACACAAGGGCTTGTGTCATTGGCTGGCTTATTTTATTGGCTGCCAAAGTCACGTGTGCCTCAAGATATAACAAGCTTCCATTTGCCATCTTTAGCATTTTTAGGGAGTTACCTGGTCAGGGACAGTTATGTTGTCGCTCGAAGATGACCCATCCGGGTGCCACAAATAGTTAGCTACTAGATCACTTTATAAATAGAATAGGAGGGCAAAAGTTTCCATCTGGAAAGGGGCATTTTGTCCTGAGAACAAGTGTGATTTGCTAAATCTGTGTGCAAATTGCCAAAACCGTGTTTTACTGCATATAGCAAGTGATTGCCAAATCTTTCAGTTTCCTCTAAAACGGCTGTGTTTAGCCTCTATCTGGTGATTCTCAAATCCTTCAGTTTGTATTAAAAGGCATTTTTTTCACCTTAAAACAGTGATTGCAAAGTCTTTCAATTTCCCCTAAAAATTCATTATTTTTGCCTCTAACTAGTGGTTCTCAGATCCTTCCATTTGTATTAAAAAAGGCATCTTTTTGGACTAAGCCCCTTAATGACCAATGACGGCTATATCCATCATGGCTTTAAACTGTCACTGCATATAAACCAGGGGTGGGGAACTCCAGTCCTCGAGGGCCGCAAACAGTTCAGGTTTTCACGATTTCCTTAGTATTGCACAGGGATTGGAATAATCACCAGTGCAAGTGATTATGTTATCACCTGTGCAATACTAAGGAAATCCTGAAAACCTGCACTGTTTGCGGCCCTCGAGGACTGGAGTTCCCCACCCCTGATATAAACAGTCTCTTTGGTCAAAAAATGCAAAAAATATCATCCTAAATTTACCGCTAACATGAAGTTCAGTATGTCAGGAAAAAACATTCTTGGAATCACTGGGATATGTTGAAGCGTTCCAGAGCTATAAACTCATAAATTGACACTGGTTAAAATTGCAAAATGAGGCTCGGTCCTTAAGGGGCTAAACCAGTTATTGCCAAATCAGTCAGTTTTACCTAAAAAAGGTTGTGTTTGACCTCAAAGCAGTGATTTTAAAAATTCCTTCAGTTTGTACTCAAAAAGGCATTTTTTTTGGCGTCAAGCCAGTTATTGTCAAATCAGTCAGTTACCCCAAAAAAAGCTGCCTTGGGCCTCGAAGCAGTGATTGCCAAATCAGTACGTTTCCCCTAAAAAGGCTGTGTTTTGCTTCAAAACAGTGATTGTCAAATCCTTCAGTTTCCTTTAAAAAGTCTGTGTTTGGTCTCTAACTCAAAATCCTTCATTTTGTACTAAAAAAAAGGTATTTTTTGGCCTCAAAACAGTATTTGAACCTAAGTAAAGAGGAGCAAAAAGAAAAAAGAGAGTTTCTGTTTTTATTTTTTTCCCATTTTATACACACTGTACATCATTTTTATTTTTTATAAAATATTTTTTATAAAAAATTTTAAAAAGTCAAAAAAATCCCCCCTTTATATATATATATATATATATACACCGTATTTTTCCTTTTATAAGACGCACTTTTTTTCCTCCAAGTTTTGGAGGAAAGTGGGGGTGCGTCTTATAAAAGGAATATAACATTCTAGCATCCTCAGTTGCTGGGGAGGGGGAGACAGCAGTGAAGTGGAGACAGAAGTGGCAGGGAATGGTCCCTGCTGAAGAATCCGGGGCGGCAGGAGCACCACGTGTCCCCAGCTCATTAACTACTTAGATATTCACTTCACTTGCTCCCAGTCTCCACCCACCTCTCTGCACTGAAGACAGCGTGGAGAGGTGAGAGCACGGGGAGCAGGAGAAGCTGCTTAGCCGGCACACATGGTCTCTCCCCAGCTTCTTGCAGTGGCTGGGGATATTGTGTGCTGGAGAAAGTGAGAATGCAGGTACCGGGGTTGCAGCTGCAGCAAGTGAAGGAGCACTGAGCTTTGTGCTTTGTGCTGCGATGGAGACAGGGGTAGAGCAGATCGGCACCTTATCACAGGCACCTTATCACAGGCACCTTATCACAGGCACCTTATCACAGGTACCTTGTCACAGGTACCTTGTCACAGTGTCCTGGCCTCACTCCCTCTGCTCTCTGTAATGTGTCCTCCTGCTGAGCCCTGCCCTGTGCAGAAATCCAGGAAGGTCGGTCAGGTCTGCAGTTCAGGAGCTTCAGTCTATTAGAGCATGGCTGGAGCCTG
The DNA here is from genome assembly GCA_033576535.1 of Allobates femoralis. Taxonomy (NCBI): domain Eukaryota; kingdom Metazoa; phylum Chordata; class Amphibia; order Anura; family Aromobatidae; genus Allobates; species Allobates femoralis. Next base: position 84,167,706 of record JARQOC010000003.1, on the reverse strand, counting down.
CATAACACCAGTGTACAGCTCCTGTATCTACATCCTGCATCTATAGGTCAAGCTCTGTAGTGGTGACTTGTAATTAGGAGACAGAGGCTGGAGCATCGTATTTCAGCACAGTGTTCAGACCCCCTCCCTGGCCCTCCCTCTTTACAGTACATCACATCAGAACTTTATATGCAGACTGGCCACAAAGCAGGACACATTAAAGTGAGTGCACATGGATGTGTAACATAACCACTAATAAAGTAAAGTTAACACAACAATGCTGTGCTTAACTAGAACTCCAAGCATGCTATAGGATCTACAGTACATGCTGGGAGTTATAGTTCTTAAAGGGATTGCTACTACATGAACAAATCCCTTCTCATTCACCTTGTTGGCCCTTGTAAAAGTAATAAGGACCATACTAAGGCTGTGTGCTCATGGTCGGGAGGAGCTGCATGTTGGACGCGGCTCTTCCGGACCTGAGTGAAGCCACGGGTGGCCGCAGGGAGACCGCAGCGGCACTGTACTCACTATGTGCAGCGGGTGCAGGGCGGCTTCTCCCTGAAATCACCCGATGGAGGCCGCTTCCGACTCCGCAGTATGAAATAAACATGCGGAGGGGGAACTGGCAACCCGCACCGCAGCTGTCAGATCACTGTGGGCAGGTTAAGCATAGTGAGGATGGGATTTCTACATATCCCATCCACTATGCTTGTACTGTACTACGCAGCATTTTGGACACAGCAGCAAGACGCTGCGTCCAAAACGCTGCGTATACTGAACGTGTGCACGCACCCTGCCCCCCGTGCTGCAGCAGTTCCAACATTGTCAGAAGTTGCATATTCATGTCCCATTAATATGAGACTCAGCCCTCCGACATATCAGTGCTGGCGTCTGTCTCCCCGCCATCAGACACTGGAGCAGAAGTCATTGGTGTTGCTCACATGCTGCACCTGCATCCGAAGGAAACAGACACCAGCGCTGACTGGTCGCAGGGCCTGAGTGTCATATCAAAGTCATTTTTTGCTACAAATATTTTTTTCCCTATTTTCCACCTCTAAAATCTGAGTGCGTCTTATAATCCGGAGCGTCTTATAAAGCGAAAAATACGGTATATATATATATTGTTCAATTTTATCATCTTCTCTTTTGTATTTAAGTATTTATTAAGTAAATAATTAAATACATTAAGTTTTAAAAAATTGTCAAGCATTTTTTTCATTTATCCAAATTTCTTTTTTATCTATTTATATGTTACTAGCTGTGAGCCCGATGCAAATGCATCGGGTGTCTAGAATATTTTTTTTTTTTTTTTTAGATTTTCAAATAATAATCCAATATAGTAGATAGGAATTTTTTATTTTATTATTTATTTTGTTTTGTTTTTTTACTATTTTTATTATTATTAAATGTATTTATTATTTGTTATTTTAAGTAAATTTATTTGTATTAAAATTATTTTATTTTATTTAAAAACCGCATCTGCGGCGCGGTTGCGGTAATCCCCATAGAAAGTATAGGGGGACTTGCGGCAGGTGCGGCAAAACCGCACTTGCCGCACCTGCCGCAAGTCCCCCTATACTTTCTATGGGGATTACCGCAACCGCGCCGCAAGTGCTCGCACTCAGCCAGCGACTCGCAATGCGGCGCGGTTGCGGTAATCCTTATGGGGATTACCGCAACCGCGCCGCAAGTGCTCGCACTCAGCCAGCGACTCGCAATGCGGCGCGGTTGCGGTAATCCTTATGGGGATTACCGCAACCGCGCCGCAAGTGCTCGCACTCAGCCAGCGACTCGCTGCCGCACCTGCCGCAAGTCCCCCTATACTTTCTATGGGGATTACCGCAACCGCGCCGCAAGTGTAGCGACTCGCAATGGCCTCGCGGCCATTGCTCGCGCTACACAGCGACTCGCAATAGATCCCCATTGAAAGTATAGGGGGAGATGCGGCAGGTGCGGCGGCTGAGGTAGCGACTCGCAATGGCCTCGCGGCCATTGCTCGCGCTACCTCAGCGGTAAATCGCTAACTTTGTGGCCGAGCCTCTGGTTCTATTTTCGGCCAGCGACTCGCAATGGCCGCTTCGCGGCCATTGCTCGCGCGTGGTGACGTCACAGCGTGACATAGCCACGGCGTTTTCGGGGTCCGACATGAAAATGCCTACGGCAATTATATAGTAGATCATTACGTGTTAGGTTTCCCATTATTATTTAATTTTCATCACAATTTTAGTATAAACAATTTAATTTAAGGATATCTTCATTTTTTCTTCATCCTATTATCCACTTGTATCAGCCCATATAGAATCTACTGTGAAAGGTTCAATTTCACATGCAACCCATAGGAAAGAGAGGATGGCGGCATCTTTATGACTATTTCACATGCAACCCTCAGCTTGTTATGGGTTAACTTTACTGATTGCACAATGTTTTTGATTGTTTAACCTTGCTATAAAAGCTGCCCATTTGTAATAGCACCTATCAGCTGATGAAGGTGGCTAGACTGCTATAATGATAGTGATATATAACTAATAAAGAAGTTATTCCATAACTATTTCTCCCGGCCTCTGCTACCCGGCACCTACAAGACCGCTTCATCTTTTTATCTGGCATTTCCCTTAAAAAGGCTGTGTTTGGCCTCTAACCAGTGATTCTCAAACCATCATTTTGTACTAAAAAATGGCACTTGTTTGGCTTCAAACCAGTTATTTCCAAATTAGTCCATTTCCCTTAAAAAGAATGTGTTTGGTCACTAAACTTCATACTGCACCACCAGGGCTCACAGTCATCAAGCAGTTTTTAAATTAAGATACCTGGACGTGTCAGTCACATAGCTGAAGAGTTGTGAACAGCTATGCAGGCTGAGTGCTTGCAAGCAGCTGGATGCAGTCCTAGGAGACCTTTTCGCGGCAATTGGAGACCTTGTAGGTTTCTGATATGTGTTGAATAGGGATGGGTGAACATTCCCTGGTTCATGTTCAGGGTTGTCCTGTTAAAGCAATCAAAGAGTTAATACACCTGATATACTTACCGCGTTCTCTCTTCCTGGTGGGACACGCGCTGTGTCACTTCCGGGCCACCCCTTATCTTATGGGCATATGTGATTGGCTGTTGGAACCAGTCACATGATTATTCCCCGGAAGCCCAGAAGTGACGCAGCGCTGCCGCACAGCTGGAACGAATAACGCGGAACAGGTAAGTATAATGAGGACGATTATCAACTCTTTACTTGCTTTAGCAGATCAACCCCAGGCACAAACCCTGGGAAAAATGAACAGTTCGCCCATCCCTAGTGGTGAATCTAAAGGTACCTTTACACGCCGCTACCGAAGGTTAGAAACCACCGGGTGTCTCACGTGCACGAGCACGTTTCAACGGTTCCTAACAGTACCTGATACCGCATTTACACGCCGCTACAAGGTGCTCCACAGTAGTTTTTTCTATCCCTGGAAGCACCGACGGGTGCTGCAGGTTACCTTCTGTAGAGCACCTTCCCTCATTTACACGCCACTACCACAAGGCAATATGGGAGGACCTGGGGCAGCAGGGACAACACATAGGCGTGCCAGAGTTGTGGATTACGAGACGCTCGTACAGTGATTGGACAATGCAAATGCATCATGATTGGCCAGCCAGCGCAAGAAGGCTGGCTAATACATGATGCTATTGCAATTGTGTAGTGTGACTGGTCAGCTCCTTAAATATGCCGCCCTATGCAAGGACAACCAATCGTAATGCAGGATCTTCCACCAATGATCGCTGAAGGGGGGTGATATCCCGGAGGCTGTGTCATGCCCCAGGGAGTTCACTAGGTGACGAAAATACCTTCCTGTTCCTCGATTACACGCCGCTACCATCGAGTTTAAACCTACCTGATTTTGAGCACGGCTGAAAAACAGGTGTCGACAGTGACCGGTGGCAACAACCTGAATTACATGCTGCTACCTCGCGGTCTTTTGATGGTACAAGATACAATTGTCTCCGACACCCGGTGGTTTCTAACCTTCGGTAGCGGCGTGTAAAGGTACCTTAATGTTTGTTAAAAATATGATGCACCTGGTGAAATTGAATTTCAATAGATTCGATCATCTGTATTAAATACATTAAGTAATTTATTTATAATGACTTTAGCATGCTGTAATTTCTATTCCCAGACAATCCCTTAAAAAGTTTCTGTCTTTAACATTAAACACAGCTTCCCTAAGGTCTTTCTGACTTCAGTATGTATTTATTATGTACAAAGTTGTATTTTTTATTATTTTGTGTGAACTTTTAGAGCTTTGGAATTATACAACACTTCTCGTAGAGTGAAGTCTGTCACAGAAGAAGGTCAGCAGAACACGTAGAATACAAGATTTGAGGTGTGAAGTCACAGCAGCATTTTACAGTGTAGTCATTTGATTTTATAGAAGTAGATTTGCTGGTGAAGCTCGTCTTGAACACATTGTGCTGTGGATTTCACCAGTTGTTTAGGGTGTTCATAATTCATCTAATTAAATATAGTTTTAGAGTGTTTGATGTCTGCACATCTCCTTGTCATTCCACATTGACAGCTATCACAGTTCTTGCATACGATTTGCATTAAATATACTTTGATCTTTCTTTTGATGGTGTTAATTGCCATATTCTTTTTTATCGTTAATCTACCCACGAGACCTCATTTACTCATAGTTTTCTATGCATTAGCATATAGGTTTTGTTTATACAACTACAATATCTAATTATATGATTTTAGTATGAAGTATTTGACATTGTATTTATGTAGAAGGAGGTAAATACAAAAAGTAGCATAATATTAGGCCCCATTCACAACACGTTTTGTTCCTGCCCGTGTGGATCCTGTTTTTGCAGGAGTACATGAACAGGATTGGATTTGCTTCACGGAATGGTAATTATGGTCCCGGATCCTGTTTTGTGAGGAGGAGAGTTGGCAATGTAAAGTCATGCCGTCGGGAGGAGAGAGAGAGCAACCGACCAACCACGGCAGAGTTAAAATTTGCTTCTGAGCATGTTCGCTTCATTAAACCAGAACCGCTTCCCGGATCCGTTTTTTTCCGGATACGGTTCCATAGACCACCATGTTTTTTCACTGGAGCCCAAAATCGGAGCAGTCTCCGATTCTGGGGATGGGAAAAAAACAGGACACAAACGAATCCCGAACTGAATTCACACATCCGAATGGCCATTTATGACCAATCTGGCACCATAGGAATACATGGGAGGCAAAAAAGGATCCGGGACTATCCATTTCAAAACCGATAGATCCGGATCCACAAAACTGTGGTGTGAAGCCAGCCTTAGACTTGCAGTGCTGGGGTCTTGGGTACACATCCCACAATCTGCAAGGAGTTTGTATGTTCTCCCCGTGTTTCCTCTTGGTTCTCTGGTTTTATCCTACACTCCAAAGATATACTGAAAGGCAATTTCAATTTTGCGCCCCAATGGAGACACTGATGATTATCTTTGTAAAGTACTCATTAAGAAAGAGTAAAAATCTGTCCAGCACCACCAAAGCACTGATGTAATGTATACACTGCTCTGCAGTCTCTGGGAATTTCTCTGCTGCCTGTTAACTGCTCTGAAATAGTTATATGAGATTATTTCTGTTTATACCTTAAGGGTTAACATCAGAAGCTCTATGTCTGTAGTATTAGCTGTCCATGGTATTAGCTAGCTGTTGCACTGTAGTGAGCTGCTGCTTTGTGTATCTAGTTACAAGGTTGTTCACTCCATCAGCCTTTAAGTAGTCCTATGACCCATCACCTGGTGTATTTGAAAGAGTTCAATCTTTACTCTGACCATGAGCAGTTTAGATGCAGTGCAGTTCTGCTGAAGCCTTCCAGAAGCTTTATACCTTGGAGATAGTCATCTTATGGGGAGTTGCTGCTTGTGCTCCACTCCATGGGTGAAGCTGATGGGGTGATAGCCCCGGACTGGTCAGGAGCAGGGCAAGGGAGACAGCCCAAACATCCTCACCTTTAGTGGTAATTCTGAGAACAGTGTCAGCTAGGGAACCCCAGTCTACAGATTCAAACTATCTACCCAGATTGCCTTTGTACATCATTGCCATCCTGCAACAATTCCCCTTGTCCTTTATAACTACCCCGTAACAACTGATACTTAAATAGTGACTACATTTTGCTGAATCTATGCCAATCCTGGGTTAGGATGGGTTGCTAAGTCATGAAATGAACAAACGAATATTCCAAATAGAAAAAAAAGTATTGGCACTCACGACCATGAGGTGGGACCTGTTGAAGTGTGGTGGTCACACAAAATGGCTGTAGTCTGGAGCCTCCTGCATCCATAAACTCTCCTGCTGCAATTTTAATGATTCAATAAAAGTTGGAATTTTTGAACTAGGGAGGGACTTTTTTTCTATTTAGAATATTACCTTTCTAAACCACTTTGGAATTAATAGCACTTTATAAATGAGTAAAATAAATAATGTACAAACTGATGTTTGTTGGATAAAAAAATGTAAAAAACAAATCCGATTGTTTATATCAAACAAGCCAATATGCGTACTAAAATAGGGACAGATCCTTACAAATTGTGATACTGTAAAAACTATATACTCACTATAAGAGGTTATACACTCACCTAGAGGGAATATGTCAGGTCCAGCTCTTTTCAATGCCAATAAAATCCCAGCTGCTGCTGCTTCTTCTTGTGCTGAAAGATGATCCTAACCAGATACTTGTAATGGATAAGGAAATGTTCTTGATTAAATAGCTGCGCTACTGGATGTGGATAAACATTCAAATGTTGTAGTTTTAATACAGTAATGTAACTCACTGGATGAGGTCTTCAAATCAAGGAATATTTCACTGGCGATGAAGCATGGCTTGTACATAAACAACAAAGTTATAATACCATTATGGCCCATGTAATAGCCTCCTTCTACGATTTATAGCTGAACACATGCCCACCTTCCACCTGTCATACATAGTCTACTTTTTCTGAAGTGAAACCTGGACGATAAAGAAACAAGACAGAAGAAGAATCAATGCTTTCAAAATGTGGTGCTGAAGAAGAATGTTATCAATACCATGGACGGCAAGACGTACACACAAATCAATTTTGGAACTAATCTAGCCGGACATGTCACTTGAAGCAAGAATCACCAAGCTACGACTTACCTACTTTGAACACATCATATGAAGAAAAAAATCACTTGACAAGGGCATAGTGGTAGGAAGAATAGAAGGTACAAGGTGAAGATACAGTCAACATAACAGCAGAGAAAACCCTGGTGGACCTACCTAGGCTCATGTAAGATCAATCTTCGTACAGAGCTTTCACCATTAAGTCTCCATGGCTGATACATAATAGAAATAAGACAATTTTATTGGTCATCTCATTTCAGAGCTGCATCATCTCCTTTCTCACAACCAAACCAAAATGCAAAAACACCAGATGAAAATTGAAAAAATTCATGAAGTGGCCTGCACTTTTTCCTGTATCAGAAACATCTGACTGATAATCCTATCTTATCAAAGAAAGGTAAGACATTTACCAGTTACCAGATGAGTGGACCTGTGAAAGTTTGGATTCTGTGGGTTCAGCTTGACTTTATATAAAGTTCTGTTCTGGACCCAAACTTGCCCGAAACCTCATTGGAAGTCACTTATTGGTCAGTTCAGCTTCCTTCTGGGGAAGGGAGGGCATGGTTTTGTCATTTTTTTTGTACACAATACAAATGTTTCTCACTGGTCCGAGCACCAGGTAGACCTAAGGATAGCGATGCGTGCTCCACTGGCTTGCACACGTAAAGCATCCAAACTTTGGACCAAAACACTAACTTTTTTGTTAAGTATGTGATCGGCACAAATGCTAAACTGTACATTTCAGGTCCACTTATCCCTAATCAGAGCATCTGTTTTATTTTTGCTTATCTTTGTATAGAATGCTACATTGTCGATAAAATTTGCAATACAAAACACTTTACATTGTATTCACTGAATAGTTAGCATTTGAAATAACTTTTGTTTTCATGGTTATAATTAACATATTGTTGAAAAATAAAGGCCATAATGAATACAATATACCTTTACATGATGTTTCACTGTGGCGTTAAAAAAATTGGGCACAATAAAGCCATAGAAAAAAACACTATTTCGTTCAAAGAATTTATTGTAAAGAATTTTCTTTAAGTCAGTATCAGATTTAATGGAATGACTGCAGGGTGATATTTACCATGGGACTTACATTCAATCATGCATATGACAGAAATCCATGGGAAACCAGGTCTTATTATGCTATGGCTTGCTGGGACATGCTGGATAATAGGCAAACAGTATGGGTGACTGAATATTGAATAACTGCCCATGTGGATGATAACAGCGTGACTACTTAAATCCATTGACGATTGAGAGAGTCAGCTAGATGATAGATACAATGCATACTTATATACAGTAAGCAAGCTTGAAAGGATTGAGCCAACATTGTGGAGAAGACACAGCTATCACACTTACCTACAGGTTAAGAATAAATCTAAATAATATGATAGAAAAGTTCTAGAAGTAAAATAGATATCTTTCTGTGCTGACTGGAGGCTGCAATGTTGACATGTGTAAAGAAATTCTGATCCTTCTAGATTCATAATCTCCTTAGAACATTATATTAATACATAAAGAACAAACACTGATATGGGTACAGTGAAGGAGCACTCAGGCTGCGTTCACACATTTGCGTATTTTGCTGTGCTTTTTTGCGCGCGCTTTTTGCAGCGTTTTTACCCGCGCAAAAAAGTGCAACAAAATACGCAGGGGCTTTCACACACTGCGCTTTCTTTACTCCAGAAAGCGCAGTGATGTCACAGAGGGGAGGAAAAATCCTGCTTCCTCCTCCCCTCTGTAACATGTGTGACAGCCCCATTAGATTTAACAGTGTATTAATATACACTGTGAAATCTAAATTAAACAGAGGCAAGTGTATGTAAAATAAAAAAGAATGAATACTTCACCTGTCCGGTGCCTTCTCCCGCTGTGTGATCTCCGGTTCCAAGTGAGATGTGTTCTGCCAGGACCTGTGGTGACGTCAGAGGGGGGGCGTTCCCGGGGCATTCCCAGCGCTGATTGGCTGTTCGCGGTCATGTGATATGTATCACATGACCGCGAGTGCCTGGGAACGCCCCTCTGACATCACCACAGGTCCTGTCAGTACACCTCTCACTTAGAACCGGAGACCGGACAGCGGCAGAAGGCACCGGACAGCGGGAGAAGGCGTCGGACAGGTGAAGTATTCATTCTTTTTTATTTTTCATTCACTTGCTTTTGTTTAATTTAGATTTCACAGTGTATATTAATACACTGGGAAATCTAATGGGCGGCCACAGCTGTCACAGAGGGGAGAAGGAAGCAGGATTCTTCCTCCTCTCTGGGAGAATACGCAGGAGCAGCTGCGTAAACAATTGACATATCAATTGTTTACGGAGCTGCGCTTTCTCCCGGAAAACGCAGTGTGTATTTTTGCGCAATGTCTGCACTGCAAAGTGAATTTCACATTCACTTTGCTGGCAGACAAAAGGCACATTGCGTATTTTGAAAAGCGCGCGTAAATCACAGTCCACCGCCCCATTTATAGCTAGCACGTGTTCCCTAATTCGAACCTTAAGGGCTCGCGTTGTCAATCCTATATAAATTTTCGGACATGGACATGTGGCGTAGTAAATCACCCCTGTAGTATTACAGGTGATGGATTTACGGATACTAAAAGTTGTTGTTCCAGATGTATTGGTAAAAGAAGTAGCCCTCACGATGTTAGGGCAGGCTACACATCTACCACAGGGAACACATCCCATCTTTTTTGGTAAGGAGTCTAGAAAGGTTTTTTTATTATTATTGGCGTCATAATGGCTAGAAACTAACATATCGCGCAGATTTTTAGACCTCCTAATAGCAAATTTCGGGTGATCAGGCAGGATTTTTGAGAGAGTTGCATCTGTCCGTAAAATGGGCCAAGCCCTATCTAGACATTTGCGCATCTCTTTAAATTGGCCATGATATCCAGTTACAAACCGAATTTGCTTATCACGAGTATGTATTTTATTCTTGTAGAGGACTTCATTGCACGAAAGGTGTTTCGCCCTATTAGCCGCAAACTTAATGGAGCGATGGCTATAACCTTGTTCTAAAAAGCGGTTTTTTAATTCATCAGCTCGTTCATTATAATCTGAATCCGAGGAGCAGATCCTGCGGAGGCGCAGAAACTGTCCCACCGGAACAGATCTGATCATGAAAGAGGGGTGGGAGGAGGAAGCATGTAGTAGGGAGTTTGAGGCTGTGGGCTTCCTGTAGATGTCGGTCTGTAGAAGACCACTAGTATCTCTCCTCACAGAAACATCCAGGAATTCAGCCAGATTCTCATTGATCTTGTAGGTAATCCTAATGTTGACATTATTATTATTGAGATCATCAATCAAAGTGTGGAAGGCAAATTCACACCCATGCCAGATAACAAAAATGTCGTCGATGTACCGCGCCCAGAGTTGGACGCGGCACATCGACGGCAGATGATCTGACATGAAGAGGTCCCTCTCCCACAGCCCCAGGAAGAGATTCGCATAGGAGGGCGCAAAGGAGGCCCCCATTGCAGTCCCCTGGAGCTGCAGGTAGAAGGACCCCTTGAATACAAAGAAATTATGAGTAAGGCTGAACTCCAGGAGTTCCAGGATGAGAGACACCCTGCCAGTGAGGGCTCACAGTCTACAAGGGATGGGTGAGGATACATTAGGTATGGACAGAGGATCAGATGGATTCATCCATTTTATCTTTGAGATTACTTTATTACATTGAGGCTGCATTCACACATTGCGTATTGGTCCAAAAACCAACAAGAGGCCCCTTAAGAAGTGCAACTATGTACAAATATTGTCCAGGTCACCTCACAGTCCTGTGTCCTGATTGTCCATAGGAATACTTATACTATACCTACAGAGTACTTAGCAGCCTATCTATATGCTAGTATATACTTTATTCTAAAACATTATATACACTTACTATATACATGTCTAATACCTAACCAGGTGAAACTATTATCTAAAGCATTATCCTATTATTTACATTAACTGTACACAAGTACAGTATATATGACTTTTTAGTCCTCGCCTCTGTTTGCTCAAAGGGGACTGACATCCCATAGTGAAGTGGCAATGAGATGTGTTGGCAAATTTGCAGCCTACTGGACCTGGATACGGTGGTAGCTCTCCATGTTCATCTATGCATCTTAAGATGCAACAAGCACAGCCTGACCGGCGTTGCTAGTTTAGGGACTACAGCTACATTCTCCACGACCTGTACTGCTGGGGCAACCTCAGGCTGGGCAACTGCTGGTGATGACTCTGTACCAGCTAGGACCTTTTTATCTTCAAGGGTGTACCACCCTTGCTGTACCCAGTGATGGGTATATTCCTCCCATTCACCTGCATAAAAGTCCCGTCTGGGAGCACTTATAGGCAGGTGGCTCTCAACGTCCCTCCGGTTAACGTCCCTCCAGTTAAGACATCATTATGAGGTGGGGTTCCTTGATAAACACCCAACCCTTGTGTATGTCAAATTGGAGGACAACGCCTCTCCTCTGGGCCGGTGGTTCTGTGGCTGGGGTGTTGCAGGCCTGCTGTTGTTTTTGCAGGGTGCTGGTTTTCATGGCCCGATATTGGGTCTTATATTCTTTCTCCCTTGCAGCTATGGCCACTTGCTGCACAGCCTGGTGCTTGCAAAGGTTCTCCTCTGCAGGGATCACCTCCAACTCTCATATTGCGCATGAATTTGTATGATGACTGTTTCAGCGGGGTGTGCTCCAGACTCGCTGCCTTGACTCTTTTCCCCATAGTGCGCATGAAACGTTCTACTATACCATTGGCTTGCGGCCAGCAAAGTGTGATTTTCCTGTGACTGAACCCCAAGTATTCAGAAAATTGCGTAAATACATGTCCATTGAACGGAGATCCATTGTCTATTTTAACCACCCTTGGAATGCCATATGCTGAGAATATGTCATCCAGTTCTGGCATGACACTAGTAGCAGATGTTGACGACATGAAAGAAATGACAGGTTTTCTAGAATATTCATCAATTGTTACTAGAATGTATTGTCCTTTGGGTAATGGTCCATATATGTCGACTGCCATTTCCTTCCAGACAGCAGTGGGTAGCGGAGACATTTGTAATGGTTCTATGTTTGATGATGGAGTAATTAATTGACAGGTGGAGCAGTGTCTAATATTCTCTTCCACCAATGGATCCATGTTTGGGAACCACACTTTGAGTAATTTTTTTGTACCAACAATTCCCAGATGACCTTCATGTGCGATCTGTATGACTAAGTTGTGCAAAGTCTTAGGTACAACCAGTTTGGTACCTCGAAGAATAAGAGAATAGTTTTATTTCCTTCAGATCAATCTCAGAATCGGGAAATTTTTCCTTTTGGATTTCATGCCACCTTCGATTTTGTATGATTTGTATTAAGGCACATAGTGTCTTGTTGCATTCACAAACTGATCAATGGAGAGTGCTTTAGGCACTGCATGAGCTGTAATGAAGCGTATGTGTTCTTCAATGGAGGAACGCTCAGATAGGGTATCAGTCATAGGATGTCTTAAAAGATAGTCAGCCAGATTACTGAACTTTCCAGGTTTATGAACAATTTTGTAGTTTTAGTCCTGTAGACATAGACCCCAACGGTCAATGCGTGCAGACATTTTAGTTCTGGGATTTCCAAAGATCGTAAGAAGTGCTTGATGGTCTGTGAAAGGAGCTCCACAGAGAAATAAGTGAAAATGTTCACATCCCCAGAAAACTTCCAAGCTTTCTTTTTCAGGTTGTGAATATTTCTTTTCAGTGTTTGTTAAGCTTTTACTTGCATAAGGAATGATGTGAGGATCTTGATTATTATCCTTATATTGTGCTAAGATAGCACCCGGCCCCACTGGACTGGTGTCCACAATTAATTTGGTTCGAAGTGCCGGATCAAAATAAGCCATGGTAGTGGTTGAGCAAAGTTCATTTTTAATTGATTCAAATGAGGTTTGACAGTCTTGGGACCATTGAAAAACACAATTTAGCTTTGTACGTTCCCTTAATGGATTGCTGATTGTTGAAAAATTTGGAATAAATCTAGCACAGTAGCTTGCCATTCCAAGAAAAGAGCATACGTCACTGGCAGTTTGTGGAATTGAGGCTGTTTTGATGGATTCTACTTCTTTAGGATCAGGTTGTACTCCTTTCGCCGAGATGTGACCATAGAACTCTAATGAATTTCTAACAAATTCGCATTTTTCTTTGTTTAACTTGAGTGCAGCAGACAGCAGGCATTGGAATATTATACAGAGCTAGGGATGGGCGATTCTACTCGCTAGGACTCATTACTCTGCGAGTAGTAAGGGACTCGCAGGACTCGGTACTCTGCGAGTTTCCCAGCGATTACTTGCACAGTAACGAGTCCAGTGCAAATCAATGGCAATCCTAGTTTTGTCAGAGACTCTGACAAAACTAGGATTGCCATTGACTTGCATTGGACTCGTTACTGTGCAAGTAATCGCAGGTAAACTCGCACAGTAACGAGTCCGGCTGTCTGCTCTGTGACGGGCTCGGGTCCTGCAGGCTGCCGCAGCTCCAGGGTCCTAGAGCCCGCCTGCTCTCCCTGTGTGTAGACATGAATGTCTGTGCACAGAGATGATGTAGCAGAGCTGAGATTGTTCTCAGTCTGCTCATTCCCTGTGCATAGACATCTACAGTTAGGGCCAGAAATATTTGGACAGTGACACAATTTTCGCGAGTTGGGCTCTGTATGCCACCACATTGGATTTGAAATGAAACCTCTACAACAGAATTCAAGTGCAGATTGTAACGTTTAATTTGAAGGGTTGAACAAAAATATCTGATAGAAAATGTAGGAATTGTACACATTTCTTTACAAATACTCCACATTTTAGGAGGTCAAAAGTAATTGGACAAATAAACATAACCCACACAAAATATTTTTATTTTCAATATTTTGTTGCGAATCCTTTGGAGGCAATCACTGCCTTAAGTCTGGAACCCATGGACATCACCAAACACTGGGTTTCCTTCTTCTTAATGCTTTGCCAGGCCTTTACAGCCGCAGCCTTCAGGTCTTGCTTGTTTGTGGGTCTTTCCGTCTTAAGTCTGGATTTGAGCAAGTGAAATGCATGCTCAATTGGGTTAAGATCTGGTGATTGACTTGGCCATTGCAGAATGTTCCACTTTTTTGCACTCATGAACTCCTGGGTAGCTTTGGCTGTATGCTTGGGGTCATTGTCCACCTGTACTATGAAGCGCCGTCCAATCAACTTTGCAGCATTTGGCTGAATCTGGGCTGAAAGTATATCCTGGTACACGTCAGAATTCATCCGGCTACTCTTGTCTGCTGTTATGTCATCAATAAACACAAGTGACCCAGTGCCATTGAAAGCCATGCATGCCCATGCCATCACGTTGCCTCCACCATGTTTTACAGAGGATGTGGTGTGCCTTGGATCATGTGCCGTTCCCTTTCTTCTCCAAACTTTTTTCTTCCCATCATTCTGGTACAGGTTGATCTTTGTCTCATCTGTCCATAGAATACTTTTCCAGAACTGAGCTGGCTTCTTGAGGTGTTTTTCAGCAAATTTAACTCTGACCTGTCTATTTTTGGAATTGATGAATGGTTTGCATCTAGATGTGAACCCTTTGTATTTACTGTCATGGAGTCTTCTCTTTACTGTTGACTTAGAGACAGATACACCTACTTCACTGAGAGTGTTCTGGACTTCAGTTGATGTTGTGAACGGGTTCTTCTTCACCAAATAAAGTATGCGGCCATCATCCACCACTGTTGTCATCCGTGGACGCCCAGGCCTTTTAGAGTTCCCAAGCTCACCAGTCAATTCCTTTTTTCTCAGAATGTACCCAACTGTTGATTTTGCTACTCCAAGCATGTCTGCTTTCTCTCTGATGGATTTTTTCTTTTTTTTTTCAGCCTCAGGATGTTCTGCTTCACCTCAATTGAGAGTTCCTTTGACCGCATGTTGTCTGGTCACAGCAACAGCTTCCAAATGCAAAACCACACACCTGGAATCCACCCCTGACCTTTTAACTACTTCATTGATTACAGGTTAACTAGGGAGACGCCTTCAGAGTTAATTGCAGCCCTTAGAGTCCATTGTCCAATTACTTTTGGTCCCTTGAAAAAGAGGAGGCTATGCATTACAGAGCTATGATTCCTAAACCCTTTCTCCGATTTGGATGTGGAAACTCTCATATTGCAGCTGGGAGTGTGCACTTTCAGCCCATATTATATATATAATTGTATTTCTGAACATGTTTTTGTAAACAGCTAAAATAACAAAACTTGTGTCACTGTCCAAATATTTCTGGCCCTAACTGTATATCTATGCACAGGGATGTAGCAGAGAGGACATAGCGTTTTGGACTACGTCGGACAGAAGAGGATTTTTTTAATTAAAGATGGAGTCCCTAATGGCTTTTTTTTTTTATTTCTAATAAAAATGTTTCTCTGTGTTGTGTTTTTTTTAACCCTTTAATGGAGATTCTTAGTGGCCGGGTCAAATGTGGCCTAACATTAAGAATCTCGGGCTTCATACCAGCTTGTATAATAAAGCTGGTATTAACCCCTTTATTACCCAGCGTGCCACCCCCACCAGGGCCACTGGAAGAGCAGGGTTCAGCGTCAGAGGATGGCGCTTCAATGAATGCGCCATCTTCTGGTACAAATAGGCACCTGGAGGTTGGGGGCAGCCCATTGCTGCCTGCTGGATTCGGCTGGTTCCAGAAATACGGCGAAGCCCACGTGAAATTTTTTCTGACAAATCCATAAAACAATGTAAATAAAAGGGACTGCATCTTTATTAACCCCTGGATCATGGGCGAGGGGTTAATAAAGATGCAGTCCCTTTTTTAGGATTGTTTTATTGATTTTTCAGAAAAAAAATTACGTGGGCTTCGCCGTATTTCTGGAACCAGCTGGATCCAGCAGGCAGCGACGGGCTGCCCCAACCCCCAGGTGCCTATTTGTACCTGGCCGGACACAAGAATATAGGGGAGCCCTTTTTTTTATTATTTCATGAAATAATTTAAAAAAAAATGCGTGGGGCTCCGCGCAATTTCTATGTCTAGCCAGGTACAGCTAAGCAGCTGGGGGCTGGAATCCGCAGCGCAGGGTGGCCCAAGCTTTCTGGGCACCCCCCGCTGCAAATTGCAGCCTGCAGCCGCCCCAGAAGATGGCGCGTTCATTGAAGCGCCATCCTCTGGCGCTGAACCCCGCTCTTCCAGCGGCCCTGGTGGCGGTGGCACGCTGGGTAATAAAGGGGTTAATACCAGCTTTGTTATACAAGCTGGTATTAAGCCCGAGATTCATAATGTCAGGCCAGGTTTGACCCGGCCACTAAGAATCTCCAATAAAGGGTTAAAAAAAACACCACACAGAGAAAAATTATTTATTAAAAATAAAGAGACAGACACCATTAGGAACTCCAACTTTATTACCACCACATATCCCTCCAAAGACCCAGGTCTTCTCTTTTCTTTCTTCTCTCTTCTGTCTTCTGTCTTCCTTCTTCTTCTTGTTGAACTCATTCAGCTCTGCTACATCACACATCACACCACAGGGGGCGGAAATGCGCTCCCCTGCTGTGTGATGAGTCAGTGAGGCTGTGAGAATTAAGCAGTGCCGACAGCACAGAGCCGACTCATTCATAAGCTGCTGGATTTAACTCCCTGCTCACTGCAGCGCCAGTAAGCAGAGAGTTAACTGTGCTGTGACAGCGGGAGCCTATTAACACTAGAACTACTGCACTTGTGACACCTACATAGAAATACATAGTGCAAAGTAGTCAAAATGACTACCTCAGTAGTTCTAAACATGATTTAGCTATTGTAGCAGATAGAGCCTGAAGCTTCCGAGACACATCTGCGATTTGTAAATCGCACATTACTCGCTATTACTCGCTTCCCCATTCATTAACATTGGACTCGCTAGACTCGCAACGAGTAGCGAGTCCCGGGCTCGGACTCGCTGGAGTCAAGCGATTCCGAGTAATTTAGGACTCGCCTATCACTATACAGAGCACAATTATGTTCAGCTTGAGTTTTACCAAAGACCAGTATGTCATCACTGTAATTAAAGGCATTTGGAGTGTGTTGAATGACGCTCCTTATCGTATCCTGAAAGATCTCTGCTGCTGAGCAGACTCCAAAAGTCAATCTTTTATATCTTCTGAGGCCCACATGTGCGGAAACTGTTGTTAAGTATCTGGATTCTGGACTCAGTTCTAATTGGTGATGGCCTTTATTGAAGTTGAGCTTTGAAAAGATGGGCGCTACATTTAATAAATGAATGATGTCATCAATCGTGGGTGAGATATGTCTTTCTCTCTGGATAGCGGTGTTGGGTAGGGGCATGTCAACACATAGTCTCACCTGCTCAGAAGTCTTTGATTTTGGAACTACCACCAGTGGAGAATCCCATGGAGTGGGACCAGTAACAGTTTCAATGACGTCCTCATCCATGAGGAATTGAAGTTCTTTTTCTACTTTCTTTCTCAGGTGAAAAGGAATGCGTCTATGTGGTTGGGCTACTGGACGAACACTGTCGTCCACATGAAGATGTACTTGAGAGTTCTTTAGTTTCCCCAAACCACTAAATAAGGAGGGAAAAATGTTCACCATGGCCTGTACATCCATATCTGCCGGGTCAGTTATGGTATGAATAATCTGGATGAGACCTAGCTTCAATGCAGTGTGATAGCTGAGAAGACAGCCTCCCGATCCTTGTAATGGGTGAAAAGTGGTTTTATGCCTGTTTTCTTTATAGCCGATTTCCGTGTCAAATTGTCCTCTTGTAGCTAGAGGTGTTGTATGTTGTTCCATGTGGAAAGATTTTAGTATTCACTTGCTGTAGAACTGGCTTATTTTTTAATTGTTGATATGCAGTGCTGTCTATAATATCCACTGAAGCACCCGTATCTATTGTAAAGGTGATATTGGTGTTGCAGATTGGGAGTGTGATGCAGGGAGACTGTACGGAGCCAGTGTCAGAAGTGGTGAACACATAGTTTTCCACCCCAGACATTTCTTCTGTGTCCTGATTTACCATTTTCTGATTTACCATTTTTATATTTGCAGGCTTTGTCAGAGGCAGAGAAGACTTGTACTGTGCTGACCTGCAGACTGCTGCAAAATGATTCCCTTTTCCACATTTACTGCATGTCTGTCTTATAGCTGGACATTTGTTCAGGTTGTGAGGGAAATCCTGTCCACATCTATAGTATTTCCTCTGTTTCAGGGTTTGCTTGTCTTGTGTACTTTTATGCTTGAAATTATGCACATGTAAATTATCCCCACTCTCTATTGCGATAGCCTGATGTTCTGTTGCTTGTATAGCACGGGCCATTTTGAGCAAATCATGTAGAGAGAGATCCTGCTGCAGAGCTTTTCACCTTATGTTATTGGATGAGCAGGTGACAATTACTTGAGTTAGAATTTCATCATCTACATTGGTGAATGCACATCCATATGCCAGCTCTTTCAGCCGGGTGACATAGGTGTCTATGGATTCTTCCGGAAGCTGCTTAGCAATTCTGAATTTATATATTTTATATCTGATATTTTGTTTGGAGTTGAAGTAGTCAGTGAGAGCTTTGGTGCAATTACTGTATGTGTCTGTCTCGGCCGCAGGTAGCGTGCTGTATACAAGTAGACTCCTGTGCCCGGCAATGCAGGAGCACGGCTTTCTTTCTTTTCTCCTCTTTTATGTCTATGGCTTCTAGAAAGTTCTCAAATCTGTTTAGCCATTTTCTCTAGTTATGGGAGAGATTAATGGCATCAGTTATATCAAACTGTGGGAAGGTGTGCAAGTGTGTGGCGCCCCTATGGCTAGGCTACAGGAAGGTACTGCACCCCAAACAGCAGGTGTAGTGCCTCTGTAGTTATGGATTTGGGGTTTTCCTTTATGGAGTCTGTCTTTCACACACAAAACTATGGAGAAGCCTTTACATATACCTCTATGCCCCTGACGAAGCCTGTTTGGGAAATATGTGTCAGGCCGCTCACCGCACCCCATACACCATAGGATTATATCAGTCCTGGTGAGGTCCACAATAGGTAACAACAAAATCAACCACCCGTGATCCCCGTTACAGACACCCACCCACCCATCCCGGTATCCGAGTAACCCACCCTGGCCAACTCACAAGTATTCAGCCATGATGGATTCTCTCAGTGGTGCTGGCATGTGCGTGGTAAAACAGGAATTAGTACATTAGTAATGTCCATGCAAAATGAGGAATTCTCAAGGGTAAACTCTAACTATTTTATTCTTTTTTTTCTTCTTTCTCCAGCATATAACATAAAAGTCTTCATCAGCATGCTCCAAATCAAAACTAAAAACTTAACCTCCCACCTCCTTCCTCTCTCCACCCATAATACACCAGACCTAGTCGTCTTAAAGAAACAGATCTAATTGTTGTACATCTCAACATCTGGTGCTCCCAATCCTGGATGACATAGGGAAAGGATCACCTCTTGAATGCTATAACTTCTCATGTCCTTGTCTGGCATCGGAGCCCAGGATTGGATCCACCCCTCAGTGCAGATGAGGCCTAAATTGGTAGTGCAGTGGAGCTCCAGGTAACATATGTCCACATCTCCTCTGCATGCCACTCTGGGTTTGGTTCTGCTGACCCACCTTCTACCTCTGGGGTGGTTAGGAAGGTGACATCCTCCGAATTCAGGTCAGGCATGCATTGCAGGGTATCCATCTCCAAAGTACTGTGTAATGCCGTCATGGTAGCAAGTTCATCTGTAATAGCAGACAGTGTACCTGCGTTGAGATGTAAGATAAGATGCAGGTAGGATGGCAGGTAAGATGGCAGGGAAATGCTGACTGAGGTCTGTTGTTTTGTATGTGTTTGTTTGCTTTGCCCTAGGGGAACGCTTCTTCCAGTGAGTGACAGGATTCAGACCTGAGCAACCACTACCAGCTATTAATGTTTAGACAATCTTGTTGCCTAATCCCTAGCTCCTAGTTAACCACTTTATGTGATGCTGTGCAGAACTAAGATCACTGTCACAAATCCAGTTCCCCAAGCCACAAGGTATATCAACTGGGTTGCTGGTAGGTGCAGTGATTATTGAAGCATGTCATCATTGTAGTAGTCATGATGATGAAAACAAGTTTGTTCAGGTCACTATTCACTACCAATTTGTCTGGAATGCTGAATAAGGCTAGTAGGCACTGGGCACTGCAGGAATACAGGAACACCTTTAATATGATTTATACATATAACACAGATGTATATACCTGTAGAGAGATCTAAAAATGGCAGTTTGGAGAAGGCACCCTTCAAATATCAGGGACCTGGAGCAGTTTGCCAAAGAAGAATGGTCTAAAATTCCAGCAGAGCATTGTAAGAAACTCATTGATGGTTACCGGAAGCGGTTGATCGCAGTTATTTTGGCTAAAGGTTGTGCAGCCAAGTATTAGGCTGAGGGTGCCAATACTTTTGTCTGGACCGTTTTTGGAGTTTTGTGTGAAATGATCAATATTTTGCTTTTTGCTGCATTTTCTTTTGTGTTTTTTTCGTTGAAGACAAATTAAATGAAGATAATAATACCAAGAATTTGTGATTGCAATCATTTCCAGGAAGAAACTGAGTATTATCTGACAGAATTGCAGGGGTGTCAATACTTTTGGCCACAGCTGTATAACTTATTTTCTCACATTTTTCTGTGCTATTTTAAAAACTGCATTTTATGGCTCTGTGGGCATGGCCAGTAGCTCACAGGGATTAGTGCAATGTGATGGGATAGCAGAGTAAGGAACAAGAGAGATCCTGAACTGTGTGGAATCAGCAGACAAGGGTTTAACATAGATTGTGACTGATCTTTCTGGCACAAACTTGTTTGACCTGATCCTGAACTCTGACATTGCTTAACAACTATGCTGTATGCTGAGCGTAATCTGATACATCGTTACGTGTCCATATTCACTAAAGGCGGATTTGAGTGATAATAAACATGTGTCTGCTTCAGTGCAGTTGGGATACTGTGTAGAAGGTTTATGAATAGTTTGCAACCTGAATTTCTAATGAAGTATATTAGAAAATGTATTATAATCACTTGCTCTACTTTATTATTAAATAAAAAATTAAATGGTGGTTATACTTTAAGTACCTGTGGACTGTGAGTAGCTTCAGCACACTACAGCTCAATCACTATCTACCCCTCTACCTTTATTCCATTTCATATGTGAGCTTTACATATCCACTTCCAGCAACATCCATTTTATATTTAATGCATGTCTCATGTGTTTCTCATTTCTTGTGTTCCTGCACCATCTACTGGTGAAGATGTATGGTTTATAACTACTTTACACTGTAAGAATCTGAAGTGTATATTGAGTGTTGTCCTAGTAGCCTGTGACTCAGTCACATGGCTCAATAGGTGGAGCTACTTCCAGCCTCTGTCTAGACAGACGGAGCTGGAAATCCCAAATTCTGGCCAACACTCCACTGGGAGAAGAGCACATATGAGAGGTTTCCTCACCACTTCCAGGCCAATGCCTGAAAGTTCAACCTTCCCTTCACCACAAGATTACCTGCCAGGCCCATGGTCCAGGATCCTTCTCTGTTTTCCACAGACAGTATGCTAAAGACTTTCTACCCTGGATCCTCGTCATCTGGACCTACACATGCTCTTTCAGACAGTAGGGCATACTGAGTATATAGAAAAAGCTACTGCATGTGGTTGGAAAAGATTGACGGTCTCCCATCCCATCGCAACATTAGTGTCTTGCATGTCATCATCCATGCACCAGTCATCCGGTCTCCATGGAGCACTGGGCAACATTCTTCGTTTGCTTCAAAGTACTTCTACATGTGCTCTGATAAGCTGTGAAACTATCCCCAGATTCCTGGTCTATACAATCTTCTTATTATATCTACTCTTCCACTCTAATCTATGAAAGAATCTGAACCTACATATATAATTATCCAAGAATTACATCTAGAACAATCTGTGCTCTTAAAGCACCAGAACCCTAATTGCACTTCAGGATTCAATTCCAAGTTTTATTTGCCGTGGCCTACCCACATGAGACTGGGAAGCATCTATTACATGTTGGATTCCCTCATTCCTGCTAAAGTAAAAGCAAATGTTATCCCAGAGACCTTTTTTGGTAGTCATTTCTTTGGCTGTGGACACTGTTTGGAGGTGGATAGCAGGGAACAATAAGCCTAGTAGATCATCCAGGGAACATGGTCCCTGCACCCTCGTGCCAGACAGTCAACCATGTCATATCAAACATTTGGGGTCTCCTGGTCTCTTAAACTATGTCAATTTAGCAGCTCTTGCAGGTTGCTGTGTCAACAGACTGATAGGTCTTCTAATCCTTATTGACAACCAGCCCTAGCAGTTAGGCAATGGAGAGCTTGCTGTCAATAAGCTTGACTGTGTCAGTCACACCATGTCAACACAGCAGAGCAGAAAACAAGCCACTGCTCTGATGACACGATATCTGCAGAAGACGCTGAATTACCTGCAGGAGCGGTCTTGACTGTTCTGTGCCAGTAGAGATCGGTGTCAGGCACAAAAGGCAGGTAATTATCAATAACCTATTTGTTAGTTCTCTGGCACACAAGAAAAAAAATAAAAAGAGGTCCCGGATAACCACTTTAAATTTGGATCAGAATAGGGCATGCTCTGATTTTTTATATTCGGACCATTGGTGCATGTTAAACAATATTCATCAGAACTATCCGATGCATTGCATTGGTCTATATGCTGTTACTGAGCAGTCGATTGGATAAATGTGCTGCATATAGACTACAAACAGGCTTGTCTGCATGATTCTCATGTTAGGAGATTTCTATGGAGTTTTTTTTTTTCATATTTTTGCCCCTGAACATTTATACAGTGAGCCTCTGAATATGACAAATGTCAATGTTATTTCTATATTCAGTAGAAGGTCATAAAAAAAACTCCTAACATAAGCTTCCGATCCTGATAATATACAGGTAATAGATATATGCCTGTCACATATAGACCATATACTATATGGTTTATCATCATTTTAAGACTGTGAGCCCTCGATGACAGGATCTCTGCCCTACTGTACCTGCACGATTTAATTGTCGTTATTTTTATATTCTCATTCTCGTCTGCCCTTACATATGTAAAGCGCCATGGAACCAATGGCGCTATATAAATATATAATAAAAAAGAAGAAGAAAAAAATGAAGTTGAAAGTATTAATATCAAAAGAACACCATATGACAAACAGATAATGAGCTGCATTGATTGCCGCTGCGGGCTGACAAATGCAGAAATCGATTTCTATGTTTAGCAAACATATATTGAAAGTAATTATATCAGATGAGTTATGTGCACGGTTGGAAGTAACATAAAGGTGTAATAAACCATGACAAATGTTTGGCTTGCTACAATTTTAATTGAACCTGTCACATTGGATAAAACTATTAACCTGTAGATATGGAGTTAATCTACAATTTAATGGGAATCTCTTACCAGATTTTTTTACTCCATCTGAAAACTCCATTATGAAAGGGAAAGAGTCGCTGATTCTAACAATGTGTTGCTTACTTGTCATCATTATAACTACACAGTTATATCTGCTGTAGATCTACCAAATCTCTGAATGCCTAGCTCTGTATAACCCCGCCCACACCACTGATTGGCAGCTTTTGAGAGGTATACAATGCTGGGGGATGCCTGTATAGAGAAATGTATTGTGGGATTTGGAGGTATACAATTCTGGCAGGACTCCTGTGGTGAGATATGGTGGTAAGATGTTGGGGGACATATTGCTCTGGGATTGCCTATGGTGAAATTTTGGGGTCTATGATCACTGTGGTGGTATTTGTGGTGTGTACAATATGGAGGGGGATGCTTTTCATGGTATTTAGGGGGAGTGTGTTTCTGGGGTAATGCCTGTGATGGAATTTTAGGTGGCATGTATAATGCTGTAAGTATGCCTGGGGTGGGATGTGTGGGGTGTACAATGCTGGCGGAATGCCTGTATAGAGATGTGTATTGTGTGATTTTGGGGGTATACAATTTCAGCAGGACACCTGAGGTGAGATTTGGGGGTGTTATGTTGGGGAACATATTGCTGTGGGATTGCCTGTGGTGAAATATTGGGTTCTATGATCACTGCAGTAGTATTGAGTATTTGTGGTGTGTGCAATATGGAGTGGATTCTTTTCATGGTATTTTATTGGAAGTGTGATTCTAGGGGGATGCCTGTGTGATTTTAGTTGGCATGTATAATTCTGTAAGGATGCCTGTGGTGGGATGTATGCAGTCTACAATGCTGAGGGATGCCTGTGGTGGAGGTTTGGGGGGGGGGGGTTATACTGTAAGGACAGCTTTGGGCGGATATTAGGAAATGGTGATGTTGGAGGTATGTCTGTGGTGGGATTTGGGAGTCTATAATGCTTTGCAGTTGCCTGCGGTGGGATATGGGGTGTGTGGAATGCTGTGGAGAAGTTTGGAGTTTTATTTAAACCCCAGAGGTAGAGCCCTTAGTGCTACAAGCCCAGGGCCAGCACTCTTAGCGATACAAACCAGGGACAGTGACCTCAACGATACAACCCAGGCACAGCGCTCCTATCTTTACAACCGAGGGACAGAGCCCTTAGACCTTCAACCTAGGGACAAAGCCCCTAGCCCTACAACCCAGGAACAGTGCCCTTAGCCTTTGTTCCAAGGACAGCACTCTTTGCCCTACAATATAGGGAAAACTTTTGTTAAGCCCTACTACCCAGGGAGACCTCTTGTATAACATTTCTACCAAGGAACTCTTGTAGGCCCTGGCCAGTTTGAGCATTGAAGTCCATGCATGTACTGTGTTGTGCCCTTAAAATTATAACGCCTTTTGAAGGCATCAATAATGCTGATATGACCCTTAGTAAAATTTGTTTGACACTACAGGCCTAGTGAGGCCAGAGTGGCATTGAAAACAGTATAGAAGACAGCAATCGGTGAGAATAGTACTACAAATAAAACATATATTACTGATACCTAACCAGAGATAAAATAAAAAAAAATGCCAGATCGGTACATTAATGGACTTCTTAATCAGTGGAACAGCTAGATTGAAATATGTCTACCATTTATCTCTTCTTGCTACTTCCCACCACTAAGGCTATGCGCACATGTTAAGTATTTAGTGAGCTTTTCAGTATTTGCAAGCCAAAACCAGGAGTGGTTAAAAAATGTAAAAGTTGTGCACGTGTTACTATACTTTTCTGTTACTTGTTCTCCTTCAAGCTTTGGCTTACAAAATACTGATGTAAGAAACTCACCAAATACTCTACATGGGTATGTGGTCTCACTTTTCCTGTTTTAAACCTGTTTTGCTTCATATATTGAGATGTACTCTGTATACTTGATAAGAGTGATGAGACTGTGTTTCATACTTTAAGGGCTCCTTTACCCGCTGAGACTTTCCAGCGATCCCACCAGCGATCTGACCTGGGCGGGATCGCTGGAAAGTCTCTATGCAGTCACTGGTGAGCTGTCAAACAGGCAGACCCATCAGTGACCAGTAACATCGTGGAAAGAATATATTCTTTGCACGATGTCAAGCTCCCGCTCCTGTCTTCTGACAGGCTGCGGTAAGTGGGAGCAGGATGGTAACCATGATAAACAACAGCATCTAGGCAGCGCGCAGCGCCTAGTTACTCGAAGTATACCTTGGTTACCAGCCTTCTCCGCTTCCAGGCTAGTATCCAAGGTACACAGTGGGTAACTAGGGACAGCGATGTGCTTAGATACCCGCTGTGTACCTTGGATACCAGCCTGGAAGAGGAGAAGGCTGGTAACCAAGGTATACATCGGGTAACTAGGTGCTGCGCGCTACCTAGATACCCATTGTTTACCATGGTTACCAGCCTGGGAGGTCGCTGATCGATCGTCTCTCGCTGTCACATGCAGCAATGCATACTGACCAGCGGGAGACCAAGGACTGAAAAATGGTCCTGAACGGCTTGCAGTGATCAGCGACCTCACAGCAGGGGCTTGATCGCTGCTATGTGTTACACACTACAGCATCGCTGGAGAGGTCGCTGTTACGTCACAAAACCTGTGATGTTTCAGCGACATCGCTAGCGATGTTGTAGTGTGTGAAGTACCCCTAAGGCTTTGCTCACATCTATAAATAAATTGGAAAACTGCAATCATATAAATAATCAGATTAAAATTGAACCAATCTTATTCAATTAGTCTGTGGTGATCTGTGATGACCAAATTCAAGTCATTGGGTGACTTGTTTGAGGCAAAAAAGCCTATTTGAGAACAGACAGAGATTTGACAATTACGCGTTTGAGACAAAATAGAGCTTGTTTGAGAACAGACAGCTTTGGCAAGGACTTGTTTGATGCTAAAAAAGGTTATTTGAGAAAAGACACAGATTTGGTAATGACTTGTATGAGGCCAAAAAAGCCAACTTGAGAACAGACAAAGATTAGGCAATGACTTGTTTGAGGTCAAAAAAGATTTGTTTGATCCGAGGTGGTACATGTCTGCCTCCTTTAAAAATGACACAAGGAAATAGTGACATGCTTTGGGCCCAAACAATGACACAAGCTCTTGGGTCTCAACGTTGTTGCTGGTTCCTGCACCCTGATTGGCTGCAGCAACAGCCACACAGTGAGTGCCAGGAAAAAAAAGAGTCTGATACTCCTCTGACCTCTCCCCACCTCCTCCCCTTATCAAACGCGGCTCATCTACTATCCTAGGCAGTCATAAGGTAGAAGAAAAGCATCACTGCAAACACAATAATACTTTTTTTCATTCAGTTACCAAACAAAACCGAGTTTTTAGCAAAGTATTTAGGTTCCTGATCCTGAATCCAAATCGGTCAGGTACATGGCAAATTTAAAATTGGAGAACATGTTTGGAGTACGTTCACACAATGCTAGATCAGATTCATATTTACATATCTGTAAAAGTTTTAAAATAGAAGAAGCCCGTATTTTGTAAAGTTTGGTTGTATTTTTTACGATCATTTTGATTTTTTTCACATACTTAGCTGCAGTTTGAAAATGTTGATAGGTGTTTCCCAAACTCCAGTCCTCGCTGCCTTCTTAGTATTGCACAATTAGTGGAATTATTATCAAGTGAAATTCTGCAAATAAGATCTGAGGGCAGTGGGGCTGGAGTTAGGTAGACAGATGCAATGCCTGGGTTAGTAGCTTTGATAGCACACAGGAGTCAAGGGGGTCCATCTTCACTTGATTATTAATTGCAAAATTAATCGAAATCGATGAACACATAGGATTAGGCATTAACTTTGATTGCTTGGAATCCAAGACAAAATCACCTAAATAATCATATTTAATGTCCTGAATTCTTTTACAGTAGAAAGAGAAAAGTTAGAAATTTCAATACAAGTTTGTTATGCCCCTGATTATGTTCATTTTTAATATACAAACCTTTCAACAATTTTGGTTATTACATTCCTTTCAATTTTTTTAATTTACAACCAATTTATTTATGGAACATGCAAAATGTTAATCCACAGAGGAACCACAGAAGCTGACAGTATATACAACCAGTTATGAACCATGTCTTCAGTGAAAATCTTTAAGTGGGAAACCGCTGGAATTTTGTAGAGGAGGATGAAAGAAATGGATAGCTAATGTGTAACCTTTGGGTGATTCATGGTATAATCCCTAAGATATTGTAGGTAAGATTGGCTATGTTAAGGTGATCCGTACTACTGAATTCCCTATATGTATTGAGAGATTATTGGTGTGTGTCAAGACATCTGTGAAACTATATGTATGAGGACAATGGATGTAAATACTATGATGTTGTAGCTACATGATCAGTTTCTGTTGTGTTCCCCGGAGGGAATGCTCTAATGTTTTTATATTTTTTATGAAGAATTAATAAAGGATAATTAATTTAATTATCTGTAGTGAGAATCTTTCCAGAGATTGGGGGTATACCTGATCTTATAAATGTTGAGGGGTTTCTATTATGTAGGGTGGACATATGGTACCAGGCAGTCCACCTGACCTAAATGTATGTAGGCATTGGTATTTGTCTGTTATCCAAACAATAATGAAAAAATATGGCACGTCCTGCTTTGTCGGGTAAGGGGTGCTCAAGTAGGATCCTAATCTTTAAAGGGTAATTCTAGGGAGAGAAAAAAAAATGTACGGTCCCTTCCCTCATGCATGATAAAGCTGAGCTGTCCACTGCAGTTCTAGGATGTTTGGATCACTTATAAAACAATAAAATCATATCTGCTTCTCAGCTTCACCACTTTCTTGTGGGACAGAACAGATGCAGCTTCAGGCTGCTACTGAGAGCAGGGGTTTGTGGCAGGGGTGTGGCTGCAAGGGCTCCATGATCATCCTAGCATTCCAGCTCCTTCATCTTCTAGCTAGTGCACCAAAATTGGGGCATTGTGAGGGTGGTGTGGGTGTGGTGCTGGTGGCTCCATGCGTATCCTACACTCCATTCTCCTCATACTTACTGCTAATGTACTAACAGGGATGTGGCCACCGGCCCATGCTCTCAGTACATGTCAGCCTACACTCTATATGCCTGCTGTATGTATCACACGACTCTCTTGAGCTAAGTGACAGTGCATTTGTTTGTTTAGCTGTCACTGTCAACTCGGAGAGTACAGTGATACATACAGCAGGCATACATAGTGGGGGCTGGCATGCTGAATCTGCTCTGTTACCTATTATCCCCTGAGCGAGAAGTGAGTGCTGGGGAGTTGATATGATTTTATTGATTTTTAAGTGATTTTAACATCCTAGAACTGTAGTGCCCAGCTCACCTTCATCATGTAGGTGGGCAGGGACAGTACAATATTTTTTTCTTATCTCCCCAGATTTCCTTTTCAAAGTATGTAAAATATCACAAGGAACTCCCAAAGTTTCTTTAGTATTTTATTATATTACAAAATGTATTTATATCTTATAAAATACTCACTATAGAAGCCCTTGTATTATTTGATATATGTAATCCTGAAAGTGGCGAATCTCTCATAATGGTGTTAATGGCACCCTATGCAAGACTGTGAGAATTTGCAATACTGGACAACCAGCCCAATGATGTTTGGTGGGTTGGTAAGTTTTCTTTTTTAGTATTTTTCTTTTTTTAGTATTTTAGTATAGTTCTGCTGTGTGCCTCCCCCTTCCATCCCGGATGAGTCCAGATAAGAGGGTGGGGAGTTTGACTTACAGCAGAAAGGCAAACCTACAGGGGAGGAATAAAAAAAAACCCACTTAGTGATGTCATGCTGCACACATCAATCACCTGCTGCACTGACTTACAGAAGGTTAAATCCTGGTAGTTGATTCCCTGTAAGACTTGAACAAAGCCATAAACTGTACAAGATATGCAGATTGATATTGATGTTAATATGTAAAGTACACAGCACAATTACACTTTTTATGTCTGCTGCATACCTTCTTATTTGAATATCCTACATTATAATGTCTAAAGAGAAATATATCATAATTTTTTCTTCACGTGAAGAACAATATATTTCTGCTATTTCTATGGCAGTTGCAAAAACTAATTATGAATAACGCTTAAAGAAAAGTAAATGTATGAGATATCTTGAAATTGAATTGTTTTAATACTATTTCTTCTTTATTCCTCATTTATATGAGTGTATGTTTGTTTTCTTCTAACAAACTAAGAAGAATGTAATCTAAATTAGCTTACTGTATGTAAGCAAACTTAGGCTATCTAGAGTATGAATATATCATGTAGAAAATATGCTTGGCTACAATAAATTTATAATTTAAGAAGACACTTGGCAAATAAACAAGCTTTAAACATATTAAGCCTGACAAAAAAGCAGTTTTAAAAATGCAACATTATTAATCAACTGCAAAGTCTTGGCCGGACTTTAGCTCTGCTGCAGTTTTAAGTCTTGTATTCAGCAGTTCTTCAGAGAAATTGGAAGGTATCCATAACTCCTTTTTTCTGCAAACAGATGTCTTATTTTTTTAACGCTGCTGTTCAAGAGAATTCATTTGTTTTTGTGTATTTTTTATTCTTTTGGTGTACAATCTACCATATTTTTGGACTATAAGATGCACTGGACCATAAGACGCACACAGATTTTAGAGGCATAAAACAGGGGGAAAAAAATAAGCAGAAAAATGTGGTTAGGTTACCTTCACATTTGTGTTCCCCTCCACAGCGCTCTGCGGAGGGGATCCGCAATGTGACCGCAGCACCGCAAGCCCCTATCTTTATAATGGGAGCGCACAGTGCTGCGCTTGACTGCGCATGACCATGCGCAACCACTCACTGCCATATGTGATCTGTGCGCAGGCGGATGCCTGCGCACAAATCACCCAGTCCCGTCGGCACCAGAAATGCAACATGTCGCGTTCGTGGTGCGGTCGAGACTGGGTGATTTGTGCGCAGGAGGTTACATATGGCAGTGAATGGGTGCGCACGGTCATGCGCAGCACCGTGCGCTCCCATTATAAAGATAGGGGCTTGCGGTGCTGCGGTCACATTGCGGATCCCCTCCGCAGAACACTGCAGAGGGGAACGCAAATGTGAAGGTACCCTTATAATTATTATTATTATTTATTTATATAGCGCCATTATATTCCATGGCGCTTTACATGCTAAAAGGTGCAGAGTAGGACAAGTAACATAGTGACAATACAAGTAACAATAAATGTGGACAATTCGGTCGTACAGATACAAGAGGGGAGAAATCCTGTCCACGAGGGCTCACAATCTACGAGGGGTGGGTGGGGATACAGTGGGAGGAGGAAGTTTCAGTCGTGAGGCAGTGTGGAGGACTGGGTCTTATTGCAGGTGGTAGGCTTGGCGGAACAGGTGGGTCTTCAGGCTTCTTTTGAAGGTTCCCAGGGTAGGAGAATGTCTGATGTGTTGGGGCAGTGAGTTCCAGAGTATGGGTGAAGCACGGGAGAAGTCCTGTATGCGGTTATGCGTACAGGAGATGAGGGGGGAGTAGAGGAGGAGCTCTTGGTAGGATCGCAGGTTGCGCGAGGGTAGGTATCGGGAGACCATGTCAGAGATGTATGAAGGGGACAGGTTGTGAATGGCTTTGTATGTCATGGTTAATGTTTTAAACCGGGATCTCTGGGAAGTAGGGAGCCAGTGAAGGGCTTGGCAGAGGGGGGAGACAGAGGAGTAGCGGGGAGACAGATGGATTAGTAATCAAAAAGAGTCTGTTCACTGGGCACTGCTAAGTTTAGGAGCAGTGCTTATTTTTTCATCATATGGGTATATACGAGGTGGGGCATTGCTGACCGCCTCTGGGTGCCCGCTATATATCACATCAATAATAGCATAAAAAGAAAAAAGATAGCGGCACTCACCGGGCGTGTTTCAAAGGTGCTTTATTTGGGTACCCTCATTCCAGGGTCCCACTCGGAAGGGAGGGGGTGCAGAGACAGCAGAGATGACGGATCTCCGTTTCGGGGCTCCTACCCCTTCCACGGACCTTTTTATGCTAGGACAGATGGATTAGGCGGGCAGCGGAGTTCAGGATAGACTTGAGAGGTGTAAGGGAGGTATTGGGGAGGCCGGCGAGCAGGAGGTTGCAGTAGTTGAGGCAGGAGATGATGAGAGCGTGAATAAGGGTTTTAGCAGTGTCGTGGTCAAGGAAAGTGTGGATTCTATAGATGTTTTTGAGCTGGAGTCGGCAGGAGGTGGTGAGGACCTGGATGTGGGGCTTGAAGGAGAGGGAAGAGTCAAGGATAACCCAGAGGCACTTGGCTTGGGGGACTGGGGACAACAATGGATATGTCAAGTAGTGAGGGGAGCGTCTTGGGGGGAAGACTATGAATTCGGTTTTGTCCATGTTCAGCTTAAGAAAGCGAGCAGAGAAGAAGGATGAGATGGCAGACAGGCAGTGTGGAATTTTGGATAGAAGGAAGGCGATGTCAGGACCAGACAGGTAGATTTGGGTGTCGCCGGCGTAGAGGTGGTACTGGAGGCCATGGGACTCAATGAGTTGCCCTAGGCCGAGAGTGTAGATTGAGAACAGTAACGGTCCAAGAACTGAGCCCTGGGGGACCCCGACAGATATGGGGTAGGGCGAGGAGGATGTGTGGGAGTGGGTGACGCTGAAGGTCCGGTCCGTTAAGTATGAGGAGATCCAAGAGAGGGCAAGGTCTATGATGCCAAGAGATTCCAGGATTTGAGGTAGAAGGGAGTGTTCAACAGTGTCGAAGGCGGCGGACAGGTCGAGGAGGAGGAGAACTGATTAGTGGCGCTTACTTTT
The DNA here is from genome assembly GCA_033576535.1 of Allobates femoralis. Lineage (NCBI taxonomy): Eukaryota > Metazoa > Chordata > Amphibia > Anura > Aromobatidae > Allobates > Allobates femoralis. The sequence goes on along the minus strand of JARQOC010000003.1, from coordinate 84,135,441 downwards.
GGCAGTCAGTAGGTCGTTGGTGACTTTGGTCAGGGCTGTTTCAGTGGAGTGGGAATGCGCTGTTATGGGGGGCAATCCACTGCTGACACTGTTATGGGTAGTAATGTCCCCATCTTGGGCCCCTTCCAGGTAATGTATGATTCCCCATCCTGGATATGGCTCACGCACCGTGGATATGGCCCCCTTATCCTGGTACATAGCCTCCTTATCTTGGTACATGACCTTTCCATGCTGGATATGGCCCCCTTATGCAGGATATGGTGCCCCGATCTTGTATATGGCCCCTCATCCTTTATATTACCCCCTCATCCTGTATATGGCCCCCCATCCTGTATATCACCCACATCTTGTATATGGCCACCCCATCCTGTATAAGGGCCCCACATCCAGTATATAGTCCCCTATCCTATATATCACCCCCTCATTCTGTATATGGCCCTCCATCTTGTATATGGCGCCCTCATCCTGTACATGGGCCCCACATCCTATATATGACCCCCATCCTTTATATAGCCCCTTCATCCGGGATATAGCCCTCCATCACACTATACACCCCCTTGCTGGTGCACACACAAAAATAGTAAATGATATTAACTCACCCTCGGTAACTCCCTGCCTGCAGCATTGCTGTCTTCCTTCCTTCCTATCTGTGCTCAGCATTAGATCATGTGACGTGGAGCTTGGAGTGACTGGAGGCTGGTGGAATGAGGCCAAAAAACTATGGCAGATTTGTCAGGCAGAGCAAGGAGCAAAATAATCCAAGGACAGCAACAGAATATGATTCCTCATTTATATAAGCATATGTAATATAGATTCCTGTATTTGGTCAATGGATAAAAGTTAGGATTCTCAAGTAGAATTGCAAGTGCAAAGGCTGCCTGTGGAAGCCTTATTAATGGATGTCAGGCTACTGTGAACATACCGGTAGTGAACATACCGGTAGTTCATAAAAATAGTGATATATCACATGTGGTTATGATGATCCTCAAAGCCCTGGGCCTGGAAAACCAGTTGAGATACATTACACAAATATGGTGTTGCAGCAAGGCCGTGCAGTCAGAATAACAGAGACTCTTAAGATTGGAATTCAAATGGAAAGGTTGAGTAGTAACCCTTAAGTTAGCCAGATTCTCAGGATACGAAAACTGATTATGCAAAGTTGAGATAGTGGTTAAACAGAGAAAACTTAGCGATGAGCAGAATATATAAGTGTTCTGGGCCTAAGAGGCATGAAGTGTTGTTTCGCCCAGTGATAAGGCAGAGCTGTGTGTATCAGGATGCTAATTGCTATAATACTCAGGCAGTGACCAGTCTTCATGCCAGCCAATAAGGCCTGTGAATGTGACCTCATTTTGGTAACTTGATGCACATTGAACTAGAGAGAGATGGCCATTGTATAAGGTTAGGGCCACACTAGCGTTGTGGCCTCCGACCTGGGAGGTCCACCAAAAAGCAAGATTCTGGCAGCATAACCACAGTATTACCGTAGTGTAACGCTGCACTGATGCTTCCAATAGAGTCCTATGGATGATGGGACCCGAAGCGCATTCAAACGCCGGCATGTAAGTGCCAGAGTTGAAATATCGCGCTATTTCGTAGCGCACAGGAAAACGCGACTTTCCACTTTTCCTGATTGCAAACTCCGGCACTTATGTGCCAGCGTTTGCGTACACACGGTAATGCTGCATTAATGCTGCATTAATGCTGCCAGAATCCTGCTTTTTGATGGACCCCCAAGATGGAGACCACAACACTAGTGTGGCCCTAGCCTAAGGGGGACAGAGAGCTTGGCGCTAGAGCAAGAAGAAAAGAATAACACACAGTTTCAAATGTTGCAATTATTGCTACAATTCTTTGATTCTTTCCACACTTCTATTCTTGCAAAGTATCAGTGAAAAGCTTTTTTACTATTTATAATTTATATACAGTACGTATATGATATTAACACATTTCAGTATTATTGAGTACATCAAAGAGGCTTCTGCACCACTGCTCCCAGCAAATTACTCCTGTGGTTTTCACTCCAGAGTTCACCCTTCAACTTTTCAGACCAGTGTTTTAAATCACCATCCCTCTGGTGGTGCGCAACAAATGTGTAAAGTCCAGAACATTTATGCAACAATCATAGAAGAAAAGAATGGCACTCACCAAGGATGGTAAAAGGTTTTCTCTTTAATTATTACATTCTAAAATAAAGCATTGTACATGCACGTGGGAGGGTAAGGTCGATAAGGTATGGATGACAAACATTTTGAGTGTGAACAGGTGCTTCTACAGGTCTACAATGCCAAAGTGGCAGAAGCTGTAAAAGTGTCTGTTTGCATGCGAAACAGCCGTCATTCCTACGACCTCATCCTACCTCCTGCATATACAATGCTTTATATTTGAAAATGTAATAATTAAAGAGAAGACGTTTTACCATCCCTGGTGAGTGTCTCAATATTTTGTAATACGTTGCCATTTGTAAATATAATTTGAACTTTAAAATTAATTAATTATAAAGATAACGTTACCCAATAATAGATAAATCCGTCCGGGCCTGTGTATATTGGTGGTTTCTAAGGTAACCATCATAAATGGAAATTATAATAGTAATCAGTATGATAAGCACATGTTGTTCTATTAGAGCTGGGGACATTTTGTGTCCTAAAATTGGTTATTATGGAATATTTGTAAACCACATACAATGTAAGAAAGCAGCTACAAATTTAATTTTAACTATGAGATGCAAAATTTTAAAATGGGAAAGTTTAAGCCCATTGTAGTTGATAACAGTATAAATCACACTTGTATACAATCAAAGTATTTTATTGCCAAAAACACAAATACAGACAAAATCTCTCAAGTGTAACATGTACTATCATACCCAAACTATACGCTGCTTACCCATGTGTCCAGCCAGTTTGGGTACTAGGTGCCACACAGGGGTCAGCCGCGGTTTTTTTGCGGGCGCACCTGCTGCAAGTGCCAAAACCGCACTTGCCGCACCTGCCGCAAGCCCGCCTATACATTGTATGGGGCTTGCCGCAACTGTGCCGCAACCGTGCCGCAAGTGCAGCCGGTATGCGGTAATCGTGGCAGATGCGTTTTTTCACCGCATCTGCTGCGATTTCAAATAAACGCTAGTGTGAAAGCACCCTAAGGCTGCTTTCACATCAGCGGTTTTCACTGATGCGGCGGTTGCGGTGAAAAAAACGCAACTGCCGCGATTACCGCATAATGGCTGCACTTGCGCAATGTCTATGCGGGCTTGCAGCAGGTGCGGCAAGTGCGGTATCGGCACTTGCGGCAGTGCGGCCGCGGCCCTTACTAAGAAGGGATTCTTAGAAGGTAAACTACACACCGTGTTTTTTTTGCTGCTACCTGAACCATTGCCTCATTTAATCTACTCCTTTTCTTCCCTCCTCTTTTCCCTCCTTTTTTTCCCTCCTTTTTCCTCTATTTCTTTCTTCTCCTTACCCTACTTCTACTATTTCCCCCCTTCTTTTCCCAACCCTCCCCAACTTTTATCCACTGTTGCCAGCACTAACATCACTATTTAGATGTACTCTTTAATTGCACATGCCCAATGTTCCATCTCATAGGAGCACATCACTGAAAGCTTACCCATTGCATATTAGTGCTTCTTTTTCATTGACTTTAATATATGATTTTCATTTGTTTTTTTCTGTATTTTTTCATTGTATAGAATGATTCAAAGAAAAAGGCTCATGTTGAGCAGAAATGTTTGATTCTCTTCACACATTATTGTAAAATAAAAAAACCTGAAAAGTAAGCATTTTTCTCAAATCTTTTTTTGATAGTTGGCCGGGGTTAACTTTATTTTCTTTGTGCATCAAGTAATCTTCTTCAAGTAAACTTCTTTTGGAGTACAGCTTGGATAAGTCTTGTCTTGGGCTCCACACATGTCTTGCAAAACATGTGGGCACCTACGAGAGTGGATAAATGGTGAAAGAAAAAGTTTAAAATTCAGTGTACCAATGGTATGGAGATTGTTATATTTGTGTTGCAAGTTTAAAGGCTTTAATCCTTACAAGAAAGCTTGATGAGACTATCTTGACCACCTCGCCATTCATCCACTGATAGACTCTGAAGAGAGGCAGTGATTTGAGTGTATGGCAGGTGTAGCTGTGAAAATTAATTTGAGGGAAGCTCTTTGAGGCCTCAACCATTAAACCAAAAAGAACTCAATAACCTGATTCGAGATTTAAATCTGCTGAGCAAATACCTGAACTTTTAGCGTCCACACTTAATGAATGAAATCTTAGAAAGGCAGAAGTTAAAATTACAACCTATCGGACAAGAGAAGAGGGGCTTCTCCTATATTTCAACCAACAGGAATAATTTGTATACTGCAGTGATATCCCAGGAATTGTACTTCAAATGGTACTAACTGAATATTGCCCAAAAGACTTGAAGCTTTTTTGAGACATCTCCATTAGAATCTTGAAAATGTGTTCTCTTGCACAGGGGTTACTGCTTACACATCTCTTCCTATTGCTCACTCACTTGAAGAATATCAAAATTTAAAAACCCGTATTACATAAAGTCCATTATCATGAGCATCAGTGTTTGATGTGTGTTGATTTGAAGATGTTTACATTTCTTGCTTTGACGGCAATCTGGATACACAAAATGTTCATGATTTATGTGCCTCTGGGATAGCAGGGTAAAGCAAGATCATTGGACAAAAATGCCATGGCCTACATGGGAAGAAATTATTGTTGGCACTGCAAATATCATCAACAAGCAGCTGGTTGGAAAGAACAAAATTATTCTCCTAAGAAAAGTAGAAAACTGGGCACCAACAGGTTAATGTGATTGCTGTGTAGTGCGCCTATAATCACCTCCAACTCAGCAGGTGTTGCACGCTTCAAAAGCATTCAATAATATCCAAGTGTAGATAGAATGGGAAGCGGCACTCACCATTAGCTGATAATGTCCTTTATTTCATCTTATTTCGTCTTTTTGCATCAATAAGGATGAATACAGCGGGGAGAGGGAGTGTTGGTCGGCAGACGACGGCTCGCCGTTTCGCGGCTCCTGCCTCTTCAACGGATCCAGTTGAAGCGGCAGGAGCCACGAAATGGCGAGCCGTCGTCCGCCAACCCCCACTCCCTCTCCCTGCTGTATTCATCCTTATTGATGCAAAAAGACGAAATAAGATGAAATAAAGGACATTATCAGCTAATGGTGAGTGCCGCTTCCCATTCTATCTACACTTGGATAAAATTATTCTCCTTCTGCTTCAGATTAAGCTAAGATTAATGAAGCAATTTTTTAGGGTATTGGACAAATCGGGTAATTCCTTCAAGTATATTTGCAGATCATTCCCTGGACAGAACATGGAAAAATTAATAGTCGGAATCTTTCATGGTCAAATTCACCAGTTGCAGTCAAAAATAAATCCAACACATCATGTTTATCATGAAACAATTCTTGCACTTTATCATCTCTGCGGGGTGCAGCTGGGCCCCATGGGGCATCATTCATCCAATGGTGCAGAGGCATCATGCTGGGTTGCCCATTTGGTCTGGTGGCAGGATCGGTGGGTAGCTATAGACACTCTTCAACATTTGTATTATCGTGAATGGCGTCATATGTATGCAAACCTTGAGCTGTGCATAGCAAATCACTTCCCCCATGTCTTGGCAGGTTGATGGTGATTTTTATCGGTTCTGTGCACCTGTGTTTGCTTTTTATTGGGATCTGACTGCATCCTGTGTAAGTGATGTGTTAGATTTATTTTTGGCTGCAACTGGTGAATTGTTCTATTGGTGCCATTTTTTGAGTAGTTTTTGTGAATCTTTCTTGGACCTCATATTCCTAAATTAATAAACGATTTCAATTTTGCCATTTGCAGGAATGAAATTGAGACTTTGGCCTGGAAGAATTTTGTCTTTGTTGTGAAGAATCTACAAGGGTAATCACAGAGCAGACAATTATGCAGAATTGAGCCAGAATATGCTTGCTAACCTTGGAAATTTGAGATGCACTTTCTTCAAAGCCATTTAAACAGATTTCCAGATAACCTTGGAGACTCCAGAGAGGAACAAGATGAGAGGTTTCACCAGGATATCAAGGTGATGGGGAGAGATGTCAAGGCAGATGGGACATACACATTACTATTGGAATCTCCACCGTGATTGTCTTGATGACACATAAAAGTAAACAGCAGAAACAATGATTTTTGAAGCCTTCATATAAACAACTAATTAATATTGTATTAACCAAATCAGATATAACTTTTTCTGTCCTTGTTAGATATTTTTAATTTCTTTATTGCATAATTTTAGACCGTTTATTTATTAGTTGTAAGAAAAATAATAATATTCTTGCAATTATGATGCTTTTCTATCGTGTTTCATTAATTAATTACCGTACCTATTAAATATCCCAGAAACTAGAACCAATCTGGCAAAACCAAAGTGATATTCTTAATTAGCAGCTTAAAGGTAATATAAACCCATTCAGACATTGTTGGCACCAAAATAACTGTATACCAGTTTTATTATTAGCTCAGTAACTCATACAAAGAGAAGATCAAGGTTTACAGTAATTATTTTTACCGTGCTGATTTGCTAATTTCAGGGACAGTTCAATGTGTTTCTTTTGCAACCACAGCTCTTTGCTTGTAATGTGCTTCATTATGTCATTAAAAAGCTTGTAGGTGGTTTATGATGTAATTTTATTAAATCTGCTATTTTAATGCAGCCTCCTGTGTTGGACCTTTGTGTTGTACTTGTGTTTTAACCATAAAGGTCAATTTAGAAGTATGACTTTTGCTGAAAGTTTGCACATTCGTCTGGTGCAGTTCAATGAACAAGAGGTAGGGATCAAAATGTTAATTCACCTCTGTAACGGAACACGTCAGGGGTGCCCCCTATCTCCATCCTTATTTGACCTCTTTATTGGACCCCTGGTGGAAAAAATTATAATGGATTGTAATATTAGAGGCATTTCTACAAATAATAGGCAATATAAGGTGTCCTTATTTGTGGACGATATTTTAGTTTCACTTACGGATCCACTAAATTTCGGTCAGAAATCTATTATCAATTATACAAGAATTTTCCAGTGTTTCGTTATATAAAATTAACCTAAAAAAAACACAAGTTCTTTACAAAAACATCGACCCAAAGCTACTTAAGATTTTAAAATGTGAAGTTCAATTTGACTGGTCAACTGATAACTTGTTATTTAGGTATAAAATTAACTAAAAATACTACAGATATTATGAATCAAAACATATCTGATATTCATGCCATTATTCAAAAAGACATTTTACATCTATCAAAACTGGAGCTGTCTTGGATGGGCAGGATCCATGCATTTAAAATGGTAATTTTACCAAAATGTCTCTATATCTTTAGGACAATTCCTTTACCAATAAAAATGACCCTATTACAAAAACTACAAAACCAGCTTGTAAGGTTTATCTGGAACAAATTAAAACCATGCTTTGCAAGATCAATACTTGTAAAGTTTAGGACAAGAGGAAACCTAGGTTTGCCCAACATCACTGCGTAATATTTGGCAATACTAATTAAAGCTAGCCAGAAGTGGTGGTATACTTTGGATAAACCTTCTTGGGTAATGTTGGAGGAATTTCACAATTCAAAAAGACCTGTTGGGAGTCTGATGGTGGTGCACCTCTGCGACAATAATAAGTGGCTTCCTAGGGTAGCCACTATCAGAGCCACTATTCAGACATTTGAAGGACCTTGCATCTAAGTCTGAGAAACTTCATGCAACTACACAACCTTCTTGGATGGATGTAGAGGTCATTTAAAATCTTAACCCGGGAATAAAACTCTGACTATGGAAGAGTAGGGGAATTAACAAATTTTCAGATACATTGAACGTGAAGAGTTTTAAACCTTTCCAGGTATTACAAGATTAATTTAGACTTCCAGATTCAGAGTTGAAAACTTGGAATTTAGTTGAGGCGGTAATAAAAAACAACAACTTAAATTTTATTTGCCAAACAATATAGTTCATTTATTCACACAACCTGGAAATACAAATCTTTAGAAGATTAGTAATATATATCATGTATTAAATGAGGACACCCATGTAACTAAACTAAAATACTTAGAAAACATTCCATCACTCAACAGTAAAAGTTACACCCATACTATCCTATGGGGAAACATAGCAATCCTCAATAAAATGTACAGTGCCTACAAGTAGTATTCAACCCCCTGCAGATTTAGCTGGTTGACACATGCGGAATTAACTTGGCATTGTGACATTTGGACTGTAGATCAGCCTGAAAGTGGGAAATGCACTGCAGCCAAAAAGATTTATTTATTTTTTTTTTTTTAAGCGTTAAAAGTTAATTCAAAGGGTCATTTATTCTTCAACCCCTCAAACCACCAGCATTCTGTTTGGTCCCCTAAAGTATTAAGAAGTAGTTCAGGCACAAAGAACAATGAGCTTCACATGTGTGGATTAATTATCTCTTTTCTGACTATTTAAGACCCTCCCCAAACTTGTGAACAGCATTCATACATGGTCAACATGGGAAAGACAAAGGAGCATTCCAAGGCCATCAGAGACAAGATCGTGGAGGGTCACAAGGCTGGCAAGGGTACAAAACCCTTTCCAAGGAGTTGGGCCTACCTGTCTCCACTGTTGGGAGCATCATCCGGAAGTGGAAGGCTTATGGAACTACTGTTAGCCTTCCACGGCCTAGACAGCCTTTGAAAGTTTCCTCCCATGCCGAGGCCAGGCTTGTCCGAAGAGTCAAGGCTAACCCAAGGACAACAAGGAAGGAGCTCCGGGAAGATCTCATGGCAGTGGGGACATTGGTTTCAGTCAATACCATAAGTAACGTACTCCACCGCAATGGTCTCCGTTCCAGACGAGCCCGTAAGGTACCTTTACTTTCAAAGCGTCATGTCAAGGCTCGTCTACAGTTTGCTCATGATCACTTGGAGGCCTCTGAGACAGACTGGTTCAAGGTTCTATGGTCTGATGAGACCAAGATCGAGATCTTTGGTGCCAACCACACACGTGACGTTTGGAGACTGGATGGCACTGCATACGACCCCAAGAATACCATCCCTACAGTCAAGCATGGTGGTGGCAGCATCATGCTGTGGGGCTGTTTCTCAGCCAAGGGGCCTGGCCATCTGGTCCGCATCCATGGGAAGATGGATAGCACGGCCTACCTGGAGATTTTGGCCAAGAACCTCCGCTCCTCCATCAAGGATCTTAAGATGGGTCGTAATTTCATCTTCCAGCAAGACAACGACCCAAAGCACACAGCCAAGAAAACCAAGGCCTGGTTCAAGAGGGAAAAAAATCAGTGATGGGGTGGCCTAGTCAGTCTCCTGACCTCAACCCAATTGAAAACTTGTGGAAGGAGCTCAAGATTAAAGTCCACATGAGACACCCAAAGAACCTAGATAACTTGGAGAAGATCTGCATGGAGGAGTGGGCCAAGATAACTCCAGAGACCTGTGCCGGCCTGATCAGGTCTTATAAAAGACGATTATTAGCTGTAATTGCAAACAAGGGTTATTCCACAAAATATTAAACCTAGGGGTTGAATAATAATTGACCCACACTTTTATGTTTAAAATTTATTAAAATTCAACTGAGCAACATAACTTTTTGGTTTGTAAGATTTATGCTTCTGTTAATAAATCCTACTCACGTTTGCAGTTTGAAGGCTCTAACTTATTTGCATCTTATCAAACTACCTAAATCTGCGGGGGGTTGAATACTACTTGTAAGCACTGTATAACATACAGAAAAAAGGATACAATGTTGCTTTATCAAATTTATTATCATTGCTGGACTTGACTTGTAAATAGGAAAACACATATAGGGAGATCAAATCATTGCACAGTCCCAGTTCCACATAAAAATATGCATTCTAATACAAAATATACCTAATAATATTGCACTATGTCCTAAAGACCACCAAGCCTACCTAACATTAAACATAGGGGTCTAATAGCCTATATATAACACATGTATAAGGTATCCAGCTTACTGTGGCTTCCTATGGGATCTCCGTGCAATACACTATTGTGGCTGTACTGGTGTGCTTACCGCATGTAATGTGGAGCCAGGGACCGCTGTGGAAAAAGCCCCTACGACCGTTTCGCAGGTATTAAGACCTGCTTCTTCGCTCAACACATCCTAACAGCGGCTAAACTATTAATTCCCCAGTTCTGGAAAACCTCAGACTTGCCTTCTCACTCCCAATTAAAAGAGAAGATACACTCACTATACCATGTGGCTGAAGTAGTGGCCGCAGTGAACAATATGACCCCGAAATTCCTTACCATCTGGACCCCTTGGCTTACATACGTTCAATCAACACAGATAGAGTAATACCCACGAAAACAACTAATAACTAATAGCCTTTAGGGTCTGGCTGTACCTGCCTTCCCCCCCCTTCCTGCCCCACCCCCCTCATCCCCTCTACTCTCACATCTCTCTATATCTTCTACCCCCACTTGAACTGCCCTGATATTCTTTTCTACCCTCAATTCTAATCTTTTTCTTATCTCCTCTTACTTTAACAATATTTAGACTGCATAATTTTGTTTATGTATATATGTTATGTTCAATACATTGAAGAAATAAGCCAATGCACCAAGATGGATGTAGAGCCTACCAAAGGGGAACCCAATCTGGATGGCTTGAGCCGTGGCCAATCTATGCAGAGAACCACTCCTATTCTTACGTCAAACCTGACCGGGAGAACTTTTCTGACAGACTCAAAGTTCTGACGTATGTACAACGTATTGACTTTTAAAGCTCCTCTATCCCTGTTAGGTCATTGGCTTGCTAATAGGCCACAAGGAACATTATACTTACTGTTGGATTGTATTGAGCTTTTGTTATGATGAAAATTACTTTACAAACAATACTCTGTTACTGTTTATTCTCACAAAATAATTCAATAAAAAGAATTTTGAAAAGAAAAGAAAAGACCTGCTTCTTCGGGGGGGGTTGTGTATCATCAGATATATTACAAATAAATTACTGAGTCATTTAAATTCATAATACAGCAGGGCATGAATTGATGATAAGTAGAGGTGGCCTAAGGTAATTGAAATAAAGGACAGATGAGGTGGATGTGGTCTTTTATAGATCTGAAGATCCTCTTGTGGAGTTGATAAGTGTGTCCATGTAATGACTCATGAATTCAGGTTTCAAATTGAGTCCTTTTGTTAGAGATTGGAACATTCTTATAAATTTGAATTCCCCGATTTTTCGTTCCCTTTCATTTTTGAAGTGACCTTTCAATATTAAAACTTTTAAGTCTGTCATGTTGTGTCCAGTTTAGAGAAGTGTATTCCTATAGGTGTGTCCAGCTCATTTTTTATCGTATGTCTATGTAGATTCATCCTTGTTTGAAGCTTTTGTTTTGTTTCTCCACTATATGTACCTGTATTGCACCTTGTACAATGTATCATATACACCACATTGGAAGATGTACATAAAAAGAAGTCCATGATCAATGTTGGAGTAAAGAGACACCACAGACATTCTCTGCAAATCGTCAGCCCTGGGTCCACCTCAATAGGACACAATATTAGCCACCATGGATGTAGAGTCTCCTTATTCCAACATTCCTCACAGAGATAGGATTGCTGCATGCAAATATTTACACCAAAAAACCCAATCTGGCCATCAACCAGTCCAGCCATTCATCAGATTTGTGCTCCAGCACAATTATTTTTCCTTTGGGACAATATATACCAAGAGTGTATGGGTAGTGCCATGGAAGCAAAATGTCACCACAGTATGTTAACCTGTTTATGGCTAAACTAGAACATGACTTTTTGGCATTTTGTACTATCAAACCCCTTACATACGTCCGCTATATTGATGACCTACTAATAATCTGATCATGCTCAAAGGATGATCTGCTTACCTTTCATAACAACTTCAACACATTCCACCCAACCATCAAGCTCACCAAAAACTTTTCAAAGTCACAAATACATTTTCTGGACACAACCATATACATGAAAGACAATACCGTACGTACCATAAACCCACAGGACGTCCGGCATACCTGAGATGGAACAGCTTTCATCCAAGCAATATTCCCCGAACTGCCACTGCTCTCCTATAAACAGCCCCCCCAACCTAAGGAATCTCCTTGTAAAAAGTGTCCTCACATCACCATCACAGACTGGCAAATTCCCCTGTAACAGCAAATAATGCAAGACTTGTACCCACATATCATCCACAGATACAATCCCTATACTCAACACAAACTAGGACTATAAGACTATACACTTCTTTTCATGAACATCCTCCAATGTGGTGTATATGATATAATGTACATGAACATGTATAAAGGGACATATAATGGAGAAACAATGCAAAAGCTTCAAACAAGGATGAATCTACATAAACATAAAATAAAAAATGATCTGGACACACCTGTAGGAATACACTTCTCTAAACCTGGACACAGCATGATAGACTTAAAAGTTCTAATATTGAAAGGTCAATTCAAAAATGATAGGATACAAAAAATCTGGGAATTCATATTCATAAGAGTGTTCCAATCTCTAACAAAAGGACTCAATGTGACACCTGGATTCAAAAGTCATTACATGGACACAGTTCATCCCTCCAGAAGAAGACCTTCAGATCTATAAAATACCACTTCCACCTCATCTGCATCAGTAACAAAGACTTTAATTCAATTTCCTTAGCACTGATGTAAGGCTAACTATAGGTGCATTACCTATTTTATAAATGCTTTCTATGTAAGGTAAAACGTTTTAGGATTTCTTAGCTTAGTTTCTTAGCATATTGGTGTGTTTCTGTATGTTTTTATCAGATATGCCTTGTTCTTGCATTAAAAAAGCTAGTTTTTGCTACATGTGCAAAAAAGTCTGTTTCATGTCACAAAGTCAAAACTTGACTACAATGATAAGGAAAGCCTACAACCAGTATTTTAGCTGCAGAATAGGAGATCAACACCAAAGCTGGGCTCCACACATATGCTTCAATAGATGTACATCACATCTTACCCAGTGGCTGCATGGGAAGAGACAATCTATGTCCTTTGCAGTCCCAATAATCTGGAGAGATCCAACAGATCACACTAGCAATTATTATTTTGGCATGATGCCCCCATTATAAAAAGAGTCAAGGAAAAAGAAGTACTTTACAGTATCCAAACATTCCATCTGCAATACGCCCAGCACCACATACAGAAGAACTGCTGGTTCCAAATATACCAGAAACATTTCCAGTAAAGTAAAGTGAGGAAATGGGCATCTAGTGTCATGAAGTATCTTCAGGGCTGGCTGGAGCCTCCATCCCCGGGTGGCAGATTAGCCCTGCCGGCCCTGACTTGAGAAGCGGGGGGGGGGGGGGGGGGGGTGGCTGTCAGGGCTGACTTCAGAAGCGGGGGGGGGGGTGCTGTCAGGGCTGACTTGAGAAGCGGGGGGGGGGGTGCTGTCAGCCCTTACCTGATCCGAGACCTCCCGCGTCATGTACTATCGCCGTGCCGGCCGCAAAGCGACTCCCGCGGCCGGGCCGTTTCACGTCATGTGCCGGCCGCAAAGCGACTCCCGCGGCCGGGCCGTTTCGCGTCATGTGCCGGCCGCAAAGCGACGCCCGCGGCCGGCCCGTTTCTGTAGGGGGCGGCCCTAGATGTGGACTATACCACCAGCCCAGGGGGCACTTGCCCCCCTGCCACCTGGGCCAGCCCGCCCCTGAGTATCTTCATCTCATGACCAAGACTTTCTGTCAGTAACTTAACCTGAACCACACCTTATAACACAAAGGGAACTTAATGATTGGGATCTGCCAAGAGAACGTTTGAACTGTTAGGTTCCAGGAAAGAGCAGTATAATCTCATGGCTGGTGATGTTCAGATTTCTTTGTTCTGCCATCATTAGGCTGAATTCAGACAGAGCGTTTGTGCTCCATTTTTTGTTGACACATTTTTGATGCAGTTTCTGCACCAAAAGCAGATCCTGTTTTGCAAAAAAGCACCACAAATGCTTTTTGCTCCGCTTTCAGCGGACACAGAGAGAGACACACACTTTCTTACCCTCTCCGGTGAGCTCACATTGAGCGCTGATGATATATTCCTCCCAGGCACTGACAGTATCTTTGGGTAGTATGAGTTCTTATAGTACCTGTAGCCCATGTGACTCTTAACCCTCTGTCACATACAATATCGGTTCTAACGAGTTCACATACAATGTGACTTTCAGGCACAGGCTAGAAAAATACCTATAATATCTAATGTTTGCAATTTCAGTGCTCTAAAAGTGATCAGTGACCTTCATAGGGATGTAATAAAAGAGACTACACATAATCAGGTGCAAAAAAAACCCATTTACTTAACCCCTTCACCCCCGAGCCCATTTTTGCTTATTTTAGCCTTAATGCCCGAGCCATTTTTTGCAATTCTGACCAGTGTCCCTTTATGAGGTTATAACTCTGGAACGCTTCAACCGATCCTATCGATTCTGAGATTGTTTTATCGTGACATATTGGGCTTCATGTTAGTATTAAATTTAGGTAAATAATTTTTGCGTTTATTTGTCAAAAAATCAAAAATATGGCAAAAATTTTGAAAATTTCGAAATTTTCAAATTTTGAATTTTTTTTCTGCTAAACCAGAGAGTTATGTGACACAAAATTGTTGATAAATAATATTTCCCACATGTCTACTTTATATCAGCACAATTTTGGAAAAAAAATTTTTTGGGGTAGGACGTTATAAGGGTTCAAAGTTCATCAGCAATTTTTCATTTTTCCACCAAAATATACAAAACCATTTTTTTTTGTGACCACATCACATTTGAAGTCCGTTTGAGGGGTGTACACAACAGAAAACACCCAAAAGTGACACCATTCTAAAAACTGCACCCCTCATGCTACTCAAAACTACATTCAAGAAGAATATTAACCCTTCAGGTGCTTCACAGGAACTAAAGCAAAGTGGAAACAAAAAATGGATATTTAAATTTTTCCAACAAAAATGTTCTTTTAGCCTCAAATCTTTCATTTTCACATGGGCAACAGCATAAAATGGATCCTAAGGTTTGTTGGGCAATTTCTCCTGAGTATATCGATACCTCATATGTGGTCATAAACAACTGTTTGGGCGCACGGCAGGGCTCAGAAGGGAAGGAGCGCAATTTGACTTTTGGAACTAATTTTCCATTCAAAAAGGGAAATTGCGCTCCTTCCCTTCTGAGCCCTGTCGTGCGCCCAAACAGTTGTTTATGACCACATATGAGGTATCGATGTACTCAGGAGAAATTGCCCAACAAATTTTAGGATGAACTTTATGCTGTTGGCCATTTGAAAATTTAAAAAATTAGGCTAAAACAAAATTTTTGTGAAAAAAAAAGTACTTTTTAATTTTTACAGATCAATTTGTGAAGCACCTGGGGGTTCAATATGCCCACTACCCATCTAGATAAGTTCCCTGGGTGTCTAGTTTCCAAAATGGGGTCACTTGTGGGGAACTCCAATGTGTAGGCACACAGGGGCTCTCCAAACGCAACATGGTGTCCGCTAACAATTTGAATGGAAAATCAGGTCAACTTGTTAGCGGACACATGTCACGTTTGGAGAGCCCCTGTGTGCCTACACATTGGAGCTCCCCCACAAGTGACCCCATTTTGGAAACTAGACACCCCAGGGAACTTATCCTGATGGGTTGTGAGCATATTGAACCCCCAGGTGCTTCACAAATTAATCCGTAAAAACGAAAAAGTACTTTTTTTTTCCACTTTTTTTTTTTTTTTTCCCATTTATTTGTGAAGCACCTGGGGGTTCAATATGCCCACTACCCATCTAGATAAGTTCCCTGGGTGTCTAGTTTCCAAAATGGGGTCACTTGTGGGGGAACTCCAATGTGTAGGCACACAGGGGCTCTCCAAACGCAACATGGTGTCCGCTAACAATTTGAATGGAAAATCAGGTCAACTTGTTAGCGGACACATGTCACGTTTGGAGAGCCCCTGTGTGCCTACACATTGGAGCTCCCCCACAAGTGACCCCATTTTGGAAACTAGACACCCCAGGGAACTTATCCTGATGAGTTGTGAGCATATTGAACCCCCAGGTGCTTCACAAATTAATCCGTAAAAACGAAAAAGTACTTTTTTTCCACTTTTTTTTTTTTTTCCCATTTATTTGTGAAGCACCTGGGGGTTCAATATGCCCACTACCCATCTAGATAAGTTCCCTGGGGTGTCTAGTTTCCAAAATGGGGTCACTTGTGGGGGAACTCCAATGTGTAGGCACACAGGGGCTCTCCAAACGCAACATGGTGTCCGCTAACAATTTGAATGGAAAATCAGGTCAACTTGTTAGCGGACACATGTCACGTTTGGAGAGCCCCTGTGTGCCTACACATTGGAGCTCCCCCACAAGTGACCCCATTTTGGAAACTAGACACCCCAGGGAACTTATCCTGATGGGTTGTGAGCATATTGAACCCCCAGGTGCTTCACAAATTAATCCGTAAAAACGAAAAAGTACTTTTTTTCCACTTTTTGTTTTTTTTTCCCATTTATTTGTGAAGCACCTGGGGGTTCAATATGCCCACTACCCATCTAGATAAGTTCCCTGGGGTGTCTAGTTTCCAAAATGGGGTCACTTGTGGGGGAACTCCAATGTGTAGGCACACAGGGGCTCTCCAAACGCAACATGGTGTCCGCTAACAATTTGAATGGAAAATCAGGTCATCTTGTTAGCGGACACATGTCACGTTTGGAGAGCCCCTGTGTGCCTACACATTGGAGCTCCCCCACAAGTGACCCCATTTTGGAAACTAGACACCCCAGGGAACTTATCCTGATGGGTTGTGAGCATATTGAACCCCCAGGTGCTTCACAAATTAATCCGTAAAAACGAAAAAGTACTTTTTTTCCACTTTTTTTTTTTTTCCCATTTATTTGTGAAGCACCTGGGGGTTCAATATGCCCACTACCCATCTAGATAAGTTCCCTGGGGTGTCTAGTTTCCAAAAGGGGGTCACTTGTGGGGGAACTCCAATGTGTAGGCACACAGGGGCTCTCCAAACGCAACATGGTGTCCGCTAACAATTTGAATGGAAAATCAGGTCAACTTGTGCGCGGACACATGTCACGTTTGGAGAGCCCCTGTGTGCCTACACATTGGAGCTCCCCCACAAGTGACCCCATTTTGGAAACTAGACACCCCAGGGAACTTATCCTGATGGGTTGTGAGCATATTGAACCCCCAAGTGCTTCACAAATTAATCCGTAAAAACGAAAAAGTACTTTTTTTTCCACTTTTTTTTTTTTTTCCCATTTATTTGTGAAGCACCTGGGAGTTCAATATGCCCACTACCCATCTAGATAAGTTCCCTGGGGTGTCTAGTTTCCAAAATGGGGTCACTTGTGGGGGAACTCCAATGTGTAGGCACACAGGGGCTCTCCAAACGCAACATGGTGTCCGCTAACAATTTGAATGGAAAATCAGGTCAACTTGTTAGCGGACACATGTCACGTTTGGAGAGCCCCTGTGTGCCTACACATTGGAGCTCCCCCACAAGTGACCCCATTTTGGAAACTAGACACCCCAGGGAACTTATCCTGATGGGTTGTGAGCATATTGAACCCCCAGGTGCTTCACAAATTAATCCGTAAAAACGAAAAAGTACTTTTTTTCCACTTTTTTTTTTTTTTCCCATTTATTTGTGAAGCACCTGGGGGTTCAATATGCCCACAACCCATCTAGATAAGTTCCCTGGGGTGTCTAGTTTCCAAAATGGGGTCACTTGTGGGGGAGCTCCAATGTTAAGGCACACAGGGGCTCTCCAAACGCGACATGGTGTCCGCTAACAATTCCAATTGTTAGCAAACACCAGGTTGCGTATGGAGAGCCCCTGTGTGCCTACACATTGGAGTTCCCCCACAAGTGAGCCCATACACATATAATCTACTATATAATTGCCGTAGGCAAAATCGTGTCGGACCCCGAAATCGCCGTGGCTATGTCACTATTGTGACGTCACCACGGCGAAGCATTGGCCGCGTAGCGGCCAATGAGAGTCGTTAGCTGCGCGAGCAATGGCCGCGAGGCCATTGCGAGTCGCTAGCTTTGTGCGAGCAATGGCCGCGAAGCGGCCATTGCGAGTCGCTGGCCGAAAATAGAACCAGAGGCTCGGCCACAAAGCTAGCGATTTCCCGCTCAGGTAGCGAGTCGCTAGCCTCAGCGGGAAATCGCTAACTTTGTGGCCGAGCCTCTGGTTCTATTTTCGGCCAGCGACTCGTTATGCCCGCTTCCAATTCACTTAAAGGGAACCTGTCACCTGGATCTAAGCCCCTACACTATCACTACCTGTCCCTGCACCTTCCTAGCTGCTCCCTATCTATCCCTCTCTGAGCTAAATCCGCGCTATAAAACTGCAGAAAAATAACTTATAACTTACAGAAGTCCCTGAGGCTGGGGACTGAGAAGGCGGCGCCAGGCTCCATTCAGCCCCTCCTCCATGCAGCAGCACACGCCCCACTGGGCGGCATTATTCTTTCTTCATCGCCGCCTCCTCCATTTGGAATCTCCCGCCTGCTTTACACCTATCATGTTGTGGTGATGCGACCTCGATGTGTCCCCTGACTGAGACACAGCATATGGGAGATTGTATCTTCTGCTTGGTAGCAGCACACACAGGGTGAGCTGCTACTGGAGCTAAGTGCTGATTGAAATCACTGACCCCCAGGTGGCGGGTGAATAGGAGATGATATGTGCTGCCCTGGGCTGTGGGGAGGGGGTGGAGTGTGTCAGACAGCAGCAGGAGCTGCTGGGATTGTATGAGGTTCTACTCGGCATTGCCCCGGTGTAACAGGCCAGACTAACCCCCCCGACCAGAATATACTCGGGTTAAAGTGGCCTAGGCCAGATTATACCCCTCCGTATACCACAGCAGCTGTAGATCAGGGCTCCAAGCAACACATGGGGGCCCGAGGCAGCACAAAGTGGCCCAAGGCAGCAGAAAGTGGCCCTAACGCAACATACAGGGGCCCCAGGCAGTGCTAGGGCCCCAGGCAGTGCTAGGGCCCCAGGCAGTGCTAGGGCCCCAGGCAGTGCACAGGGCCCCAGGCAGTGCACAGGGCCCCAAGCAGTACAAAGAGGCCCCAGGCAACATACAGGGGCCCCAGGCAGTACTAGGGGCCACAAGCTACACACAGGATCCCAGGCTACACACAGGGGCCCCATGCAGCATACAAGGGCCCCAGGCAGCACACAGGGCCCCAGGCAGCACAAAGTGACCACAGGCAATATACAGGGGCCCCAGGCAGTGGGCCACCCGGGGCCACTTTGTGCTGCCTGGGGCCCCTGTGTGCTGCCTCTGGCCCCCATGCGCTGCCTGGGACCCCTTTGTACTGCCTGGGGCCCTTGTATGCTGCATGGGGCCCCTGTATGTAGCCTGGGACCCTGTGTGTAGCCTGGGCCCCTAGTATTGCCTGGGCCCCTGTATGTTACCTGGGGCCACTTTGTGCTGCCTTTGGCCACTTTGTGCTGCCTGGGGCCTGTGCACTGCCTGGGGCCCCGTGCACTGCCTTGGGCCCCGTGCACTGCCTGGGGCCCTGTGCACTCCCTGGGGCCCTGTGCACTGCCTGGGGCCCCGTGCACTGCCTGGGGTCCTTGTATGCTGCATGGGGCCCCTGTGTGTAGCCTGGGATCATGTGTGTAGCTTGTGGCCCCTAGTACTGCCTGGGGCCCCTGTATGTTGCCTGGGGCCTCTTTGTGCTGCTTGGGGCCACTTTGTGCTGCCTGGGGCCCTGTGCACTGCCTGGGGCCCCTAGCACTGCCTGGGGCCCCTGTATGTTGCGTAGGGCCACTTTCTGCTGCCTGGGGCCACTTTGTGCTGCCTCGGGCCCCCATGTGTTGCTTGGGGCCCTGATCTACAGTTGCTGGTGGTATACGGAGGGGTATAATCTGGCCTAGGCCACTTTAACCACGAGTATATTCTGGTCGGGGGGGTTAGTCTGGCCTGTTACACCGGGGCAATGCCGAGTAGAACCTCATACAATCCCAGCAGCTCCTGCTGCTGTCCTGACACACTCCACCCCCTCCCCACAGCCCAGGGCAGCACATATCATCTCCTATTCACCCGCACACCTGGGGGTCAGTGATTTCAATCAGCACTTAGCTCCAGTAGCAGCTCACCCTGTGTGTGCTGCTACCGAGCAGAAGATACAATCTCCCATATGCTGTGTCTCAGTCAGGGGACACATCGAGGTCGCATCACCACAACATGATAGGTGTAAAGCAGGCGGGAGATTCCAAATGGAGGAGGCGGCGATGAAGAAAGAATAACGCCGCCCAGCGGGGTGTGTGCTGCTGCATGGAGGAGGGCTGAATGGAGCCTGGCGCCGCCTTCTCAGTCCCCAGCCTCAGGGACTTCTGTAAGTTATAAGTTATTTTTCTGCAGTTTTATAGGGCGGATTTAGCTCAGAGAGGGATAGATAGGGAGCAGCTAGGAAGGTGCAGGGACAGATAGTGATAGTGTAGGGGCTTAGATCCAGTGACAGGTTCCCTTTAAAATAACAAATAATAAATAAATTTAATAATAATAAAAATAGTAAAAAAAAATATATTAATAAATAATAAAATAAAAAATAATAATAACAAAAAAAAAAATATATTAAATTAAGATATTAATTACATTAACTAATTAAAATATAAGTATTAGACCCCCCCAAAAAAAGTATTGGACCCCCCAAAAAAAGTATTGGACCTCCCCCCAAAAGTATTGGACCCCACACAAAAAAAGTATTGGACCCCCCAAAAAAAGTATTGGAACCCCCCCCAAAAGTATTGGACCCCCCAAAAAAAGTATTGGACCCCCCCCCAAAAATATTGGACCCCCCAAAAAAAGTATTGGACCCCCCGAAAAAAGTATTGGACCCCCCCCAAAAGTATTGGACCCCCCAAAAAAAGTATTGGACCCCCCTAAAAAAGTATTGGACCCCCCCAAAAAAGTATTGGACCCCCAAAAAAAGTATTGGACCCCCCCAAAAAGTATTGGACCCCCCAAAAAAAGTATTGCCCCCCCCCCCCCAAAAAAAGTATTGGACCCCCCAAAAAAAGTATTGGACCCCCCCCAAAAAGTATTGGACCCCCCCAAAAAAGTATTGGACCCCCCCTTCCCCCCCAAAAGTATTGGACCCCCCCAAAAAAAGTATTGGACCCCCCAAAAAAAGTATTGGAACCCCCCCCCAAAAGTATTGGACCCCCCAAAAAAAGTATTGGACCCCCCAAAAAAAGTATTAGACCCCCCCAAAAGTATTGGACCCCCCAAAAAAAGTATTGGACCCCCCTAAAAAAGTATTGGACCCCCCAAAAAAAGTATTGGACCCCCCCCAAAAAGTATTGGACCCCCCCAAAAAAAGTATTGGACCCCCCCAAAAAAGTATTGGACCCCCCAAAAAAGTATTGGACCTCCCCCCCAAAAGTATTGGACCCCCCAAAAAAAGTATTGGACCCCCCCAAAAGTATTGGACCCCCCCCAAAAGTATTGGACCCCCCCCCAAAAAAGTATTGGACCCCCCCAAAAAGTATTGGACCCCCCAAAAAAAGTATTGGACCCCCCCCCAAAAGTATTGGACCCCCCAAAAAAAGTATTGGACCTCCCCCCCAAAAAGTATTGGACCCCCCAAAAAAAGTATTGGACCCCCCCAAAAGTATTGGACCCCCCCCAAAAGTATTGGACCCCCCCAAAAAAAGTATTGGACCCCCCCCCCCCCCCCCAAAAGTATTGGACCCCCCAAAAAAAGTATTGGACCCCCCAAAAAAAGTATTGGACCCCCCCCCAAAAGTATTGGACCCCCCCAAAAAAGTATTGGACCCCCCCCCCCCCAAAAGTATTGGACTCCCCAAAAAAAGTATTGGACCCCCCAAAAAAAAGTATTGGAACCCCCCCCCAAAAGTATTGGACCCCCCAAAAAAAGTATTGGACCCCCAAAAAAAGTATTGGACCCCCCCTCCAAAGTATTTGACCCCCCAAAAAAAGTATTGGAACCCCCAAAAAAGTATTGGACCCCCCAAAAGTATTGGACCCCCCAAAAAAAGTATTGGGCCCCCCCAAAAAAGTACTGGACCCCCCAAAAAAAGTATTGGACCCCCTCAAAAAGTATTGGACCCCCCAAAAAAAGTATTGCCCCCCCCCCCAAAAAAGTATTGGACCCCCCAAAAAAAGTATTGGACCCCCCCCAAAAAGTATTGGACCCCCCAAAAAAGTATTGGACCCCCCCCCCTTCCCCCCCAAAAGTATTGGACCCCCCAAAAAAAGTATTGGACCCCCCAAAAAAAGTATTGGAACCCCCCCCCAAAAGTATTGGACCCCCCAAAAAAAGTATTGGACCCCCCCAAAAGTATTGGACCCCCCAAAAAAAGTATTGGACCCCCCAAAAAAAGTATTAGACCCCCCCAAAAGTATTGGACCCCCCAAAAAAAGTATTGGACCCCCCCTAAAAAAGTATTGGACCCCCCAAAAAAAGTATTGGACCCCCCCCAAAAAGTATTGGACCCCCCAAAAAAAGTATTGGACCCCCCCCAAAAAAGTATTGGACCCCCCAAAAAAGTATTGGACCCCCCCAAAAAGTATTGGACCCCCCAAAAAAAGTATTGGACCCCCCCCCAAAAGTATTGGACCCCCCCAAAAAAAGTATTGGACCTCCCCCCCAAAAGTATTGGACCCCCCAAAAAAAGTATTGGACCCCCCCCAAAAGTATTGACCCCCCCCAAAAGTATTGGACCCCCCAAAAAAAGTATTGGACCCCCCCCCAAAAAAAGTATTGGACCCCCCAAAAAAAGTATTGGACCCCCCCCCCAAAAGTATTGGACCCCCCAAAAAAAGTATTGGACCCCCCCCCAAAAGTATTGGACCCCCCAAAAAAAGTATTGGACCCCCCAAAAAAAGTATTGGAACCCCCCCCAAAAGTATTGGACCCCCCAAAAAAAGTATTGGACTCCCCAAAAAAAGTATTGGACCCCCCAAAAAAAGTATTGGAACCCCCCCCAAAAGTATTGGACCCCCCAAAAAAAGTATTGGACCCCCAAAAAAAGTATTGGACCCCCCCCTCCAAAGTATTTGACCCCCCCAAAAAAGTATTGGAACCCCCAAAAAAGTATTGGACCCCCCAAAAGTATTGGACCCCCCAAAAAAAGTATTGGACCCCCCTAAAAAAGTATTGGACCCCCCCAAAAAAGTATTGGACCCCCCAAAAAAAGTATTGGACCCCCCCAAAAAGTATTGGACCCCCCCAAAAAAAGTATTGCCCCCCACCCCCAAAAAAGTATTGGACCCCCCAAAAAAAGTATTGGACCCCCCCCAAAAAGTATTGGACCCCCCCAAAAAAGTATTGGACCCCCCCTTCCCCCCCAAAAGTATTGGACCCCCCAAAAAAAGTATTGGACCCCCCAAAAAAAGTATTGGAACCCCCCCCCCCCCCCCAAAAGTATTGGACCCCCCAAAAAAAGTATTGGACCCCCCCCCAAAAGTATTGGACCCCCCAAAAAAAGTATTGGACCCCCCAAAAAAAGTATTAGACCCCCCCAAAAGTATTGGACCCCCCAAAAAAAGTATTGGACCCCCCTAAAAAAGTATTGGACCCCCCAAAAAAAGTATTGGACCCCCCCCAAAAAGTATTGGACCCCCCAAAAAAAGTATTGGACCCCCCCAAAAAAGTATTGGACCCCCCAAAAAAGTATTGGACCCCCCAAAAAAAGTATTGGACCCCCCCCCCAAAAGTATTGGACCCCCCCCAAAAAAAGTATTGGACCTCCCCCCCAAAAGTATTGGACCCCCCCAAAAAAAGTATTGGACCCCCCCAAAAGTATTGGACCCCCCCCAAAAGTATTGGACCCCCCAAAAAAAGTATTGGACCCCCCCCCCAAAAGTATTGGACCCCCCAAAAAAAGTATTGGACCCCCCAAAAAAAGTATTGGACCCCCCCCCCCAAAAGTATTGGACCCCCCAAAAAAAGTATTGGACCCCCCCCCCAAAAAGTATTGGACCCCCCAAAAAAAGTATTGGACCCCCCCAAAAAAAGTATTGGAACCCCCCCAAAAGTATTGGACCCCCCAAAAAAAAGTATTGGACTCCCCAAAAAAAGTATTGGACCCCCCAAAAAAAGTATTGGACCCCCCCAAAAGTATTGGACCCCCCAAAAAAAGTATTGGACCCCCAAAAAAAGTATTGGACCCCCCCCCCTCCAAAGTATTTGACCCCCCAAAAAAAGTATTGGAACCCCCAAAAAAAGTATTGGACCCCCCAAAAGTATTGGACCCCCCAAAAAAAAGTATTGGACCCCCCAAAAAAGTATTGGACCCCCCCAAAAAAGTATTGGACCCCCCCCCAAAAGTATTGGACCCCCCAAAAAAAGTATTGGACCCCCAAAAAAAGTATTGGACCCCCCCCCCCCCCCTCCAAAGTATTTGACCCCCCAAAAAAAGTATTGGAACCCCCAAAAAAAGTATTGGACCCCCCAAAAGTATTGGACCCCCCAAAAAAAGTATTGGACCCCCCAAAAAAGTATTGGACCCCCCCAAAAAAGTATTGGACCCCCCCTAAAAAGTATTGGACCCCCCCAAAAAAATACTCAGACCAGCTATAACTATTATAAGCAAATGTATGCATGTTCTAGAATCCCGATGCATTTGCATCGGGCTCACAGCTAGTCATATATAATCACACATATAATATAATTACACATATAATTACACAACTGTACCCAGCCTTTCAGAAGGACAGGTCACCGTGAGGCGAGGCCTGGCCTTTCTGCAGGAAGGGATTTGTTCTAGCACCGGAATAAGACCCCCAAAGCCATGGTAAAGACTAAGGGGGCACTTATTGTAGTGCATGTCAGGTTGGTGTGTTGTAGTGTACATCAGGGTGTGTGTCAGGTTGGTGTGTTGTAGTGTACATCAGGGTGTGTATGTCAGGTTGGTGTGTTGTAGTGTATATCAGGGTGTGTGTGTGTGTTTGTGTATGATGTTGTGGGTGCATGTCAGTCTGGGGTCGTGTGATAGATTTCGAAACATCCAAAGATACACAAACCTGGTTTGTCAGGGCACGTTTTACATTGGGTTTGGACGGTCGTTCTGTTCCCCCTTTGATGGCAGACCCGGCACCTTTTCTTGGCCCCTTCTCTGCAAAATGTTGCCCTGGTAACCACGCGGGAATATCGAGTTCCAGGAGTGCTGGGGCCCCCTTCATCTTCTTCTCTTCGTCTTCCTCTTTCTTCTCTTGGTCTTCGTTCTCGTCCTCCTTCTTCTCTTGGTCTTCGTTCTCCTCCATTCAACAGGGCCTTGATCACCTTCACCTGGAACTCAAGAAAGGTGTTAGTGGTGTGACCTGCACATCGTGACAGCAAGTATGCATTATACATTGCCATTTGGACAATGTACACGGCCAGTTTTTTGTACCACTTCCTCGTTTTCCCCCGCGTGGCCCTGTAGGGCTTGAGGACTTGATCAGAACGATCAACTCCTCCCATGTTCTTATTGTACCCCAGGACACATTCCGGTTTGTGGACCTGTCCTGGGGTACCTCTGGTGGTGGTGGCCCTGGTGCCGGGACCATGGATCGTGGTCAAGATAAAGACATCCCTTCGGTCTTTGAACTTGACCAGTACCATGTTGCCGCTACATTGAGCTCGGCTCTCACCTCTTGGAGAGGCTGCTCAATTAGCGGCATAGGGAGATCCCTCTTGTTTCTGCGCACAGTACCGCAAGCGGCAGTAGTTCTGGCAGAGAGGGATCTGAAGAGCGGGACACTTGTATAAAAGTTATCAACGTATAGATGATAACCTTTATCAAGTAGTGTGTGGATCAAATCCCACACTATTTTCCCGCATACCCCCAGAGCAGGGGGACACTCTGGGGGCTCGATCCTCGAATCCTTCCCCTCATACACTCTAAAGTTGTGAGTGTACCCTGAGGTACTCTCACAAAGCTTGTAGAGCTTTATCCCATACCTGGCCCTCTTGCTGGGAATGTATTGGCGGAAACTAAGCCTACCTTTGTAAAGGACGAGGGATTCGTCCACACAAATTTCCCGTTTGGGAACGTACACTTCAGCAAACTTGCTGCTGAAGTGGTCGATGACCGGTCGAATTTTGAACAATCTGTCAAAATTCGGTCATTACGGGAAGGCTGTCAGTGTTGTCCCTGAAGTGGAGAAATTTATGGATGGCGTCGAATCTGTTTCGGGCCATCACCTCGCCGTACACTGGAGTTAGAAAAAACTTATCTGTACTCCAGCATTGGCGCATTTCTGGTCTCGTCACAATCCCCATATGAAGTATCAAACCCCAGTATTTCATAACTTCTCCAGAGTCCACAGGAGTCCAAGAAGAAAAGATGGAATCTGGGTTTTGGACCAGAAACTGTTGGCGTACAGGTTCGTCTGCTCCACCATGAGCCTCACAAAGTCCTCAGAGAAAAAGACTTTGAAAAAGTCAATTTCCCTGAAGTTTGTGGCCTCAAACAGGATTCCTGATTGGGGAATAAAATCAGGAATCTGTGGAGTGTACCGATCAGGGACGGGATCCACACAGGGGCCCTGGTGCTAGGTTGGGCATGCCTAGCACCAGGTGGAGGGTTACTCACTGACGGCTGTGGGTCTTCCTCCGACTCCTCTTCTCCAGGCTCAGACTCCTTTTCCTCGGACTCCGACTCCTCTTCCGCTGGCTCCGGACGATCTCTTGTCCTCCGCCGTCTTCGTGGTGGTGGCGAGTCGGTGTCACTGCTGCAGATTTCACTGTCGGAGGAAGAATGTGAGGAATAGTGGAACGTGGGGTCCACTTCCTCACTGTCAGCATCGGAGGCAAGTATAGCATATGCCTCCTCAGCCGAGTACACCCTTTGTGACGTTGATGAGCGGGAGGGGCGGGACGGCGTGACATGTTGTATGTGCTGTGTGCGTGTGTAAAAAAAAAAAAAAAAGTAAACTTTTTATTAGTGTGCGTGTACGTGTGTTTAGTGTGCATGTATGTGAACGTTAACTGGTGTAACTTTCGGACGACGGTCGGTCAGGGGCGGCGGACGACGACGGTCAGTCAGGGGCGGCGGACGACGACGGTCAGTCAGGGGCGGCGGACGACGACGGTCAGTCAGGGGCGGCGGACGACGACGACAGTCAGGGGCGGCGGACGACGACAGTCAGGGGCGGCGGACGACGACAGTCAGGGGCGGCGGACGACGACAGTCAGGGGCGGCGGACGACGACGACAGTCAGGGGCGGCGGACGACGACGGTCAGTCAGGGGCGGCGGACGACGACGGTCAGTCAGGGGCGGCGGTCGACGACGGTCAGTCAGGGGCGGCGGACAACGACGGTCAGTCAGGGGCGGCGGACGGCGACGGTCAGTCAGGGGCGGCGGACGACGACGGTCAGTCAGGGGGGCGGACGACGACGACAGTCAGGGGCGGCGGACGACGACAGTCAGGGGCGGCGGACGACGACGACAGTCAGGGGCGGCGGACGACGACAGTCCAGGGGCGGCGGACGACGACAGTCAGGGGCGGCGGACGACGACGACAGTCAGGGGCGGGCCGGACGACGACGGTCAGTCAGGGGCGGCGGACGACGACGACAGTCAGGGGCGGCGGACGACGACGGTCAGTCAGGGGCGGCGACGACGACGGTCAGTCAGGGCGGCGGACGACGACGGTCAGTCAGGGGCGGCGGACGACGACGACAGTCAGGGGCGGCGGACGACGACGGTCAGTCAGGGGCGGCGGACGACGACGACAGTCAGGGCGGCGGACGACGACAGTCAGGAGCGGCGGACGACGACGACAGTCAGGGGCGGCGGACGACGACAGTCAGGGGCGGCGGACGACGACGGTCAGTCAGGGGCGGCGGACGACGACGGTCAGTCAGGGGCGGCGGACGACGACGACAGTCAGGGGCGGCGGACGACGACGACAGTCAGGGGTGGCGGACGACGACGGTCAGTCAGGGGCGGCGGACGACGACGGTCAGTCAGGGGCGGCGGACGACGACGGTCAGTCAGGGGCGGCGGACGACGACAGTCAGGGGGTCACTCGGGCCAGGCAGCGGTCGGTCAGGGGGTCACTCGGGCCAGGCAGCGGTCGGTCAGGGGGTCACTCGGGTCAGGCAGCGGTCGGTCAGGGGTCACTCGGGCCAGGCAGCGGTCGGTCAGGGGGTCACTCGGGCCAGGCAGCGGTCGGTCAGGGGTCACTCGGGCCAGGCAGCTGTCGGTCAGGGGGTCACTCGGGCCAGGCAGCGGTCGGTCAGGGGGTCACTCGGGCCAGGCAGCGGTCGGTCAGGGGGTCACTCGGGCCAGGCAGCGGTCGGTCAGGGGGCTCCAACACATATGCTTCAATTAGATGTACATCAGACTATCTTTCCCAGCGGTGGCTGCACTATGGGGACTAAAGAGACATTCTGCATGTCACTTGTGCTGTCCACAATAATCTGGAGAGATCCAACAGATCACCACTAGCTAGATTATTATTATTGGCTCGATGATGCTCCCACCTCTCATTTATAAAAAGAGGTCAAGGATAAGACGAACTAGTACCTTTTCCAGTATCCGCAAACATTCCATCCTGCAATATCGCCACACAGTCACCACATGTAAAGAAGCAACATTGATGGATTCCAAACTATACCCGAAAACATTTCCAGTAAAGTAAAGTGAGCGAATGGGCATCTAGTTTCTTTGTCATTGAAGTAATCGCTATCTAAGGGGCTGGCTGGCACGAGCCCTCCAATCCCCCCAGGGTGGCAGATTAGCCCAGCCCGTGGCCCCTGACTCTGATAAAGAAGCGGGGAGGTTGCGGCGAGGAGGGGCGGGGTGGTGGGGGTGGTTCGGCGGGGCTCGGGGTCTGAGATGCTCTGTCCAGGGCTGTCTTCAGATATTAGGCGGACGGGGCGACTCCAGTTAAGGCGGGGAGGGGCCTGGTGGGGTGCTGTCAGGGCTGACATTCGGGAGAATGCGCCGGGTGGGGCCGACGAGGGCTAAGGCAGGGTCCGCGGGGGCGTGGCCAGCGGGGTAGCTTGTCAGACCGTTACTCGATCGGCTGAGACCTCCCGCGTCATGTACTATCGCTACGTTGCCCTCGTGCCGCAACATGCGAGACTCCCGCGGCAGGCAGAGGCCGTCCGCCGGTGCAGTTTCACGTATCTCATGTGTCCGGCCTGAAGCGACAAAAGCGACATCCCACTCGACCTTGGTGCACGGGGCCGTGTCTAGCGTCATATTGTGCCAGGTGCGCAAAGAGACAACGCTCCTCCTGCATGTCCCCCCACTGCCCCCATACCCCGCCCCCCTCCCCCCACTCGGACCGCCAGCCCGCTCGGCCCTCGATTCGCTGCCCGGACTGCGCCCCCTAACCCCCCAACGCGGCCGGACAGTTTTCTGTAAGGGGGCGGCCCATAGATGTGGAACCTACCTATACCACCAGCCAGGGGGAACTTGCCTCCCTGCCACCGTGGGCCGCCCCGCCCCTGAGTATCGCTTATGTCTCGGGTTGACCAAGAGCTTTCTCGTCAGTAACTACTAACCATGAACACACTCTTATAACACAAAGGGAAAACTTATATGATTGGGATATAGCCAAGAGAAACGTGCTTTCTCTCTCTTGAACTGTTAGGTTCCAAGGATATAGAGCCATGTCCGAGGCTATAATCTCCCATGCTGGTGATGTTCCAGATTTCTGTTCTGCCGTCAATTGCGAATGAAACTTCAGAAGAGTCGTTTGTGCTCCTATTTTTCAGTTGACACATTTTGGATGCAGTTCCCGCGCACCAAAGAAACGCTAGGATCCTTGTTTTGCAAAAAAAAAGCACCACAATGCTTGTTTTCAGCCTGGCTTTGACAGCGGACTAACTAGAGATGACACACTCACTTTTCTTCCACCGCTCTGTCGCAAGGTTCGAGACTCACAATTGAGGAGCGCCTGTTGATAGATATGATCTCCCAGGCGCACTGAGACGTTTAATCTTTTTGGGGTTTAAGTATGAGTGTTTCTGTTGATTCGCGAGTAGCCTGGTAGACCCATGTGAGCTCTATCCCTACTGTCACATACGCAATATCGGTTTACGATCTTACGAAGTCACATACCAATATGACTGTGTGACTTTCAGGGCACAGGCTACGAAAGAAAAATACTATAAATATTCTAATGTTTGGCAATTTTCAGTGCTCCTAAATAGTGTATACAGTGCACCTTGATATACGGGAGAATTCGTAATTTAAAAGAGAACAACACGGATGTAACGTTCTGGTGCAAGGAAAGAACCCATTCATTGACTCTTAACCCTTCCACCCCCGAGCCCTATCTTTTGCTTTATTTTAGCCTTAATGCCCGACGGGAGCCATCTTTTGTTGAGCAAGAATCTGATCACAGGCTGTCCCGTTTATGAGGTTATAACTCTGGAACGCTTCTAAAGCACTTTCCGCATCCGTAGATCGATTTGACGGAGAATGTTTTATAGTGACATATTGCTGGTCTTGTTCATGTTAGTATTTAAATGTTAGGTAAATACAAATAATTTTGCGTTTATTTGTTCAAAGAAGAATTCAAAAATATCGGGCAACAGACATTTGAATAATTTCGAAATTTTCAAATTTTGAATTTTTTTTTTCTGCCCGTAAACCAGAGAAGTTTATGTGACAATCAAATAAATGTGCTTGCATAAATATATTTCCCAACATGTAAATTTATCATCAGCACGAATTTTGGAAAAAAGAAAAATTTTTTCGGGGGTTGACGGTATTTTATAAGGCGGTTCAATTAGTTCATCAGCAATATTTTTCATTTTTGCCAAATATAAGAGAAAAACCATGTTTTTTTTTTTTTTACGTGAACACACATGCGACGCATCTTGAATGAAGTCGTTTTGGCGGGTGTACACAAATCTGTAAACACCCAATAGTGAACGACCATTCTAAAAAATGCACTCCCTTCTATGCTTACTCAAAACTACTACTATTTCAAGAAGAATACTGTAACCCTTCAGAGTGCTTCACAGGACCATGTTAAAGCAATGTGGAAACAAAAGAATTGGTATTTAAAGTCTTTGTTCAACTAATAATGTTCGTATTTAGCCTCAATTCTTATTGTGATTTTTCATCTTGCATGTGGCAACAGCTAATATATATGGATCATTAGGTTTGTTGGGCCAAACTTTCTCCTGAGTATATCTGACTACCTCATATGTGGTCATAAACAACTTTTTTGGGCGCACGCAGGGCTCAAGGGGAAAGGGGCGCAATTTGACTTTGGAACTAATTTTTCCATTCAAAAAGGGAAATTTCGCCTCCTTCCCTTCTGAGCCCTGTCGTGCGCCCAAACAGTTGTTTATGACCAATAAAGAGGTATCGATGTACTCAGGAGAAATTGCCCAACAAATTTTAGGATGAACTTTTAATGCTGTTGCCATTTGAAAATTTAAAAAATTAGGCAAAAACAAAATTTTTGTGAAAAAAAAAAGTACTTTTTAATTTTTACAGATCAATTTGTGAAGCACCTGGGGGTTCAATATGCCCACTACCCATCTAGATAAGTTCCCTGGGGTGTCTAGTTTCCAAAATGGGGTCACTTGTGGGGGAACTCCAAATGTGTAGGCACACAGGGGCTCTCCAAACGCAACATGGTGTCCGCTAACAATTTTGAATGGAAAATCAGGTCAACTTGTTAGCGACACATGTCACGTTTGGAGAGCCCCTTTGTGCCTACACATTGGAGCTCCCCCACAAGTGACCCCATTTTGGAAACTAGACACCCCAGGGAACTTATCCTGATGGTTGTGAGCATATTGAACCCCCAGGTGCTTCACAAATTAATCCGTAAAACGAAAAAGTACTTTTTTTTTCCACTTTTTTTTTTTTTTTTCCCATTTATTTGTGAAGCACCTGGGGTTCAATATGCCCACTACCCATCTAGATAAGTTCCCTGGGTGTCTAGTTTCCAAAATGGGGTCACTTGTGGGGGAACTCCAATGTGTAGGCACACAGGGGCTCTCCAAACGCAACATGGTGTCCGCTAACAATTTGAATGGAAAATCAGGTCACTTGTTAGCGGACACATGTCACGTTTGGAGAGCCCCTGTGTCCTACACATTGGAGCTCCCCCACAAGTGACCCCATTTTGGAAACTAGACACCCCAGGGAACTTATCCTGATGAGTTGTGAGCATATTGAACCCCAGGTGCTTCACAAATTAATCCGTAAAAAACGAAAAAGTACTTTTTTTCCACTTTTTTTTTTTTTTTCCCCATTTATTTGTGAAGCACCTGGGGGTTCAATATGCCCACTACCCATCTAGATAAGTTCCCTGGGTGTCTAGTTTCCAAAATGGGGTCACTTGTGGGGGAACTCCAATGTGTAGGCACACAGGGGCTCTCCAAACGCAACATGGTGTCCGCTAACAATTTGAATGGAAAATCAGTCAACTTGTTAGCGGACACATGTCACGTTTGGAGTAGCCCCTGTGTGCCTACACATTGGAGCTCCCCCACAAGTGACCCCATTTTGGAAACTAGACACCCCAGGGAACTTATCCTGATGGGTTGTGAGCATATTGAACCCCCAGTGCTTCACAAATTAATCCGTAAAAACGAAAAAGTACTTTTTTTTTCCACTTTTTGTTTTTTTTTTCCCATTTATTTGTGAAGCACCTGGGGGTTCAATATGCCCACTACCCATCTAGATAAGTTCCCTGGGGTGTCTAGTTTCCAAAATGGGGTCACTGTGGGGAACTCCAATGTGTAGGCACACGGCTCTCCAAACCAACATGGTCCGCTAACAATTTGAATGAAAATCAGGTCATCTTTTACGGACACATGTCACTTTGGAGAGCCCCTGTGTGCCTACACATTGGAGCTCCCCCACAAGTGACCCCATTTTGGAAACTAGACACCCCAGGGAACTTATCTGATGGTTTGAGCATATTGAACCCCCAGGTGCTTCACAATTAATCCGTAAAAACGAAAAAGTACTTTTTTTTTCCACTTTTTTTTTTTCCCATTTATTTGTGAAGCACCTGGGGGTTCAATATGCCCACTACCATCGATAATTCCCTGGGGTTCTAGTTTCCAAAGGGGTCACTGTGGGGAACTCAATGGTAGCACACAGGGCTCTCAACCAACATGTGTCCGCTAAATTTGAATGAAAATCAGGCAACTTGTGCGCGACACATGTCACTTTGGAGACCCCGTTGCCTACACATTGGAGCTCCCCCACAAGTGACCCCATTTTGGAAACTAGACACCCCAGGGAACTTATCCTGATGGGTTGTGAGCATATTGAACCCCCAAGTGCTTCACAAATTAATCCGTAAAAACGAAAAAGTACTTTTTTTTTTTTCCACTTTTTTTTTTTTTTTTTCCCATTTATTTGTGAAGCACCTGGGAGTTCAATATGCCCACTACCCATCTAGATAAGTTCCCTGGGGTGTCTAGTTTCCAAAATGGGGTCACTTGTGGGGGAACTCCAATGTGTAGGCACACAGGGGCTCTCCAAACGCAACATGGTGTCCGCTAACAATTTGAATGGAAAAATCAGGTCAACTTGTTAGCGGACCACATGTCACGTTTGGAGAGCCCCTGTGTGCCTACACATTGGAGCTCCCCCACAAGTGACCCCATTTTGGAAACTAGACACCCCAGGGAACTTATCCTGATGGGTTGTGAGCATATTGAACCCCCAGGTGCTTCACAAATTAATCCGTAAAAACGAAAAAGTACTTTTTTTCCACTTTTTTTTTTTTTTTTTCCCCATTTATTTTGTGAAGCACCTGGGGTTCAATATGCCCACAACCCATCTAGATAAGTTCCCTGGGGTGTCTAGTTTTCCAAAATGGGGTCACTTGTGGGGGAGCTCCAATTTAAGGGACACAGGGCTCTCCAAACGCGACATGGTGTCCGCTAACAATTCCAATTGTTAGCAAACACCAGGTTGCGTATGGAGAGCCCCTGTGTGCCTACACATTGGAGTTCCCCCACAAGTGAGCCCATACACATATAATCTACTATATAATTGCCGTAGGCAAAATCGTGTCGGACCCCGAAATCGCCGTGGCTATGTCACTATTGTGACGTCACCACGCGAAGCATTGGCCGCGTAGCGGCCAATGAGAGTCGTTAGCTGCGCGAGCAATGGCCGCGAGGCCATTGCGAGTCGCTAGCTTGTGCGAGCAATGGCCGCGAAGCTGGCCATTGCGAGTCGCTGGCCGAAAATAGAACCAAGGGCTCGGCCACAAAGCTAGCGATTTCCCGCTCAGGTAGCGAGTCGCTAGCCTCAGCGGGAAATCGCTAACTTTGTGGCCGAGCCTCTGGTTCTATTTTCGGCCAGCGACTCGTTATGCCCGCTTCCAATTCACTTAAAGGGAACCTGTCACCTGGATCTAAGCCCCTACACTATCACTACCTGTCCCTGCACCTTCCTAGCTGCTCCCTAATCTATCCCTCTCTGAGCTAAATCCGCGCTATAAAACTGCAGAAAAATAACTTATAACTTACAGAAGTCCCTGAGGCTGGGGACTGAGAAGGCGGCGCCAGGCTCCATTCAGCCCCTCCTCCATGCAGCAGCACACGCCCCACTGGGCGGCATTATTCTTTCTTCATCGCCGCCTCCTCCATTTGGAATCTCCCGCCTGCTTTAACACCTATCATGTTGTGGTGATGCGACCTCGATGTGTCCCCTGACTGAGACACAGCATATGGGAGATTGTATCTTCTGCTTGGTAGCAGCACACACAGGGTGAGCTGCTACTGGAGCTAAGTGCTGATTGAAATCACTGACCCCCAGGTGTGCGGGTGAATAGGAGATGATATGTGCTGCCCTGGGCTGTGGGGAGGGGTGGAGTGTGTCAGGACAGCAGCAGGAGCTGCTGGGATTGTATGAGGTTCTACTCGGCATTGCCCCGGTGTAACAGGCCAGACTAACCCCCCCGACCAGAATATACTCGGGTTAAAGTGGCCTAGGCCAGATTATACCCCTCCGTATACCACAGCAGCTGTAGATCAGGGCTCCAAGCAACACATGGGGGCCCGAGGCAGCACAAAGTGGCCCAAGGCAGCAGAAAGTGGCCCTACGCAACATACAGGGGCCCCAGGCAGTGCTAGGGCCCCAGGCAGTGCTAGGGCCCCAGGCAGTGCTAGGGGCCCCAGGCAGTGCACAGTGCCCCAGGCAGTGCACAGGGCCCCAAGCAGTACAAAGAGGCCCCAGGCAACATACAGGGCCCCAGGCAGTACTAGGGGCCACAAGCTAACACACAGGATCCCAGGCTACACACAGGGGCCCCATGCAGCATACAAGGGCCCCAGGCAGCACACAGGGGCCCCAGGCAGCACAAAGTGACCACAGGCAATATACAGGGGCCCCAGGCAGTGGCCACCCGGGCCACTTTGTGCTGCCTGGGGCCCCTGTGTGCTGCCTCTGGCCCCCATGCGCTGCCTGGGGACCCCTTTGTACTGCCTGGGCCCTTGTATGCTGCATGGGGCCCCTGTATGTAGCCTGGGACCCTGTGTGTAGCCTGGGCCCCTAGTATTGCCTGGGCCCCTGTATGTTACCTGGGGCCACTTTGTGCTGCCTTTGGCCACTTTGTGCTGGCCTGGGCCTGTGCACTGCCTGGGCCCCGTGCACTGCCTTGGGCCCCGTGCACTGCCTGGGGCCCTGTGCACTCCCTGGGGCCCTGTGCACTGCCTGGGGCCCCGTGCACTGCCTGGGGTCCTGTATGCTGCATGGGCCCCTGTGTGTAGCCTGGGATCATGTGTGTAGCTTGTGGCCCCTAGTACTGCCATGGGGCCCCTGTATGTTGCCTGGGGCCTCTTTGTGCTGCTTGGGCCACTTTGTGCTGCCTGGGCCCTGTGCACTGCCTGGGGCCCCTAGCACTGCCTGGGGCCCCTGTATGTTGCGTAGGGCCACTTTCTGCTGCCTGGGGCCACTTTGTGCTGCCTCGGCCCCCATGTGTTTGCTTGGGGCCCTGATCTACAGTTGCTGTGGTATACGGAGGGGTATAATCTGGCCTAGGCCACTTTAACCACGAGTATATTCTGGTCGGGGGGTTAGTCTGGCCTGTTACAACCGGGGCAATGCCGAGTAGAACCTCATACAATCCCAGCAGCTCCTGCTGCTGTCCTGACACACTCCACCCCCTCCCCACAGCCCAGGGCAGCACATATCATCTCCTATTCACCCGCACACCTGGGGGTCAGTGATTTCAATCAGCACTTAGCTCCAGTAGCATGCTCACCCTGTGTGTGCTGCTACCGAGCAGAAGATACAATCTCCCATATGCTGTGTCTCAGTCAGGGACACATCGAGGTCGCATCACCACAACATGATAGGTGTAAAGCAGGCGGGAGATTCCAAATGGAGGAGGCGGCGATGAAGAAAGAATAACGCCGCCCAGCGGGGTGTGTGCTGCTGCATGGAGGAGGGCTGAATGGAGCCTGGCGCCGCCTTCTCAGTCCCCAGCCTCAGGGACTTCTGTAAGTTATAAGTATTTTTCTGCAGTTTTATAGGCGGATTTAGCTCAGAGAGGGATAGATAGGGAGCAGCTAGGAAGGTGCAGGGACAGATAGTGATAGTGTAGGGGCTTAGATCCAGTGACAGGTTCCCTTTAAAATAACAAATAATAAATAAATTTAATAATAATAAAAATAGTAAAAAAAAATATATTAATAAATAATAAAATAAAAAATAATAATAACAAAAAAAAAAAATATATTAAATTAAGATATTAATTACATTAACTAATTAAAATATAAGTATTAGACCCCCCCAAAAAAAGTATTGGACCCCCCAAAAAAAGTATTGGACCTCCCCCCAAAAGTATTGGACCCCACAAAAAAAGTATTGGACCCCCCAAAAAAAGTATTGGAACCCCCCCCAAAAGTATTGGACCCCCCCAAAAAAAGTATTGGACCCCCCCCAAAAATATTGGACCCCCCAAAAAAAGTATTGGACCCCCCGAAAAAAGTATTGGACCCCCCCAAAAGTATTGGACCCCCCAAAAAAAGTATTGGAACCCCCCTAAAAAAGTATTGGACCCCCCCAAAAAAGTATTGGACCCCCAAAAAAAGTATTGGACCCCCCCAAAAAGTATTGGACCCCCCAAAAAAAGTATGCCCCCCCCCCCCCAAAAAAAGTATTGGACCCCCCAAAAAAAGTATTGGACCCCCCCCAAAAAGTATTGGACCCCCCCAAAAAAGTATTGGACCCCCCCTTCCCCCCCAAAAGTATTGGACCCCCCAAAAAAAGTATTGGACCCCCCAAAAAAAGTATTGGAACCCCCCCCCAAAAGTATTGGACCCCCCCAAAAAAAGTATTGGACCCCCCAAAAAAAGTATTAGACCCCCCCAAAAGTATTGGACCCCCCAAAAAAAAGTATTGGACCCCCCCCTAAAAAAGTATTGACCCCCCAAAAAAAGTATTGGACCCCCCCCAAAAAGTATTGGACCCCCCAAAAAAAGTATTGGACCCCCCCAAAAAAGTATTGGACCCCCCAAAAAAGTATTGGACCTCCCCCCCAAAAGTATTGGACCCCCCAAAAAAAGTATTGGACCCCCCCAAAAGTATTGGACCCCCCCCAAAAGTATTGGACCCCCCAAAAAAGTATTGGACCCCCCCAAAAAATATTGGACCCCCCAAAAAAAGTATTGGACCCCCCCCAAAAGTATTGGACCCCCCAAAAAAAGTATTGGACCCCCCAAAAAAAGTATTGGACCCCCCAAAAAAAGTATTGGACCCCCCAAAAAGTATTGGACCCCCCAAAAAGTATTGGACCCCCCAAAAAAGTATTGGACCCCCCAAAAAAGTATTGGACCCCCAAAAAAGTATTGGACCCCAAAAAAAGTATTGGACCCCCCCAAAAGTATTGGACCCCCCAAAAAAAGTATTGGGCCCCCCCCCCCAAAAAAGTATTGGACCCCCAAAAAAAGTATTGGACCCCCCAAAAAGTATTGGACCCCCCAAAAAAGTATTGGCCCCTCCCCCCAAAATATTGACCCAAAAAAGTATTGGACCCCAAAATATGCCCCCCCCAAAAAGAATTTGGACCCCCAAAAAGTATTGGACCCCCCAAAAATGACCCAAAAAAGTATTGGACCCCCCAAAAAAAGTATTGGACCCCCCCCCACCCCCCAAAAAGTATGGACCCCCCAAAAAAGTATTGGACCCCCCAAAAAAGTATTGACCCCCAAAGTATTGACCCCCCAAATATTGACCCCCCAAAAAGTATTGGACCCCCCAAAAAAGTATTGGACCCCCCCAAAATATGACCCCAAAAAGATAAAGTATGGACCCACCCCCCAAAAGTATTGGACCCCCCAAAAAAAGTATTGGACCCCCCAAAAGTATTGGACCCCCCCAAAAAAGTATTGGACCCCCCAAAAAAGTATTGGACCACCCCAAAAAAAGTATTGGACCCCCCAAAAAAGTATTGGACCCCCCCGCCCCCAAAAAAGTATTGGACCCCCCCCAAAAAAGTATTGGACCCCCCAAAAACCCAAAAAAAGTATTGGACCCCCCAAAAGTATTGGACCCCCCAAAAAAAGTATTGGACCCCCAAAAAGAGTATTGGACCCCCAAAAAAAGTATTGACCAAAATTGGACCCCCAAATAAAAAGTATTCCCAAAAATATTGGACCCCCCCCCCCCCACCTCCCCAAAGTATTGACCCCCAAAAAAAGTATTGGACCCCCCAAAAGTATTGGACCCCAAAAAGTATTGGACCCCCCCCAAAAAAGTATTGACCCCAAAAAAGTATTGGAATACCCCCAAAAAAGTATTGGACCCCAAAAGTATTGGACCCCCCCCCCCCCCCCCCAAAGTATTTTGACCCCAAAAAAGAGCTATTGACCCCAAAAGTATGGACCCCCACAAGTAACAAATATTGGACCCCCCAAAATATTGGACCCCCCAAAGCTAAAAGTATTGACCCCAAAAAACACAAAATATAATATAAGCAAATGTATGCAGTTCTAGAATCCCGATGCATTGCATCGGCCACAGCTAGTCATATATAATCACACATTAAATAATAACATTATACACTGTACCCAGCCTTTCAGAAGGACAGGTCACGTGAGGCAGCCTGGCCTTTCTGCAGGAAGGGATTTGTTCTAGCACCGGAATAAGACCCCCAAAGCCATGGTAAAGACTAAGGGGGCACTTATTGTAGTGCATGTCAGGTTGGTGTGTTGTAGTGTACATCAGGGTGTGTGTCAGGTTGGTGTGTTGTAGTGTACATCAGGGTGTGTAAAGTCAGGTTGGTGTGTTGTAGTGTATATCAGGGTGTGTGTGTGTGTTTGTGTATGATGTTGTGGGTGCATGTCAGTCTGGGGTCGTGTGATAGATTTCGAAACATCCAAAGATACACAAACCTGGTTTGTCAGGGCACGTTTTACATTGGGTTTGGACGGTCGTTCTGTTCCCCCTTTGATGGCAGACCCGGCACCTTTTTCTTGGCCCCTTCTCTGCAAAATGTTGCCCTGGTACCACGCGGGAATATCGAGTTCCAGGAGTGCTGGGGCCCCCTTCATCTTCTTCTCTTCGTCTTCCTCTTTCTTCTCTTGGTCTTCGTTCTCGTCCTCCTTCTTCTCTTGGTCTTCGTTCTCCTCCATTCAACAGGGCCTTGATCACCTTCACCTGGAACTCAAGAAAGGTGTTAGTGGTGTGACCTGCACATCGTGACAGCAAGTATGCATTATACATTGCCATTTGGACAATGTACACGGCCAGTTTTTTGTACCACTTCCTCGTTTTCCGCGTGGCCCTGTAGGGCTTGAGGACTTGATCAGAACGATCAACTCCTCCCATGTTCTTATTGTACCCCAGGACACATTCCGGTTTGTGGACCTGTCCTGGGGTACCTCTGGTGGTGGTGGCCCTGGTGCCGGGACCATGGATCGTGGTCAAGATAAAGACATCCCTTCGGTCTTTGAACTTGACCAGTACCATGTTGCCGCTACATTGAGCTCGGCTCTCACCTCTTGGGAGAGGCTGCTCAATTAGCGGCATAGGGAGATCCCTCTTGTTTCTGCGCACAGTACCGCAAGCGGCAGTAGTTCTGGCAGAGAGGGATCTGAAGAGCGGGACACTTGTATAAAAGTTATCAACGTATAGATGATAACCTTTATCAAGTAGTGTGTGGATCAAATCCCACACTATTTTCCCGCATACCCCCAGAGCAGGGGGACACTCTGGGGGCTCGATCCTCGAATCCTTCCCCTCATACACTCTAAAGTTGTGAGTGTACCCTGAGGTACTCTCACAAAGCTTGTAGAGCTTTATCCCATACCTGGCCCTCTTGCTGGGAATGTATTGGCGGAAACTAAGCCTACCTTTGTAAAGGACGAGGGATTCGTCCACACAAATTTCCCGTTTGGGAACGTACACTTCAGCAAACTTGCTGCTGAAGTGGTCGATGACCGGTCGAATTTTGAACAATCTGTCAAAATTCGGGTCATTACGGGGAAGGCTGTCAGTGTTGTCCCTGAAGTGGAGAAATTTATGGATGGCGTCGAATCTGTTTCGGGCCATCACCTCGCCGTACACTGGAGTTAGAAAAAACTTATCTGTACTCCAGCATTGGCGCATTTCTGGTCTCGTCACAATCCCCATATGAAGTATCAAACCCCAGTATTTCATAACTTCTCCAGAGTCCACAGGAGTCCAAGAAGAAAAGATGGAATCTGGGTTTTGGACCAGAAACTGTTGGGCGTACAGGTTCGTCTGCTCCACCATGAGCCTCACAAAGTCCTCAGAGAAAAAGACTTTGAAAAAGTCAATTTCCCTGAAGTTTGTGGCCTCAAACAGGATTCCTGATTGGGGAATAAAATCAGGAATCTGTGGAGTGTACCGATCAGGGACGGGGATCCACACAGGGGCCCTGGTGCTAGGTTGGGCATGCCTAGCACCAGGTGGAGGGTTACTCACTGACGGCTGTGGGTCTTCCTCCGACTCCTCTTCTCCAGGCTCAGACTCCTTTTCCTCGGACTCCGACTCCTCTTCCGCTGGCTCCGGACGATCTCTTGTCCTCCGCCGTCTTCGTGGTGGTGGCGAGTCGGTGTCACTGCTGCAGATTTCACTGTCGGAGGAAGAATGTGAGGAATAGTGGAACGTGGGGTCCACTTCCTCACTGTCAGCATCGGAGGCAAGTATAGCATATGCCTCCTCAGCCGAGTACACCCTTTGTGACGTTGATGAGCGGGAGGGGCGGGACGGGCGTGACATGTTGTATGTGCTGTGTGCGTGTGTAAAAAAAAAAAAAAGTAAACTTTTTATTAGTGTGCGTGTACGTGTGTTTAGTGTGCATGTATGTGAACGTTAACTGGTGTAACTTTCGGGACGACGGTCGGTCAGGGGCGGCGGACGACGACGGTCAGTCAGGGGCGGCGGACGACGACGGTCAGTCAGGGGCGGCGGACGACGACGGTCAGTCAGGGGCGGCGGACGACGACGACAGTCAGGGGCGGCGGACGACGACAGTCAGGGGCGGCGGACGACGACAGTCAGGGGCGGCGGACGACGACAGTCAGGGGCGGCGGACGACGACGACAGTCAGGGGCGGCGGACGACGACGGTCAGTCAGGGGCGGCGGACGACGACGGTCAGTCAGGGGCGGCGGTCGACGACGGTCAGTCAGGGGCGGCGGACAACGACGGTCAGTCAGGGGCGGCGGACGGCGACGGTCAGTCAGGGGCGGCGGACGACGACGGTCAGTCAGGGGCGGCGGACGACGACGACAGTCAGGGGCGGCGGACGACGACAGTCAGGGGCGGCGGACGACGACGACAGTCAGGGGCGGCGGACGACGACAGTCAGGGGCGGCGGACGACGACAGTCAGGGGCGGCGGACGACGACGACAGTCAGGGGCGGCGGACGACGACGGTCAGTCAGGGGCGGCGGACGACGACGACAGTCAGGGGCGGCGGACGACGACGGTCAGTCAGGGGCGGCGGACGACGACGGTCAGTCAGGGGCGGCGGACGACGACGGTCAGTCAGGGGCGGCGGACGACGACGACAGTCAGGGGCGGCGGACGACGACGGTCAGTCAGGGGCGGCGGACGACGACGACAGTCAGGGGCGGCGGACGACGACAGTCAGGAGCGGCGGACGACGACGACAGTCAGGGGCGGCGGACGACGACAGTCAGGGGCGGCGGACGACGACGGTCAGTCAGGGGCGGCGGACGACGACGGTCAGTCAGGGGCGGCGGACGACGACGACAGTCAGGGGCGGCGGACGACGACGACAGTCAGGGGTGGCGGACGACGACGGTCAGTCAGGGGCGGCGGACGACGACGGTCAGTCAGGGGCGGCGGACGACGACGGTCAGTCAGGGGCGGCGGACGACGACAGTCAGGGGGTCACTCGGGCCAGGCAGCGGTCGGTCAGGGGGTCACTCGGGCCAGGCAGCGGTCGGTCAGGGGGTCACTCGGGTCAGGCAGCGGTCGGTCAGGGGGTCACTCGGGCCAGGCAGCGGTCGGTCAGGGGGTCACTCGGGCCAGGCAGCGGTCGGTCAGGGGGTCACTCGGGCCAGGCAGCTGTCGGTCAGGGGGTCACTCGGGCCAGGCAGCGGTCGGTCAGGGGGTCACTCGGGCCAGGCAGCGGTCGGTCAGGGGGTCACTCGGGCCAGGCAGCGGTCGGTCAGGGGGTCACTCGGGCCAGGCAGCGGTCGGTCAGGGGGTCACTCGGGCCAGGCAGCGGTCGGTCAGGGGGTCACTCGGGCCAGGCAGCGGTCGGTCAGGGGGTCACTCGGGCCAGGCAGCGGTCGGTCAGGGGGTCACTCGGGCCAGGCAGCGGTCGGTCAGGGGGTCAACACCGAGCAGACCGGACCGGTGAGAACGAGCTCTGGGGAGGGGGGAGAGAGCAAACTCAGGGGAGGGGGGGAGAGAGCAAACCCAGGGAGGGGGAGAGAGCAAACTCAGGGAAGGGGGGGGGGGAGAAGACAAAAGGGGAGGGGGGGAGAGAGGACAATGGGGAAGGGGGAGGGGGAGAGGACACCAGGGGAGGAGGAGAGGGAGCGGATCACAGCAGCGGGTTACTTACGATCAGCAGCAGCAGCGGCGGTGGCAGCGGCGGCGGCGATCGGCGGCGATCGGCGGCGGCGATCGGCGGCGATCGGCGGCGGCGGCGGGGGGGCTCACACCACGTGGGCACGGTCGGTGGCAGCGGAGGGCTGCAGGGGTGCACGCTCATCAGCGTCCACCGACAGAGTGGAGCTGATGAGCTCGGTGGCCATATTGTGAACATCCCCCTGCACATCTGATTGGAGGGCTTGCATCACATGGATGCTAGCCCCCAATCAGATCGAGGGGGGGGGGGGGCACACACACCTCACAGTGCCCCAGCCAATGCCTGATGCTTTGAGCATCAGGATATGGCCAGATTGAAAACATTACACCAATTTCTATTGGTGTAATGTTTCAATTATCACTTTTGGCTAGTTGTTAATTAACTAGCCAATCGGAGGGCTCCTAGCCACGGGGGGGGGGGGAAAT
The DNA here is from genome assembly GCA_033576535.1 of Allobates femoralis. Classification (NCBI taxonomy): domain Eukaryota; kingdom Metazoa; phylum Chordata; class Amphibia; order Anura; family Aromobatidae; genus Allobates; species Allobates femoralis. The sequence continues at coordinate 84,091,956 of JARQOC010000003.1, read as the reverse complement.
CCCCTCCCGTTGGGTCATCTAGAGGTTGTCCCCTATCTGCGGCTCTATTAACCCTTTCATGAACCCGGTTAATAGAGCCGCAGCAAGGGGGAAACCGCGATGACGCAGCGTATGCGCCATCGGGCGGGAACGGTGATGTTTCCATGGCGCATACGCTGCGCGCCCGGGCGGGAAGGGGTTAACATAAAACTAATAACTCTGAAATACAAACATTTTAAAACTCCCGACAAAGTAAAAGAGATGTGCCTGTCAGGCCTATTGTATGTGACAGAGGGTTAAGTTGAGTCACATGGTGCAAGGTCTTGAAAGTACTGTACTTGACTACCATAGATCCTGCCAGTGTCCGAGAGGAAGACATCACCGTAGCTCACCATGGGATCACTGGGGAGGGTAATGAAATGTTAATGGTGCAGAAAGAGCACCAGAAAAACCGAGCATACATTGACATGCTCATTATTTTCTGGATGCACTTTCTACACCTCTAATGCAGCAGTCAAAATTGCTTACGTCTCCACCGCGAATTGAAAATCTCATTCACTTTGATGGCTGATGTTTTGACTGATCTGTTTTTGGAGCAGTTTTTTAAAAATCACAGCACCAAAAATAGATAAAAATAATCCAGTGTGATTATAGCCTTTACAAAGATCAAATATCTCTTCACGGAGTGCAATCTCGTTGCATGCATCAACATTAACAGTTTAATGGAAGTTCTAATAAGTCAGAGTAATGAAGGGTCTTTCTCTATTGATACAGAACAAGACCAAAATCCATTTTGCTGCCTAATGGCAATGAGCTACCTTCAATTCCAGTTGGATATACAGCCCACAAGAAAGAAAACTATGACAACATGAGCAACTATAGAAAGGAAACACAAGCGCAATATAGGGTCTTATCCTAGTAAGACAAAAGTAATGAGACAGATGTCACTGTTCACCTGGGTCAAGTGTGTGGCTCACAACTAGTTAGAAATATATAAGGCGACTGCCGCTGGATCCACAAACCACGTGTGCGCAGAAGTAACCAGAGACAATCACAATGGGACAATTATGTGTATGATCCGCGCTGCCACATGGTGAAAGGACCACAAGGAAAGCAATGGTGGCTTTTTTTCAATGCATTTCAGAGCGCTCTCCTAGCTCCTTCATCAGGAAACCAACTATAAATACTATTATCAGGAATTACAAACATAAATACCCATCAGGAAACCAACCATAAATTTATAGTTGTTATCCTGATGAAGGAGCAGGGAGAGCGCTTCAAAATGTGTTGAAATAAGGCCACCATTGCTTGAGAGATCGCTGTGGCCCTTTCATCGTACGGCAGTGCGGATCATACACATATATCCCATTAGGATCAATTATGACAACATGAAACAGCTGTTGAGATGCCTGAACTATGACAAGCATTTTTTTCCCCTACATGGTGACTTAAAGATTATTTCCCTCATACCTGTACTCCAGGGTGGATACACAAAGTGCTACTGCTTTCTGTGTTAGTGGGATAATTGTGCAAAAAAATATCGCTTCAATAAAATAGTATGACCTCTTTGGCTAGGGTCACATTTGCGGCTCATTTTTGTAAACCTAATCGGGTTTTGAGCTTTCAAAAAGCCCAAAACCGGAGCAGGAAACGCTCCCCATAGGAGGTCATTATGGTAACCGGATTGCTTTACAAGCAATCCAGTTACCGGCTCCGGACCTGCAGCCTGCGCGAAAAATCATGTAATCCTGAGCAATGCGGTTACCGTGTACTTTGTTCATCGCTGCTGCCGCAGGGATGAACAAAGTGTTAACTGTTTAATACAACATTAAATATTAATATTAGTTGTGTGCAACATGTCTCTAGGGGGTGCCCACACCCCCTAGAGACATGCTGCCCACTCCTGCGGGCATGTCAGGGATTAATAACCCATTTACTGTAAGCCAGCTATTGCCGGCTTTGTACAATTTTATCAATGAAGCCGTGGCTCCCCTGACAGTTGTGCAGATACTGTACGTAATGTACATATAGTATCTGCTGTTGTCCGAGGTCCTGTAGGCATTTACATTAGATCTATGGTCTATGTGACCCCGGCCTTTGACATTCCCTTCATTGACCAAGAAAAATTGTCCTGCAACCAGCACTTGTTCATCCACATAAGATTTTTTTTGCCACCATTGCATATCAAGTTGGTCCTAATAAAGAACTTTGAAAGGTAATGGATAAAAATGCAGAAGCTTTGAAGTATCTCATTGATACATTTCCAAACGTGAGCAAAGCAAAGAATGAAGGCCCAGTTTCACACACAGATAATTGTGCAGAGATTGTACGCAGATCTCTGGTTGCAGTGAAATCATGGACACATTGTTACATTTGTACACAGCCACAAAATGTAACTGTGTCCATGATTTTGCAACCAGAGATCTGCAAACAATCTCTGCACAATTATCTGTGTGTGTAACTGCACGTTAAGGAAGGAGTCTTTATCTGACCACAGATTCATGCGTTTCTTCAAGATGAGGTGTTTCTCTGTTTGTTTCAAGGCAAGGAAAAGACTGCAAGGTTAGCATTTGCATTAGTAACTAATTTTGGGGAGAAACTCAAGAGCAGAAAAATTGATGGAAAATCTCAAAACATAGGCTGGGGTCACATTTAAAACGTGAATTGCATTCACCGCATCCAGATCCGGATGCGGTGAACGCAATACCGGTCACACACATTTTTTTACAAAAATGTGTGCAGAATACCGCACTGCAGTAACCGGATGGCTCAGGATGTGTAATCCTGAGCCATCCGGCAACTGCATAGTTTGCTGATCCTGGCTATTGCCGGCATTAGCAAACTGTTGTTTGTCTTCTAAAGATTGTCTACTTATATAATCGGGAGTTGGGAATTTGGGCGTTGTAGCCCAATCCCAGACTCCCCCGCGGCACTGCGAGTGATGACGCGCAGCGTCATCACGAGCCGCTGCCGGTGCTGCTGAAGGCAGGTGCGATCCGCCATCACTTCCTACACACTTCCTCCGGCACCGGATCGCTCCGTGCCCGCGACTCCCCCCATAGATCCGCGCCTGTAGGAGCGCCATGCCAGCGCCCACCAGCCTCTAGCTCCCTGCCCACAGAGGCCCGGAGCTCCGCCGCGTTCATCACTGCTGATAGCCGCCGGTCTCGGAGACACATGACGACTCACAGCAGCTGATGCGAGAGCTCCTCATCCCCGCCAGACTGCACACAATGGCGCCCGCCAGCCTCTACCTCCCCGCCCACAGACGCCCGGAGCTCCGCCGCTATCATCACTGCTGCCAGCCGCCGGCCTCGGAGACACATGAGGACTTACAGCAGCTGAAGCGAGAGCTCCTCACTCCCGCCACACCGCACACAGTCCAACCGATACTCACTGCCAGCTGCCTGCTTCTGCACCATGGGGTCAGTGACCGTTTGCCTCCCTCCCATTACCTGTGTACAGGTGACACCCGTAGGCTGCAGGGACGGCAGCGCTCCAGTCTGCAACTAAAGCTACAGAGGAGGCGAGGCTGACATCTCCACCCACGCTGCCCCTGATTACCCCCCAATCACCCCCACTTACCCACACTGCCTGCCACCACCACAGACGCCTCTATACCCTGCCGCCACGACCACAGACGCCCGTGTAGCCTGCCGCCACCACCACAGACGCCCGTGTAGCCTGCCGCCACCACCACAGACGCCCGTGTAGCCTGCCGCCACCACCACAGACGCCCGTGTAGCCTGCCGCCACCACCACAGACGCCCGTGTAGCCTGCCGCCACCACCACAGACGCCCGTGTAGCCTGCCGCCACCACCACAGACGCCCGTGTAGCCTGCCGCCACCACCACAGACGCCCGTGTAGCCTGCCGCCACCACCACAGACGCCCGTGTAGCCTGCCGCCACCACCACAGACGCCCGTGTAGCCTGCCGCCACCACCACAGACGCCCGTGTAGCCTGCCGCCACCACCACAGACGCCCGTGTAGCCTGCCGCCACCACCACAGACGCCCGTGTAGCCTGCCGCCACCACCACAGACGCCCGTGTAGCCTGCCGCCACCACCACAGACGCCCGTGTAGCCTGCCGCCACCACCACAGACGCCCGTGTAGCCTGCCGCCACCACCACAGACGCCCGTGTAGCCTGCCGCCACCACCACAGACGCCCGTGTAGCCTGCCGCCACCACCACAGACGCCCGTGTAGCCTGCCGCCACCACCACAGACGCCCGTGTAGCCTGCCGCCACCACCACAGACGCCCGTGTAGCCTGCCGCCACCACCACAGACGCCCGTGTAGCCTGCCGCCACCACCACAGACGCCCGTGTAGCCTGCCGCCACCACCACAGACGCCCGTGTAGCCTGCCGCCACCACCACAGACGCCCGTGTAGCCTGCCGCCACCACCACAGACGCCCGTGTAGCCTGCCGCCACCACCACAGACGCCCGTGTAGCCTGCCGCCACCACCACAGACGCCCGTGTAGCCTGCCGCCACCACCACAGACGCCCGTGTAGCCTGCCGCCACCACCACAGACGCCCGTGTAGCCTGCCGCCACCACCACAGACGCCCGTGTAGCTTGCCGCCACCACCACAGACGCCCGTGTACTCTGCTACCCACAGAGCCGCCTCTATACTCTGCTACCCACAGAGCCGCCTCTATACTCTGCTACCCACAGAGCCTTCTCTATACTCTGCTACCCACACAGCCGCCTGTATAATCTCCTACCCTCAGAGCTGTCTGTATACTCTGCTACCCACAGACCCGCCTCTATACTCTGCTACCCACAGAGCCTTCTGTATACTCTGCTACCCACTGACCCGCCTCTATACTCTGCTACCCACAGAGCCTTCTGTATACTCTGCTACCCACTGACCCGCCTGTATACACACTATTAATTTCACCCTGCTCCCGATGCAATTGCATCGGGCCTTTTTACTAGTAATTTAATAAATAAAAGAATGGTTGAGGTCTCTAGGGGGGGCTTAGTCCCCCCTATAGACCGGACACCCACTCAGGTGGGCTACACCTACAATGCCCCCATGCCACGGGCTCCTCCGAGCTCCGTGCATGTTCCCCAACCTCCTTCCCCCCCGGATCTCTATAGAGGGGTGCCTGCACCCCTCTGTTAGAAGTATCCCTAATTGTGGCATAAACACAGTGATTACAGTACAATTATAGTTGTATAGTTACGTGCTTCTTCATGATCTTGCAATATCGCTCCATGGGCGGGGCTGTGTGCTTCTGCCTCCGCCCACGAAATCATGATGCCCTCCCGCTCTGGCCTTCACCCTGTGTTTTCAGGGCGGCCGCGTCATGAAAGGGGTGGGGCTATCGGTATGACGCAAACTTAACAGAGGCAACGTGGGGGCGTGGCCTATCGCCGACGTCATCGGCCCTACGTCGCCTCATGTGAAGGGGCGATGTTGACGGTGCCTGGAGGTCGCCTGGTTTCAGAGCAGTACTCTGAAACCAGGCGACCATCATGGGGCGATGTGCACACATCGCCCATGTAACCAGGCGCCGGTGACCTGTCAGGCGATGGGAGCCATAGGCTTCCATTGTCCTGCATCGCCGCTGGGGTTTTCAGACACCCCGGCGGCGATGCCGCCTGACAGATCGCCGGCGCGGGGCTTGAGGTGTCGCCCCATCAAAACGGGGGGCGGCAATGCTGGTGGGGGCGGCAAGAGCATGCGCGCCCCTGCCATTCGCTGGTGACATCGCCATCCCCGTCGCCCCATGTAACGGCACCCTTAAAGATTTCACCATGATATTGCAGCTATGGAGAAAAGATTTCAAGGAAAATGGAATCCATCAATGATTGCAGATTACTTTTGGACAATTGTAAGAGATGGTAAGATTCTGAAGTACAAGAGACAAGCAAAAAAGAGTTAGCACAAAATAAGGACAATCTTTTGTGGTGCAATTTCTTCAGAAGTGTATTAGCCAGGCATATGAGCGCTCCCCCATTCGGAACCAATCAATTGAATTTCAATTTCATTCCTCTTTCTGAATTTGGGCAGCCATCAATTTCTTATGGCTAACCTGATGGTCCTCGGACTGGACCTGACTGCAGTGTGAAGCCGCCCTAAGGCCCCTTTCACACTAGCGTTTATTGCAAATTGCGGCAGATCCTGCAGATTTACCGCATCTACCGCCTAACGAACGCACTTACAGCACACTTGCGGCAATCCCCGTGCATTCTCTATGGGGCTTGCGGCAGGGGCGGCAAGTGTGGTATAGCCGCGGTTCCGGCACTTGCAGCCGCAAAAAAAAACCCTGCTGACCGTGTTTTTTTTTTCATGGCTGCAACTACCGCAAGTGCCGGAACTGCGGCTATACCGCACTTACTGCAAGCCCCATAGGCAATGCATGGGGCTTGCCGCAAGGGTCCCGCAAGTGTGAACGTTGGGCGGCAGATGTGGCAGATGCGGTAAACCTGCCGGATCTGCCGCAATTTTCAAAAAATGCTAGTGTGAAAGGAGTTCCATTTTGTGACTGTGTACAATGGAACAATGTGTCCATGATTTCACTGCAACCAGCAAGTTGGGCAGAAGTTGGACACAGAAGTTGTGTGTGTTAAAAGTGGCCATTAATTTCTTGATTAGGTTTCAACAGTTCCTGATTTGAAACACATTTATGATTTAGGTCAAACCTCCAGGATTACATCTTAGGGCCCTTTCACATCAGCGTTTTTTGAAATTTGCGGCAGATGCGGTGAAAAAACCGCATCTGCCGCAATTGCCGCATAACCGATGCACTTGCGGCGCGGTTGCGGTAATCCCCATAGAAAGTATAGGGGACTTGCGGCAGGTGCGGCAAGTGCGGTTTTTCACTTGCGGCAGGTGCGGCAGCGAAAAAAAACGCGGTCAGCCGCGGTTTTTTTCGCTGCCGCACCTGCCACAAGTGCAAAACCGCACTTGCCGCACCTGCCGCAAGTCCCCCTATACTTTCTATGGGGATTACCGCAACCGCGCCGCAAGTGCATCGGTTATGCGGCAATTGCGGCAGATGCGGTTTTTTCACCGCATCTGCCGCAAATTTAAAAAAACGCTGATGTGAAAGGGCCCTTACAGTGATAATGTGTAGGTTGTGCTGATGATTGATTATACTGCTTATAATGTTCTGAAATAATTTCATGCTGAAATATAAGTAAATAGATAAAGCCCACTCACTCAGCCAGATCAGAATATCCCACACACTACACTGATGAGGGGCAGGTACCCCGAAACACAGCGTCTGTAGTTTGGGGTTCTGATCTGGCACAAATCCCTTAGTTATATTAAAAGCTTGTTGGAAAGCGATTATGACTTTGAGGAAGCTGCTTAAATGTGGCACTGGAGTTTCTCTACTTCCTTAGTGAAGTGCAAATTTGCATATTTGTAGATAAAGGATCTTAATTTACAAGCAATAATTCAATAACTTTTAGGCTTTTGTATTGTTACAAAGTAATGCAAATACTCCTCCAATGCATTTCTCTCCTGACAGTAGTATACCTGGTTCCTATCAATCAATTTGGCCTCCTCCTCCGGTCTCAGCTTTATCAGGAACAGACTTCTCCACAGCCGCTCTCCTCACAGAGCATCCCAGGAACTTGTTTACCTCAGCACAAACTGTCATAATTTTTCCCTGTCTCCACGACAAATGCCCTAAGCTGACGGCCCCCACATTTTTATTCAGGAAGTAAACCTCTTGCACACTCTTACACCATCATTCATGAGCCCTCAAATATTTTTAAACAGAATAAAATAAACTATTTTTCTTACCTGTCTGCTCCCCCTCAGTGTACTGAGCCACCTTCCTCTTCCATAGCTAGAACAGTTTGGCAGACGGCATATGGCAGTGACATCATGTGATGTGCCTGCTGATGTCAACTGCAGGTCTCAGGCCAGCAGTCACTAATAGCTAATAGTTATTGCAGTGCTGGAAGCTGGTCGTCCTCTGCACCGCAATACACTTTAGCTGGATATTCGTCCTTGGACACACATTCAGCTTAAAGCGGCTCTGTCATCCATGGGCCACCTTCCTGCAGGGCCAAGTCATGGTTGCATTCTCTGCCACAGTGATTCTTATGCTCCTAGCCAGTTAAACTCCTATCATCCATGAAAGGGGTTGTTTACTTAGTGTTGAATAGGGTGAAAGTCACTTAAATACATTTAGAGGCTTTCTTTAAAAGCCTTATAATATTAATATTTATTCACTTATAAAGCGCTATAAATTGCACAGCACTTTACATACATTAGCAGCACTGTCCCCATTGAGTCTCACAATCTAAATCTTATCCACATGCATTTAGTTTTCCAGCAACCAATCAAAGCACAGCTTTCGCTTTATCTCAGTAGCGTCAACACTGCACTCTGGTTGCTATCGGTGACATTATAACTAATAACACATTAGATGTAGTGAAATGCATACATGTATTAGTGCTGGTAGTGATATAACGGTATAACATAGGAAGTTGGGTAGGACAGGTTGCCCGGCAACCAACTGCAGGGCAAGTGACAGTTGTAATGGGGGGGTGTCCTCTTGTGCTCTTATGTGTTGTTCTGTTTGTCCAGCTGCTTTTTGAGAATTAACTCAAGATTCTCAATGGTATTGAGATCTGGGAAGTTTCATGGCCATGTTTTGTTAAAGTGCCACTTAGCTATAACTTTTGCCTTCTGGAATAGGGCTGTACTGTATCATGCAAAAGGTAACATTGTTAATCACCAAAATTGCTCCTGGATCATTGGGACAAGTTTCTCATGGAGGATGTTTAGATACCATTGGATGAAAAACAACCCCACACATGAATGGTCTCAGGATGCTTTACTAATGACATGTCATGGGACTCATGGTGGTACTTATTTTTCCTTCTCCAGCTAATCATTCTTTTAATTGCTCCAAATAATCTGAAAAGGGCTGTATCAAAGAAAATACCCCAGTCCTTTGCAGTTCATTCCTTGAATTTCCTACAGAATGTCAATCTGTCCTTGATATTTTTCTTGGAGAAGTGGTTTCCTTGTTGCCCCTCTTGACACCAAGTAAGGCCCCTTTCACATCAGCAGTTTTCGCTGATCGCGGCAGTTGCGGTGAAAAAAACGCATAACGGCCGCACTTGCGGTTCACTTGCGGCAAGCCCCATACAATGTCTATGGGGCTTGCGGCAGGTGCATACAGCGTTTTTTTTCGCGGCTGCACCTGCCGCAAGTGCCGAAACCGCACTTGCCGCACCTGCCACACACTTACCGCAAGCCCCATAGATATTGTAAGGCCGTTATGCGGTAATCGCAGCAGTTGCGTTTTTTTTCACCGCAACTGCCGCGATCAGCGAAAAACGCTGATGTGAAAGGACCCTAAGGCAGCTAGACAGGGGTGTAACTACAATAAATGCAGGGGTTGCAATCGCAACCAGGCCCTGGAACCTAGGGGCCCCAAAAGTCCCTTTGGCCTATAGAAAAAGACTAATGCTATTAAAGATTTGCAATAATTGGGGTCTCCATTGGAGCGTTTGCATCAGGGCCCATGAGCTTCAAGTTTTGCCACTGCCACTAGAGCATAATTATTTATATGCAAGCAGATGAATGGACATCTGCCTGCTGCCAGCCCTTAATAAACTCTGCATTGGTTTTGAACTGATTGAGTAGCTAAATTCTCTTTACAAAAAAAGTCCTAGCACTTGCTACACTTTCTTGAGTGCCCTGTAGCCTTCTTTACAGCAATTGAATCTCTGTCTTTGAAGTTCCTGATGATTTAATAAATGGCTGTAAAACCTTTTTGTTGCAAAGCAATGATGACTTCTAAAGTTTCCTTGGAGGTACACATGGATAACAAAAGAGAAGGATTTCAAGAACCAGCCTCACTTTAAATCAATCAGTCTGCTCTTACAATTCAGTCAAAATAATTGATTTCAGCTGCCATGTCCTTGTAACAGAGAATCTATCAGATCAAAAAAACCATATGCAAGTGCTATAATTTTCTAATTCCTCCGGTGAAGTTCTTTCTATTCATGTATTTTTTTATTTATACTCCCCCATCTTTTGTAAACTGCAAATAAAGAGATTCATTCTATCTGTCAATCACAGTGGAGGTAGCTGGAAATGGAAGAAAGGCGCTGTATAGGGTTCATGTAACGTGATAATGTAAAGAAAGATTGTTTGTGTATTAAAACTGCTTACCTGATGTGGTTGTGTAAAGACATAACCATTTTTTGCACTTGTGATATCTCCTTGATATCCCAGTAGTGACGGTCTGCAGCCGTCTCCCACGAGGCAGAAAACGAACCAAATCCAGTACATAGAAGTGGGATTAGGACCGCGCTTCCGTCCAGGACATTTACAAAATTTTGTCACAAGTAAAGTAGTTAAATATTTGTGAATTACTTCTACACGTTTCAGGGCTCACAATCCCCATCCTCAGGAAAATCACAGATGTACATCTATGATTTTCCTGAAGACGGGGCCGTGAGCCTTGAAATGCGTAGAAATAAATCACAAATAATTTGGTATATGTCTCGTAACCAGATTTTTAAAATATTCTGGACGGGAGTGCGTTCCTAACTCCATTTCTATATACTGGATTTGTTTGGTTATCTGTCAATCACAGTGAGTGATCACTTAATTCTCTATTGCACACTGCCCAGGAATGAATATTCATGTAGTGACATCACTGCACTACCCTCCTCTGCAAGCACACATTCAAAGTGAAAATTAAAGCAGGTGTGAGACCCAGATCACAGCGGGGAGGGAGGGAATATCTACCTGTGAAGGAGTAAATAATAAATGCTCATTTACATACTACAGACTATTCAGCAGTGAAAGTAATAAGCCGAACTAGCTTGCTGGGTGTGCAGATGCTTATGTCAAGCCCCAGGCCCTGGGGTACTCGGGTATCAGGCTCAGAGGGTTTCACGGGGATGTCACAGGTGGAAGCGCGTGAGCATGTGGCCTGGGTGACACTTCAATAAGGGGGTTATGTACAGGGAATAAGAGTTATTGTCACGTGATGCCACCTGTAGTACCTGGTGTGGGTTACCAGCACCGCCACAGTCCTCCAGAGGGGCGATGTTATTGCAGCAAGGATGGCAAAGCTCCCTACAGGTAGAGCTGGACCTCCAGGACAGCGTAGAGAAGAGGGTCAGCTTGGAGTGGGACTTGAGGACAGGGTAAGAAAACAGTAAGGCAGTCTATAGGGAGGCTGGGGATGGAGAGGAATAATGCACACATTCTGAAGAAAGTCTCTTTTACCTTTTACTGATGGTATTCACAGGTAAAGATGTCCAGAGCACTGTTGGGTGACCAGGAGCAAAGCGAGTCTCCACAGCAAGTGGGTATAAGGCCTCCTCAGGTTCCCTACTGTCACTCAAACCCTGTCTGTATGCAACACGACTGGCCTCCTCACTTTCTCTGGTTCTCTCTCCTCCTGCATGGTCCACGGGTTACCCTCTCTGATCACGGCTGTGTGATTCCACACTGTGGTGCCTGGCTCCCTCTTTCTGGGCACGCAGGGGGACCGGGTGACTGAAGTCTCCACGGTGTTCCGGGGTTTTCTGCAGTCTTAAAGCGTTCCTCTAGATGCGGATCCCCAAAGTCTGGTACATCTTGGGTGAATTCCACTAGTTCCTCTACTCCTTTGGCTAAGCTCCGTGCCTTCTGTCCCCACTCCTAGGCTTGGCTCAACGGCAGAAGGGCCACTGCGGGTCACTGGTTCGAGCCAAGCCGCGGCACCGATCACCAGGACGTCTTTGCAGCTCTCCTAGCGTCTGCACACTCTAACTGACTCCTCCCCCAGCAGCAGTATTTATAGGGGACCTGACCTAAAGTCAGGGAGGCTAGCTCCCCCTACTGTGCCGGGGTGGAAGGTGTTGCATGTAATAGGTACCTGCTTTGGAAACCCAGCTGTGCTGTAGGGAAGGCGGTGGCCACACTTAAAGCAAGAGAACTACAAAGGGTATAGTAACTATTTTTACATATTCTGAAAGGGCAGTCCAAGCACTATTCAAGGGTATTATTAGTATCATACGGAAAAAGATCTGACAGAGTCCCTTTAACACTTTTCCCTAAGCTGAAAAGTAGACCACTAACATTATGTAATCTGGTCATTTTGTGGCAAGGCTGAAATAAAGTGAAAACCAACATTGTTTTGAGTTTTCCTATTACAAGCATGATAAATCTTGAAATTGCATAACTTGTCATATGAGTAATGCAGCTGAAAAAAAGATTCATTCCAGTACTCAGGTACTAAGTCAAATTACTGTATATAAAAAAATGACCAAAAGAGACTAAAAATGCCATAAAGGTGCAAGTAAAAATAGTCTAATGATGGACATATAGCTTCATATAGAAATCAGTTTTTTCAGGTGATGGATGTCATTCGGTGAGATATTGCATTCCCGATACACTTTATTACGATACTATGTGTTATTCTCCTGACATAACTACTATGGAGATGAATTTTACATCACCATTCTGTTTTTACTTTGATAAGAGTTCTCTTTTGGTTACTTATTTCATTAAAGTTCTGAAGTGGATATGATTTGACATGATAACAAGCTTAGATGTCATTTTCTAGTCTTTGTCCACATTTATCTGTAGATTCACTGGGTTACCCTGCCTGCAACTTATTGCTTTGAAGTGCCATCAGTAATTTAGAGCAATTTTTTTATATTAAGTCTAGAATGTAGGTTATACTAGCTTGTGATGTTGTTCTACCTTTTAAGTGAAGGTAATGCTTGTCTTCTGTCGAATGCGCCTGTCAAGTTGCTATGGAGATGCCCGTGAATGAACACCGTATTTTACTTTGAATACAAAATATTGATAAAAGCATTGACAATTTTCCAGAAGTAACATTTGTTGGATGAAATGAAAATGTTACTTAGATAATTGCCAGGAACAGAAATTATATTTTTTTAGTTAATTAACATTTAAAATAGGGGTGGGCACTTCACAACTGTCATTGTCTAACACGTGGACTCTTAAGGAAGTTGAGGGCCAAATCAACAGACTGAACTTAATTCTACTCATTGTCACATTTATTAATATTATTGTTTATATTAAAGTCAATTACATAATCTTTCCCTCTCATCTGGTGTTTTCCCATCCTCCTTCAAACATGCCAGCATACATCCATTATTAAAAAAACATCCCTCAACCAGAATCTGCTGCTAACTACAGACCTTCTCTAATTTATCCTTCATCTCTAAACTCCTCAAAACGCTTGTCCACTCCATCTGATCCGCTATCTCTCCGAAATTCTCTTCCTGACCCTCTACAATCCGGCTTCCACTCTTTACATTCTACTGAACTGCCCTCACTAAAGTCTGTAATGATTTACCAACAGCTAAATCTAATGGTCCTACTCCCTGTTGATCCTCCTGGATCTTCCATGCATTCGATACTGTGGATCACCAGCTCCTTCTCTCTATGCTCTGCTCTATTGGGTTAAGGACACCGCTATTCCTGGTTTCTCCTCCTACCTCTCTGACCGTTCCGTCACTGTATCTTTTGCTGGCTCCTCTTACTCTCCTCTTCCCCTCATGGTTGGTGTTCCTCAGTGTTCAGTCCTAAGTTCCCTTCTCTTCTCTCTATACACTGCCCCTATTGGACAAACCATCAGTAGATTTGGTTTTCAGTACTATCTCTTTGCTGACAATACCCAGTTATACACATCTTTTCTTGACATCACCTCCACATTACTACAAAATACCAGTGATTGTCTGTCTGCTGTCTCTAACATCATGTCTTCTTTCTACCTTAAATTGAATCTGCCAAAAACTGAACTTCTCGTGTTTCCTCCCTCTCCTAATCTTCCAAACCTAATATTGCCATTTCTGTATGGGTCTACTGTTACTCCTCAGCAGTACGCCCATGTCTTGGGGTTATATTTGACTTGGATCTCTCCTTCTCTCCCAAATCCGATCTCTCGCTGCTCATGTCACCTACACCTCAAAAACATCTTAGAATTCAACCTTTTTCTTACTGTTACTCTGCAAAAACTGTAAAGACCACGTCAAAAGCTTCAATTTTGTGAACAATCTTGTTAGCGATCTCATGCACGCGCAATCGCTAACAACATCGTTCTAATCGCTGGTGAGCTGTCACACAGGCAGACTCACCAGCGATCAGCGAGAACACAGGTAACCAAGGTACCATGGGTTACTAAGCATCGCACGGAGTGCGACTCTGGAGTATAGTACGGACATGTTAGACATGTGACATAAGATCAGAGAGTAAATCAGGATGTCATCCAAATAAACGACCATATTACACCACTAATATGTCTGAAAATATTGTTAATAAAATTTTAAAAAACTGTAGGTGATTACAGAACCAAAACGGCATTACTAAATTCTCATGAGGCCCAGGGGCATGTTAAGACGCGTGTTTCCACTCATCTACTTTTCTTATAGGATAAGGTTATACGCTCTCCCGAGATCAAGTTTAGTAAACCAACGGGCTCCCAACAGCTGATTATAGAGATCAGGGATGAGTGGAAGCAGATACTTTTTTTTCACGGTGATAGTGTTTAACTCACAATAGTCAATACAAGGTCTGAGATTACGATCTTTCTTTTCCACAAAAAAGAACTCTCCTATTTGACCCAGTCACAGAAAAGAAGCCTCCAGCTCCTCTCTTCCTATCGTCCCACTACATGTACCATTGACCCATTCCTTCACACCTACTCCAGTCCCTCTCGTCAGTCATAACTACCCACCTAATCAAAATATTCAATTCCACCACTCTTCTGGTATCTTCTCCTCCTCCTTCAAATACACTATCATTACTCCATTATTAAAGAAATCTTCTCTTGACCCATCCTGCACTAACAACTATAGACCAGTCTCCAATCTCCCCTTCATCTCTAAACTCTTGGAGCACCTGGCTACACCCGCCTCACCCGTTACCTCTCCACTCACTTTTCTCTAGATTCATTACAGTCTGGCTTCCGCCCCTAGCCTCTACAGAAACTGCCCACATCAATGTGACCAATGACCTTTTGATGGCAAAATGTAATGGTGACTACTCTCTGCTTATTCTTCTTGACCTCTCTGCAGCTTTTGACACAGTTGACCATCATCTCCTACTCTATATGCTGCACTCCATCGGCATAAAGGACACTGCTCTCTCCCGATTCTTGTCCTATCTTTATGACCACTCTTTCAGTGTATCATTCGCTGGCTCCACTTCCTTTCCTCTTCCTCTCACTATTGGGGTCCCTCAAATTTCAGGCCTTGGCCCTCTTCTATTCTCTCTCTACACGGCCCCTATTGGACAGACCATCAGCAGATTTGGCTTCCAGTACCATCTCTATGCAGATGACACACTATTATACACGTCAGCCACTGACCTTACCCCTGTGGTACTAAAGAACATCAATGACTGTGTAGCTGTAGTTTCCATCATCTCTATTTGAAATTCAACCTTTCCAAAACTGAACTTCTTCTGCACCCACCCTCTACTAACCTCCCTAAATCTGACATCTCCCTCTCAGTGTGCGGTACCACGATAATGTCTAGTAAGCAGGCTCGCTGTCTGGATGCTATGTTTGACACCGATCTCTCCTTCTCCTCCCATACATAATCTCTCGTCCACTTCTGTTGCTTTCACCTGAAGTACATCTCTAGAGTCCGCCCCTTTCTCACCATGGAAACAATGAAAACCGTCACCATGGCCCTAATCCATTCCTGCCATAACTACTGCAATTCTCTATTAATTGGCCTCCCCTCTCTAAATTTTGCCCTCTCCAGCTCATCCTTAATGCAGCAGCCAGAATCACCCATTTGGCCAAACCTTACTCAGATGCCTCCGCTCTGTGCTGGTCACTGCACTGGCTGCCTATACACTACAGGATCCAATTTAAATTGCTTGTTCTCACCCACAAAGCTCTTCACAGTGCAGCATCTCCCTACCCCTCCTCCCTCATCTCTGGCTATTACCCTGCCCGTTTTCTATGTTGTACAAATGACCTTTGACTAACATCTACATTAATCCGAACCTCCCACTCCTGGCTCCAAGACTTCTCCTGAGCTGTACCAATTCTCTGGTATGCTCTACCCCAAGAAATTAGCACTATCCACAACTTGCATAGCTTCAGACGCTCCCTAAAAACACATCTTTTTAAGGCAGCCTATCATTTTCCCTAATATAAGTCCTTTATACTGTATATAACTTATTCACTATGTCTCTGGACATAACTCTCCTTCAAACTCCACCAAACCCAAAAGCTCTACACAGACTGGCTGGTGACCATTCATGTAATATTTTTCTATGTCCCTCTTCCTCAAGATGCCTGGACCATCATTGTAATAAGCCCCTGTACTTTGTGTACCCCTATCTCATTGTAGATTGTAAGCTGTTTTGAGCAAAGTCACCTTTGTAATTATTGTATTGTGTTTTTTACATTGTTTCTCTGCTTTAATTATTGTATTGCACTTTTTACATTGTTCCTCTGTTTCAATTATTGTATTTTTTACATTGATTCTCTACTTGAATTACTGTATTGTATTTTTTTGTATTTAATTGTTACCTATGACCGTCTGTATATGAACCACTGAATTGCAAAGTGCTATGGAATATGTTGGCTCTATATAAATAAAGATTATTATTATAATGATATGCTTGCTTCTTCAAAAGTCAATTGGGATGAATATATGATGCTGCGATGGATGAGAAGGAGAAAGAGTACTTGGAGTATGAGTATAAGTAGGGGTGTCTGATGATGATAGTGATGATGACACCAGATGCTACTTGAGGATCCAGCCTAGATTACAAAAAGAGACAAGTGTAAGGAGAAGAGATAGGAGAAGAACTTGAGTTTTGATCATAAAAATGCTGACTAGCTTGCGTTTTCCAAATGAGCAGGTGATGTCACTTGATGTGCTCATAGAGAGCCATCTCTTTCTAGCTGCTGTTAATGGTAGAATTTTAGACCACTTAGTAGCATGAGCAACATATAGCTTTTGGGATGTTTTAGAGAAACGACGGTAAAATTAGTTGAACAACAAAATCAATGTAGCGTATCTGGAGTGACGATTAGAGGGGGTTGGTTACTATACTTTATGCAACCTTGCAGTATAATCCTCGCAGAAGCAAAAATGTAATGATCTCTTGTGAAAGACCTTTCATGACATTACAATGGATTCAAAAAAGACCACAATGTCATTTGTTATGAGAAAAGCATCCAACCCTTTTTTCAATGATGTTATAATTAGGGATGGGCGAATCTACTCGCTAGGACTCGTTACTCGGCGAGTAGTAAGGGACTCGCAGGACTCGGTACTCTGCGAGTTTCCCAGCGTTTACTCGCATGAGTCCAATGCAAATCAATGGCAAACGCTGACAAAACTAGGATTGCCATTGTCTTGCATTAGACTCGGCTACTGTGCCAGTGATAGCAGGGAAACTCGCAAAGTAACTGCTGTTACTTTGCGAGCTGAGTCCAGCTGTCTTCTCTGTGCAGGCTGCCGCAGCTCCAGGGTCCTAGAGCCCGCCTGCTCACAGAGATGATGTAGCAGTGCTGAGATTGTTCTCAGTCTGCTCATTCCCTGTGCATAGACATCTATATCTATGCACAGGGGATGTAGCAGAGAGGACATCGCGTTTTGGACTGCGTCGGACAGAAGAGGATTTTTTTAATTAAAGATGGAGTCCCTAATGGCTTTTTTTTTTTATTTCAAATAAATTTTTTTCTCTGTGTTGTGTTTTTTTAACCCTTTATTGGAGATTCTTAGTGGCTGGGTCAGACGTGGCCTGACATTAAGAATCTCGGGCTTAATACCAGCTTGTATAACAAAGCTGGTATTAACCCCTTTATTACCCAGCGTGCCACCGCCACCAGGGCCGCTGGAAGAGCGGGGTTCAGCGCCAGAGGATCTCACTTCAATGAACGCACCATCTTCTGGGGCGGCTGCGGGCTGCAATTTGCAGCGGGGGGTGCCCAGAAAGCTTGGGCTTCCCTGCGCTGCGGATTCCAGCCCCAGCTGCTTAGCTGTACCTGGCTAGACATAGAAATTGCGCGGAGCCCCATGCATTTTTTTTTTATTATTTCATGAAATTCATGAAATAATAAAAAAAAGGGCTCCCCTATATTCTTGTGTCTGGCCAGGTACAAATAGGCACCTGGGGGTTGGGGGCAGCCCGTCGCTGCCTGCTGGATCCGGCTGGTTCCAGAAATACGGCGAAGCCCACGTGAAATTTCTTTCTGACAAATCCATAAAACAATGTAAATAAAAGGGACTGCATCTTTATTAACCCCTGGACCATGGGCGAGGGGTTAATAAAGATGCAGTCCCTTTTTTAGGATTGTTTTATTGATTTTTCAGAAAAAAAATTACATGGGCTTCGCCGTATTTCTGGAACCAGACGGATCCAGCAGGCAGCGACGGGCTGCCCCCAACCCCCAGGTGCCTATTTGTACCTGGCCAGACACAAGAATACAGGGGAGCCCTTTTTTTTATTATTTCATGAATTTCATGAAATAATTTAAAAAAAATGCGTGGGGCTCCGCGCAATTTCTATGTCTAGCCAGGTACAGCTAAGCAGCTGGGGGCTGGAATCCGCAGCGCAGGGAGGCCCAAGCTTTCTGGGCACCCCCCGCTGCAAATTGCACCCCGCAGCCGCCCCAGAAGATGGTGCGTTCATTGAAGCGCCATCCTCTGGCGCTGAACCCCGCTCTTCCAGCGGCCCTGGTGGCGGTGGCACACTGGGTAATAAAGAGGTTAGGGCCAGCTTTGTATTATCAGCTGGCCCTAAGCCCGAAATTTATGGCGGTCACACCAACATTAGACATGACCGCCATGAATTTCTATTAAATTGTTTTAAGAAAAACCCAACACAGAGAAAAATTTTTATTAGAAATAAAAAAAAAAGCCATTAGGGACTCCATCTTTAATTAAAAAAATCCTCTTCCGTCCGACGCAGTCCAAAACGCGATGTCCTCTCTGCTCATCCCTGTGCATAGATATAGATGTCTATACACAGGGAATGAGCAGACTGAGAACAATCTCAGCTCTGCTACATCAGGCAGCAGGCGGGCTCTAGGACCCTGGAGCTGCGGCAGCCAGCACAGAGCAGACAGGACTCTTATCTGTGCGAGTTTCCCAGCGATTACTTGCACAGTAAACGAGTCCAATGCAAATCAATGGCAAAACTAGGATTGCTTCAGGCTGAAGCTTCCGAGACACATCTGTGATTTGTAAATCTCACACTTCTCGCTATTACTCGCTTCCCCATTCATTAACATTGGACTCGCTAGACTCGCAACGAGTAGCGAGTCCTGGGCTCGGACTCGCTAGAGTCAAGCGATTCCGAGTAATTTAGGATTCGCCCATCACTAGTTATAATATCTGGCATTACTACCTCTTTTGGTAGGGCAGGGGTGGGCAAGTCCAGTCCTCAAAGGCCGCCAACAGTGCATGTTTTCAGGATTTCCATACCATTGCACAGATGGTAATTTAATTTCCTGCACAGGTGATGATTCCAACACCTTGTGCAATGCTATGGAAATCCTGAAAATACCCAATGTTTGCAGCCCTTGAGGACTGGAGTTGCCTACCCCTGTGGTGGTAGGGCCACAGTTTGACTGCTCTAACTGTAAAGAACCCTTTTTTTTTTAGCTGCTGGAATTACCTTTCCTCAACATATAATGAATGTGTTCTGGTCCTTTATAAAATTTTTGGAAGGAATGTCATGTGTTATGTATGTGCCAGTAGTTTGAATTGAGCACACATATATTTATACATATAAATTAGATGTTCCCTGAGGCGTCTTTATATCTAGCTAAACAAGTTGAACTTTTTCAACTTCTCATCATAGGACAGGTTGTACATCCCATGTAATAATCTAATTGCCTATCTTTGAACTAACTCTAAAGTTCTGAGAATCCTTTTTAACCCTTTTACTACCAAGGTCGTATTAGTATGTCCTTGGCTGTGTCCGTTCCTCTGAAGAGAGTTCTTGCGCTCAGCTTGCTTCATTCCAGATCATTGTTGATCTGTTCAGATCTGATCAGTGGTGTTAACCCTTTGAATCGCGTGTCAGTCACTGACAGCGCAATCCAAAGCATCGAAGTGGGGATCAGCATCTGAGGTCTTGTGATGCGATTAAGGGACATCGATCCGTCCTGTGATGATCCTGGATGCTGTCTGTAATCACTTCCTGTGATCATTTCAGAAAGTGATGATTTCTCCTCTGTACATACATGTAGCAGCTCATCTGTTCACAGGGGAAGTAATTAGATTGTGCAGTGTTCTGGGCCAGTGTAAAATAAAGGAAAAATAAAAAAGATATTTTAATAATCTGAAAAAAGTAAAAGTTCAAATCACCACCCTTTTGTCTCATTAAAAATAAAACTATTACATTTTTTTTAAATATGCATATTTGGTATCGCCGCATTCAGAAAATCTATCGAAATATAAAATCAATTTATCAGATTGCTAAACTTCGTAATGAAAGAAAAAGTCCAAATGTCAAAATTACGTTTTTTTGGTTGCCACAGTATTGCAATAAAGTACAATAATGGGCAATAAAAACATTGTATTTACCCAAAAATAGTATCGTTATCTTAAGCTGCAAAAAGTGGACCATCACTCATCCCCAAATCCCCAAAAATGTGAAGACTATGAGTTATTGAAAATGGTGCAAAAGTGCAATTCTATTTTTTTAACAAACTTCAGAATTTTTTTTTCACCACTTAGATAAAAGTAAAAGTATACATGTTTTATTATCTATGCATGCATACTGATCAAGGCATCATACCATCATGTCAGATTTACCATATAGTAAACATGGTAAATGAAAAAGAAAAAACAAACATGTAATGCACTTTTTTGCAATTTCAACATACGGTACTCTGAATATTTTTTCCATCTTCCTTTACATTATATGGTAAAATAAATTATTTATTTCAAAAGTACAACTCATCCCACAAAAACAAGAGGTGGTGACCCAGGTTTCAGTAAAGCAGAGAAAATTTTTTAGTAATAAAAAAATCCTGGATGAATGAAAGTTTGTTGCAGACAGAGCATGCGTTCAATAGGGTGTCTGTTATAGGGACTTGAGGAGCGGAGGCTGGGTCAATGGGTATGAGGTTTGTAGGGTTGTGAGAGTTTGTGATAGATCAGGGATGCGGGGGTAGAAATGACTATGAGGATGTGGGTGGAGGGCCAGGATTTGGAGAGATACAGTACAGACCAAATGCTTGGACACCCTTGTGATTCAAAGTGTTTTCTTTATTTTCATGACTATGAAAATTGTAGATTCACACTGAAGGCATCAAAACTATGAATTAACACGTGGAATTAAATGCTTAACAAAAAAGTGTGAAACAACTGAAAATATGTCTTTATTCTAGGTTCTTCAAAGTAGCCACCTTTTGCTTTGATTACTGCTTTGCAGTAATAAAGAAAACTCTTTAAATGAGAAGGTGCGTCCAAACGTTTGGTCTGTACTGTATCTCCAACAATGAGGAGAAGCAGAGAAAGTGTTAGTAGGTGGAACAGGAGAGGGCATGAGATGGCCATATTTCTCTGGAGACAAAGAATTTTATGTGGAACAGTTCTGAGGAGGAAGGTGAGATAGGTTGGTAGAATAGACAGAGAAATGATCAATTCCTTACTAGGTAGAAGGATTAAGGGGTTAGCAGGAAGTGAAGTATTATAGGGTGAACGTGAAAAGTAAACAAAAACATTGAATACAGAGACTATGTATTTATTTACCTTCAGGTTCCTTCCAGTCCAATTATGGTCTAATTCATTAAAGCCCACTTTAAATGATGGTCTTCAAATGATGTGCTGAACAGACTAAGTTTTGAACAGACTAAGTTTTGAACAAAGTTACCCATCACACATACAAATGCAATAAGGTGCGAAATGGGAAAGTAGCCTTGGCTCATCATGACTAGCTTTAATCAAAGCTGAGACCAGATGCAAGATCACATAGCTACAGTAACACAAAGGTCATAAAAAGAGAAAGTGGGGAGGAAATATGGAGTGAGCAGTTAGAAACATACCACAATGCTATATGCAAGAGCAATGAAGGAGATCAGATAAAGAAAAAACTGTGTAAACATTCAGACATACCACAATGGAATATGCAGGAGGAATGGAGGGGATTAGGGTGGCTTCACACTTGCGTTTGGTCTGCATGCGTATGGCATGCAGACGCAAAGCAGTGCAACGCAGCCTGTACTGATGTGAACGCAGCGGAGAATCTCCACATGCGTTCACATTAGTATGCAGCCCGTCAGCCAATCAGCTGTCTCGGGGGCGGCTGGTAGGAGGAGAACAGCTGCAGAGATCTCCTCCTCCTGGCCACAGCTGATATCCCGCGGTGTTGGCACGGGAGATTTGAAGTAACAGCTGATCTGACAGCTGTTTAAATCTCCCGCGCCGACACGAATAGGGTGATATCGGTGCAGGAGATAAGAAACAGCTGATCGCTGTTTCAGATCTCCCGCACTGACATCACCTATTCAGTGTCGGCGGTTTAGATTTAAACAGCTGTCAGATCAGCTGTATCTACAAATCTCCCGCGCCGACAGCGGGGGGAGATCAGTGGAGGCTCCAGCTGATCACCGGTGGCCACTGGGAGAGGTTTCAATGAGATCCGCTGCATTCTCCTGCGCTGTCATGCGGTGGACACTGCAGATCCATTGAGATCCATGCATTGTTTGTGCGCTTGCGGACGCTTGCAGATAAAATAAGCGCCCGCGAATGCACAAAAAATGCAAAAAGCTGCGTTCGGAGTGCACTCGGAGAATGCACAAATTGTGCGCATCCGAACGCAAATGCAACTGAACGCAGCCAAACGCAGGCACATGGGTTCCCATGTTAAACATAGGAACGCATGTGCGCAAGCGTTTGGCTGCGTTCGGTGCTCTGCGTTCCAAACGAAGTGTGAAGGCACCCTTTGAGAATGGAAAAGCTGGGAGAAGTTCAGACATACTTGAGGGGAGAGAGGACAAAATTGACATAATGATTAGAAGATGATCAGGGGAGCAGAGATGATACATGATTGATGACTGAGTCTATCAATTTAATTCTAGTCTAATTTTTTATAGCATACTTTAAATGATGCACTACAAATAATGAGCTGAAGAGACACAATAACACAATGCAGCTAGCCAATCACAGTAACACAAGTGATCAACATAGCCACGGCATTATTGTGTCTGGCAGGCAATCCCTGTATGTAGATTGGCTGTTCACAGCTGCAAGACATGCGAGACAGGGACTCGGGCATGGTGAATAGGCACCCGCGATACTTTATCGCGTATCGAACATACCCCAATACCCCAATGCAGTGGTGAGCATGTTTGCACATCACTATTTACAGTATATTGTAAATATGCAGAAACCAGTGTGAAAACACTGCATATGTTAATATCCACTGTGCTAAATAATCCAGCATGTTTGTATACTCCCAGAACCTGATATATATGCTAAAACGGAAAATATTCAAAGCTTTTATTTCTGTGTAACTATATCACTTTTAGAAGAGCATTATAAAAAAAAAAGCTGGGTGCAATGTGTTCCCTCTCATCAATAATCTCTAAAGGAAGTTGGAGAGACTGTAAAACAAATTTAGTCTGCTGGTTTTGAAGTGACGAATTTCAGTACAAATGAATTGATTTCGGAATCTCCTATGTCTTAATACTGCTTCAGTCTGGTAACAATACTTGATGTTTGTCTGGTACTTGATGTTTGTCTACAAGCAAACTTAAAAGCTGTGCTAAAATTCCTTATTTAAGTAAATTGGTATTATTTGAATGAGAAATACTTAGAATTAAAATAATTCATAAAAATTTTGACTAACATGTCAGCATGGTGGTGCACCATTCTAAGAGCCTATCGGCACCACTGTGACGTGATCCTGGGTTGTCAAAAGATTGCCATGACTGATGCCTATTTGTTTGTTCTTTAAAGTTTGAAACCCTTCCTATGATCAGGCTTCAAAGGAGACTGTGATTTTAACTATATGCATCAATGCTATGGCATTGCAGTATATACTATAGCACAATCAGATGTTCGTATCTTTAGGTCCCCTAAAGGGACTATTAAGAACATTAATAAATAAAAGATGTTGATTGCTCTCAGTTTGAGAAACAAGATACAAATCTTGTAGTTGTGATACCTTTTAATGGCTAACAAAAATAAAATAAATGATGTTATAAGGCGAGCTTTCGAGATGACTCAGGTCTCTTCATCAGGCATGGTATGATAAGATTTTGAATGAAACTCAAAATATATGCATGCACAACTAAAATGATTGGACATTTGACTAAATAAACATTACAAAGACAGGACATTTGGCAAAATAAACAAAGCAGCCTTGGAGAGGATCTTCAATCAGGCAGGCCCAGTGGTCATAAAGTCTTTAGGACACTAAATTATAAGAAAATCTGGTGTCTAAGATTTCCATGTCTTTGAACAACATTATTTAGACGTGTTAATGAGCCATAAACCCATCAGCAATGTTCAGTCCATTCTGTATACAATTGAAACTTCTAATTAGCTTGGATTCACAGACTCTTCGATGTTTTTGGGATTTGACATTACCTCTCAAAATTAAAACCTTCATATTATCAATGTTATGTCCCTGGCCAGAAAAATGCTCCGCTACTGGAAAATTGATTTTTTTTCGTGTGTAATTGTGTGACGATGAGACCTCATCCTTGCTCTTAGATGCTGCACAGTCTCACCAACATAGAAAGAACCTACTGGGCAAATGGTGCACATAATTAAATATACCACATTGGAAGAGGATCATGTGAAAGTCCCAGGAATCTTATAATCCTGCTGTGTGTTGGGGATCTGTATCCTGTCTCTGGTCTCTATGTGAGTACAGGTCTTGCAGCTCTTCACATTGCATGGATAAGTTCCTTTTGGTGTATCCGAGGGCATCAAACTTCGGACTGAGAAACATCATGGTCACACACTGAATCACAAGTCACACACTTACTTCCGTCCCCACTTACGCTCCCGGTCACACTAAGCTCACGGTCACACTCACTAAGAACTAAGATTTTTTTTTTTCTCCTTAGCAGAAAATCAGCCTACAGCTCAGTGTACTTCCAAAGGACAGAAGCCCCAACAAGCTGTTACTTATAAAACCTTAATTATGCACCCCCACTCTTAATTAACCCCTTGTAAGTATAGCTACACCACAGGTTTTAAATGCAAAGTAGTTAACCCTTTAACTTACAGGCAGTAAAATAAGAGACTATAAACTTGTAGGGAGAAAAAAAGTTAAGAAAGCCCAATAAAATTAAAAAGAAAAAAAAAAGCAGTCAGCAATTCACACTGGTATTTGTTGCAGGATTCCCAAATGCCTCCTCACTGAATCACAAGTCACACATTTACTTCCGTCCACACTTACGCTCCCGGTCACACTAAGCTCGCGGTCACACTCGCTAAGAACTAAGATTTAAATATTTTTTTTTCTCCTTAGCAGAAAATCAGCCTACAGCTCAGTGTACTTCCAAGGGCTCAGTGTACTTCCATTTTGCTAGAATAATTTGCAGGTGACATTTGCAGGAAAACCCCAGAAATGATCCAATTGTTAAAATTAAACCTTTCGCTTAATTCATCTAGGGCTGTATTGATCATTTAGTAACATCCATGCCACGCTTTTTTTTCTAGAAAATTGCAATATGTCGGTTTAATGCACATACATTATGCCCAGTGGTGTAACTTGAAACTCATGGGCTCTGATGCAAAAGCTCTAATGGGGCCCCCAATTATTGCAAATCTTTAATAGCAATAGCCTTTTCTATAGACCAAAAGGACTTTTTGTGCCCCCTGGGCTCCAGGGCCTGGGTGCGATGGCAAACCCCGGCACCTATTGTAGTTATGTCCCTCATTGTGCCCCAATTCAGGCAATATGCACCCTGTAAATTGTTGATTGGGTTCTCCTCACTACAATAATATCAAACATGTGGTCACTTACTGTAGTTTATTCACAATGGCACAATATAGCTCAGGAGGGAGGCATTTGGATTTGGGAGCATAGATTTCACTTGATTTTATTTGGTTTATGGTAGTCATCGCTTTTCCAGAATCTTTATTCTGCCAGCCATGTGGGAACTCCCTATATTTCCAGTGACAGATGTTGGATCGGCATGAGGACTTGTTTTGTGTGGGATTTATTATGGTTTCAATTGGTAACATTTTAGGGTACATAACTTTTTTTCATTGCTTTCAGTATAAGGCTTGTATCACATTTTAGTGTTCTTCGCCTAGCACTCACATAATTATTTATGTGTAAATTCCACTAAAAGGCGATTCAAGTAAGATCCCCAAGGAACCAATCACTATAGCGAGGCAGACTGTAACACTTTGGACTCCATTTGGTGTCTTTTCCGGTTGTATGCATCTTTATAGGCATGCACAGACCTCTGGTCATCCACACTTGTTCTGCAGCAAGGAGCAACATCAGTTTCGAAAAACCAGGCTGCAGTTATCTATCTCCTGTTACTCCTGCTCCATACCAAAGCCAAACAATATTTTATGGTTCTACACTATACTACTGCTGGGTAACGTACCATCTTGAGAACACAAACATAAGACAGCTCCCAAAAATTAAAGTTAATTTTTTAAAAGATTTGTTAAACTTATTCACTTTGAATTCATCTAGCCTTTTTCTGCTCCATAAAAGAAGGAATAATTTTTGGATATCTTAATAAAAAGCTTTTTTAATTATTTAATCATTTTGATATTAGCAACCCTGTTGTGGATTCAAAAAGGAATATTTTTTCAATCATAGTTGAGGAGATATTACTTCACTTACACAGCAGCACACTTTCTTTCGCTCTCTAAAAGAAGGAATAATTTTTGGATGGTATGTTAATATTGATTCTTCATTTAGCAAAGAAGAAACTATTGATACCCCCAAAGTGGAAATATTTTGCAACACCCTATGTGTAAATGTCATGGCTTATTCTTTTCTGTACTGAATGTGTATAAAGAAGAGCAGTGTTGGTATCTACATTATAAAAAAGGATAATTTTTGGACCATTTTTACAATTTAGGTAGCCTAAAACATCTAATACTGCAATAGAATGATAAATAGACTGCTAGTTAACAATTACAATCAGATTTTTTAATTTTTCCAGGCAGGCTTAGATCACTTAGACATAAGGCCATGTTTACATTAATAAGCTCGATAAGGTTTCAAAACAGCCCTAGGAGTGGCCGGTTAGAACATTTGCCGTCTTTAAACTCTCTCCAAATGTATTCATCAAAAATTATTTTTTTGCGGAAAATTCCGCAAAACTGGTGGATTTGGATTACAAAAGATTTGTTCATCTAAAGATATGAGCTATGAAGAACATTGATTTTGGTGACTGCATGATTGATCCAATCTCACCAGTATGTTTTTCTTCTCATCAATTGATTGCCGGATACGTTACTGTATTGCATCTGGAATCGGACCCTTGAGTCTATGGTCAGATTCTCCATTCGGTGAATGACAACAGATACACCTTTCCTCCATGTTTCTAGTTTCTGTTATCCTTGATTTAGCTCTACTAGGGTAACAAGTGTATTTATTTACTTCTTTGTCTGCTGAGTCACCTTTTGGACCTGTGCAAGTGCCAGTCGTGCACAAAACAGCCGCCGTCATCCTTGTGTTCCCGCTTCCCCTCCTTTCCTTGCTTGTTTGCACCTGGATAAAATAAAGTAAAAGTAAAGATTTATCCATGCTTAAAGTAGAATACATTCAACAATAGATGAAAATTAAATTAATAATACTAATGCGATATTCATTTATTAAATAATGCTTATGTAACATCCAATATCATGGACCTCGTTGGATGAAGCAGGTGAATTTTTGAAGTCTAAAATCTAGATGACTATCTCTTACTTAATCTTTAACCTTTCCTCACAGTATTTCGGTATGCATATAGGGCATGGTTGTATAAACTGCACCTTGGGACCTCAAAAGGAAAACTCATGAAATACCCACATGTAAAGTCAGTGAAGCCTTTACATTCTGTACTGGGTTTTAATGTAAATATTTCATATTCTTAACTAGTGTTCGTAAATATATTCATTATGCAGTGATGTTCTGAACTGTTCTTATCAAAATATAATAGGCTTTTCTGACAAACCACTTAGCAAGAGATTTTCTAGTTTCCATGGCAACCTCAATCCTTTCTCAGTTTCAAAGTGATTTCTCATTCTGAACATGAACCAAACTGGAACTGGAAGTTGTTTATTGAAGAAAGAGTTCGGTATTTCCATTGGTAAAAGCTAATTATTGGAACTGTCAAACAGATTGAAATATATTTTTGTATTAGAAGAAGCATATGATCAAATCAACAATTCACAAGTGCAATATTTGGTATGATACTGTTTTGGGGGGATCAATTCTAAAAATGACCACTTACTTTATAAACACAGGACTGTAACTTGATGGGATTTCTATAGTGGGAAAAACACTATAAATGATGTCTAGACAAAGAAAAAATATAGTTGTTTTGTTTCGTTACGCCATATCATTTTCAGATGCAAAACTTTGCAAAGGGTTTATTTCTAATAGTTATTTAAAACATTTATTTAGTTTTTTTGTAATGTAGAACCTCTCTTACCGACAAAGACTTGGAGATAGTTCAGAGGCTGAATCTAGTCTGTTTTTAGCATTTCAACATCAAATATCGATGCAGGAAAAGATATGAAATAAAGTTAAAAGAGTTTTCTCCATCCTCTTTTCCTTGGCTGCACTTTTCTTCCCAGCCTCCATGGGTCCAATGTTGAGTCTTTAGTGCTTGTAAGACTAGGGCCACACTAGCATTGTGGCCTCCGTCCTGGGGGTTCCGCCAAAAAGCAGGCCCGTAGTGTAACGCTGCACTAACGCTGCCAATAGAGTCTTATGGATGATGAGACCCGAAGCAGATTCAAACGCCAGTATGTAAGTGCCGAAGTTTGAAATCTCATGTTATTTCGTAGCAAACAGGAAAATGTGACTTTCCGCGTTTTCCTGTGCACTATCAAATAGCGTAAGATTTCAGGCTGACATGCCAGCGTTTGAATGCGCTGTGACTTCTGTCGCCCATAGGATTGTATTTGCAGCATTAGTACAGCGTTATACAACGGTAACACTGCGCTAATGCTGCCGGAATCCTGCTTTCTGGCGGAACCCCAAGGACAGAGGCCACAACGCTAGTGTGGCCCTAGCCTTATAGAGTTTGTTATTGTCTTTAGTCTGACAATAAGTTAAGGCTATGTTCACACTGGATGTTTTTAGTCCTGTGTTTTTTGTGCACCAAAAATGAATCAGGCACTGTGTCTGCCAGCAAAGTGAATGGAATATTCAGTTGCAGTGCAGACATCAGCGTTTTTGAGTGCTGTGTTAGTGGTACAGAAAGTGCATCTAGATAATAATGAGCGTCAATTATTGCTCTGTTTTTCTGCTGCACTCTCCATATCACCAGCGCTTCATTACTTACAGCGATCATACGGAAAGAGACTGAGAGTCACATGACAAACATCCTGTAAGTACTCGTACTACCCACAGGTCCTGCCAATGGCCGAAAGGAAGACATTGCCAGTGCTAACCGTGGGATCACCGGGGTGGGTAAGAAAGTGTGTGTGTGTCTCTGTCTGTGTGTCTGTCTGTCTCTGTCCCCCGAAATTGGAGCAAAAAAGCAACACAAATAGATGATGCATTTGTGATGCTTTTTTTCAAAAAGAAACTGCAGAAACTGCCCCCATAATGGATCAATTAAAACAGAGTACAAATGCTCTGTGTAAATGAGGTCTAACAGTGCTGCAGCAAATAACTGAGTGCAATGGCACTGTGAGACTTGTTTCGTCATCTTGGGCAGAGTCACTGAACAAACATTTTGGCTAAAGCTGAAACCCCCTTACGCCATGTGCACACATTGAGTTTTACCTCCTTATTTGTAGCCAAAACCAGGAGTTGGTTAAAAATGCTGAACTGGTGAAATGTTACTATTATACTTTTTCTCTGATTGTTCCACTCCTATTTTGGCTTACAAATACTGAGGTTAAATACTGATCAAATACTGAACATATGAATTTGCCTTTAAAATGCTGTGTAAGCAATAATGCTGAAAATACCAGTCCAGTAGTTTTACATTGGCTGGCAATTAAAAATAGGGTGGACCCTACACATTTTTTTGCCAGCCAAGGTAAAATGAGGCAGCTGAGGGTGGCAGCCCACAACTCTCTGCTTTATCTATGCTGAGAATGAAAAATACAGCAAAGCCCTATGCATTTGTTTTTCATTATTTATTTATTTTACACACTATGAAAGCAGGTTGGTTGCTACACAATAATGTATATGGCAACAAAGCACAGACACTAGTACACATTGTGGAAGCTCAGTCTGAGGGTAATGGCTAATCACAGATGCCCTCAAAGAGAGTGAGCCTCTGGGATTGGCTGTTGCTGGTCATTGCAGCAAATATTCATGAAACTTATTGGGCAGTCACGAAAGCAAGAAAAGGGAGAGTGGGAGACTGGTGAGCTCTATCTATCTATCTATCTATCTATCTATCTATATGCCTGCCTGTCTGTCTGTCTGTCTATCTGTCTGTCTATCTATCTTCTAGAGAACCAACAGGCAAAACTAGATTCAGTTTTACTGGATCATGCCTTATTTGGTAAAACCTAATCCAGCACCCATTTACTTTCATTTTAATTTATGCTGGATCCTTCCAAATCCAATTGGTGCTGATTTTTTGTCAACCTATCAAAATGCTACATTTTGTGCTTTTGGAGGTTGACAAAAAAAATGGTTTCTGCTGCATCTGACTGAAACCAGATGCAATCGCATGCCATGGCATGTGCCAGACTCCCCATTGTAAGTTAATGGGATACAAACCAGGTCTGGTAGCATCCAGTCTCTGCCGGATTCTCCATGAAGCAGAAAAATGCTAGTGTGAAACCACCCTTAAAACACCTACGGGAAGGCAGCAAAGCTACAAGGTTCATTTAGTCTCTGGGGGGGGTCATAGTGTCAAGAATGGTGATCCATTTTACTTATTTATGAGTAATTTTTTAATATTCCCCCCAATACCACAGTGAATGATGTCTATCCATCTAACTTGAAGGGATTTGAGGGTCAGAATTGTGATGAGTCTCGTAATGTCTACATGTAGCTTTCAAATCATTTAAGTCGGTAACTGTCTCTGCTCTTCTTAAACTTATTTTTAATATACGCCTCAGCATTTTATTCTTATGTGTTCTGCTTTTTCTGTCTTTGTATATATGTTTTCTGTGTACTAACTACAGTACACATCTTGGAACTTAGTGCATTACATTTTTACTTATAACAGCAATAATGCATGTTATTTAACTTTGATATATCTTTGTTTTAATATATATATATATATATTAAAACAGTTGAAACCAGAAGTTTGCATACACTATTTAAAAAGACACATCTGCATGTTTTTCTCACTATCTGACATAAAATCAGAATATACCTTTCCCGTTTTAGGTCAATTAAGATTACCAGAATTATTTTTATTTACCAAATGCCACAAAAATGAGTGAGAGAGAATGTTTTAAGGTGTTTTAATGCATTTTTGTTATTTTCCGCAAGTCACAAGTTTACATACATTAAGATTACGATGCCTTTAAACAACTTGCCGAGCACTTGTCTTTTTGTTTAAACAACTTGGGACAGCCCATCTGATGATGTCATGTATTTGGAAGCTTCTGATAGGTTAATTGGCAACATCTGTATTAATTAGAGACACCTGTGGATGTATTTTAATGCACACCTGAATCTCACTACTTCATAGTGTATCACCAGAGTCAAGTCTAAAGAAATCAGCCAAGAAATTAGGAAGGGAATTGTGGACTTGCACAAGTCTGGTTCATCCTTGGGTGCAATTACCAGATACCTGAAGATGTCTTGTTCATTTGTACAAACAATTATATGCAAGTACAAACAAGATTGGAATGTCCAGTCATCATACTGCTCAGGAAGGAGATGGGTTTTGTGTCCCAGAGATCAACATGCCTTGGTCTGACATGTGCATATCAACCTATGAACAAAAGCAAAAGACCTTGTGGAGATGATAGCGGATGATGGGCTGAAAGACCACTCTGCCAGGAAGAAGCCATTACTCCAAAACAGCCAGATTCACTTTTGCAAATGCACACAGAAAAGAAGGTCTAAATTTTTGGAAACATATACTGTGATCTGGCAAAATGAAAATTGAACATGTTTGGCCATAATGACCATCGTTACATTTGAAGGAAGAAGGGTGAAGCTTAGAAGCCTTACAACATCATCCCAACTGTGAAATACAGGGATGGCAGCATCATGTTGTGGGGTTGTTTTGCTGCAGAAAAGACTTGTGCACTTCACAAAATGGATGGCATCATGAGGAAAGAAAATTGAGACAACACTGGAAGCAACATCTCAAGACATCAGCCAGGAAGTTAAAGCTTTGGCAAAAATGGGTCTTTTTCAAATGGATAATGACCCCAAACATACTGCCAAACTGGTTAAAAAGTGGCTTAAGCATAACAAAGTCAATGTTTTGGATTGACCTTCTCAAAGCCCCTATCTCATGTGCAAAGCTGAAAAATCAGGTGTGAGCAAGACAACCTACAAACATGGCTCAGTTAAACCAGTTCTGTCAGGAGGAATGGGCCCAAATTCCAACCAACTATTATGAGAAGCTTGTGGAAGGATATCCAAAACGTTTGACCCATACAGTTTATGAGCAATGGTATCAAATATGAAAGCATAGTAATGTTAGTGTATGTAAACTTGTGGCTTTGCCGAAAGTAATAAAAATGCCTTAAAACATCTTCTCTCATCCTAACTGATCAAAGTTGGGAAAGGTTTATTCTGATTAAAAAACATACATATCTGTCTTTTTACATATTGCATGTAAACCTCTGGTTTCAACTGTAATTATCTTTAATCCTTTATGGCCACTTTACACACGGCAATAGGAAGATAGAAACTGGCAGGCGTCGGAGACAATTGTACCTTTTACCTTCAAAACACCTTGCAGATACCTGAATTACACACAGCCACTTCAAGGTGTTTTGAAGGTAAAAGGTACAATTGTCTCTGACTTCTGCCGGTTTCTATCTTCCTGTGCTGCGTGTAAAGTGGCCATTAGGGATGTTTTAACTTTTATCAATACATTCCTACTGTATTTAGACTCTACAGGCTGAAAATATTTTGCAACATGGAATTTTAGTTTTACTTTTTAAGTGCATAATTGTAAGTATTTTTTTTTTCATTTGTTATTGGCCTTTACTTTTTGGAACGTTTTCATGATTATTTCCATTGCTTTGTGCAATCTTATTCGCCATACCGTGTAATTATTTTTTGCTCACAGTAACCCTTTCTGTGAATTCACGATGTGGTCCTTGGCATGCAGTTGTTCGCATGAATTGACGTATATATTTTGGAAGTCGGGTGCTGTGAGAATGGTGTATTCTAACTTTGTATTTACACTTTATGGCTGTTTTGACATGGATTTTTTGTAGATGCCTTCTTTTAAAGGAAAGTATGGTAATCGTACAAGGGGGAAATATCTAAGTGAAAGAATGTTCGGTTTTGAAATTTAAATAAGGCATCAACACAACTTGAACGCAATGCTCTGAAGTCATAAAACAAGCCCTTAGCATAAGATCAAAATGACTTTTTCTATGAATCTGTCATAGTCTGCTCTGGAGATTGTCATAATTAGGTGAGCACATTTCTGGATTCCAAGTCTAATTTTTCCCAGGTGTCAGAAATGTCTTGAGATGACACAAAGCAACGTAGCTTTAAGCTGCAACTTCTTCTTATGGGTGGACAGGCATTAAATAGAAATGGCATAAATGTCTTTCATGCATTAAATTGCTTTATGATACAGAACAACTGGATAGAATAATCATTTTTTCCTATGATACAACACCAGTGTGCTTTTGCCAGTAATCTGCCCTGGCAAACCGGTAACAACTCATTCAAAGTGAAATATAGTTTTCTCTGTGTTAATTAAGATATTTTCCCTGCTTTGCACATGAATGCCACTTATGCAAGCTACATAGTACATTTTTAACATTGTTATAATATAGGACCATTTGCCAATATAGATTCATTAAATGGGCTGGACAAATACCTGACAGAAAACCCAAAGGTATTAATTACAGCATATGATGATGCTAATATCCAATTACAAGCCTTTCTCATCAGCTTAGTCTGTCTTCTTGCTTCAGGGATCTCCTGTTGTGTCTTCCCTTACATATTTTATTGGTTGTTTCTCATAGATACTTCGTTAAGGTCTTTAAAAGCACAGCCTGTGTCTAAGTGGTGCACTGAGACGTCTTTTAATATGTTATTTTATTCTGTAATACAGATTGAACGGTTTAAAAATTCATTCCTAGAAGATCTGTAAACCATCGAAACTGAAAATGGCTAATATATTGGTGCCGGTTTGCTACGTCTGTCCTGATGCATCAATTAATGGCCAACTACTGAGTATGGGGCTTCGGACAGTCAAGTCCCAGTAGGCTCAGATGTGCCTGAAACCAAAATGCAGCTATACAATCATCTTCTTACAATGACAATACACCTGATGGGGCAGCCTGACCTACAGTGAAATTTGTCACTATGACTTAAAATATTTCACCATTTTGCTGCTTAAATAAATCAGTTTTATTGCTATACAGATGGAAAATGCATACAAGGCAAACATTTAGATGGAGATTGCATGCGAGGCATAAATTCACTGCTGTAATAAATATTGTTTCGAACCAATTATCTGTACAAAATATGTCTACCGAATCAAAAATCATGTTGACCAAAACTACAAGATGCCAGTTGATGTTGACCTAGACAATAGATACCAGATGCCACGTGTAATTTTAGATCATAAGAGTATGAATCAGCTAACTGGACTTTGACTCTAACACGCCACATTCGTCTGTATGTATAGGAGTGATCCGCACAATAAAATCAGACACCTCTTTTTTACCCAGAATCACTGACTCTGTTGTTTGCATACGGCTCCAGCCTTACCAATTTGGCTTCCATCCAATATATTTGGAAGGTCTGCTTGGGACCAACCCAACACACCTAAACAACTTTAAGTCCAAGGGCTCAATCTCACATCCAATATTTCCACGTGCAAAAGAAAACTGGACTGATTAGCCTGAGTCAAAGCTTGACCAGATGCGGTCATCTGTTTTTCTCGTACATGCAAAAATTAATAAATAAAACAAAACATTTCTCCACCTTCTCCATTCTAACAGTCTGTGAATATCAAGCTGCACTTGAATATTATCCGAATGCAGTCTGTTTTATGGACTTGTATTGCCAGTTGTGATCCAACCCTCGGATCAAAATTGGACATGGCTTTGGGATTTTGCCAAAAAATACGAATGTGTGGATGGCCTCATAGGCTATTATTTATAAGAAGGATATCCATGAAAAGCATGCGTAGAACTCATATGTGAAAATTGGACAACTTATAAAGCCATTACAGCTACCAAATAACACAAATCATGAATACGAGCATACTGCTACTGAACAATATCCAGTCAATATCCAGTATACTAATACCAATATTACTGATAATACAAGTGCATTAGGAATAAAAAATACCTCCAGTCCATGACTTATTACTATCACATAGTGACTTAATAATGTCACTATATGAAGGATTCCCCGAGAAATGTGATAAAATACCTCTAAATACTTACCATTTTTGCTAAATACATTTATTTCTCAAAAAGGTATGCTTTATTGAGTGTACTCTGCCAGGAATTTAATTGCTAGGGCAGGCTTCGTGAACAAAGAGATAGACATACTCCCTGCACCGCACTAAAACTGTCAGGCTGACTAAGATGGATGTTAAGTCTCAGCTAAGAAAGTGTTTTTATCTTCTCATTTAGTACACTCTGTGTCATAACACATTCCCGATGCCTGACAGAATGCTGCTATGACGTGACGTATGGGTAAAGCAGATATTCTTTTCGGGGTCAGTGCGTCCTCTCATGTTCAGAATTAATGCAGACTGATTTATGGCAGTTGTCATCTTTAACCTCTCACCCCTGGCCGACTTTCCATTTTTCGATTTTTGTTTGTTACCTCCACTTCTTCCAAGAGCCATACATTTTTTATTTTTCTTTCAATACAGCCACATGAGGGGTTTTTTTTTGCGAGACAAGTTGCACTTTAGACTGAAATTTTCATTTTACCATATAGCATATTGGAAAACAAGAAGAAAATTCCAAGTGCAGAGAAATTACAAAAGTGCAATTGCACAATGTTTTTTGGGATTATTATTCATCATGTTTGCTATATGATAAAATTGACACGTCAGTATGATGCTTCAAGTCAGTATGATTTTGAAGATACCAAACATTAATACTATTACTTTTATCTAAGTAGTAGAAAAAATGTAGAAGTCTTTTAAAGAAAGTGAATTGTGCCTTTGTGCCCATTTTCCGCAACCTGTAGCGTTCCTATTTTTCGTAATTTGGGGTGTGAAATCTTACTTTTTGTGGCTTGAGGTGACATTTCTACAATGTTTGGGTAGATGTGGTGTTTTGATCGCCCAAGCGTCAAATAACTTAGTTTTCGACTTTGGATTTTTTTTCCGTTATGCAGCTTATAGATCTGATTCATTTATTTTATATTTTGATAGACCAGGAATTTCTGAACATGGTGATACCAAATTTTGTACTTTTTTTTTAAAATAGTTTTATTTTCAATTTGGCAAAAGGTGGATGATTTTAACTTTTAAGGTTTTAATTTTTTTATATTTTTAAAAATATTTTTTAACTTTTCCTGTATTTTACATGACCCCTTAGGGCGCCTCGGCACTGCACTGTCTGATTGTTTGTGTTTTGCAGAGACATGCTTCAGTATCCCTCTGCACAGCACAAATGATCACATTTTGCCAGTGACGCCGCTGGGGCATTGGTGGCAGGAAGTGAGTCATGACAGCATCCAAGGTCATCAGCTGACCTCGAGCTGTCATGGTAGCACATTGAGGCCCCGTGATCACATGCTGGCGTGGAACAAAGCAATCCACACTGCGGTGCTGATATCGCAATCTAAAGGGTTCACAGTGCCAAAAGGATCTCTGATACGATCGGTCCTGTTAGCTGCACATGTCAGCTGATCAGATGAGCTGACGTGCACAGTGAATTATGCAAGCTCAGCGCGTGAGCTTTCATCAGATGAAGTTAGGCGGCTTAGAGTGTAAATATATGCCCTTGGTTGTGAAGGGGTTAATATCATGACAGATTGCACAAGATAAAGCATACCTTTTTGATAAATAAAAGTATTTAGAATAAAAAATAAGTATTTGCATGTGTTCCACTTATTTTGTAAAAATGAAGGAAAAAATTACATAAAAATTCACTGAAATAAAACATATACAGGGTGGGCCATTTATATGGATGCACCTAAATAAAATGGGAATTGTTGGTGATATTAACTTCCTGTTTGTAGCACATTAGTACATGGGAGGGGGAAAACTTTTCCAGATGTGTGGTGACCATGGCAGCCATTTTGAAGTCGACCATTTTTGATCCAACTTTATTTTTTTCAATGGGTCATGTGACACATCAAACTTATTGAGAATTTCATAAGAAAAACAATGGTGTGCTTGGTTTTAACATAACTTTATTCTTTCATGAGTTATTTACATGTTTATGACCACTTATAAGATGTGTTTAAAGTGCTGCCCATTGTGTTGGATTGTCAATGCAACCCTCTTCTCCCACTCTTGACACACTGATAGCAACACCGCAGAAGAAATGCTAGCACAGGCTTCCAGTATCCGTTGTTTCAGATGCTGCACATCTCGTATCTTCACAGCATAGACAATTGCCTGCAGATGAGTGATCAGGCAAACTTTTTTGTGAATGGTGAAGTTAACAAACAAAACCAGCGCTATTGGTCTGACACTAACCCACAGTGGATAGATCCCTCCAAGACTGTTGGAACACAAAAAATGATGACATGGTGTGGTATATGGGGTCCAAAGATAGTACGGCCATTCTTTATCAATAGAAATCTAAATGCCACTGGATATCTGAATCATGTAGCAATTTCAGATATCCAGTGGCATTGAGGCTTCCATTGATGAAGAATGGCTCCACTATCTTTGTGTGAGTGTTATTGCGGCCCCTGATCCTGCTCCCTCCATAGACTGTCCTGCAGCTCCTATCTTACACAACTGTCCCGGGGATACAGCTTCACCTATGTGTAGCGTAACCATCTGGCTGTCCTACCATCACCTCGGAGATCTGACCTGCAGCTCCGTAGCCATAACCGAACCGTTGGTGGCGTCACAAACTGCTTTTATTTTTATTATTTTCACTCACTTTCAGCGACCACCAGGGCCAGGGGACCGGGCACCGGCCCCAGTGACATCCCCTGTGAATCAACGCCCGATTACCCCTGGGGTGGGTCATGAGTATATAAAGGGCAGTGGAAAAACCACTTCATCTGACAGCAGCAGAGAAAGACATTAACCCTCGCAGTCCGAAGGAAATTAACCCAGTTAATACATACCACAGACTCCTGGGCTGTATCTCATGACAAGAACTAAGACCAATATTATCACCACACCTTGACCATATAGTAGGGAAAGCAAGTTATATGAAGGAGCTCTCTAGAATAAATGTATACAGTACAGTTAACTGAAGTGACTCACAGGAGACTTTTTTCACCATAGTAATTAATTTCTTCTTTTCTTCTCAATTATGCATAGAATACAATGACGACTTCTTCAATCCATGTCTTGTTTCTGCAATACTAATTATATCTTCCTTCATGCCATTATAATGTCATTATTTCCCTATTTGTGCCTCCTTACAATAATTACGATTAGTTCCTCCATACAATAATGATTTCTAGCTTTATTCCCCTATACAATAATCATGTGCCCCTTGGTACATTCATATATTATGTCTTGTTTTGGACTCTTCCATTTACTGATCTTCAGTAGAATAATAAAAATACATAAACTAAAAGGAACGGCAAAGTTGTCCTTCTTCTTTCAGCAGTCTTTTACAGGGGCACAGGTGGAAAGATAAAGTGATATCATTATGCCATCTGACATCCTCTGTGCACTGCCAGTTTCTGATAGGCTGGAGGGCTCATGTAGACTGTGACTTCCCAAAGACTGGACCAACAAGTCAAGAGCCAAAGCCCTCTATGCTTCACCAGAGCTTTTACCTGTATCATCATACTGAGTACACAGATACTGTTAAAAACAGTCTCTGCCCAGGGGTTAGATGAGTGGTCTTCTATGCTACTTACTTGGGTTTGCCTGATGAGCATCTTTTGACCTATTCACAATGTACACAAAAGGCTATCAGTGATGTGGACGGGGTTATACAGAGGTCATGATTTATAGAGTTGATAGATTTTCAGCCAATAGAACAGTGATAGTATCAAAACTGCAGCAAGAAACGCAGTAAGTGATACATTGCTGGAACTAGGGTCTATGCCCATACATCATGTTACTCTCAGTTAGAGCAGCAAACCCTGGTGACAGATTCCCTTTAAACAACCCTATCTTCTGCTCATAACTTCTAAAAGGCCAGTAATCAAAAGTTACATCCAAAGTACTCAATTCATCTCTATGAGAGCCAAAAGGAGCCAGAATGAGGCTTTCATAGAGATGTATTGAAAAGTGTTCTGCCGGCTGGTAACTTTTCATTGCAGAACAACCAGAGCAAAGCTGGAAAAGGATGAAGGCAATGGAGAGTGAGTATAAGATAGAGAGAAAGGAGCTTACATGTAAAGTACCACTACAGTGGTACAATTAAGAACAAAGTGCCATGGTGGTACTTAAAGATTCCAGTGTGGATACTATTCAGTGACTAATATGTCTGCATGCACAAATCATGTGTAAGCCATAAAAACCTAAATCATATACTGTACATCTAGGCATTGAAAGACCAAGGACTTTAATCAATTAATTTAAGTTACTCAACCTTATCTCATAAAACTAAACATTAATCTGTGCAGCATCTTTAGCTCTATAACATCATGTCTGTAGATTGAAAAGCCGTATCAAATAAAAGCTTTACTTTAATATAGAGATGAAAGGAATATGAGAGGAAAAACATCCGACCATGTTCAATTAGATGCTGTATTATGTGTATTCTAGCTGTATTCACCCCTAGAAGAGTTGCTTTACATTAAAACCTGTAGATAAGCATCAGACAGTGATAAATAATCTTTTACATGAATAAAATAGGAAATAGAAATAGCTTAAAGGGGTTTTCCAATGAAGACAAGTTATCGCCTATTTACAGGACAGATAGTAATTGTCCGATCAATGGGTGTCCCAACACCGCAACTTGCACAAATGGTAGATGTGGGCACTTTTCTCCTCAATTGGATATTTCTATCCTCTTTACAAGATTATTATTATAATTTATTATTATTACACTTTTTAGTCCCAGCAGTTGGACTTCCACTGATCAACCAGTTATCACCTATTTTAAGTATTAGTGACATCTTGTATTCATTGGATAGCCCCTTTAATATGAATATTACACTATATGGAGTAATCTGTTTTTGCTAAATATTAAAATTGATTACTTTTGCCCACCTCAGAAATAAATTGAATATTGAAGCTTAAAGGTTCCAGTTTGCAAACATTTGCTGGCTGCCATTTAGAATGCTGTCAGTCTTTCCTTAACAGCAGTCTACAAATGACACTTTTCTATTCTCAGTACACGACGTCAAAGTATTAGTTTGTAACATGCTGCTAAAGAGCAAATGACAAAATCTGAATGACACATGGTAAATGCCAGCTAGCATGCTGTACACTTTAATATAAAGCTGCGACACTGGCGTATTTCTTTCTTCCTTCGCCTTTTTTTGTTATTATATTTGAATTCTTTTAGGATGAATCACATCTTTTGCTATTTAGATTATCAGAATATTATAGCAAATGTTAGTTGTTGATTCTAAAAGGCCTCTTTGAAACATGCGTAGTATTTTTAGGGTGAAATAAGTGCTCATCAGAAAAAAACTACTTTGTTTACTTTGCGCTTTTTTCACTTAGGGTGCTATTGAACTCAGGCTTGCCTAATCTGCCAGAAGCCGGCACACTTATGGCAGGATCACGGCAAGACTGTGTTCTGCCTAATGCATTTCCAATAGGACTTGCGGACATGTGCAGCACTTGTGGTTTTGCCGCGATCCTGTAAATGTGGCCCTTGCGGCAAGTTTAACACCACACTTAGCAGCGTTTTTTGTCCGTTGTCACAAGTGTTGTACATGTCCGCATGTCCCATGGAAATGCATAAGTCAGAATGCAATTTTTCCGCAATCCTGCTGCAAGTGTGCGGTCTTCCGGCAGATCAGGCACACCTGAATTCAAAAGTTCAAGTTTGCTTGATCTGCCAGAAATGGTAAAAAATGGTGATCTGAAAGTAGCCTTAGGGACTTTTCACATCAGCGTTTTTTCATAATTGTGACAGATGCAGCAAAATCTGCCGGACCTGCCGCGTAACGGCCGATTTTCGGCACGAATCTGGAATGCCCCTTTCATTCCCTATGGGGCTTGTGGTCAGGTGCAGCAAATGCGGTTTTGCTGCAAATCTGGCACTTGCAGCCACGCAAAATAACCACTGCTAGCAGTGTTTTATTTGTGGAGCCGCAAGTGCTGCAAGTGCTGAATCCGGTAAAATCGCACTTGCTGCACCTGAACCCAAGCCCCATAGAGAATGAATAAGGCTTATCGGATTCGTGCTGCAAGTCAGCCGTTACGCGGTAGGTGCGGCAAAATCTGCTGCGATCATGAAAAAACGCTGATCTGAAAGCAGCCTAAGGCTGTGGTCACAGTTTTTTTAGTGCCTTTTAAAAACGCATGCTTTTTTACATGCGTTTTTCATGTCAGCATGAGTTTTTTAAGGTCTCTGATGGCTCCCTGCGTTTTTGGCTGCGTTTTTGAATCTGCACATAAAAATAGTGCTTGTAGTATTTTTTTGAGCGTTTTGAAAAACGCATGCGTTTTTGTAGAAAACGCATGCATTTTTTTAACATGGGCTCCTATGGGAAACGCATGCGTTTTTGAATGGCACTAATTGTACATGCGTTTTTGCATGCGTTTTCCATAAGGCCCCTTATTAAAAAACGCATGCGTTTTTGGATATGCTCCAAAAACGCATGGGACAGTCACACATGCTTTTTGGCTATTAGGGCATGCGTTTTTTAACATGGGGGCCTATGGGTGCATTTTTTACATGTGTTTTTGAAAACGCAGGTCTCCAAAAATGCATGTGAAAAATGGTACTGTGACCACAGCCTTAGATGTTACATTGCAGCTTTGACAAACAGACAAAATGCTACATGCAAGTAATATGTAAGGGTATGGTCACACCACATTTACCTCTGCGTTTGGCAAGCCGCTTGAACACTTGCGTTTGATGTTTGGGTGAGCAGAACCAAAGCTCTTTCAAACGAAGGCACAAAAGTGCTTGCGCTTGAAAGTATGCATTTTTGCAAGCGCTTAGCTAAATGCTGCTCGCAGTAAACACAGCCATTACTAGCTGAAAATGATGGTGACAAGCACAGACGTTCAAGTGGATTGCCGAATGCAGAGGTAATCGTGATGTGACCCTAGCCTAAAGTGTTTCATATGACAACATTTCTATCTGCTTTGATTGCGCATTTCAGGCTGTTTTCACACTGGATGTTTTTGATTAGTTTTTGGTGCTGCATTTTTATTTAAAACTGCATCAAACACGGATCAATCACTGTGTTAGTGAATGTGATTTCCAATTTGCTGTGTAGACATCTGTGCAGACATCTGTCTTTGACTGGTGTATAAATGGTGCAGAATAAGTATCCAGAAAATAATGATCATGTTTTCTGCTGTGCTTTCTGTACAGCTAATATTCAATTACTTACCCTCCCTAATGATCCCACAGTGAGCCCCAGCGATGTCTTCCTTCTAGGTATCGGCAGGACCTGTGAGTACGGTACTGACAGGACCTGCCCATGTGACTCAGCCTGAATGTCACATAGGCAGGTCCTGTCAATACTCATACTACTCGCAGATCCTGCCAATGCACGGAAGAAAGACATTGCTGGGGCTCACTGTGGGATCGCCAGGGAGGGTAAGAAAGTGTGTGTGTCTATTTTTCTGTGTTTCTGTGTCCTTCGAAAAAGGAGCAAGTAACACAAACAGATGATGCGTTTGTGATGCTTTTTTACAAAAAGAGGATCATTTTTTTGGTGCAGAAACTGCACCAAAAACAGTTCAACAAAAGCCGGAGCACAAACGCTCTGTCTGAATGAGACCTTGAGGAATGATATGAGATTTTGTATGTTTAATATATGTTTATTGTTTAAATTCTCCGAATTATTATAATATGAGATTAGCACATCTATTAAGATGGAATTTAATTCTTCTTTAATTGTACTAAATATTTTGTATCTCTCTAGAATACAGATTTTTTTGTTTATAAATTGCTCTGCGCAAAGTCATCTAAATGACGGCTAGCTGCAGTTGCCATTTTTCTGAGCCGTAGAGGGCCAGGAAATGGTTAAACAGAAAATGATAAAACCACCTCATACATAATTCCACCTGTCCCGCCACCCCTGCAGTCTTTCATTCGGTCCTCTGTGGCTTTTTTCTCTTTTTTTAACATCTAATATTTATTATGCTATTAAGTTATGAAAGACCACAGAGCATAATAAAGATGGTTCAATTTGCATCAAATAAGCTTGCTCATCTCTAATTATATTACCGTAATTTAAAATGATTCATCTTATTATTATGATCATTGTTGTTTATAATTCTTTAAATTGGGTTTAAATTATGGATTCATATTGTGTAGACAGCTTCACCTGTTTTAATACTTGCTTTGCTGTGCTTTATTCTAAATATTAAATTTATAAGTTGCAATAGAAAACAGTTCCTGAAACAAAATCCAAATTTAAAAGGTCTGTGTGGAGTTCACGGGTTTATAAATATCTAATAAACAACAAATCCTCTTTTTATTAGTACTAACTTATGAACAGATGACCTTCTAACCTTTTGTTCTGATGTTCTTTCTCTGGATTGTCCACATATATTGTCGAATCATTTCAAATATTCAAAATTTTATTAGATTAGTGTTGGCTAATAGAGATGATCGAATCATTTGAAATTCTACTTTGCCGGATCTGCTGAATTTTTCCCCCGAATGTTACTTGTGGTAAATATATTATCTGCAAATTGCAATGGTGCAAAACTAGTGATGGGCGAACCCGAACTGTCAAATTAGAGGTCTTTACCGGACACCTAATGGATCTCTAACACGTGTATCTCTAGGAAATCTGTGTTACGGTTCAGGTCTGGGGGCTGAAAAACAAAGCACATTATTAATAAACTTCATCATTACATTTACTGGGTCCCGCAGCGCGTGTCCTGCAGAACAACTGTCCTGACCACATCTACTTCCAGGGCCGCTCATTACCTTCTGGGGATATTCACTGCACTGCCGAGAACAGCTTCAGTTTTCAGTATTGTTTGCAGTAATGTCAGGGTTTACCCAAGTTCATGGCTCAGCTGTGAACTCGATTGACCTCTGTCACTGTAAGTCTCAGCCTGCTTGTCGGTTGTGGACAGATGCATGTCTGTTCAGAGTGATGTAACAGAGCTGAACATACTTTGCCTGTGGACTACATCATAGAAAGGTTTATTTTATAAATAAAGATGGAGTCCCTAACTGTGTTTTTGTTTTATTTCTAATAAAAAAAATTGTATCTGTGTTGCGTTTTTTTTTAATATTTACTATAAAGTCATGGTGGCCAGGTCTAATTTGGCTTGCCACCATGAATTTTGGGCATAGTAAAAGCTGCCAATACAAAATTGGTGTTAACCCCATCATTACACAGCGTTCCACACCCACCAGGGCTGATGAAAGAGCAGGGAAAAACACTTGGAAATGGCACTATGATGAATGTGCAAGTTTCAGGAATAGCTGCAGGCTGCGCTTGTCAGTGTGGGAAGCTCAGAACACTTGGGCCTTACTACGCTAAGAATCCCAGCCCCCAGCTGCCTGGTTTTACCAGGCTGAC
The DNA here is from genome assembly GCA_033576535.1 of Allobates femoralis. Taxonomy (NCBI): domain Eukaryota; kingdom Metazoa; phylum Chordata; class Amphibia; order Anura; family Aromobatidae; genus Allobates; species Allobates femoralis. The sequence continues at coordinate 84,046,967 of JARQOC010000003.1, read as the reverse complement.
AATCAAAATACTGCAAGAGCCCTCAATTTTTTTTTTAATTATTTATTTAAATAATTAAAAAAATTGGGCTTCCCTATATTTTTTTTGCCAGCCAATGTAAAGTCAGGCAGCTGGGGGTGGCAGCTCATAGCTGTCCACTTTATTTGCGCTGATAATCAAAAATACCATAGAGTGCTACTTCATTTTTTTTATTATTTATTTATTTTTACACTACTATATGTGTGACAGACCCAACATCTAATAACAGATGCTGTGACAGAGAATAGTCGTCTGTGATTCTCTGTTGGCATTACCTGGAATCTGCCCATACATTCTAGATGCCCATATATTCTCTGCCAGCAGACGTAGCTCTCCACGGTATTTTTGATCCTCAGCGCAGAAAAAGCAGACAGTTATGGGCTGCCACCCCCAGCTGCCTGGCTTTACTTTGGCTGGCAATCAAAATACATGGAAGCCCAATATATTTTTTAATCATTTAAATAAATAATTATGAAAAATGTGTGCACTCCTGCCATATTGCAAGCCAGGTAAAACCAGGGCTGGGATTTCTTTTAATGTTTACTAGAAATTCATTGTGGCCAGGTCTAATTTGGCTTAATACCATGAATATTGGGTTTAGCACCATCTGCCAATACAAAGCTAGTATTAATGCCATTATTACTCAGCATACCTCCCCCCACCAGGGCCACTAGAAGAGCTGAGTAAAGTATCTGGAAATAACACACTATGATGTCAGGTTGGTTGCCATACTCTAATGTGTATGGCAACAAAGCACAATCACCAACCAGACTGGAAATGCAGTCTATTTGCAACAGCCAATCACAGACGCTCTCTGTGAGTATTTGTAATTGCTTGTTACTGGTCAATGTAGTGAATATGCATGCTTAATTCATGGCCTTCGAAGCAGCAGGTGAGACTTGTAAGTGACTCGCCCCAGCGGGGACCGTGGGGTATTTGGAACCGGGCCATCCCGAAATTGTCGGGGCTGTGGGATGTCATGGTGGCTTGAACCGGTCCGTGATCCCTTTTTTGAGCGATCAGTAAAAAGGGGATGTTGGAAAAAGGGAGTAAAGAAAAATATAAAAATGAAATAAAAGAGTTTTTTGTCGTGATGCCACCCGTGGAATGCGGCCGCCACCCATGGAATGCGGCCAGTATAGCTGCAGCTGCAGTCGAGACTTCTAGGGATGATGGGAGTAGCAGCTTTGATGGTTTAGCACTCCACGGGAAGAGTGGGTCCCTAGGGCAACTGTAAAATCTATGGAAGTGATGGATTCGTTGGGGATGCAGGGATGCCAGAGAGGCCGAGCTGGCTGTGCTGCAATGATCAGAGTCACTCTCAGGCAGTCTGCTCCTGCCAGCTCGGCGATTCAGTCTAACTCTCCTCAAGTGCAGAAATAACAGTCTCACACAGTGCTGAGCTTCAACCCGGTTTACTTGGCTTTCTCGGTAGATGTTCAAGTTACAAGACAGTGCAGTGGGGGCTCTGGTAGTCTCTTTCAGCAGGGATGGCACATTCTGATCACCCCTTTTATTTTCCTTTCCATGGGCCTCTCTTTCTTTCACTTCCACATGCAAAGGTACGTTCCAGCGGCCACGGACCTTTGTTGAGTGACCTGCCTGGTCCACTGGCCCTAGTATGGTGGACTTCTCTTCGCAGCCCCAGGTTTTGGGTCACGGGATATAAAGACCTCGCAACTGACCGGTATTTGGGCTGGATGGCTAGCATCCTGGCCACCTCAGAGGCGGCACCCTGGTTTCTCCCCAGTCCTTCAGCTTTCCCACTAATTTGGGCACACAGGTGATTGTTCAATATTTATGCCCCTATAACTCCTTCTGTCTCTATGGTCTGTAGCCCAGGACCCAGACAATCCTCATGGTGGTACAGGATGCCGAGTCCGTTTCGTTTCAGTCTCGTGCAATGATGGTGTTCTCTCTCCTCTCCGTCTCAACTCACTCACTCAACTGAACTTGACTGACTAACTGACTCACTGAACTAACTTCTTCTGGTGTTTTCTGTTTTCCTGACCGTTTCCTGTCTAACTTCCCCACCCTCCACTTGTCTCTTCCCACCATCCCGTTGCTGGGCATAGAGTGTGTTTGGGTGATTGGACTTACCGATCCCGATTGCTGCAACTTCTAGTGGCGACCGGACCACAGAGGTGCCACATTTTCCCTGAGCAAAGGTTAGCATGTCCTCGTGCTAGGACCAAGTTAGACGGTACACAGAAACTCAAGATTTTTTTTATAAACATATAACAATAACAGGACAAGAGTGCTTTTTCTTCCCTGAATGGGAGGTTTGATGCTTAAACGTTACATAACAAAAATCAGACTATTTATAAAAGTAGAAAAGTGCAAAAGTCAGTTCGGCGATAGTCTTCCACCTATTGTCTCTTAGTCTTCGGTGGAACCCACCACAAGAAAAACCCCAGAACATGCCCCGCCAGTGGGTTTTTGTTCATTGCGGTCACAAGTGCAATGTGTATTCATTTTCAAACACTTCAAATACACATAATAAAGCATAGCATAAAACCAACAGGAAGCACCCCGTAGTGAGCTAAATATATTCATTTTCAGTCCTGATCAGGCATGGTCCGAGATCAAATGTTGCTGGTTAAACAGGGGACACACTAATAGGGAAAACTGGGGGCAAACAAGGAAAGAAAGTGTTCAAAAAGTCTAAAAGTCTGCTGCCAGTCTTGACTACTATGGCTGCTGCCAGTCCCGAGGGTAGACTCTCCATCCTAGGATTCGGTCAATTATGGGGCAACACCTGACCAGGTATCCTGCTCTGTCACTGCAGTGGCAAATCGGTTGTCCGTTGCATCAAAACAATCGGTGATTCTTACCCCTTCTCCGGGGGGATTCCTCTCTGTCATTACAGCGGCATGTCCCCTAAATGGGAAGCGGGCTGGATCTTAACCTCTGGAGGTGTATTCTCCAGGGACTGCACAGTTCTGGTCAATGCAGACACACTTTTATGCAACTCCCAGGGACTATCCCATAGTTCTACAGAGGAGTCACTTCCCAGGCTCCGGCCGACAGTTGAGTAGTATATCCTAATAGGACAACCGCTGTATGCAGCACCTCCCGAACTCATACCTATCCCGGAACCGGGTTCTGACTCATCCTCCTCTATCTCCCGGGTCGGGGAAGCAGGACATGATGCCGCCCACTGCGCCGTCGCCTTTTCCATGAGCAATTACACAGTAATGGCTTTCTTCTGGCGACTTCACTATGCAGCCAATTTTTCTTCAATTGCCTCATTATTGTGCATCTTGAAACAGCCACACCACTAGTTTTCAGTGAGTATTTCAGCTGATGTTATTTTGGGTTTTTTCTTTGCATACCGTTCAATTTTCCTGGCAGTTGTCGCCAACATTTTTGTTGGTCTACCTGATCTTGGTTTGTTTTTTACAGAGCCCCTGATTTTCCCATTTGTTAATCACAGTTTGAACACTGCTGACTGGCATTATCAATTCTTTGGATACTTTTTTGCATACCTTTCCTGTTTTATACAGTTCAACTATCTTTTCCCGTAGATCCATTGATAATTCTTTTGCTTTGCCCATGACTCACAACCAGAACAGTCCGTGGCTGGATGAAAGATGCAAGAGTCTGTCTGGATCCCAAAAACTCACTCAGCTTTTATGCACACACACTGATTATAAGCAAACAGGTCTCTCAGGGCTCTTTCACTCACTTCCGGTCAAGCCTTGACAAAGATCCACTAAGGATTGAAACATTGCCTTGTCTTTGACCAATAAAGGTCTGTTGACAACTGCATTTTGGGAGTGCTGCCTATGTTTTTTGTTGGTAGATAGAAAAAAAGTCCACTGAGGCTGAAACATCACAGTGTCGCCCTGAAGACATATTAAAGGCATATAATACCTCTATATCGGAGTGCTGCAGTCTTTTTTGTGGATTATATGAAGAGCAAAGGAAGGTTTGTTGATAGATAGATAGATAGATAGATAGATAGATAGATAGATAGATGAAAGATGATAGAAATAGCTAAAACATCTTATCAGTGTCCTGCTGCTTGCTTCCAGGACTGGCCATTAAGCATGCATATTCACTGCACTGACCAGCAACAGCCAATCACAGATGCTCACACTCTGTGAGAGCTTCTGTGATTGGCTATTGCAGCCGGACTGCATATCCTCAATCAGGACAGTGATTGTGCTTGGTTGCCATACATTAGTGTATGGCAATAAACCTGTCATCATACTATGTTAAATAAATAAATAATAATAAAAATCAGCATAGCGCTTTGCAGTATTTTTCAGCTTAGCCTAGAAAAAGCGTTCAGCTATGAGCTGCCACCTTGAGCGGTGTAATTTTACCAGGGCTGGCAAAAAAAATTGTGTAGGACTCCACCCTATTTGTTAATTGACAGACAAGGTAAAACAAGGCAGCTGAGGGCTGGTATTCTCAGTGGGGTGAGGGCCCATTGTCTTAGGCCCCTCACTCTAATAAAATAGCAGCCCGCAGCCATCCTTGAAAATGGCAAACTCATTGTAGCACCATTTACAGTCCCTTCCAGTGACCTTGGTGGGGGTGGCATGCTGAGAAATAAGGGGTTTATCACAGCTTTGTATTGCTAGCTTGTATTAGGCCCTGAGATTCTTGATGTCGGGCCAGCAATAGATTCGGCCATTAAGAATCTCAAACAAATACTAAAAAAGACACAACACAGAAACATATAATTTTATTAGAAATAAAAACAAAGAGACCCTTAATGGCCCCATCTTTATTAACCCCTCAACCATCATATATCTCCACAATCCTAAACTTTTCTCTGCTTGACACACACAGCTCTGCTTCACCAAATAACGATGAGCAAAGCAAGTCCTTTCCCCTTGGTCTCTGATTGCTGAATGAGTGAACTCAGACCTGCGGCATGGTAAGTGGTGAGGTAACCTGAGGACAACTTTGCCACAGTAATGGTTACTATAGCAATAGTGTCCTCAGGTGACCTCAGTTACTCCCTGCTTACGCTGCTCTCCCTGTGGCTCATTCAGGATACATAGCAGCTGGGTAAGAAGGGAGTAACTGAGGTCACCAGAGAACAACATTGCCATTCTAACCTCAAGCTAGTGGTTACTATGATAACAGTGTCCTCGGGAGACGTCACTGTTTACAATGCTGCAGGCCTCAGCTCACTCACTCATTCAGTGATCAGAGACCATGGGGGGAGGACATGCCTTGGTCATACACTATTGCGTATGGCAACCAAGCACAATCACCGTCCATATTGAGTAAATGCAGTCAGATTGCAACAGCCAATCACAGACACTCTTACACAGTGTGAGATTCTGTGATTGGCTGTTGCTGGTCAATTGAGTGACTATGCATGAAGCTTAATGGGCGGCCCCAGAAGCAAGTAGCATGACACTGCTATATCAGATAGATAGATAGATTTATTTTAGCATCTATCTATCTATCTATCTATCTATCTATTTAGAAGGAAAAAATCAGGCAGCACTCCGGTTCCACTGGACACTGGATTAAAGGCCACATTTTTTGCTTGGAACCGGAGTGCTGCCTGATTTTTTTCCTTCTATATATTATGCATGGGACAATTGCATGACTCAGGAAATATTGCACCCAAAATCTGCTCAAGTTTCTGCTGCTGTCTGTTTTTTTCTATCTATCTATCTATCTATCTATCTATCTATCTATCTATCTATCTATCTGTCTATTCTATTCCATCTATCCTATCTGTCTGTCTACTCTTGTCTATCTTTATACAGCATGGGAATGATCATGTTAAAAACACATTGCACACGGACACCACCATTCATTCTCTATGGGACTTGCGGTCAAGTACTGGTAAGTGCAATTTTGCAGGTTCCGACACTTGCAGCAATTGCGGCCGTGCGACAAAAACGATACTAACAGTTGTTTTTTGTATGCCCACAAGTGCTGGATTTTCCGGATCAGGCAAATATGCACTTCCTACATTCGACCACACACGCCATAAAGAATGAATGGGGCATGCCGGATTGGTGCCACAAGTTGGTCGTTATGCGGCAGATCCAGCAGATGCTGCGACATTACACCTTACCACAGATGTGAAAGCACCCTAAGTAGTGTTTTTCCTATTAGCGCACCACCCTCTATTTTTATTTGAATTTATCACTGATTTTAAAGATTATTAGGTGAAAGTCTGTAGGTAGTGCAGCTTTAGGTAGGGAGCTGAGCGCTAATCCTATCAAATCTAACTGTTTTTACAATAATCAGCAGATTTATCAAAACTGTCCAAAAGAAAAACTTTCTTGGCCATGACATCCATACACAGAACATCCTTCATTTTATTACAATAGTTTGAGAAATGAAAGCTAGGCTCTGATTGGTTGTTATGAACAACAAAGACCATATGTTTCTACTATTACCAAATAATGAAACCAAACATTTAGAGGGAACCAACCACCAGGATTTAATGCTGTGCAGCAGGTGGTTGACATGTGCAGCATGACATCACTATTTGTTTTGTATGTTTTTATTCCTCCCCTGTGGGCTTGTCTTTCTTCTGTAAGCCAAACCTCTTTTCCCTGGATGAGTCTGGATTGAAGGGAGGGGGTTTGGCTTACAGCAGGAAGACAAGCCCACAGGGGAGGAATGTTCACTTATGTCCTATAAAATAGAAAACCATTTTAAGCCATTTGGTACTCTTTGTCTCACTATCTCCATAGATTTGTCTACACTCCTATAATAGTTTAATCTAAAATTTATGTAAAATCAAGACGAACACAGGATTTTCCATTGATTAAAAGTATGTTACTGTTTTAAAGGGAGCCAACCACCAGGAATTAACCCCCTATAAATCAGTGCAGCAGGTGATTGACGTGTGCAGCATGACATCACTATGTGTGTTTTTTTTTTTCATTTCTCCCCTGTGAGCTTGTCTTTCTGCTGTAAGCCAAACCTCTTTCTGCCGGGTGAGTCTGGATTGTAGGGAGGGGGTTCAGCTTACAGCAGAAAGACAAGCCCACAGGGGAGGAATAAAAAAAACAGTGATGTCATGCTGCACGCGTCAATCACCTGCTGCATTAATTTACACATGGTTAAATCCTGGTGGTTGATTCCCTTAAATGGTAGGAAACAGCTACAATAAGGTCATTGTCTAGACAGAAAATATAGTTATTATTCAGAGTACTGTTGAAGAGGCAAATAACAAAATAACAATAGAAAAAAATACAAATTTCTTCAAAAAGAAATATAATGACACAAATGAACAACTCTAAATAATTGTGTATTTCATTAAAGGTTACTTTCTACTTTAATGTTCTAAATATTGCAGCTTCATTGTCATGAAAATTCAAAATCTTTTATTTCAAACATTTGTTGTAATGCGACTCCTTTATTTGGCAAAATGCTTACTCTTCTTTCCAATTTTGCAACATCAATGTCTAATAAAATTTTGGCAAGTATGGTTCTAATTAGCGGTATGAAGAAGCATTTGATTATTAAAATATTTTGGCATTACTTTTTTGGAGGATTATATGTTTTCAAAATGCCAAGAGCAAAGTTAGCACAAGGGACCTGCTTTACTGATATCATTATACTCATCCAATAGCAGTTTCCTTCTTCTTTCTCATTTTTGTTTTCCTTTCAATTTACAAAGAATTAGCGGAAAATGTTGCTCTTGTATGTAACTCTGAATGATTCATTGTATGACGGCTATATGGTGGAATTTCATAGCCATGGTACTTTATTTAGGTTATAGACATGTACTTTATAAGGCTTTTATTTTGGGTCTAGGCATACTTGTACATATCTGAAATGTTATAGAATTGGAATGATCAATTACTGAGCCAACAGATGAAGACATTCAAAGTCCAAACATGGTTAAAAAGTTTCAACAACTATTTTAATACATTGTAATTATGGGAAAAAATAAACAAAACAACACTCAAATATATAAAACAAATGCAAAAAGAATTCAGATCACCTGTCCAAAATGATGCATTGATTCAAAATGCAATCATCAAAATAGAAAAAAAGTCTGAAAAACGGAAGGTATCCAGCACTTTAAAATGGATCAATAAAATAATATTTTTAACAAAAAATATCAACACATACTATAACAAGGCATACTATAGGGGGTTTACACATTTGAAGGAAACCAGTTCTCTTAGTCATAACCTTATGACTAAGAGGACTGCCTTTCTCGAAACACATAAACCCTCCATGGCTATGTCTTTGTATTTTTGATGTTTCTCGCTTAAAATGGATCAATAAAATAATGTTTTTTAAGTGCTGGATCTGTTTTTTTTTTTACTTTGTCTACTCAAATACTTAACTAATAATACAAATCTAATGTTAGTACATTTCCTGAAAAAAGTGACTAATTCTGTTCTTAACAGGGTTGTTCCAAAAAAGTTCATACTAATCAATAGATTATAAAAAAATGTTCATGTGCTGAGGATAATCTTATATATGGTCTGCTACTATGTACTGTGTAATGGAAGTGTCTGACCGTACAAGGACATGGTCTGATCATATCACATCTCCTGTGCTGAGATAATCTTATATATGTGTCCCTTCTATGTACTGTGTAATGGATGTGTCTGACTGTACAGGGACATGGTCTGATCATACCACATCTCCTGTGCTGAGATAATCTTATATATGTGTCCCTGCTATGTACTGTGTAATGGAAGTGTCTGACTGTACAAGGACATGGTCTGATCATATCACATCTCCTGTGCTGAGATAATCTTATATATGTGTCCCTTCTATGTACTGTGTAATGGATCTGCCTGACCATACAGGGATGTGGTCTGATCATTCCACATCTCCTATACTTTTTTCCTTCCTCCCCGCCTTGGAGATGTGGTATGATCAGACCATGTCTTTGTACGGTCAGACATATCCATTCCACAGTACATAACAGGGACACATATATAAGATTATATCAGCCGAGGAGATGGGGTATGATGAGACCATGTCCTTGTATGGTCGGACATATCCATTACACACTACATAACAGGAACACATGTATATGATTATCTTAGCCCAGGAGATGTGGTATGAACAGGCCATGTCCTTGTAAGGGAAGACACACATCCATTACACGCTACATAACAGGGAGATATATATATATATATATATATATATATATATATATATATATATATGATCATCTCAGCATAGCCGCAATCCTTTAAATATAAAACTTATTCCCTTGACCCCCTCTCCTCCGTCCCATCTCTTTGGAGTGCTCTGGAATGCCCATTCCATCTGTAATAAACTCCACTTCATTTACAACCTCTTTACCTTTCGCAGACTATCTTTCCTGGGCCTAACAGAAACATGGCTGACACCCTCCGACACGGCCTCGCCTGCTGCGCTGTGCTATGACAGACTTCATTTCTCCCACACACCTGGCACTGGCAACAAACATGGTGGAGGAATGGGTCTTCTCCTTTATAGCAACTGCACCTTCAACCCAATTCCTCCTCTCCCTGCCTTATCCTCTCATCCTTTGATATGCACTCTGTCCGTATCTACACTCTGTCAAACTTCCAAGTGGCCGTCATATATCAACCACCAGGCTCTACCACTGTGTTCTTTGACCGATTCTCCATCTGGCTTCTTCACTTTCTCTCTGTTGACATTCCCCACCATCATAATGGGTGACTTCAACATCCCCATTGATACAACCAGTCAACAGCCTCCAAACTCCTGTCACTTGCTTCATCCTTTGGCCTTTCTCAATGGTCCTCAACAGCCACACACAGATGGACATACACTAGACCTCATCTTTACCCGCCTCTGCCCTCTAACTGACCCCACAACCTCCCCTCTCCACTTACCTGACCACCATCTACTTACCTTCTCATCCTTGTCCTCCTCACCTGCCACCCATGTCCACCAGCTCGCACACCCTCGCCAAAACCTCATTCACATTGAAACTCACATACTCTCTGACACTATTCTACCACTATCCTCCATGTCCTCATTCCATGACACAGATAATGCCACAGCTTTCTACAACTCTACATTCACAGCAGCGATTGATGCAGTTGCCCCTCTCGTTCACGGCAGAACACGACAAATCAACAGACAACCCTGGCACACAGACACCACTAAAATGCTGCGTAGAGAGTCTAGGATTGCTGAGCAGCACTGGAAGAAAACACATTCGCAAGAAGACTACACAGTATTCAAACAAACATTTCTCACATGCAAGTCATGCTGCCTCCAACTCAAAAATATTTCCAGAATCTGTCCCTTTCTCAACCCTCAATCTAATAAACTACTAATGCATGCCCTTATCATCTCCCGTCTCAACTACTGCAACCTTCTCCTCTGTGGCCTCCCTGTTAACACTCTTGCACCCCTCCAATCTGTTCTTAACTCTGCTGCCTGACTAAAGCACCTCTCTCCACGCTGCTCCTCCACTTCTACCCTCTGCAAATCCCTCCAATGGCTCACAATTCCCCAGCGTATCCAATTCAAACTATTAACATTGACTTACAATGCAGTCCACAATCTGTTCCCCTCATACATCTCTGAAGTAAACTCCCAATATCATCCAATTCGTAATCTTCGATCCTCCCAAGACCTCCTCCTTTCCTCCACACTTGTAGGTTCCTCATCTAACTGCCTGCAAGACTTCGCCCGACCATCCCCCATTCTCTGTAATTCTGCTCCTCAAAATGTCCGGCTTCTCCTACACTCAGAGCCTTCAAGTGTAACCTGAAAACTCATCTTTTCAGAACAGCCTACAGCATACGATGACCACGGTGCCACCACACCACCACTGTACCTGGTGCTCCACTACCACTGGACCTCGTGCACCCCCACCACATGAGCAGACCCAACCTACTGTTCCCCTTCCCTTTGCCCTGTAGAATGTAAGCTGGCAAGGGCATGGTCCTCTCTCCTCTCTGTACAAGGCTGTCACTGTAAATTTCTTCACTGTATTTTTAACTATTTTATATCTATCCCCTTCTCATGTACAGCACCATGGATTCAATGGTGCTCTACAAATAATAATAATGATGTGGTATGATCAGACCATGTCTTTGTAGAGTCGGACACATCCATAATACAGTACATAGCAGGGACACATATATGAGATCTCACCACAGGAGATATAGTATGATCAAACCATGTCCCTCTACGGTCAGAAATATCTATTACACAGTACATAGCAGGGACTTATATATAGGATTATCTCAGCACAGGAAAAAAAAATTAATCAAATTGTGTAACTTATTATTATTAACTGTGTAATTGATTTCTCATGAATGGTGAAGTAACAATTAAATTCCGAAAATAAAACCCCAGATGTGTAGATCAATTTACAAAACTTTATTTAGACAATGATACAAAAAAAAAAAAAACCAATGTGATATTACCCAATTGATTACATAAAATAGAATAAAAAATCAGTTAGTATACCAACTTATGATATTGTCCTACTACTGGGGTCCTAATACTTTTCTTTCCCTGCCTACCAGCGGAGTATGATTGCACCCTCATTTTTACTGGTGTCCCCACTCACCGGAGGCTTATCCTGTACTACTTAGAATGCATTGATTATCCTATACTTAGGTGAGAGTCACAAGAATAGCAGGGTCCCAGTATTACCCTCTAGTTGGGGACTAAAGTCCATATTGCTGCATCCTACTGATTATTAAAATTGTCATTAATTCTCCACACCTCAATAACACTTATGCACAATTACAAATATCCACGTCTAACGGTTCTTCTCATGTATGTGTACTTGGTACAATTCAGTACCAGGCAATCTGTCCGACTTATCTTACAGTGCTTTAGCAAGTGTAGTGGTGCAGTATCCTGTTCTTTAACCTCAGCCTCGATGCGTTTCTCCCTCTTAACAGGAAGTTCCGTGATGTGGGTTCTTCAGGAGGCACAGAATATGGATACACAGGGAAATGAGATATGAGTGTATGACCATCTATTAGTCACTTAAGACTTCTCATCCTTATAGATTTTAGGGATGGCTCCATTATTACTCATATTAATGTTTCCAGATGGTTACAGCCGATAAGAATTAGTAGTGTGGACATCACCATGGACCCTTCCAACAATCCACACGATTTACTCAGAACCTTTTACCATAGGTAAACTCAAGTGGATAGGAACATTCGTTATGGATGGGAAGGTGGATCCATAATCCCACCCTTAACAAGATGGACAGACAGACACTCCCAAATCAGATACTCGTAGGACTCCATTGGGTGCACACCACTCCCTTGTGATTCAGGCTGCAACTCTCTCTCTATTATTATTCCCAGATTTTTAAATTAAAGTGAATTTTAAAATTAATTGAGTTCATATGAAAACCCCATTAAAGCAAACACGTAACCATCTTTTTTCCACATAAACTGAGAGCAGCTTTATGTAGCGTCACTTACAAGGCTGATTATTGCAGTTTTGAAAAATTCACTGTTTTGTCAGCAGGATGTTATCACAAGAGGACTAGTCATTTACTGTGATGTTGTCCTCCGTATTCATGAGCCTAAGATAGCACCTCCCCCAATACTGATTGCCAGCTATCTGAATATGTACAAAATACACAGAAAGCTGACAATCAGTGGTGTGGGTGATACTATACAGAGTTCTGGGAACTTGCTATCTACCTTATGGAGAGAGGTTTTCCTGCAACTATAAGAAGACAGTTAAGTAGGTGAGGAGATTACAGCCACATCCCTCCTCTAGGAAAAAATTTGCACTTCAGTAAGGAAGTGGAAGAACTCCAGCGCCACCTTTAAGTAGCTCCTCAAAGTCATAATTGCTTTCCAACAAGCTTTTTAATATGACTAAAGCATTACTCATATTAAAAAGCTTGTTGGAAAATTATTATGACTTTGAGGAGCTACTTAAAGGTGGCGCTGGAGTTCTTCCACTTCCTTACTGAAGTGCAAATTTGTATACAGAGCTCAGTATTCAGGAAACTGGTAGCTCTAATGCAGATAAAACTATAAAATATACAAATATCCATAATGGATATACAGTTAGGGCCAGAAATATTTGGACAGTGACACAATTTTCACGAGTTGGGCTCTGCATGCCACCACATTGGATTTGAAATGAAACCTCTACAACAGAATTCAAGTGCAGATTGTAACGTTTAATTTGAAGGGTTGAACAAAAATATCTGATAGAAAATGTAGGAATTGTACACATTTCTTTACAAACACTTCACATTTTAGGAGGTCAAAAGTAATTGGACAAATAAACATAACCCAAACAAAATATTTTTATTTTCAATATTTTGTTGTGAATCCTTTGGAGGCAATCACTGCCTTAAGTCTGGAACCCATGGACATCACCAAACGCTGGGTTTCCTCCTTCTTAATGCTTTGCCAGGCCTTTACAGCCGCAGCCTTCAGGTCTTGCTTGTTTGTGGGTCTTTCCGTCTTAAGTCTGGATTTCAGCAAGTGAAATGCATGCTCAATTGGGTTAAGATCTGGTGATTGACTTGGCCATTGCAGAATGTTCCACTTTTTTGCACTCATGAACTCCTGGGTAGCTTTGTCTGTATGCTTGGGGTCATTGTCCATCTGTACTATGAAGCGCCGTCCAATCAACTTTGCAGCATTTGGCTGAATCTGGGCTGAAAGTATATCCCGGTACACTTCAGAATTCATCCGGCTACTCTTGTCTGCTGTTATGTCATCAATAAACACAAGTGACCCAGTGCCATTGAAAGCCATGCATGCCCATGCCATCACGTTGCCTCCACCATGTTTTACAGAGGATGTGGTGTGCCTTGGATCATGTGCCGTTCCCTTTCTTCTCCAAACTTTTTTCTTCCCATCATTCTGGTACAGGTTGATCTTTGTCTCATCTGTCCATAGAATACTTTTCCAGAACTGAGCTGGCTTCTGGAGGTGTTTTTCAGCAAATTTAACTCTGGCCTGTCTATTTTTGGAATTGATGAATGGTTTGCATCTAGATGTGAACCCTTTGTATTTACTGTCATGGAGTCTTCTCTTTACTGTTGACTTTGAGACAGATACACCTACTTCACTGAGAGTGTTCTGGACTTCAGTTGATGTTGTGAATGGGTTCTTCTTCACCAAATAAAGTATGCGGCGATCATCCACCACTGTTGTCATCCGTGGACGCCCAGGCCTTTTAGAGTTCCCAAGCTCACCAGTCAATTCCTTTTTTCTCAGAATGTACCCAACTGTTGATTTTGCTACTCCAAGCATGTCTGCTATCTCTCTGATGGATTTTTTCTTTTTTTTTCAGCCTCAGGATGTTCTGCTTCACCTCAATTGAGAGTTCCTTTGACCGCATGTTGTCTGGTCACAGCAACAGCTTCCAAATGCAAAACCACACACCTGGAATCCACCTCTGACCTTTTAACTACTTCATTGATTACAGGTTAACGAGGGAGACGCCTTCAGAGTTAATTGCAGCCCTTAGAGTCCATTGTTCAATTACTTTTGGTCCCTTGAAAAAGAGGAGGCTATGCATTACAGAGCTATAATTCCTAAACCCTTTCTCCGATTTGGATGTGGAAACTCTCATATTGCAGCTGGGAGTGTGCACTTTCAGCCCATATTATATATATAATTGTATTTCTGAACATGTTTTTGTAAACAGCTAAAATAACAAAACTTGTGTCACTGTCCAAATATTTCTGGCCCTAACTGTATTACTGGAATCAGGATCTCTTCATCATGCTGCTCTCAAATGGGGTAGCAAAAACCAGGTTACAGATTTTCTTTAAATGTTATTGGTTCTATATTAAGCTAAGTAAACCAACCATCATAAGAGTTCATAAAGAGGAAAATTAAAAAATAGACATAATTTACACAGTATAGTGATGTGTTATATCTATTATATTATGCTGATCATTGCTGAGCTAAAAATCATTGCAGGGTATATTTATGGAACTGTTACATTAAAACTAAAACATTACTCCAATATAATGATGTGTTTTCTCTTGCAATGATGTTCATTAAGGAACCTTCCATTTAACAGATGTTTTAAATAGAATATTATGTCGCAAGATGGAAAAACACATTTACCCAGCACATTGCTGAGTAGAGATGAGCGGTGTTCGACTCGAATAGTTCACCAATCTCAAATTCGAGCTGTTTTTGGCGATGTTCGAGTCGTTCGTCGAATTAGAACAATTTGCTCTAAATTCGGCAGTTCGAGGTCATGTTCGATTTCGGTTCGATTTCAGTTCCGCAAGGTATATACATACATTGAGGAACTGAAATGAAGTAAAATCAAGGGTTAAAAATAATAAAAAATTGATACTCACCTCTCTAATCCATCCAGCGACGCTTCCAGCACTGCCTACCTGTCAGAGATGTGATCCCGGCAGCGTTTCCTGGTGAAATGACGAGTTCTCGCGATAACTTGTCATGTGACCGGAAACTGCTGCCGAGATTATGACGTCCCCGCAGGTCCTACAGGTCCTCACTAGTAGTGAATAGTAGTGAGGGCCTGTAGGACCTGTGGTGACGTCATAATCCCGGCAGCGGTTTCCGGTCACATGACGAGCTATCGCGAGAACTTGTCATGTGACCGCAGGTCCTCACTACTATTCAGTACTAGTGAGGGCCTGTAGGAACTGCGGTGACGTCATAATCTCGGCTGCAGTTTCCGGTCACATGACAAGTTATCGCGAGAACTCGTCATTTCACCGGGAAACGCTGCCGGGATCACATCTCTGACAGGTAGGCAGTGCTGGAAGCGTCGCTGGATGGATTAGAGAGGTGAGCATCGATTTTTTTTATTTTTAACCCTTGATTTCACTTCATTTCAGTTCTACAATGTATGTATATACATTGCGGAACTGAAATTGACCACCACCCTAGTGTTTAGTGTGTTCGAGGGTGTTCGACGAACATTCGACGAACATTCGACGAACAGACCTCCCATTCGACGAATCGAATCGAACTAGAACACTAGGGTGGTGGCTCAACTCTATTGGTGAGTCACTTTGTGATTGGTAAGTTTATAATATAACATTTTACTTGATATTGTACAGGGTGGGCCATCTATATAGATACACCTAAGTAAAATGGGAATGAATGGTGATATCAACTTGAAATAACTCATGATAGAGTAAAGTTACATTAAAACAAAGCACAACGTTGTTTTTCTTATGAAATTCTCAATAGGTTTGATGTGTCACATGACCCTCTTCCCACTGAAAAAAATAACGTTGGATCCAAAATAGCCAACTTCAA
This sequence comes from Allobates femoralis, assembly GCA_033576535.1. Taxonomy (NCBI): domain Eukaryota; kingdom Metazoa; phylum Chordata; class Amphibia; order Anura; family Aromobatidae; genus Allobates; species Allobates femoralis. The sequence goes on along the minus strand of JARQOC010000003.1, from coordinate 84,030,762 downwards.
AATGGCCACCATGGTCACCACCCATCTGGGAAAGTTTTCCCCCTCCCATATACTAATGTGCCACAAACATGAAGTTGCTATCACCAACCATTCCCATTTTATTTAGGTGTATCCATATAGATGGCCCACCCTGTAGATTGGAATATCTGGAGGTGTGTCCTTGCGCTCCCAGAATCAGAAGCCAATGTTCTTCATTTTTTACAATTTATTTCACACTAAAACATAAAAAATCAGTGGTAAATACAACGTGTTTTGGCTATATTATTTCATATGGATAGCCTTCCTCTGGTATAGGCCATAGTCTGAACATATCTTGTTATATATAGAGAGAGTGTCCAGCTAATTACACTGATTAAACATCTCAGGAGCTCCTTCTAATTAGTTACTCCCAATCCACCCAACTAATTGAATTAATCTCAGTACAGATTTTGAGTTTTAGCTTCTATCCTTATTCAAAAAGTGTTGTCCTATAGCACAGAAAGCTATCCCTATGAAATAATATATCTGAAACCCATTGTATTTACCACTACTTTTTTATGTTTTAATGTGAAATAAAAAATGAAGAACGTTGTCTTCTAGTTCTGGAAGCACTCGGATACTCCTTTGGATATTCCAATCTACAATATACTGACAGATTCGCTGGCTGAGAAGTTTGTTTGATCTGGCACGAAGTTGCAGACCACAGACCACAACATTTCCTATACCCTCTTTTAGGTAGATACGCACCACAGCAAGACACCTCAAAGGTGAGAGCATAAACCCTATTTTACCACTGCAAATTCCAATAACCTCTACACTTAGATCTGCACCTTTACTTTCCTGTTCCCCCCTATTCTTGACCGTATACTCTTTGAGGTCAAATTCACCTGTATATCTAATATATAATTCCCCTAACGCACTTCCGTAAGTTTTGGCGCTGTTTCCGTCGTTGTGGCCGTAAGCGCGCGGCGCCCACGCGACCTGTGAAGCATTGCCCGCGCAGCGGGTATTGCGAGCCGTTGCTGCGGCGAAAGCAATGGCCGCGCGGCGGCCATTATGATTCTCCCACCCCGGCAATGACCGACGAGAGCCGAGCGCTGTGGCCGAAAACAGAACCAAGTGCCTGGCACTATGAGCATAGTGCCTTACTTACAGCGGTAAATTTGAAACTCAATGTCCTCCATGTATCTCAATGGCCAGTGAGGCGCTATGCTCATTGGTCGGCGCCAGCACACAGCAACCAATGAGCTTCGCGCCTCACTTACAGCGGTAAATTTGAAACTCAAAGTCCTCCATGTATCTCAATGGCCAGTGAGGCGCTATGCTCATTGGTCGGCGCCAGCACACAGCGACCAATGAGCTTTGCGCCTCACTTACAGCGGTAAATTTGAAACTCAAAGTCATCCATGTATCTCAATGGGAAGTGAGGCGCTTCTCTCATTGTACTCATGACAGTAGCAACATTAACCCCTTACATTCCATTTTATCTGTAATTTCTATAACGCAGTGTGTAATTGTACTGCCACTGCGAAGTTAACCCCTTATATACCATTTCTGCCTTAACTCCATACTTTGTAGTCTCTATTACTACTGCCAGTAGGAACATTAACCCCTTATATTCCATTATTGTTGTTATTTCTATTACACAGTGTATAGTTGTAATGACACTGCGAAATTAGCCCATTATATACCAGTTCAGCATTAACTGCATATTTTGTAGTGTTTATAACTACTGCCACTGGTACATTAACCCCTTGAACACCATTTTGGATATAATTTACAGCGCACTCCTTCAATAACATTTTTGATATCATTATAAGTTCCTACTCTGTTATAGTCCTGTTAGTCGGACATTAACTCTTTCTACACCTCCACTATATTGTTACCCTCACAGTTCTGCCTACATCGGCTACTTAGTCATATATCTGGTGTTTAAGTCTATTATTTAAAACTCTTAAAAAAATTATATACAGATTCTAGACTCCCGATTCTTTAGAATCGGGCTCACAGCTAGTTACTTAATATTTTGCCTTTAATGTTAGTTACTCCTTCTATTCAATCCAACATTCTATTCCACTATTCATATGGAGTGTCTATTTATGATATTGTGATAACTGTTTCAACCTTATTCTCTATCATTTTTTGTGCTGTATTGGATATTTTTCCTTTACTTACATTCCCCATGTAATTTTACTGGAGGTACTTTGCACATCAATCTTCAGCCTTAGGCTAGGGTCACACATAGACTTTTTCAGAGTCACCGCTAAAATCTTGGTGATTTTCTGCAGAAGTGGACAGTAGTGATGAGCGAGTACTAAAATGCTTGGGTGCTCGAAGCTCAGGCTGAGCATCCCAAGATACTCGTGTACTCGGCCCGAGCACCGAGCCCAATGTTATCCTATGGGATACCCGAGTATTTTTATGAAATGATTGCCGGCAGCATGTAGAAACCCTAAAAATGTCACAAAAGTCTCAGGAGAGTGATCAAATGACATGGCAACACCATGGGGAAGACCCTTGGAAGCATTTCTCACTCAAAAGTCACAGCTGTGAACAATGTTGTCCGAGTTTCACGCCTATTTTACGGAGTCACCAGAAAACCTTACAAAATGACACCAAAATAAATATTCAGGGTGGAAATGTTAAGGGCACATACCCAATAGTGAGATACAGCTGGTGTATGTTACTTTTGTGATTACATGAAAGATTTTACGTGAAAACATTGTGCGGCACTCTGATGTCCCTGAGAAGAGACGTACATGAAGCCCTGTCTTGACATAATGTTCCCATTTTGAGGAAGCGGGTCTATTGTAGTATTTTCCTTTGCCAGGGCAGTCCAAAATTGGGAGGTTCACCAATGCCCCTGGATAGAGACGTGCATGAGGGCCTTAAAACCTGAAGTGCCTATTGTAAGGAAGTGGGTGTATTGTAGTATAGCCCTTTGGCAGGGCAGCCAAAAATTGGGAAGCTCCACATTGTCCCTGGATAGAGACATGCATGAGGGCCTGTAAACCTGAAGTGGGTGTATTGTAGTATAGCCCTTTGGCAGGGCAGCCAAAAATTGGGAGGCTCCACATTGTCCTTGGATAGAGACATGCATGAGGGCCTGTAAACCTGAAGTGGGTGTATTGTAGTATAGCCCTTTGGCAGGGCAGCCAAAAATTGGGAGGTTCACCAATGACCCATGCATACAGACATGCATGAGGGCCTGTAAACCTGAAGTGGGTGTATTGTAGTATAGCCCTTTGGCAGGGCAGCCAAAAATTGGGAGGCTTCACATTGTCCCTTGATAGAGACATGCATGAGGACCTGTAAACCGGAAGTGGGTGTATTGTAGTATAGCCCTTTGGCAGGGCAGCCAAAAATTGGGAGGCTCCACATTGTCCCTGGATAGAGACATGCATGAGGGCCTGTAAACCTGAAGTGGGTGTATTGTAGTATAGCCCTTTGGCAGGGCAGCCAAAAATTGGGAGGCTCCACATTGTCCTTGGATAGAGACATGCATGAGGGCCTGTAAACCTGAAGTGGGTGTATTGTGGTATAGCCCTTTGGCAGGGCAGCCAAAAATTGGGAGGTTCACCAATGAGCCATGCATACAGACATGCATGAGGGCCTGTAAACCTGAAGTGGGTGTATTGTAGTATAGCCCTTTGGCAGGGCAGCCAAAAATTGGGAGGCTTCACATTGTCCCTTGATAGAGACATGCATGAGGACATGTAAACCTGAAGTGGGTGTATTGTAGCATAGCCCTTTGGCAGGGCAGCCAAAAATTGGGAGGCTCCACATTGTCCCTGGATAAAGACATGCATGAGGGCCTGTAAACCTGAAGTGGGTGTATTGTAGTATAGCATCTTTGGCAGGGCAGCCAAAAATTGGGAGGTTCACCAATGACCCATGCATACAGACATGCATGAGGGCCTGTAAACCTGAAGTGGGTGTATTGTAGTATAGCCCTTTGGCAGGGCAGCCAAAAATTGGGAGGCTCCACATTGTCCCTGGATAGAGACATGGATGAGGGCCTGTAAACCTGAAGTGGGTGTATTGTAGTATAGCCCTTTGGCAGGGCAGCCAAAAATTGGGAGATTCACCAATGACCCATGCATACAGACATGCATGAGGGCCTGTAAACCTGAAGTGGGTGTATTGTAGTATAGTCCTTTGGCAGGGCAGCCAAAAATTGGGAGGCTCCACATTGTCCCTGGATAGAGACATGCATGAGGGCCTGTAAACCTGAAGTGGGTGTATTGAAGTATAGCCCTTTGGCAGGGCAGCCAAAAATTGGGAGGGTCCACATTGTCCCTGGATAGAGACATGCATGAGGGCTTGTAAACCTGAAGTGGGTGTATTGGAGTATATGGAGTATAGCCCTTTGGCAGGGCAGCCAAAAATTGGGAGGCTCCACATTGTCCCTGGATAGAGACGTGCAGGAGGGCCTCAAAACATTTTTCCCATTGAAAAGGAGCGGGTATCCTGTCGTTGTAATGCCCATACTAAAAGAATGGGCGAAAAAATTTACCACTGGGGGTATACCTGAAGCAACAGCCTAACTATTGTAACGATCATCATGGTGGCACATGAGGAGAAGGAGGAGCAGTCCAGCGATTAGCCAAAGTCCAGAAGTGTGTACCCATGGGTGAGTGGAGGTACATGGCAAATTCCCAGAACAAAATTTAAATTCCGCTATCATTTGTTGGTGGTGTGGTGAAGTCTGGCCCAATCCAACCCTTGTTCATCTTGATCAGAGTCAGCCTGTCAGCATTTTCAGTTGACAGGCGGGTGCGTTTATCAGTAATGATTTCACCTGCGGCACTGAAAACACGCTCTGACAAAACGCTAGCGGCAGGGCAGGCCAGGACTTCCAAGGCATAGAGAGCCAATTCATACCACGTGTCCAGCTTGGAGACCCAATAATTGTAAGGCACAGAGGAATGTCGCAGTACAGTTGTTCGATCTGCAAGGTACTCCTTCAGCATCTGGCCAAACTTAGCATTTCTTGTGGCACTACCCCCCACCTCAGGGGCTGTGGTACTTGAGGGGCTCAGAAAACTGTCCCACATCGTAAAGACTGTTCCCCTACCTCTGGCGGATAGGACTTGTGCCCCTCTTGGCCGTACGCCTTAGTTGTCCACCGATTCCTGACCTATGCCCTAGCGTTTTGTGAGGGGAATGCTTTGCCTACTTCCGTGACTATGGTCTTCTGGAACTGCTGCATTTTGGCTGACCTCTCCGCCTCAGGAATGAGAGACATAAAGTTCTCCTTGTAGCGTGGGTCTAAGAGTGTTGCCAACCAGTACTGATTGTCGGCCAAGATGTTCTGAACGCGAGGGTCACGAGCCAGGCAGCTTGCCATAAAGTCAGCCATGTGCGCCAGACTCTTAACAGCCATCACTTCAGTATCCAGACCAACATAATGACTGAACATGCTGTCCTCCTCCTCCTCCTCCTCATCTCCCCTGTCCTCTGGTCAGCCACGCTGAAGCGAGGGTATGACTGGTGTGCATGTCATATCCTCAATTTGGCCAGAGAGTTGCTCCATGTCTTCATCCTCCTCCTCCTCCTAGTCATAGTCCTCCACTGCACGTTGTGATGAGATGAGGCTGGGCTGTGTGTTATCACCCACACCCTCTACTGTTTCTTGCTCAAACTCATCGCGCTCCGCCTGCATCGCATCCTCTTTGTTTTTCAGCAGAGACCGTTTTAGAAGGCAGAGTAGCGGTATGGTGACGCTAATAATGGCGTCATCGCCGCTCACCATCTTGGTGCAGTCCTCAAAGTTTTGGAGGACGGTACATAGGTCGGACATCCATCTCCACTCCTCAGGTGTTATGTGTGGAGTTTGACCCATTTCCCGACTGCTTAGGTGATGCAGGTAGTCAACAACTGCCCTCTTCTGCTCACATATCCTGACCAACATGTGCAGAGTTGAATTCCAAAGCGTGAGGACATCACACACCAGTCTGTGGGCCGGAAGACGCAAACGGCGCTGAAAGCCGGCAAGGCCGGTTTGAAGCAGCAGGTGACTTGCGAAAATGTGCAGACAGGCGGCGAACTATTACCAGCAGATCAGACAGCTCTGGTTATGACTTTAGAAACCGCTGAACCACCAGGTTGAGCACATGGGCCACTCATGGAACATGCGTCAGCTGGCCTCGCCTCAAAGCTGCCACCAGGTTCCGGCCATTGTCACACACGACCTTTCCTGGCTTTAGGTTCAGAGGTCTGAGCCAGTGATCTGCCTGCTGTTTCAGAGCTGTCCACACCTCTTCTGCATTGTGGGGTTTGTCACCTATGCATATTAGCTTCAGCACACCCTGTTGCCGCTTCGCAGAGGCAGTGCTGCAGTGCTTCCAGCTTGGGACTGGTGTGGAGGGTAAAGTGGATGAGGATGTGCAGGAGGAGGTGGAGGAGGCTGAGGAGCATGACATTCCGGAGCTGTAGAGTCTGGGTGAAACCATGACTGAGGTAGGGCCTGCAATCCTTGGTGTGGGAAGAACGTGTTCCGTCCCTCGCTCAGACTGAGTCCCAGCTTCCACAATATTAACCCAGTGTGCCGTCAAGGAGATGTAGCGGCCTTGCCCACAAGCACTTGTCCACGTGTCTGTGGTTAGGTGGACTTTGGCTGAAACAGCGTTGTTCAGGGCACGTGTGATGATTTGTGACACGTGGTTATGCAATGCGGGGACAACACATCTGGAGAAATAGTGGCGACTGGGGACCGAGTACCGTGGGACAGCAGCCACCATCAGGTCGCGGATAGCTTCCGTCTCCACCAGCCGGAAAGGTAACATTTCTAGCGCATGCAGTCGCGAAATGTGATAATTTAGGACTGTGGCATGTGGGGCATTGGCAGCGTATTTGCACCTGCATTCAAGGGTTTGCTGAATGGATAATTGAACGCTGCGCTGTGACAAGGACGTGCTTGATGGTGGGGTTATTTGTGCGTGGATAACGTCAGGTACAGGGCCGGAGGCTTGTTCGCGGCCAGCATGGACAGGGGATTGGCTCGCACGCACAACACGCGAAGACGTAGCAGTGACATCAGCAAGCACCGCTCCTTGACTCTGTTGTTCTTCCCACAAAGTCGGGTGCTTGGCTGACATGTGCCTGATCATGCTGGTGGTGGTCAGGCTGCTAGTTTTCGTACCCCTGCTGATGCTGGCATGGCAGGTGTTGCAAATGGCCTTTTTAAAGTCATCTGGAGCCAACTTAAAAAAGTGCCAGACTCGGAAAGACCTAAGATTTGCACAGGCACCTTGTGTCGTGTTGTTGTTCCGGCGAATGGTTGCCTGCCTTCTGCCTGCGGACACGACCCTGCTTCTTACTGCCTGTTGGGATGCTACGCCTCCCTTCCCCTGTGCACTGCTGTCCTCGCTCTGCATATCCTCCTGCCAGGTTGGGTCAGCTACTGGATCATCCTCCACGTCGTCTTCCTCTTCTGCACCCTGATCCTCCTCCTGACTTCCTGGCAATTGTGTCTCATCATCGTCCACCCCTTGTTGAGACACGTTGCCAACGTTCCCTTCGTGAGAACGTGGCTGCTCAAATATTTGGGCATCTGTACATACCATCTCATCACCCACTTCAACAGGAGCTGGCAAGAGGCCAGATTCTGCGAATGGATACATGAACAGCTCTTCCGAGTGTCCTAGTGTGGGATCAGTAATGTCCGTGGACGTGTACTCGGCCTAGTGGTAGGAAGGAGGATCAGGTTGGGAAATGTGCGGTGCAGTATCACGGCTACTGACACTTGACCGTGTGGAAGACAGGGTGTTTGTGGAGGTGCCAATCTGACTTGAAGCATTATCCGCTATCCAAGTAACAACCTGTTGACACTGGTCTTGGTTCAAAAGCGGTGTACTGCTGCGGGCCCCAAGAATTTGGGACAGGACGTGGGAGCGAGTAGATGTGCCACTTTGTTGTTGCAAAATTAGTGCTTGCACACGACCTCGGCCTCTGCCTGCACCACCATCAAGTCCATTTCCTTGTCCCTTGCCAACGCCCTTGCGCATTTTTCCTGTATACAGCTACAACAGTCTGGTGACTGTTCTGGTCACAGGAAAGCTGGATTTTAGACCCTGCCTGTATAGAGCTAGTCAAGAACTACAGTCTGGTGACTGTTCTGGTCACAAGAAAGCTGAATATTAGAGCCTGCCTATATAGAGCTAGTCAAGTACTACAGTCTGGTGACTGTTCTGGTCACAGGAAAGATGAATATTAGAGCCTGCCTGTATACAGCTAGTCAAGTACAACAGTCTGACTGTTCTGGTCACAGGAAAGCTGGATTTAAGAGCCTGCCTGTATAGAGCTAGTCAAGTACTACAGTCTGGTGACTGTTCTGGTAACAGGAAAGCTGGATTTTAGACCCTGCCTGTATAGAGCTAGTCAAGTACTACAGTCTGGTGACTGTTCTGGTCACAGGAAAGCTGGATTTTAGACCCTGCCTGTATACAGCTAGTCAAGTACAACAGTCTGGTGACTGTTCTGGTCACAGGAAAGCTGGATTTTAGACCCTGCCTGTATACAGCTAGTCAAGTACAACAGTCTGGTGACTGTTCTGGTCACAGGAAAGCTGGATTTTAGACCCTGCCTGTATACAGCTAGTCAAGTACAACAGTCTGGTGACTGTTCTGGTCACAGGAAAGCTGGATTTTAGACCCTGCCTGTATACAGCTAGTCAGCTCCAACAGTCTTCTAAGGACTGTTCTGGTCACTGTAAAGCTTGGACTCTGATCTGGATCACCCTGCCTATATCCTTGTAGAATAGTCCTGAGAAGGACTGTTGTGGTCAGCAGCAGTTTGCAGCCCTGCTCCGGATCTACCTATGAGGGCCGCAAATCTGTCCCTAAGCAGCAGCAGACACTCTCCCTACACTCACTGTCTGGATGGCTGTGTGCAGAGCACATCGTGGCCGGGTCTTATAAAGGCTCGGTCACGCTGTGCGGGCCGGCCAATCACTGCAATACCACAACTAACAGGGCTGTGGCATTGCAGTGACTGCCAGCCAATCCCTGCATGTGGGCTGGCTCTCTAAAGAGTGCCAACATGCAGGGATGAGGACCATGAGCACAGCACGAGTATCGCGAGATTACTCGGTACTCACCGAGTAGCCCGAGTACAGTGATACCCGTGCGAGTAACGAGTAGTCACAAGCATACTTGCTCATCACTAGTGGACAGAAGTGTTCCAGCCAATGTTTCCTGTGCACCCCTGAAAAGTGGCCCCCGAAACGGAGTGTGTGCAGCTGCGGTACAGGTAATAAATGGCTGCCTATGGCTCTCCATTCTGCTGAAGCAGACACCGCTATCGGAGTCTGTTTCTGTCCTCTCCTGCAGAAAATTACTAAGATTTTAGCGATGAGGCTGAAGACATCTATGTGTGACCCTAGCCTTATTCAAGTATTCTAAAAAACAGTGCTGCTCTGTCCCCTTAAATAAAACACTGGATTATAATTTCTTCATAAAACTGTACAGTGTCTGGATTTTTTATTTAGAAACAAACAATTAAAATTTTGACATGATCAAAAATACTTTGTATACGTACCTAGCAACGTGCACTATATTTTTTAGAAGGAAAAAAATCAGGGGTAAAATGCACAGGTTCTTCAGCTTAAAGCGAACCTGTCACCCCCCCCCCCGGACATCATAAGCTAAAATAGCCACCTTCTGCAGCACTAAGGCTGCATTCAGAGAAGGTGGCTATAGCCTTTTGATGCCCTTTATACTATGAAATATGCAGTTAGGTAAATGCTCACAGTTCTGAAGACCAAACACCGGGAGGCGGGGTTTCACGCTCCTCCGACCCGCCCCCTCTTGTCCATCATGGTGCTCGCCTGCTGCTGCCTCCCCTGACTGTGTAAAATGAACGCGCGTCTCCGTTCTCCTGTATGGAACCACGCATGCGCTGTGCGCCTGCATCATTTTTGGCTCCAGTGCAAAAATAGGAAAAAATCGGACAGTCCAGGATCTGGGGCAATCTGGTGCCATAACATGGAAGTCTATGGTCACCCGATCCGTAAAAAAATTGGATCGTTTCGCGGATCTGATGTACACCACAAATGCTGCCGTGCTCATTCAGCACCATGGACAGCAGCATTGCAGAGACATGGCTGAACGTACAGGACCATGGACAGCAGCACTGCACACACGGCTGAGAGTTCAGCACCATGGAGAGTAGCACTGCAAACAAAGACTGACAGATCAGCACCATGGACTGGACAGCAGCAGAAATCGAATCCTGCAAAAAACAGGATCAGAGGGCATATTTGGCCACACTTCCTGCTCATCCTGTTTCTGTCAAGTCCTGTCTGGTGGATCGTGCAAAAAAACAGGATCATACCTGACAGCTGAAAACCGTGTTGTGAAGCCAGCCTAAGTGTCTGGCAGAAAAATGACTGATTTAGCACATGTTAACACATCAAGAGACCAACATGTCTGGCTATATTAGGAAAAGTAACCCATGCCATACATTGAAAAAGTACATGTCTTCCCACAGACAATCAGCACAACTATTATCAGCTATGCAAGCCCAATACAGGTGTGGTATAACCAGAAGAGCTATTATACTGCCACACATAGCTGAATACTAATTAACCATTCATTATCCTCAGGACTTTTCACTTACATTGACCATTGTAAAGACTTCTTTAGGAGGAAACTGATTCATAAAAAAATGCAGTTGCAGAGAAAGGATACTGAATATACAATGCAGGTACCTGGTAAGAAATAGGCAAAGAAACATACCAAAACCAATTATTGATTATTTATTAATATTTTTTATTGTGCATTAACAGAAGAATAAGACAGAATTATTATTTAATTGCAGAAAGAGAAGCAAACAAAACTAGTTTATATAAAGGCAAACACCGCAATTCAGTATTAAAGGTATTATTTTTAAAATACATTTTGGAATATATGGGAATTTAATAGACACATAATTGAAATGGATACCCTCTCCCATAAACACAGCAAGTAGAGAGGATTGAAGAACCCCTATAGATCCACAGAAAGAAAATTATTAAGCCGAATAACTTCTGCATTTTACCCCTGATTTTTTCCCTTCTAAAATCTATAGTGCATATTGCTATGTATTATATATATTTGCCCGTATACATAGTATTTTTAACCATCTGAAAATTTTAATTGTTTGTTTCTAAATAAAAAATCCTGACGCTGTACAGTTTTATAAAGGAATTATAGTCCAGTGTGTTTTTTTAAGGGGACAGTGCAGGACTTTTTATAGATCATTTATCAATCAACCTTTTCGGGTAAAACTACACATGACACCATAGGCACAAGCAGCACAATTTTTATTATCTACCCCTAAGCTAGCTCCTTTGTTATTACAATAGAAATAGATTTATTCAAGTATTGTTAGTGACGTATGGATAGTGTTCCTTTATATACTCCTCCTGTGATTCTTTTTGCATATGTACTCACTATGCATTGATGGGGTGTACTGTATTTGTACCTTGCCAATCCATATCTGTTTGGTGCTGTTTTTCTTGTATGTTTGTTATCTTCATTATTTGAACAATTTTTTGGAATAAACTGTATATTTTAAAAAAAAACGGTTTTCCTGTACAATTTATTCATAGGATGTTGTCCTTTGGCGATCGGGTCAAGGTGGTTTCCATTTTGTGAGAATTCTATTTAGTCCCAGGGTTGTCTAAAACATCATTCTACTAATTTGCCCAGATCATCACTTGTAAGCCATGGTGTTGGAAGGCTAGTTTACATTCATTAGAAGGAAACGTTAAAGAGGTTTTCCTCTACTAGGACAGCCCCTTCTGATTCTACATGGCTCCCCCAGGTAAAATAAAAAAGCTTGTACTCACCTTCTATGCTTGTGCCATTCCAGCAGTGTCGGTAATCTCAGTCCTGGTGCTCACATGACATTGTGCCATCACGCCAGCCCCACGTCCAATCACTGCCAATTTCTGTCTCCTCACCTTTGGACCAAATGAGCAATCAATAGGAAGTGAGCGTCAGCCACGGTGTCACTTCCTGTTGATTAACTTATTTGGTCCAAAAGTGGGGAGAGAGAAGCCTGCAGTGATTGGATGCGAGGCTTGCATGATGCCAAAATGTCATGTGAACCCCGGAAGTGAGATTACCAACACCATTGGAATGGTACTAGCAAGTTTAGGTCCTGGGAGGAGAGTATACCTCCCGGTCCTAAACTAATTACTTATAAAGTGTTTATTTTGGTGTCCCGGGGATATAAGGGGACAAGAGCCACCTTTACTTAATGCAGCATAGGCGCTGCTGAAGGTGGCTCTTTTAGTTTAATAGGCCCTGTGGGGTGACAGGTTCCCTTTAAAGAGGGCCTATAACCAGTTGAAAAGTGAATAGTTTTTGATTTTAGTTTGTTTATAGCTTTTCTCTTGGATAGACTTGTATATACTATTTTTTTATTGTTTGGTTTTTGTTCATTTTTAATATCTGCCATATAGTATATATAGGGGTCTTTACATTTGTTTTACCAAGGGGCATTGCTCATAGGATAGTAATGCTTAGCAAACTAAAGGCACGCCCCTAGGAGATTTTGTAAGAAATATACCGTATTTTCCGCTTTTTAAGACGCACTTTTGCCTCCTCCAAACTGGGGGGGGGTAAAAGGGGGTGCGTCTTAAAAAGCGGATGTGAAAAAATATGCAATTAAAAAAAATAATCAAATATTACCAGGGGGAGGGGGGGGGCCTGCCCAGGGGGGGTGCCGGACGCAGCTTACAAGGGTTGAGGGGCACAGCTGCACTACCGGAGCTGCACCGGCGGTAGCGAGCGGTGGGCGCCGCCATATTCCCTCTACCCGGCTGCATTCACTAAGCAGTGTGCAGCCGGCCAGTAGAGGTAGAGACTCCAGAATGGCCGTGGGTCTCCGTTATGGCCGCGGCCATTTTGTTGAAGTCTTACCTGACTGGCTGCACAGTTAGTAATACTAGTAAATGCAGCCAGCGAAAAGAAACATGGCGGCGCCCACCGCTTGCTGCCACCTCTCACCCCCGATACTCCGCTCCTGCACCCGTGCCCCCGCTGCAGCGTCGGCCCTGCTCCTGTGCCTCTCATCCTCCTGAACCTGCCTCCGGACCCCCGCTCAGCAGCCGCATGTCAGTAAGCCATTGGGGTCCGGGGGGGAATGGGGAAGAGGCATTCACAAAAGGGGCAATACACAGGATGGGGACATATATACAAGATGGGGGGTCATAGTTTCAGGATGGGGGGACATATATAATGGATGAGGGGCATAGTTTCAGGATGGGGGACATATACATAGGTGGGGGGGCATATAGACCGGTTGGGGGACATATATACAGGATGGGGGACATATATACAGGATGGGGGGCATATATACAGGATGGGGGCATATATACAGGTTGGGGGACATATATACAGGATGGGGGACATATACACAGGATGGGGGGCATATATACAGGTTGGGGAACATATAGATAAGATGGGGGAATGTATATGCCAGAATGGGGTATATATACAGGATGGGGGGCCGAATTTACAGCATGGGGACATGTATACCATGATGAGCGATATACCGGGATGGGGACATATATACAGTATGGGGATATATATACCAGGATGAGGGACATGTATACCAGAATGGAGGGGACATATATACCGGAATACCAGGATGGGGGGGTTTATGTACCAGGATGAGGGGCATATATACTGATTTGTAAGACAGACACTGGCATTATAAGACGGACCCCATTTAACATTAAAAATAATTTATTTTCTCTTTTCCTTCACCAAATTTGGGGTGCGTCTTATAATCAGGTGCGTCTTATAAAGCGAAAAATACGGAAATCCCTAGTAAAGACCATAAATTACCATAAAATCAGTTTTAAAACTCTCTGGAACCATATGACAGATTTAAAAAAAAGAAGGAAAAACCTACATATTTAAGTAAAAGCTAAAACTGATCCCTTTTCACCTGGTAATAGGTCCCCTTTAAGCACAAGCATAGTGATGAGCGGCTCAGACAACATTCGGATTTACCTGTTCACAATGATTTCCCTGAAAAGTTCCATTTGCAAAGCAATTATTCATTGCAAATTTAATGATTCTGAATATTTTGTGGGGTCTCTACAAATGGGTGGATGCAAAGTATAAAAAAAATCCACATTTTGGGGAATGCAGAATTTTTTAAATTCAGTTCCATTTGCGTTTTTGCCACTTTTCTACCCAGGCATTAACTGAAGATATAAAGCCTCAATGAAAGCTAATAAACAAGAGTTTATGTGTTATGCTTGTAAATGAAAATGTAAAGATGCCAAAAATGTGATGTGCCGATTGTATCTTTAGGAGTCGATATAATCTGGTATTAAAAAGAATTGTAATAAAACCTCTAACAATGAAATAACAAAAAGCCTATTAGGTTCTTTTCAGTAGTACTTATTTAGATGGATGCCTTACAGCATTCTGTCTAGGGTTTCTTTGTTTCCACATTTCTTCCAATCACACGGTCACATTTTAATTCATCACAGTGAGTACTGTAGATTAGAATCCCATTCATTATTTACATTTTTCAATTAAATGTGACGGCATATCTTTAATCATGCTAATTTTGGTATCATTTCAAGCAAATAAAATAACAATCAGAATGAAAAATAGCCTTATAAATATCACATCTTCCAATCCATCCAGTTTGATTAAGAGATTTTAACGATCCATTCAAATACAGAAAACTATGACGTCTTGAAATATAGTTTTGTTTATTTTTCCAAGATTGTGTAAATTTCATAATCTCAATATTAAAATTGCTATAAATTATTAGCAGTGAAAATAGCAGCACAGTTGAATCAGTGATACTAGCAGTCCAATTAGATTAGCCAACACTCACCCGTCACACTGTATAAAGCATATATCGAAAGAGGTATTCCCATGCCAGCAAATTGCTTATACTCTCTCTCTTCCTCTAGGGAGGAAGAAGAGTCTGAGAGATAAAATATAACCTAAATATGTATCAGAGGCTTCACCTTTTGTGGTTGTGAGAGTCACAACCACTATAAAAGCAGATCACGGCTGCTGCAGTCCCCAACGTGGTGCATATAGAGTAGGAAGGATAAGAGGTTAAAAGCCACGCTGCTATATTCCACAAGACATCAAAAGGTGAATTTAAAATTGATTTATTAGTCAACGCATTTCAGGACTTCCTGGCCCCTTCCTCAGGACAAACCAATATCATATTGCCATGTTTCAGGGAGTTTCAGGGAGTCCTGAAACACGTTAACTAATAAATCTATATTATGTTCACCCTTTGATGTCTCGTGGAATACGGCAGTGCAGTTTTTAACCCTTTCTCCTTCCTACTTTAATTATCTGAGATCATGGCCTTTGGGTTTTCATTGGCTGTAAACCATAATCATCAACATTTACAGAAATAAACACTTGAAATAGATCACTCTGTTTGTATTGACTCTATATAATATATGTGTTTACCTTTTTGTATTGAATTACTTTAATAAATTAACTTTTTGATGATATTCTAATTCATTGAGATACACCTGTATATACTGCCATTCATAGCTAAGGCTTCCCGCCAACTGGAGCTTAGAATAGAGTCTACTGAATAGTCCAGTACCTGCCGCACACCAGTACTGCCACTTGCTGAGGAATTACAAAAGTAGAGGCATTATTTTTCATTCATTCATTCAAATACAGTGGGTACGAAAAGTACTTGGGCCACTTAAATTTTTCACTCTTTGTTTCATTGCAGCCATTTGGTAAATTCAAAAAAGTTCATTTTTTTCTCATTACTGTAGACTCTGCACCCTATCATGACTGGAAAAAAACCCAAAAATTTTGAAATCTTTACAAATTTATTAAAAAAGAAAAACTGAAATATCACATGGTCATAAGCATTCAGACCCTTTGCTCAGACACTCATATTTAACCCCTTCACCACCCAGTCTGTTTTGGCCTTGCTGACCTGGTCATTTTTTGCAATTCTAACCAGAGTCCCTTTATGGAAACTCTGAAACTGTTTTTTCATGACACATTGGGCTTCATGTTAGTGGTAAACTTAGGTCGATAATTTTTGTGTTTATTTGTTAAAAAATCAGAAATTTGGTGAACACTTCGCAATTTTCAAATCTTGAATTTTTATTCTGTTAAACCAGATTGATATGTGACACAAAATAAAATAGTTAATAAATAACATTTCCCACATGTTTACTTTACATTAGCACAATTTTTTAAACAAATTTTTTTTTGGTAGGAAGTTCTAAGAGTTCAAAGTTCATCAGCAATTTCTCATTTTTACATCAAAATTTAATAAATTATCTTTTTAGTGACCACATCATGAGGGGCGTACATGACAGAAAACACCCAAAAGTGACACCATTCCAAAAACTGCACCCCTCAAGCTACTCAAAATGACATTCAAGAAGATTATCAACCCTCCAGGTGCTTCACGGGAACTAAAGCAATGTGGAAGAAAAAATGAACATTTCAATTTTTCCAACAAAAATGTAATTTTGGCCTCAATTATTGCATTTTCACAACAGGTAAAAGGACCCTAAAATTTATTGTGAAATTTCTGATGAATACCCCATATGTGGTAGAAAATCACTATTTGGGCGCACGGCAGGGCTCTGAAGGGAAGGAGCGCCGTTTGACTTTTTGAATGTAAAATTTGCTGCAATCGTTAGCAGACACCATGTCACGTATGGAGAGCCCTTGTGTGCCTAAACATTGGAGCTTCCCCACAAGTGACCCCATTTTGGAAACTAGACACACATTGATCCATAAAAATGAAAAAGTACTTTTTTTTTAACAAAAATGTTCTTTTTGCCTCACTTTTTTCATTTTCACATGGGCAACATGATAAAATAGATCCTAAAATTTGTTGGGCAATTTCTCCTGAGTACACAGATACCTCATATGTCATCATAAACCACTGTTTGGGTGCACGGCAGGGCTCGGAAGGGAAGGAGCGCCATTTGACTTTTTGAATCGAAAATTACCGTATATACTCGCATATAAGCCGAGTTTTTCAGCCCAAAAATTGGGATGAGAAGTCCCCCCCTCGGCTTATACGCGAGTCACTGTATACTGTATAAAATGTATACAGTATACAGTGCCCCCCCATCAGTATACAGGCCCCCCCTTGTGTAGCAATCCTGTAAAGGAAGAGATTAGTATACTTATCCCTGCCGCTGTCCCGCCGCCGCCATCGCGCTCCTCCGTCTTCATCCAGCGTCTTCTGTCTTCTTCCGGCTTCCTCCGGTGGGCGCAGGCAATGACGTCATTGTCTGCGCGCCAGAGGAGGAAGCCGGGAGAAGACGGAAGATGCTGGATGAAGACGGAGGAGCGCGATGGCGGCGGCGGGACAGCGGCAGCGAGACAGCAGCAGGGATAAGTATACTAATCTCTTCCTTTACAGGATTGCTACACAAGGGGGGGCCTGTATACTGATATGGGGGGGGCCTGCTGTATATACCTCTGGGGCTGCTGTATATACCTCTGGGGCTGCTGTATACTACCTCTGGGGCTGTATATACCTCTGGGGCTGCTATATACTACCTAAGGGCTGCTGTATACTACCTCTGGGGCTGCTGTATACTACCTAAGGGCTGCTGTATACTACCACTGGGGCTGCTGTATACTACCACTGGGGCTGCTGTATACTACCTCTGGGGCTGTATATACCTCTGGGGCTGCTGTATACTACCTAAGGGCTGCTGTATACTACCACTGGGGCTGCTGTATACTACCATTGGGGCTGCTGTATATACCTCTGGGGCTGCTGTATACTACCACTGGGGCTGCTGTATACTACCAAAGGGCTGCTGTATACTACCACTGGGGCTGCTGTATATACCTCTGGGGCTGCTGTATACTACCACTGAGGCTGCTGTATACTACCACTGGGGCTGCTGCTGTATATATCACTGGGCTGCTGCTGTATACTACCACTGGGGCTGCTGTATACTACCACTGGGGCTGCTGTATATACCTCTGTGGCTGCTGTATACTACCACTGGGGCTGCTGCTGTATATACCACTGGGGCTGCTGCTGTATACTACCACTGGGGATGCTGCTGTATACCACACTGCTGGGGGCTGTACACCTGTGCTGGGGTCCACCTTCGGCTTATACACGAGTCAATAGGTTTTCCCAGGTTTTGGGGGCAAAAGTAGGGGGGTCGGCTTATACACGAGTATATATGGCTGCAATTGCTAGCATACACCACGTCATGTATGGAGAGCCCTTGGGTGCCTAAACATTGGAGCTCCCAAGGAACTTATGTAGATGCATAATGAACACTTTGAACCTCTAGGCCCTTCACACATTCATCTTTAAAGGAAAACTGTCAGGTTATAAATCCACATGTAACTGATATCATTTTCTAATTCCTCACTCTAAACTCTCTGTATATATGTATTTCTATTATTTATATTCCCTTCCTATCTTCTGTAAACTTCAAATAAAGAAAATTACTCCATCTGTCACTCATAGTGAATGATCCACTTAGTTCTCTGCTATCCACTCCCCATGCATGAATATGCATTTCTCTGCTCTCTGTGTGCAGGTGAGCTACAACACAGAAATTGTCACAGCACAGCAGGGTATCTTCCTTACAGAAACAAATGGAGTCTAGATCAGGCAGACCTGCAGGAACTCTCTCCCTCCATGGTGATATCAACTGAACAGACCTGTAAGTGAAAACTGACACTGCACTGTTAGCAAAGGGAGGAGAGAGCTGCTGAGAAGGTGTGCATAATTACATGACAGTTTATGCAGTACAGGACTAATCGTCTCTTCTTATAATGGGACAGGACTAATGCAGCAGCTCTCTGCAGGGTCTGACCATGCGGATAAAATGGAAACTACAAACGGTACAATAATGATTTTAAATGTTTTTAAGAGGTCTGCCCAGGCACTAATCAAGGGTAATATTAGTATCATACTAAAAAATGACCTGACTGTGTCCGTTTAAAAATGAAAAAGTACTATTTTTAGCAAAAATTTTTTTTTATCCTCACTTTTTTCATTTTCACATGGGCAACAAGAAAAATGGATCCTAAAATTTGTTGTTGGGAAATTTCTCCTGAGTACACCGATACCTCAAATGTGGCAGAAAACCACTGTTTGGGCACACAGCAGGGCTCTGAAGTGAGGAAGTGACATTTTGGAACACAGATTTTGATGGCATGGTCTGTGGGTATAATGTCCTGTTTGGATAGCCCTTGATATGCCAAAACAGCGAAAACCCACAAGTGACAACATTTTTAGTTTACTGCCATGGGGAGCTGGTGCTGGTGGCAAACTGGGTAATAAACGGGTTAATGACAGCTTTTTTATTGGCAGCTAGCACTAAGCCCGAGATTCATAATGTCGGGCCAATGTTAGACACTGCCATTAGGAATCTCTAGTAAATAGTAAAAAAATACACCACAAAGAGAAAAATCTATTAGCAAAAAAAACATAAAAACAAATTCAGGCCCCATCTTTATTTTGCCCTCTGACATAGTCCCCAGTGATAGTCCCACGATGCTCAATCCCCTCTGCTACATCCAGAGACTGCAGCAAGGGATCAAGCGACCTCTTGTTGCAGTCTCTGGGGTCATGGTGATAGTGCACTGTATGGCAATGATCTGCCATACAGTGCATCATCACTATGACCCCAGACACTGCAGAAAGAGGATACTTGTTGTAGTCTATGGCGTCCCGGTGATTGTGCACTGTATGACAATGATCTTCCATAGAGTGCACTATCTCTGGGACACCAGAGACTACAACAAGGGATCAAGTATCCTCTTGTTGTAGTCTCTGGGGTCATAGTGATAGTGCACTGTATGGCAATAATCTGCCATACAGTGCACTATCACTATGACCCCAGAGACTACAACAAGAGGACTTTTGATCCCTTGTTCTAGTCTCTGGGGTCCTGGTGATAGTGCACTCTATGGCAATCACTGGGACCCTAGAGACTACAACAAGGGATCAAGTGTCCTCTTGTTGTAGTCTCTGGGGCATAGTGATAGTGCACTGTATGGCAGATCATTGCCATACAGTGCACTATCACCGGGACCCCAGAGAGTACAACAAGGGATCAAGGACTTGATTTGGAAAGGCACACAACTGTCTATATAAGACCTCACAGCTCACAGTGCATGTCAAACCAGATGAGAATCATGAGGTCAAAGGAACTGCCCATGGAGCTCAGAAACAGAATTGTGGCAAGGCACAGATCTGGCCAAGGTTACAAAAGAATTTCTGCAGTGCTCAAGGTACCTAAGAGCAGAGCAGCCTCCATAACCCTTAAATGGAAGATATTTGGGAGCACCAGAAGTATTCCTAGACCTAGCCATCCAGCCAAACTAAGCAATTGTCGGAGAAGAGCCTTGGTAAGAGAAGTAGAGAAGAACCTCAAGATCACTGAGGCTGAGCTTCAGATATGCAGAATGGAGATGGTAGAAAGTTCCACAAAGTCAACTATCACTGCAGCCCTCCACCAGTCGAGCCTTTATGGCAGAGTGGCCCGATGGAAGCCTCTCCTCAGTGCAAGACATAAGAAAGCAAAATAGTTTGCAAAATAACACATGAATGACATCCAGACTATAAGAAATAAGA
The DNA here is from genome assembly GCA_033576535.1 of Allobates femoralis. NCBI lineage: Eukaryota > Metazoa > Chordata > Amphibia > Anura > Aromobatidae > Allobates > Allobates femoralis. Next base: position 84,010,191 of record JARQOC010000003.1, on the reverse strand, counting down.
TTCTCTGGTCTAATGAGACAATAGATAAAACTTTTTGGTGATAATTCTAAGTGATATGTGTGGAGAAAATCAGGCACTGCTCATCACCTGAAATTTCTACATATGGTATTTTCCAGTTAAGATGGGGTGCAGAATGTACATTAATGAGAATTTTTTTTTTTTTTTTAATTTACCAAATGGCTGAAATGAAACAAAGTGTGAAAAATTTAAAGGGGTCTGAATACTTTCCGTACTCACTGCATATGTATATATATTGCCTTCTATTATGAGATTTTATTGTTTATTTGTTTTAAAAGCAATCTGTCACCAGATTTTTGCTTCCTCATCTGAGAGCAACAAAATATAGAGACAGAGACTCTGATTCCAGCAATGCATCACTTTGGCCGGCTTCACACTTGCGCTCCCCATGTCGCGTTCGGGGTGCGGATGAGAATGTGTGATTTGTATGTGGGCATCTGCATGCGTACAAATCACACACGGAAGTGAATGGGTGCGCACGCCCATCCGCAGCCAAGCGCATCACCGTGGGTCCCCATGATAAACATAGGGACGTGTGGTGTCTGCGCTCTGCTTGCCTTACCGGGCGGCTTGCCATCATTTTGATATAAGCACTGTTTTCCTTCCTACAGATCTACCAATTATTTGAATATGGAGCTCTATAACCCACCTATACCACTGATTGGCTGCACTCTGCTCATATACAGTGTGCACAGAAAGACAATCAGTGGTGTGGGAGGAGTTTTAATGATTGAAGGTTAGAGGAAAAAATCTGTATAGCAATGGCTATGTTCACACACAATTTGCGTTTTTTTTAGCACTCTTAAAAGCACTTGCGTTTTTTTAAGAGTGCTAAAAAATGTCCCTTGTGTGTCTGAAAGGATTTGCCACGTTTTTGGACTTAGTCATTTTTTCACCAAAAACGCAGGCAAAAACGCAAGCGTTAACGCAGGGTGCATAAATGTGCCTTTTAAAAACGCATGTGTTTCCCATAGGGCCCCCATGTTAAAAAAACGCATGTGCGTTTTTTTAACATGGGCCCCTATGGGAAACGCATGCGTTTTTGAATGGCACTAAAAGGTACTAATGTACCATGCGTTTTTGCATGCGTTTCCCATAGGGCCCCATGTTAAAAAAAACGCATGCGTTTTTGGGAAAACGCACATGCGTTTTTTTACAGCACCCAAAAACGCTGCATGCAGCGTTTTTTGAACTAAGGGTAAAAAACGCAAATGGAGCTGAAAAACGCAGCTACACTCAAATGTACCCTGCGTTAACACACCTGCGTTTTTTTTAACAGCCCAAAAACGCAGAGATGGTCAAAAAAACGCATGTGTGTGAACATGGCCAAAGACTAGTGCACTCCCTGATATGCAATAAAAACATGGTTCATTAATCAAGAAAAAATACTGACAAAGGCTATGTTCACACACAATTTGCGTTTTTTTAGCACTCTTAAAAGCACTTGTGTTTTTTTAAGAGTGCTAAAAAATGTCCCTTGTGTGTCTGAAAGGATTTGCCACGTTTTTGGACTTAGTCATTTTTTCACCAAAAACGCAGGCAAAAACGCAAGCGTTAACGCAGGGTGCATAAATGTGCCTTTTAAAAACGCATGTGTTTCCCATAGGGCCCCCATGTTAAAAAAACGCATGTGCGTTTTTTCAAAAACGCATGCGTTTTTTTTAACATGGGGCCCTATGGGAAACGCATGCGTTTTTGAATGGCACTAAAAGGTACTAATGTACCATGCGTTTTTGCATGCGTTTCCCATAGGGCCCCATGTTAAAAAAAACGCATGCGTTTTTGGAAAAACGCACATGCGTTTTTTTACAGCACCCAAAAACGCTGCATGCAGCGTTTTTTGGACTAGGGGTAAAAAACGCAAATGGAGCTGAAAAACGCAGCTACACTCAAATGTACCCTGCGTTAACGCACCTGCGTTTTTTTTAACAGCCCAAAAACGCAGAGATGGTCAAAAAAAACGCATGTGTGTGAACATGGCCAAATGGACAAAAGTGTAAAACATTTAAAAATGACAGACATACAAAATAACAAGAAAGAAAGGGGAGAGGATATAATAATTCTGCAGTATCGGCAATAAAAATAGACATATACAATAAAAAACCTGAATAATTGCTATAAAATAGTGATGTTTCCTACAAAGACCTGATGGAGTATACAGTACGATAAAGCTGAAAAAATATATACACAATTAAATAATAGGTAACTCATAAGAAAAATCTCTAGAAAAATAGTACATTATGCAGGGGAGGAACATACACAAAAGTTAAATGCTTAAATAAGCCTTGGCTGGTAGGAAAAAAAACGTAACCCAACACGTTGATATGGCTTTGTCAGGAGAATTTTACTCGCGGGGGTTGTACAGCGCTCATGAATATAAAGGACTACATGGCAGAAGGCTCGGTAGTCTTCCAAGAACAATCTCCTGTTGATTAAACAGTGATTTCAAAACTACAAAAAGCAGCCCAGTAAGTTAATCTTGGAATCAAGATTTTTATCTTCACATTATGCTGCTCCCTGATTAAGTGGTAAAAACTGGTGACGGATTACCTTTAAGGGTACCTTTACACGCGGCTACATTTCTAGGGTGGCTACAGGTAACTTACTGGCTGCAGTGAAATCATGGAGAGATTATTCCATTTGTACACAGCAACAAGATAGAACCTTGTCTCCATGATTTCACTGCAACCAGTAAGTTACCTGTGGACACCCTAGAAATGTAGCCGCGTGTAAAGGTACCCTAAGTGATGTATAAAAGAAAATGCTCATGTCCATGAGCCTTTTCAGGTAATAACTCCCCTTCGTATTAATGGGGCTGGGCTCTAATACTAGAAATTAGAAATACAGTTGAAACCAGAACTTTACATACGATATATAAAAAGACACATCTGCATGTTTTTCTCACTATCTGAAATGAAATCAGAATAAACCTTTCCTGTTTTAGCTCAAAAATTATTACCATAATTATTAATATTTGTCAAATGCCAGAATAATGAGAGAGGGAGAAGGATTTAAGGCATTTTTATTACTTTCTGCAAAGTCACAAGTTTACATACACTAAGATTACTATGCCTTTAAACAATTTGGGACAGCCCATATGATGATGTCATGTGTTTGGAAGCTCCTGATAGGTTTATTGGCAACATTCGAAATTAGAGTCATACCTGTGGGTGTATTTTAATGCACATCTGAAGCACACTGCTTCTTTGTGTAGTATCATGGGAAAGTCTAAAGAAATCAGCCGAGATATCAGGAAGAAAATTGAGGACTTGCACAAGTCTGGTTCATCCTTGGGTGCAATTTTCAGGTACCTGAAGGTGCCTTGTTCCTCTGTACAAATAATTACACACAAGTATAAACAAGATGGGAATGTCCAACCTTTATACCGCTCAGGAAAAAGATGGGTTCTGTGTCCCAGAGATGAACGTGCTTTGGTCTGACATGTGCCTATCAACCCAAGAACAAAAGCAAAAGACCTTGTGAGGATAATGGCAGAAGCTGGTAAGATTGTGTCATTATCCACAGTTAAATGAGTACTGTATCAACATGGGCTGAAAGGCCACTCTGCCAGGAAGAAGCCATTACTCTAAATGAAACATAAAAAGGCAGATTTATTTTTGAAAATGCACACAGAAACAAAGACCTATATTTTTGGAGACATGTCCTGTGGTCTGACAAAACTAAAATTGAACTGAAATTGAAGGGAGAAGCTTGGAAGCCTAAGAGCACCATCCCAACTCTAATACATGGGGTGGCTGCATCATGTTGTGGGGTTGTTTTGCTGCAGGAGGGACTAGTGCACTTTACAAAATAGATGGCATTATGAGGAAATAAGATTGTATGGTAATATGGAAGGAACATCTCAAGTCATCAGTCAGAAAGTTACAGCTTGGGCAGAAATAAGTTTTTCAAATAGACAATGACTCAAAGCATACCGCCAAACTGGTTACAAAGTGGCTTAAGGATAAAAAATTCAATGTTTTGGAGTGGCCATCACAAAGCCCTTATATTAATCCTATTGAAAATTTATTGACAAAGCTAAAAGTGTGCAAGCAAGGCAACCTACAACCATGGCTCAGATACATCAGTTCTGTTAGGAGGAATTGGCCCAAATTCCTACCAACTATTGTGAGAAGTTTGTGGAATTATATCCAAAATGTTTGAGCCAAGTCATACAGTTTAAGGGCAATGGTACCAAATACTAATGAAATGTACGTAAACTTGTGACTTTGCAGAAAGTAATGGTAATGCCTTAAAACGTTCTCTCTCATTACTCTGACATTTGGACAATATAAATAATTATGGTAATCCTAATTCACCTAAACTGATAAAGGTTTATTCCGATTTCATTTCAGAATTTTGTATTTTTATATAGTGTATATATTGAATGTGTAGTGTTTGTACTTCTAGTTTCAACTGTAAGTGGATCTATCTTTGGAAGAATAAGTTCAAGTTGAATTTTCTGAAGTTTGTGATTCTATGTGAGCTCAAATACTTTGAAATTTTGTTTGATAATTTGAAAAAAAGAACTTTGTGTGGGGAAAATTTGTGTAAGGCCAGGTCCACTTCACGTTTTTGGCTTTCCGTCTGGACAGAGGCAGAATGAGGAAGGTTTCTGCCAAGCAAGTTCATCGGATTAAGAGAGCAGCTGATAACAAGGCTTTACAAACCAGCAAACAGAGATTTGCAGCTGCTGGTGCCTCTGGAGTCTCTCAAACCTCAAGGTGTAGGATCCTTCAAAGGCTTGCTGTGGTGCATAAACCTACTATTCCGTCACCCCTAAACAGTGCTCACAAGCAGAAACGGTTGCAGTGGATCCAGATGTACATGAAGACTAATTGTCAAACAGTCTTGTTTGCTGATGAGTGCCGAGCAACCCTGGATGGTCCAGATGGATGGAGCAGTGGATGGTTGGTGGATGGCCACCATGTCCCAACAAGGCTGCGACGTCAGCATGGAGGTGGAGGAGTCATGTTTTGGGCAGGAATCATTGGGAAACAGCTGGTAGGTCCCTTTAAGGCTCTGGAAGGTGTGAAAATAACCTCTGTAAAGTATATAGAGTTTCTGACTGAGAACTTTCTTCCATGGTTCAAAAAGCAAGAACATGCTTTCAGGAGCAAAATCAGCTTCATGCATGACAATACACCATCTCGTGCTGCAAAGAATACCTCTGTGTCATTGGCTGCTATGGGCATAAAAGGAGATAAACTCATGGTGTGGCCACCATCTTCCCCTGACCTCAAACCTATACAGAACCTTTGGAGTATAATCAAGCAAAAGATCTATGAGGGTGGGAGGCAGTTCACATCTTAACAGCAGCTCTGGGAGGCTATTCTGACATCATGCAAAGAAATACAAGCAGAAACTCTCCAGAAACTCACAAGTTCAATGGATGCAAGAATTGTGAAGGTGAGATCAAAAAAGGGTTTCTATGTTAACATGTAACTTGGCCTGTTAGGATGTTTTGGAGTTAAATAGCTTTTTATTTCAGTGAATGTGACCTTCTAATGCTGCAAATTCAACAAATGAGCATTTTCATTTCTTTCAAAAATATCAAATGCTTAGAAACTCTACTGTGCCTAATAATTTGGAACAGTGCATTTAGAGGTTTTTTTTTTCATTTTGAAGATTATACTGTTATCATTGGGAGGTTTCTTCTATATAATTTGATGTATACTCTAACGGGTGATGACTTTAATTACACTGACTGTCATTTGCACCAACCATTTAGGAAAATTAGAGAAACAGAACATTTGCATAATAATTTGGAACATGGTGTAGATGCGTTCAGCAATGCATCTTTATGGTAGCGTTAACGCAAGCAAATGCAAGCGTTACATAACGAACGCTGCTGTTAAATGTATCTGTCCAGACGGACATACAAAACATGATGTAGACCCGGCCTAAGCGGACAAGTTTAAATTTCAAATAATCCGCACGCCCCTACTAGAAATTTTCATGGACAGAACTGAAGAAGTTCAGATGCTTTTTACTAGGTCACATACAACTCCTACAAGCACAAGTTGGAAGTAATAATATGCATGTTATTGTACTAGTTTACTGCCGATAGAACAGATAGAAAAGTTCAGAGGAATCTATAAGTGTCTAAATGATTATTTAGGTGTGAGTTTACATAGATTTAAGAGTATCCTAAGGGCAATGTCAAAATAAATTGTAAGTGAACAGAAGCTGCACAGCAAGTGACTGTATAAAAACCTTTTATTCTACATACCTTTTTACTTACTAGCATTTCCCAGGTGTTTATTCATAATGCAAATCAAGCTGATTGAATTAGTCCAACTTTATCACTGCTCTGTAACCTAGAATTACCAGCCTACAGTCAATAAACATCTGCAGGATTATTTTTCTAATGCCTGAAGCAAAATGACACTACAAGCAGTTATCATCACTCCATGCGTGCTGCCCATTTTGAATAATTAATCAGACTTCAACTCTATTCTGGAAATTGTTTCTACTGCGATCATGAAATTTAAATGTTGTTGTAGAAGAAAACGTATTTAAATTATATAGTGCAAATTAGATTTTTGGGCTGCAAAGGTCTCATATATTGTGCTTGCAGGACCCACTCCTGTGCTCGCTACTGTTTATACTAATAATTCACCATATTGATACACCGTTTAGCCTGGAGGATGTTCCACCAGGCTGGAAACCATATTTACCTGATTTATTCCAAATGTGTTTTAATGATGTGCCATTCTTTATTGGTTCATCACGATCGTTGATCAAAGTATTCAATTTATAGCCGGAGTCAGATCGCAGACTCTCATTGGAGTCTGCTCAGCAATGAATATTAGTAGAGCAGATTTTGCTTCTATTGGTACTGTTGGGGTAAAGAATCTATTTTTCACTCTGCTGAGATGCTTTTTGATCTAATCTCCGTCGTAGCTCCTTATTGCCACTCCCTTATGTTATTTAAACTTACACCTGGCTCTCTCTTGTGCCAGTTATAGTTCTTCTATGCTGCCCTTACTGGAGAATTTGTTTCTGTCAAGGCTGTATAATTGCTTTTGTTGTGCTTTACCTGCTTGTTTGTCTCTTTCCCTGTGTTTCACTACCATAGTAGTAAATCTAGTGTCTTGCTTCCCAACTCACTAGTTATAGCTAGCCTAGGGACAACTAGGACAGAGAGAAGGACCCATCTAGGGATGCTAGGGAGGGTAGGTTCAGGCATATGTGTGTCAGAGTATCATACATCTCCTGTATTGCTATCGTTAGGATCTCCTTTTACCCTAGTCTTTTCCCTTTTTCTTTGGTGTCACACACTGAGTGTCTCCTCGCTCTTTCATGAATTTGTATTTCAGGCAACACATGTCGCTATCATATACTTGCCTAAATGAGAACCTGAAAAGACATACCTATAGGGTTTATGTGCAAATTGGGGCAGAAAACTAAGTTATGCTGGTTCAAATTAACCAATATGTGTGAATACTATTACACAGTTAGATACTTACATAGGTTAAAAAAAGACCTGGGTCCATCAAGCTCAACCTTTTTCCATCACTTATACATTTTTGTCACTTTGTTATTTATAACCTACAATACTAAGTGCACTGAGGAAATCATCCAGCCCTTTTTTAAAAGCCGTTATAGGTTCTGTGATTGCTTCCTCTTATGGTAGAGCATCCCATAATCTGACTGCTGTAACTGTAAGGAACCCTTTCCTATTTAGCTGCTGGAATCACCTTTCTTCCACATGCTGTGAATGCCCCCTTGTCTTTAAGATGGTCTTTGAAAGATTAAGTTATGTGCCATCCTTTGTATTAAGCACCCAAGTATTTAGGCTGCCTTCAGATTTGCAGATGCCTCCGCAGCGTTTTGCGGAGGCATCTGCAAGCATCTGCATGCAGACGGCAGCCCCTATGTTTATAATGGAGCGCACGACGGTCTGCAGATGCTTGCAGACCGCCGTGCGCACCCATTCACTGCTATATGTGATCTGTGCGCAGGCGGATGCCTGCACACAAATCACTCACTCTCGCCCGCACCAGGTACGCAACATGTCGCGTCCCTGGTGCGGACGAGAGTGTGTGATCTGTACGCAGGCATCCGCCTGCGCACATATCACATATAGGAGTGAATGGGTGCGCACGGCGGTCTGCAAGCATCTGCAGACCGCCGTGCGCTCCATTATAAACATAGGGGCTGCCGTCTGCATGCAGATGCTTGCAGATGCCTCCGCAAAACGCTGCGGAGGCATCTGCAAATCTGAAGGAAGCCTTAGGGTATGTGCGCACTGGGCGGGTTTTCGGTGGTTTACCTGTGTAAACCGCCGTTTTGTTTACATTAGTTTTATTTAAATTTATGTTAATCCAAACCGGCGTTTGGATTAACATTAAAACTAATGTAAACAGCCCAAGGCTGTGCACACACCGGCGGTTACACAGCGTCATCCGTTGCTAACCCGCAGGTTTCCCAGCGGGTTAGCAAACAATGAACATGTTCTAAAAAACGGCGGTTCTGCAGCGGCTGCAAGCAGAATCATGTGCTGCTTCCAGCCGCTGCAGAATCGCCGCCGAGAACCCGCTGTGCAGCCGCCGGATACCGCCCGGCTCCCGCCTCACATACCCGCCAGGAAGCCGATGAACGGCGCCGGAGCTTCCTGGCGGGTACCGCCAGCTGCCGCCGAGAAACACGCCGGGTAAGTGTGCACTTACCCTTATACATGTAATTGAGTTCTCTGACACATCTTGTTTTCTAGACTTAACAATCCTAACTTTTCAAGCCTCTCATCATAGGTGAGATCTTCCATCTCTTGTAATATTCTAGTTGCCCAACTTTGAACTGACTCTTTCTGAAGATCCTGTTTAAAATGTGGAACCCAAAAGTGTATCCCATATTCTAGATGTGGCCTTATGAGTGATTTATAGAGAGAAAACAATACTTTGAAATCCCCATCTTATATCTCTCTTTTTATATATCCTGAAAATGTGTTTGCTTTTGCAGCTGCTGCTTGACATTGAGTACTGCTGCTCAGCTTACTTGTAACCAGAATACCCAAGTCCTTCTCCTGTGCTGTAGTCTCCAGTTTAATTCCATTTAATGCATATGTAATAAAAGGATTACTCCTTCCTAGGTGCATTACTCTACATTTATCAACATTAAATCTATGTAGTGTTTGCCCATTCAGACATCTTATCCAGATCGTTTTGTAATATTATACTGTCAAGGTCAGTTTTTAATAACCTAAATAGTTTTGTGTTGTCAGCAAAGACTGACACTTTACTGTTAAGCCCATCCACAAGGTCATTAATAAAGAGATTAAAGAGAATTGGTCCTAGCAAAGATTGCTTCAGTCCCCACTGCTGACTATATACCATCTAGAGAATGTACCATTTACGACAACTCTTTGTTTCCCATCTCTTAGGCTTGGGTCACACTTGCTCGCGTTTTTTAAGGTTGCTTTTTCCAGCCTGCCTTTTTGAGCTGCGTTTTTGCTGTTAGGTGTGGAGCAGCCTTAAAAAACGCATGCAAAAACAGATGCAAAACGTATGGTACCATTTATTGCAATGCGTTTTTGCATGCGTTTCTCATAGGGTCCCATGTTAAAAAAAGCATGCGTTTTTGAAAAAACACCAAAAAATGCAGCATGATGCATTTTTTGGTGCTGAGCCAAAAACGCATCCAAAAAACGCATGGCACTTTAGACATGCGTTTTTGGCATTGGGGCATGCCTTTTTTGCATTGGGTCCTATGGATGAGTTTTTTTCATGCGTTTTTCACAAAAGACAAGTGTGAAAAATGCATGGAAAAAATGCAAGTGTGACACTAGCCTTAGCCAATTCCTTACCCACATACATATACTGTAGTTTCCACTAGTTCCTACTTCTGAAACTTCAGTATAAGACCAGGGTCACACTCACCTTTTTTAGCAGATGTCACTGACATCCGTTAAAATCTTAGACATTTTCTGCTGGAGCGGATACCGTTAACAGTATGCACTCCAGCAGGACGCAGTACCATAGCATCTCATGAATTACCTGCACAGTGTCTTGGGCGGCCGTTTTTCAGGAGCGCACAGGAAACGCTGCATTCAGAGGAAAAGCAGCCGCCCAAGATGCTCTGTGTGCGGCCACTGTGCAGGTAATTCATGAGGTGCTATGGTACCGAGTGCTGCTGGAGTGCATACCTGCTAACGGTATCTGCTTCAGCAGAAAATGTCTACGTTTTTAGCGGATGTCCGTGACATCTGCTAAAAACGGTGAACGTGACCCTGGCCATAGGCTGTTATGTGGAACAGTATTACCGTATATACTCGTGTATAAGCCGAGTTTTTCAGCCCAAAAATTGGGCTGAAAAGTCCCCCCCTCGGCTTATACACGGGTCATACGGTATGTTGTGGGGGGGGGGGCTGTGACCGGGGGCTGGAGGAGGCAGGAGGGGGCCGTAGTGACCGCAGGCGGTCACGTGGGCCGCCTCATTAGTGCAATGAATATGCACGGCATCCCCCCGTCCATCAGCGGCGGGGGGATGCCGTGCATATTGCACTACACAGCCCCGCCTCCTTATTATGGGTCCCCCAGACTAATAAACAGCCCCCCCTCCTTATCATGTCCCCCCCAGGCTGCGGCAGCTCTCAAAATAACAAACACTTTATACATCACCTTCCGGCGCAGCTCCTCCGCTCCTCCGCTCGCCGGCTTCTTCTTGTGCCGGTGTCATGTGACCGGGCGCAGGAGATGATGTCATTTCCTGCGCGCGGTCACTGAAGCCAGCACCAGAAGGAAGAAGAAGCCGGCGAGCGGAGGAGCGGAGGAGCGGAGGAGCTGCGCCGGAAGGTGATGTATAAAGTGTTTGTTATTTTGACAGCTGCTGCATCCTGGGGGGGGGGACATGATAAGGATGGGGGTGCTGTATACTACCACTGGGGCTGTATATACCTCTGGGGCTGCCGTATACTACACTGGGGCTGTATATACCTCTGGGGCTGCTGATACTACCACTGGGGCTGTATATACCTGTGGGGCTGCTGTATACTACCACTGGGGCTGTATATACCTCTGGGGCTGCCGTATACTACACTGGGGCTGTATACTACACTGGCTGATACCTGGCTGCTGTATACTACCACTGGGGCTGTATATACCTCTGGGGCTGCTGGATACTACCACTGGGGCTGTATATACCTGTGGGGCTGCTGTATACTACCACTGGGCTGTATATACCTCTGGGGCTGCCGTATACTACACTGAGGCTGTATATACCTCTGGGGCTGCTGATACTACTACTGGGGCTGTATATACCTGTGGGGCTGCTGTATACTAACACTGGGGCTGTATATACCTCTGGGCTGCTGTATACTACACTGGGGCTGTATATACCTCTGGGGTTGCTGTATACTACCACTGGGGCTGTATATACCTCTGGGCTGCTGGATACTACCACTGGGGCTGTATATACCTCTGGGGCTGCTGTATCCTACCACTGGGGCTGTATATACTTCTGGGCTGCTGTATACTACCACTGGGGCTGTATATACCTGTGGGGCTGCTGTATACTACCACTGGGGCTGTATATACCTCTGGGGCTGCTGGATACTACCACTAGGGCTGTATATACCTCTGGGGCTGCTGTATACTACCACTGGGGATGTATATACTTCTGGGGCTGCTGTATACTACCACTGGGGCTGTATATACCTCTGGGGCTGCTGTATACTACCTCTGGGGCTGCTGTATACTACCTCTGGGGATGCTGTATACTACCACTGGGGCTGCTGTATATACCTCTGGGGCTGCTGTATACTAACTACTGGAGCTGCTGCTGTATATACCACTGGGGCTGCTGCTGTATACTACCACTGGGGCTGCTGCTGTATACCTCTGGGGCTGCTGTATACCACACTGCTGGGGGCTGTATACCTGTGCTGGGGTCCACCCTCGGCTTATACACGAGTCAATAGGTTTTCCCAGGTTTTGGGGGCAAAAGTAGGGGGTCGGCTTATACACGGGTCGGCTTATACACGGGTCGGCTTATACACGAGTATATACGGTAAATGCTTTTGCAAAGTGCAGATAAATCACATCCACTACATTACCAACATCCGGATATGCATTTACCTCCTCATAGAAACAAAACATTATCGTTAGACACAAGCTATCTTTTATGAAACCATTCTGGTTGTAAGTTATTATTTTATTCTCTGCCATATATTTTTGCATGTCATCTCTTAAAATGCTGTCTAAAAGTTTGCACACCACTTATGTCAAACTTACGACATGGTAGTTGCCTAGGTCCACCTTCGTATTTTATTTAAATATCAGTAAATATCGACATCATGTTAGATATTTTCCAATACTGAGGCACCAACTCTGTTACAAGAGAGTCTAAAAGATAAGAAAACTATGTTGTGATTTTACAAATTTGTGATTTCTATATTGTTTCTAAACATCTTATGGTAAAAGTCCTTTGCACAGGACAATCATTCCTAAGGGCCACGTCCAACGGTCAATTTCCTGCACAATATCGTTTAAGCGATCGCTTTTTTGATCTCTTAAGCGATATCATTTGTGCGTCGCTGCGTGTAATCAAACGATTTTTCTTTGAAAAATCATTTGGTTGTTTGCAGATTTGTGAACATGTTCACAAATCTGTCGTTGTCAGCATCGCTGCGTGTGACACCGGCAGAGCAACGATGAACGAGCTCCCAGCACCTCGCATCCTATGCTGGGAGCTTGTATCCATGGTAAACATCGGTTACTAAGCGCCGCGCCGCGCCTAGTAACCAGAAGTGTACCATGGTTACCAACGTTCTCGCTGGTCCACATCGTTGTGAGTCTGCCCGTGTGACAGCTCACCAGCAATGTGAACAATATTGTTAGTGATCGCGCGTGCAAGTGATCGCTAACAATATTGATCACTAAATTGATGCGTGTGACGACACCCTAAGAATCAGCCTACTTTGAGCCTTCAGGTCAAATATATATTTTTCTTCATCAACCCAATCCAAAAGCTTAAGCTGTTAATTTCTATCATAATGTGCTTAAATGAGGGCTCATATTTATGTATAAGGTGTATTTTTTATATGTATCATTTAAGTGACATATAATTTATTGAATAACTTCAGTTAATTTTTGTTTTAGTAAAAAACAGCAATTACGGTATTGTATTTTTAAATTTATTTATATCATGATATGTACGGTAAAATAACTAACTTTCATGACTCATATAATGAACTATATAATAATAATAATAATAATATTTATTCATTTATATAGCGCTATTAATTCCATAGCACTTTACATACATGAGTAATGCGTCTCTCTTGGAGCTCACAATCTAAACATCCTATCAGTATGTCTTTACAATGTGGGAGGAAACTGGAGTGCCCAGAGAAACCCACGCAAACACAGGAGAACATACAAACTCCTTGCAGATGTTGTCCTTAGTGTCCTTGGTGGGAATTGAACCCAGGACCTCAGGGCTCCAGTGCTGCAAAGGCTGCAGTGCTAACCACTTGAGACACCGTGCTGCCCCATGATACCAAATGTCTTAAGTTTTTTTATACAGTTTAATACTTTACATAAAGAAAATTATGCTTTTTGACGGACAGGTAGTATTTGTTTTCACACCATATTAGGGTACAATAAAATTATTGTTTGATTTTAAATGTGTTTGAGGAAAATATGGCAATTCTGACATTTTAAGCATTATAAACTGTTAGTATAAAACTGAAAACCAAAAAGCTAAGATATGTATCCATCATGGAATATAAGGAAAATAAATATAATACATCTATTGGCCATAATAAGAGTCAAGGCTTCTACAATAATTCCACTGCACTCAACCATAAGAGGGATGGTGAAAGATGAAGGAAACTTCATTAGTCAATAGTAACTATGCATATATGGAGTTTAACAAGCTTTGTCTGTGCTTGCAGTGGGTAGGGTGAGCAGAGTGGGAAGTGGAGCCCCTCAATTGACATTCTAGCAAGGCTGTGGCGTCGGTAAGGTAAACATATGACTCCTCAATTTCCTTGTGTCTGACTCTTACTCCAATTCTATCAAAATGAACACCGACTCCAACTCCGCGAATCAGACTCTACAACCATGGCTGTAAAGTCAGTAAGGCTGGCTTCACACCACAGTAGCGTCTGATCCAGGGCTGTCCAGTGTAAACCAGACAACCCCGGACTGCATTTTGGGCACCATAGTATCCTATGGGGCCAGATGGAGTCAGATGGCAGCTCACTGCCATCCGGTTTCCATCTCTCCGGAAGAATCCGAGTGAATTCTGATTTAACTCCCGGACACAAAAACGTTGCTTGCAATGTTTTTGTGTCCAGGGAGAAAAATCTTCCTAAATTGGTGTCTCCCAGATCCTCCCGAGTCCGGGGCAATCCGGAGCTGCCTAACATGAGAGCCTATGGGATCGGATCGCCCCGATCCGGGAGGATCTGGGAACCGGATACCGGCCACTGCACGCCGCTGTTATTTCAGGACCGCGTCTTGCTCCCTGCGAGCCGCGGTCCTGAATAATCAGCAGCAGCAGCTGCGTCCGGCTACAAACCGGCACGGAGGGCATATTAGCCCTCCGGTTCGGTGTGCTGATCCGGTCTGGGGCTGTCAGGTTCACCACTGACAGCCCCAGATTGGATGCTGCTGTGGTGTGAAGCCAGCCTAAGGCAAACATCCAACTCCAGCTCCTATGCTGAATCCCAAATTTCCCTGAATTTGACTCCACCAATATGGATACCGACTCCATGACTCTGACTCTGCAATCCTGGATTCTAGGAGGACATTGCAGACATCTTTTTGCATCCTTCCATTAGAACATGAATGAAGTAACATCATGGGAAGCAGTTAAAACCATAGATAAGTAAATCGATCCGCTAAGGATCAACTTCAAATGCACAAGGCCATGTGAATTTAAGGAAATTTGACTGGAACACTCTGCACTTTGTTTCACAAGAACTATAAATTAAAAAGCATGCTGCCATTTCATTCACTGCTGAATACTCAGGTAATAGGGCAACTAAATTAGGCACAGCTGCTCAGCTTCCTCATAAATACCAATGCAGCTATCAAATGAAATGATATAGTGCAGTCAATCAGGAGGCTATAACAGCCAGTGTAAAGCATGGGGGCCAGCCAAGGTGTGCCATTTTATACTTGCACAGCATAGGAATAGGAGGCCAGAGCGCACAAATCAATTCACTTAAGGTTGAAATATTCTAATGTGATTGTGCTGAATCAGTTCTGAAGCAAATTAGAGTTAGGCTGTGGTCACACATAGAAATCCGTTTTTGGAAGTGATTTTCATCACCAATCCGTTTTTTTCTGGGTGCTTTTTGAGCCTCCTGCACTCCTGAACGTTTTTGGAATTTTCATTAAAAAAAACGCATGCGCAAACGCATGCGCAAACGCACGTGCGCATTTGCATGCGTTCGCGATTGCGTTTCCCATAGGGCCCCATGTTAAAAAAACGCATACAAACGCATGCGTTTTTTAACTGATGCCAAAAACGTTGCATGCAACGTTTTTGACTCAAAAACGGACAGGGCAATGTTTGGAGCTCCATAGAAAAACGGACAGGGTGTTTATTACATCCAATCCGTTTTTCTGTCAGTTTTTGGACTTAGAAAAAAAAAATGAGAAAACTGAAGCCAAAAACGGACTGAGAGCTTATGTGGAACCCCAGCCTTAGGCTGTGGTCACACATAGAAATCCGTTTTTGGAAGTGATTTTCATCACCAATCCGTTTTTTTCTGGGTGCTTTTTGAGCCTCCTGCACTCCTGAACGTTTTTGGAATTTTCATTAAAAAAACGCATGCGCGAACGCATGCGCAAACGCAAGTGCGCATTTGCATGCGTTCGCGCATGCGTTTCCCATAGGGCCCCATGTTAAAAAAACGCATGAAAACGCATGCGTTTTTTAAATGATGCCAAAAACGTTGCATGCAACGTTTTTGACTCAAAAACGGACAGGGCAATGTTTGGAGCTCCAGAGAAAAACGGACAGGGTGTTTATTACATCCAATCCGTTTTTCTGTCAGTTTTTGGACTTAGAAAAAAAAAATGAGAAAACTGAAGCCAAAAACGGACTGAGGGCTTATGTGGAACCCCAGCCTTAGGCCGGCTTCACACCATGGTTTTTCAGGTCCAGTTCAGATCCAATTTTGCCCCCCATGTATCTCTATGGTGTCAGATTATGCTTATTTGGCGTCCGGTTTGCTGGTTTTCCGGGAGGATCCATTCTTGTCCGATTTTTGCATCATAACACAAAACCGGAGTCTGCATCATTTTTTTTGCCAGATGCAAAAATCGGACAAAACTGGATCCTCCTGGATCCGGTGCCCATAGCATGGGAGTCAATGGGCACCGGATCACACCGGATACAGCAGAAAATCGTGTTGGTTCCCGGACGCCGGGTGCTGAAAGAGCGGTGGTTTTGAAAAGCAGCCGCTGCTGAATTTCAGCACCTGCAGAGCTCCACGGCTGAAATATCAGCACCACAGCCAGCTCCCCTGCAGCCTCTGTGCTGATATTTCAGCAGTGGACATCGACACAGACGATTCCGGCACAAAACAGGATCGAAGGGTATATTTGCCCTCCATAGTAACATAGTAACATAGTTTTTAAGGTTGAAGGAAGACTTTAAGTCCATCTAGTTCAACCCATAGCCTAACATGTTGATCCAGAGGAAGGCAAAAAAAAACCCATGTGGCAACACTAATCTCCACATTGGGGGAAAAAATTCCTTCCTGACTCCAGATACGGCAATCAGACTAATTCCCTGGATCAACGCCCTATCAAAGAATCTAGTATATATAACTGGTAATATTATAGTTTTCAAGAAAGGCATCCAGGCCCTTCTTAAATGTTAGTAGTGACTCACTCATTACAACATCATGTGGCAGAGAGTTCCATAGTCTCACTGCTCTTACAGTAAAGAATCCGCGTCTGTGATTCTGATTAAACCTTCTTCCCTCCAGACGTAGAGGATGCCCCCTTGTCCCAGTCTCAGGCCTAAGAGTAAAGAGATCATTAGAAAGGTCTCTGTACTGCCCCCTCATATATTTATACATTATTATAAGATCACCCCTAAGCCTTCGTTTTTCCAAGCTAAATAACCCCAAGTTTAATAACCTGTCTTGGTATTGCAGACCCCTTAGTCCTCTAATAACTTTTGTCGCTCTTCTCTGGACCCGCTCTAGTTCAGCTATGTCTTTCTTATACACCGGAGACCAGAATTGTACACAGTATTCTAAGTGTGGTCGCACTAGTGACTTGTATAGAGGTAAAATTATGTTCTCCTCATGAGCATCTATGCCTCTTTTAATACATCCCATTATTTTATTTGCCTTTGCAGCAGCTGCCTGACACTGGCCACAAAATGTGAGTTTGTCATCTACCCATACACCCAGGTCTTTTTCAGTGACAGTTTTGCCCAGTGTTTTACAATTAAGCACATAATTAT
The DNA here is from genome assembly GCA_033576535.1 of Allobates femoralis. Taxonomy (NCBI): domain Eukaryota; kingdom Metazoa; phylum Chordata; class Amphibia; order Anura; family Aromobatidae; genus Allobates; species Allobates femoralis. The sequence continues at coordinate 83,992,737 of JARQOC010000003.1, read as the reverse complement.
ACCTTTTGTTTCCTCTGCCCAAGTGCATGACTTTACATTTATCCCCATTAAAGCGCATTTGCCATTTAGCAGCCCAAGCTTCTAGTTTACATAAATCCTCCTGTAATATAAAATTGTCCTCCTCTGTATTGATTACCCTGCAGAGTTTAGTGTCATCTGCAAATATTGAGATTCTACTCTGTATGCCCCCTACAAGGTCATTAATAAATATATTAAATAGAAGCGGGCCCAACACTGACCCCTGTGGTACCCCACTGTTAACTGTGACCCATTCTGAGTGTGTTCCATTAATAACCACCCTTTGTTTCCTATCACTAAGCCAGTTCTTAACCCACTTACACATATTTTCCCCTATCCCCATTGCCCTCATTTTATGTATCAACCTTTTGTGTGGCACCGTATCAAAAGCTTTTGAAAAGTCCATATACACCACATCCACTGCATTTCCTTGGTCCAGTCCAGAACTTACTTCTTCATAGAAGCTTATTAGATTAGTTTGACAGGAACGGTCCCTCGTAAAACCATGTTGATAATGGGTCATGAGGTTATTTTTCTTCAGATACTCCAGTATAGCATCTCTTAGAAAACCCTCTAGGATTTTACCCACAGTAGAGGTTAAGCTTACTGGCCTATAATTTCCAAGTTCAGTTTTTGTCCCCTTTTTGAATATTGGCACCACATTTGCTATACGCCAGTCCTGTGGTACAGACCCTGTTATTATGGAATCTTTAAATATTAAAAATAATGGTCTATCTATGACAGTACTTAATTCCTGCAGCACTCTGGGGTGTATCCCATCTGGGCCCGGGGATTTGTCAATTTTAGTGATTTTTAGACGATGCCGTACTTCCTCTTGGGTTAAGCAGGTGACGTTTAATTGAGAATTTTTGTTATCACTGATCATATTGTCTGTCATGGGATTTTCTTGTGTAAATACTGTTGAAAAAAAGTCATTTAGCATATTTGCTTTTTCCTCATCCTCATCCACCATTTCACCCAGACTATTTTTAAAGGGGCCAACACCATCATTTTTTAGTTTCTTACTATTTATGTAGTTAAAAAATATTTTGGGATTCTTTTTACTTTCTCTGGCAATGAGTCTCTCTGTCTCAATCTTTGCTGCCTTGATTTGCTTTTTACAAATGTTATTTAATTTTCTGTATTTATTTAATGCTTCATCACTACCTACTTGCTTTAATTCCCTAAATGCTTTCTTTTTGTCACATATTGCACTTCTTACCGCTTTATTTAGCCATAGTGGTTTCCTCCTATTTCTAGCATGCTTATTCCCATAGGGTATATATTGTGCACAGGTTCTATTCAGGATGCTAATAAACATCTCCCATTTGTGTTGTGTACTTTTATGTCTCAGGACATCGTCCCAGTTTATTGCACTAAGATCATCTCTCAACCGTTGGAAATTTGCCTTCCTGAAGTTTAGTGTCCTTGTGGCCCCTCTACTACACGTCTTAGTAAAGGATACTTGAAAGCTTATTAAGTTATGATCACTATTACCCAAGTGACCTCCAACCCGTATATTTGATATGCGGTCTGGCCTGTTGGTTAATATTAGGTCCAGCAGTGCCCCCTTCTTGTTGGGTCCTGAACCAGTTGTGAAAGGTAATTGTCTCTTATAGTTTTCAAAAACTTATTACCTTTGCTGGAACTGCAGGTTTCTGATCCCCAATGTATTTCAGGGTAGTTGAGTTTGTCCGGGGCTGTCAGGTTCTATCTGGTGCTTCCTGCAAAGTACTGGACGTAACCGGACTGCAGAAAACCATGGTGTGAAGTCGGCTTAGCCTCAGTCTGTGAACACTAATCCAAAGATTCATGTGACATATCAGGAAGTGCTGTACATGTATAGTAACTTAGTGGGACTTAGAGTGAATTGATGGATCTGTGATATACTGCCGCAATAGCACCTTAATAACAACCTTTATTCTTCACACAGCACAAGCAAGAAGGGCAATAATAGACCCCTCAGAGTTACATTTTCTACTCAAACAAAATCATAAATCCAAGGCTTTTCTGTTACTAAAATTGTTCTTCCTGAATTGTAAGACATGAAAGCCATATTTTAGATTTTTTTATAATTTCCAAAAGAAATCTCTATCATTTACTATCCATTTTCACTTAGGCTAGCTTCATACCACATTTTTTGTCTTTCATGATGGATCCTGTTTTTTTCAGGATCCCCCGACAGAACCTGACAGGACCGGTTGTGTAGAAAGTGTGGCCAAATATGGTCCTGGATCCTGTTTTTTCCAGGATTCTGCCACTGTCCATGGTCCTGAAGTCTGCCTGTGTCTGCTCTGCTGCTGTCCTTGCTATTGAATTCACAGCCAGTTGTTGAAGTAGTGCTGTCCATTGTGCTGATGTTTTGACGGCAGGTTTTCTGAATATGTTCTGTGCTTAAAATCGGATCCGGGAAACAATCCGATTTTTTTTTATGGATCCGGCGCCCATAGATCCATAGATGTTATGTGCATCGGATTGCCCTGGATTTGTTCCTGTCTGGTTTTGTACAATTTTTTTCACAGGAGCCTGAAAATGCTGCAGGCCTTGTTTTTCGGGACGTTGAAAAACCAGGCAAAAGCGAATCCGGCTCAGAATACACAAAATTCGATGGCCAAATATGACAAATCCGGCACCATTTGGATACATCGGAGGCAAAACGGGATCAGATTCTGTCCGGTTCCAACCGGAACAGAACCTGATGCCAAAAAACATGGTGTGAAGCCAGCCTTAGCCAGACAGATTGAGGTGACTTGGATATTAATAGGGGTACCTTGGCAATACAGATCTAAAACTGCATTTAATAAAGTCCTAGTAAACCTTAAGCCCCTGTTACACGGGGCGATATCGCAGCCCATTACTGAGGCGACGTGGGGGCTTGGCCTATCACCAGCGTCATCACCCCTACATCGCCACATGTAACGGGGCTCCGGCGACCTGTCAGGCGACGTGCGCACCCGCCAGTCGCTGCCGACATCCCCAGCCCTGTCGCCTGGTGTGACGGGACCTTTAGAGTTTTAAACATGTATTTTCTGGGCAACTAGAATACTGTGATTTGCAGAAAATTAATTTGACATGAATCTAATTTTGGGGGAAAATTCATCAAAACTGGCAAATTCAATTTTCAAATTTTCTAATCTTCTCTAGTTAAAATCTTTCCAACTCCAGCAAAAAAATGACTGGTATATTCTGCTTCACTTATGAAAATTATTTTTTGCTAAATTATTCATAAGTATTTTCCAGCTGTTTTTATAAGTTCTATTGAGACAAGTGCCAGCTAAAAATTAACCTCAGAGCCACCACTAAGGCTACGTTCCCATGATGAGCTTTTGGTGAGTTTTACATATTGCGGAATTTCTGCATCTATTATGTAAATTAGGTTACTGCATTATTTCATTGCATTTTCGTATTCGATTTAATTGCATTTCTGACGCTGCATTTTTTTGTCTATTTAGTGTGTAAAGCTTTAAATAAAACTACTTTGATTTTTAAACTTCCTGGTATTTGGCTTTGTCGAAATTTATTAAAGTGAAAAATATTTGTACCATGTTAGCCAGAAGAAAGAAAAATGTAAAATCGGAGAGTCCTCAGTGGTTGATAACATAGGGCCGCTTCACACTGCAGTGTGATCCGGTCCGGTTCTGTCCGGGAGGCCCCTGACAGCCGCGGACCGGATCAGCACACAGGACTGGGGGCTATTATGCCCTCCGGTCCTGTGTGCAGCCCACACAGTTCCCGCTGCTGATAAGTCAAGACCGTGGGCGCCGTGGTCCTGACCTGTCAGTGGCTGCAGCTGCGTGCACTGCACACAGGACCGGAGGGCATAATAGCCCCCCTGTCCTGTGTGCTGATCCGGTCCGCGGCTGTCAAGGTCCTCCCGGACAGACACGGACCGGATCACGCCGCAGTGTGAAGCGGCCCTAAGAAGATGGTAAAAAATAGCAAGCCTCTTCATCAGGCCATAGTGTCTCGAAGGCTTGCTACTTTTTACCATCTTCTTAATTAGCCATTAAAAGGTATCAACCACTGAGGACTTGATGTATTTACACAGTGAAAAATGCACTAAAAACATGCTGGATTTCTGTAAATTCCATCCAGTTTACGAGAACTGTAAGACGTTGCATTTTTTTGATGCAGTGAAAACACGCAGCATCAAAAAGTCATCAAAAGCTCATCATGGGAATGTAGCCAAAATGTCACAAACCAACTTAACTATTACTGCCAATAATTTTGCTTGCAGGTTGCATATTACATGAAAAGTCCAGCTCACCATTTGCCGATCTTTCACACAGCCAAGAGCACGGATTCAGGCACTGCTCTGGCTCAGGTACTTGAATTCAAAGAAAGAGAAATAATCCAGCCTCTCATTTGCATTGATTTATTGCAAAATTGAAGAATGCATTTACATGGCAGGTTTATCCATGGCGTTAAACATAACTCTTAGACCACATGCACACATTGAGAATTTGATGACTTTTTCACCTCAGGATTTGCAGCCAAAACCAGCAGTGGGTGATAAATACAGAAGTGGTGACGTGTTTCTATTATACTTTTCCTCTGATTGTTCCACTCCTGGTTTTGGTTACAAATCCTGAGGTAAAAAACTCACCAAATACTGAACGTGTGCACGTGGCCTTAAAGGGGAAGTTGCTTCCTGCTATATAATAATTGAATTTAGAACTATTTCAGCTAAAAAGTAGAGATACTTAGCTTTATGTATATGGTCATATAAATAAACCGCGTGGTTACATCTTCCCTAACATTCATTTTTAGCCTCTTTTTGGTTTACAACTTTCTCATTTATGGGTAAAACTTGCAAAAACCAGATAACAGCGAACAATAGCATGATGAGCCATAAGGGCAGGAAAAGTGCACTACATAGGGTGTTAACCCTTATTACTATTCAAAAATAACTGCAGCACTTAATTCTCAGTGTGCACAGGTGCATTGCTCAACACAATAGTAATCACAACTCTAAAAGGTGCGTTCACACGTTGCGTATTTGCTGCGTATTTTTACGTGAGTGCTCTTGCAGTTTTTGTAGCCAAAACCAGGAGTGGCTGATTAAAAGTAGCAGTGGGTGATTAAAAACAGTAGTGGAGCACTTGTTTCTGTTATGGTGGGGTTACACGTCCCGATATCGCGGCGATATCGGAGGCAACGGCGCGGGAGCGCGCATTTAGTGCACATTTCTCCCTGCATCGCATCGCCAGTTTACACGCCGCGATATCGGGATGCAACGTCCCGACGATGTGTACGCCCACCAACCCAGGAACAACCATTTAACATGGGAGTGAATGGGTGACGTCAGCGTACACATCGTAGTTGGGCTGTTACACGCTACGATGCTGCAACAACGGCCATGCGATATCGGGGAGTTGAATAGCTCAGCTATTCAACCCCGATATCGTTTTGGCATCGTTCCAGCATCGCGTTGTACGCTCAAACCGTACAACGCGCCAACGATATCGGGTCCAACTCGCGACCCACGTGACTTTTTGTCGGATTTGGGTCGGAGTTGGACTCCGATATCGCGGCGTATAAACCCGCCATTAGACTTTTCCTCTGATTGTTCCACTCCTGGTCTTAGCTACAAAAACTACTACAGCACTCGCGTAAAAATAAACAGCATGTGAGCACACCCTTAAAGGGGAAGCGGCACCCTGCTATATAATCATCGAATTTAGAAATATTTCAGCTAAAAAATAGAGATACTTATTTTATGAATATGCCACATAAATAAACCATTCGTTACCACGTCAAAGTGTATGGGTACCTTTACACATCGCAACATTGCATGCAATTTCACTTGCAACTTACTGGTTGCTGTGAAATCATGGACACATTGTTCCATTTTGTGGCTGTGTACAAATGTAACAATGTGTCCATGATTTCACTGCAACCAGTAAGTTGCAAGTGAAATTGCATGCAAGGTTGCGACGTGTAAAGGTACCCTATGTCTTCAGCCGGGTCCCTAACCTTCATTTTCTGCATTTTCCCCGCACTTATGGCCCATCATGCTATTCTTGTCTGTTATCAGGTTTTTCCAAGTTTGCCCATAAATGAGGAGGTTTGTAACCCATAAAGAGGCTGAAAATGAAGATTAGGGACCCAGTAGAAAAGAATACACTTTGGCGTGGTAAATGGGTGGTTTATGTGTATGGTCATATTCAAAAAGCGAATTATCTGTATTTTTTAGCTGAAATATTTAATTTAATACATAGCAGGGTACTGCTTCCCCTTTAAGATTTGTGATTACTATTGTGCTAAGCAATGCACCTGTGCACACTGACAATTTAGTGCTGCAGCTATTTTGGAGGCGTTAGACATACAGTAGCTATGCGTTTCAGGTACATGCAAGCACCCTTAATCATGATGCACTTGAAACGCGTAGAGTTGTCTAACGCCTATCATGGATAAACCTGTCACATAAAAGCATTCTACAATTTTACAATAAATCACCGCAAATGAGAAGCTGGATTATTTCTCTTTCTTTGAAGTTTGTATAATACCCTGCAAGTATTAAAAAAATCTATGTCTACTGTAAATGATGATTTCTTGTGCTTTCACTAAGCTGAAATTCATTATAAATGCAAAACATTTTTAATGTACATCATACCAATGTAATTTAGGCACAAATATAATACATGAGCAATTAGAAAAAGGTGTACTTTCCGGATAACATTTAAGTAAGTTGAATGACAATGATACGATTGCAACGATTCATCCAATAAAAGTTATATTTCTTTCATTAAAATGCAAATCTCAAAAGAAAATTTGAAAATAAATTAATCAAATGAAATGATAAGACTATTTTGCCGTATTGGCGTGGGTGTATCATGGTCGTTTTAAGATTCTTTGGATCAGTATTTACAAAACAGAGGTTAGAACAAGCCAGCAGCCTCCAGTTTATGCATATTAAAGAGCTCCTGAATTTTACATGGTACTGCAGGGCTTTTGAAACATGCAAAAAAGGCAAAAAAATAGAAACTTGTATCACCTTCAGGGTGAACACAGTAAGTCTAATGAAATTTTAAGTAGTTCCCTTCTGCCACATGCAGTAAGCAGTCTCTACACGTACTGCAAGTAGGGTGAGATTTGTATGGCTTTTGGACACAGTCATTTACTGAAAAATGCATGCTGAAGTGCGACAATCAGACAAACATGATGTAAACAGAGTGACTTTTATGAGTTCAGAAATTGCATGGAAAATTAATTATTAAATTAACAATAATTGTAAAACAAGAAATTCAGAAAATATCTAATACTATGTGTATGAGAAGCAAGATATACAGACATAGTTTTCACAATAGTGTTTATCAGGGACAGTGAAGGGCGCCAGTGCAGGATATGTGTCTCTACCCACTTCCATCAATCCCAATAGGCACATTTACATGCATATTAGAGATAAGAGAATGTATTTTAGTGGAATTCAGTTCTCTGTTATGCTCACGGGTACGAGGGGGAGTGCACCCACTGGGGAGAAGTATGGCTCAACCATGAAGGGCTTGACTAAACGACAACATCGTCTTCACTAGAAGCCCTGATGGTGAGATTAGGCTTGTGCTGGAAGGAGGACACCAGGTGCCACTCCAGGGACTCTTGATATCGCAACAGCAGGCCCCAAAAATCATATGTGACACCCCAGAGTCTGGATGCCACAATGTCATTATCTCCCTCAGAGGATAGTGTCATACCTGAGAGCAACAGAGGGTATCCACACCAGGCAAACCAAAGCACACAACACCTTTCTGTCTCCAAGCCTGAAAGAGGAGCTCTAAAGACCGGGTTCAGGGTACCTCCTCTATAAATTCTGGTCTGGGGCAAAGTTAGTCAGTTCAGTTCCTAGGAGGACTGAGGAAGACATCCTGTGGACTGGAGCAGTGGTAAGCTTGTCCCAGGATAGCTGAACCTAACTTGAGTGACCTGTAGTCAAGGGTCCGAGGAAGTCAAGGAAAGCTTGGGGAGTGGAGTGGTGTCGAGCTAACCCCAGTGTAGAGAGCAGCAAGAATTGGACACCGGAGACCAAGGCCGTGCAGGGCCTAACGTCCCGGCAGTCAATACCGGAGGGTGGGGGATTCCAAGTCTCCCATCCACACCAAAAAGCCCACAGGCAAGGCAGCGTTAAGAGCCCAGGAGCAGCCACCAGAGAAGTGGGGCTGGAGAAGGACTCGAGCTACCTGTCATACCGGCACCAAGCAGGAGAGAGAGGGCCGCAGCTCAGCTTAAGCAGTTGCAGGGACCCGCTAAGAGAATGCACAGCAGGGAGACCTCAGAACTTGCTGGGTGAAGAGAACCCCGAGTTGCTCCCGGGTTGCACAAAATCCCAGTAACATCACCTTACTTGTGCCAGTAACACTAGTAAAGGACCTGAGGAACCAACAAACCATGAGTCTGTCAGTTACTTCGCGCCCTCCATCGTGCACCCTACACTCTTTTAACATCCACTGTCCTGGGGATCTGCTCCACTGGTGGGGAGCCACAACATCCCAGCTGCCCATCCATTGTCCCTAGAGGTTCTGCAGCAGCGGTGGCTACTCCTAGCCACAAACCACAGGTGGCGTCACAAATAATAATCCCTTAGAACCACCCTATTCCTATATTTTCCCAAGAACTCCTTGAGCTGAACCCAGGGTCATCCCTTTGACTCCCCAGAAGCACCACAGCCCGATTTCGAGTACCCCATGGCCCTGGGGCCCATCACATTCAAGCACAGACCTACACAGGTGCAGGGCAGGGACAGTTTTTGGTGCAGTCAGATGCAGACTGGATGGCTAATGGCTGGTACAGCAGGTAATGCAGATGCAACAGGTATGGTTGGCATGGCAGGTACAGTGGGTACTGCTGATGCAGCAGGTATGGCAAGCACTAGGAACCAGGAGTGCCTAGCAAGCACAGTAACAGATGCTGAGTATAGGAAACAGGAATGGGACCTAACAACCAGCATCATGTTTCAAGCAATAGACCACAAAGTTCAGGTACCTCTCACATGGGAAAGGTACCTTAAATACTATCATCCTCTTAGCCACAGGCATGTTGGTCCTTTAACAAAAGGGGTATGTAGTGTGTGTATCCTAAGTGCACTCCCAGGGGACCTGTGCAGCATGCTAATGCCCTGGAAGCCACAAGCAGGATCAGGGGACATTACAGACACTGCAGGATGACTGTAGGGATGAGTGCATTAGCAGCCCTGCTACAGGGTCATTGATGAAAGTGCTACAATACCCCCCTAACATCCATATTTTAAAGGCCCAAAAGAAATCTATTCAGGAGAAGAGGAGCATTAATATTTTCCTTGGGCTTCCATAACCTCTCCTCAGGACCAAAACTCCTCCACTCAACCAAAAAGAGAGTTTCACATTTACTCTTTTTAATGGCAAGGATGATATTTACCTCAAAGACTTCCTCAGAACTGAAAGTCATAGGAGCAGGTGGTGGGAGGAAAAAGGCAGATGGACATTGTTAGGGGACTATGTTTGGAGCACATGAAGGAAAGGGCAATGAAATACAAAATATTACTCTTCATAGAGATCCAAAAGTATTGCTGCTAGATGAATAAAATAGTCTCTTTTCGTCCAGCGGAGGACTTATAATAAAGTTGCTTATCATCACACACCACTTGATCGCTAACGGCCATCTGACTGGCCATCAGACTTAAGATCCTGGAAGCCCATCGGATGTGTTCTTTTTGGGTAGGGGGACAGCCGTCGGATAGGTGAGTATGTTATTTTTTTATTTTTAACACCGTTTATTCACTTTTATTTCACTTTTGCAGTGTATACACTGCTAAGGTGAATGTACTACACGCTACTCCTAACGAGTAATCACAAGGAAACTTGCGAGTACTGAATAGTTACGAGTATACCGCTCATCCCTATAGCATCTCAAATGGACCCTAGGCTAGAAGGTCTTGGTCTCATGGGACAAGATCAATGACATGTTCCGATCCCTGCAGTAAAAGCACAGTCTCATAGTTTGACAAAGATCTTGATGTTGCTCAGACTGCTTGACACAGTCAAATTGCATGGATTTTGTAATGTAAGCAGACTCAGGCAGCATCCCTTCTCATGTAGCCAAGGAATATGAGGTAATTAAGGGTAACCCGCAAGTTGCAACTATATCTGGTCACCGCGGCTCGACAGTCCTCCTAGGGGTCGATGGTTGGGAGGCAGCAATGTTCTTAAGGCCTCTACAGGTAGGGCTGACCCCTAGGGTGGCCAAAGGTACCTTAGTGAGTTGGTAGTAGTGTTTCTGGTGCTTTACACGTGTTAAGAAAGTTTACAGACACAGTCGGCTGCAGTCTTTAGTTCTTTACTCACAGTCTTTAGTGCAGCAGCCCGCTGAGGACTGGGTTCTTGGAGGCAGTGATCCAGCTGCTCCCTTGTTGTAGGATGATACATAATTGGCACCCCTTCTCTGTCCTTTCCAGGTCTTCTCACACAGCGCTTCGCCTCACTCTTCCTGCTTTGTGCCTCACCACACAGAGCTCTGAGCCAGTGACTGTGGGCTTCTCTGAGAGGTTCCCCTGCAGTGTCTCCCATCAGCCCTATGGTTGCCACCTTTTCAGCAAATGTGTGCGGTTGTTCGGCTATGACACCATGGAAGTGTCACAGCTTCCGGGTTGCTAACTGAGCCTGTTTGATCATCTCCACTAGTCTTTGGGGGTTCCCGGTGCCCCTCATGGCCTAGTCCCTCCTACGCCTGCACTTTACAATGGATACGAGCCCCACGGGTGGATTGCTCACTTCCTGTGCCTCTGGGGCCCCCTTGTTCTCCTGGAGCCACTTGGGTGTTCTCTGCACTCTTGTGTTCGGCCTCAGGACAAGCTCTCTCTTTCTCTAGTCCTGTAAACACTTCTCAGGTGTATATTCTCTAGCTTCCCTCCAACTTCACCTTTGTGTGATAAGGCCCACTCCTGCTGTTCTACCGCCTCTCCTCAGCTGGGTAACTCTCTTCTTCTGCTCACTGTTGTTCTCCTGTCATTCTCCTGCATTCTTGATAGTTCCCATGCTATTTATACCCCTTGTCACGTGTCCCATGTCATCCAAGTGTGCTCTTCCTGACCTCACTCCTTCCCGAGTGCTCCCTCTAACTAACTCCCTTCACCACCCAGACCCACTACAATCGTTCCTAGTGTGATCTCGGTGTCCCGGTAACGGTCTGTACACCTCTTACCCATGAGTGGGATACTACACCCTAACAGGGGTGCAGTACCTAGATCAGTTTCACCAAAACCTTTGATGGTGGGGTTAGGCTTGTGCTGGAAGGTATGCGTAAGATGTCACTCTAGAGAGTCTAGGTACCACGACAGCTGACCCCAGGTGATGCCTACACAGACAGACAGGATGCAGACCGGGACAGTTACTGGCGCAGTTAGGTGCAGACTGGGTGGAGTTGGTTCATGCAGGTGCAGATTGGACAGCTGATGCCAGAAGCTATGGCAGGCATGTCTGTTACAGTGGATATCGCAGGTGCAGCACGTATGGCAAGCACTAGGATACAGGAGTGGTTAGCGAGCACAGTAATGGACACTACAGTAGGTAAAAGAAACAGAACAGGAAAGCAAAAGACCACGTTGCTCAGACACCTCCAATAAGGGAAAGGTGCATTTAAATCTCTGTGCTTTTCACACATTGGTTGAGAGGCACTTCCGGAAAGGGCACGTTGGCACTTTAAGAAAAGGGGGCATTTAGCATGCATTTACTAGGTGTGCACCAGTGGGTATTTGTGTAAATAATTGTTGATTCTAGCATAAACAAGTTCATATAAAAAGTGTTACACTACCTAATCCCTTTAATGAACACCATCAAAAACTTTTACAAAAATATGTCTTTTTTTCAGAGCTGACAAAAACAAGGAATAAAACGTGATCAAAAAGTTGCATATAACTAAAAATGGCTTTAATGAAAACATAATCTTGTCCCACAAAAATAAACAATCATCCATCAGTAGAGAAATAAAAAAAAGCTTCAGCTCGTAGAGTACAGTAATACAAAAACATTTTTTTTTCCTATAAATTTATTTTCATGGAGTAAAAGCTGCAAAACATAAAAAAAACAATATAAATGTAATAGCACTGTAATCATACTGACTTGGAGACTAAAGCTGTCTTATCACTTTTACGAAGGGCATATATAAAAATCCTGAACTGCTTTTTTTATTTGATTCTGTCTCACAAAAAGCGGAATAGAAAGTGATCAAAAAACAATGTTAATTAAGAAAAAAGGGAGTGCCGCAGTTTTTCTCTTTTAATATGCAGTGCGCATATTGAAGCTGAGCTGTATATGTCATAAGCCCTCACATTGCACAGGGCCAGATATGACATTACGGCCACCGCATCATACTATGATGGAGGTGGACATTTCAAAAAGAGGAGGATCGGCAAAATGAATGATGATGCCCAGCGGGTGTGCTAGGAGCCAGTGAGGGGGAAAGAATGGAGACCCGGAGCCCGTCTTTCCAGTCTACGCTGCAGGCTACATGTTAGTTAGAAAATCATTTTTCTGAAGCTTTATAGGGCCCTTTTAGCTCAGATAGGGATGGTTAGGGATCAGCTAGCAAGGTGCAGGGACAGGTAGTAATAGCAGAGGGGGGTAAAGCGAGGTGATAGGTTCCCTTTAATTCTAAAAGAGGCAGTAACTCAGAGTATAGGTTCCAATAAAGAGACAGACCTCATCGTGGCTACTGGGTGGTTATGGATATGGCCTTGTTTATATACTAAGTGTTATATGTTGACTGCTTTGCAGTCCACGTGTACTGCTGCTGCAGTTTAATCAAAGTTAATTTCCTTTGGCACTTCCACATTTAATGCCAGAAAGCTTGTGTAGTCTATTCTGTGTACAGCTCTGCAGGTGGAGGTGGAGGGGTGAGTCAGAGCATTCAGATATCCACTCCCTCTGCCAGGTGTCGCAGATAGGGTTCAGTCTCTACTTGGACCCCGTGCAGTGAGGATGTGCTGTGCTGCTGCTGTTCCCTACCATAGGAGTTGCTGGGTTTTCCGGTCCGTGGGTGGAGGTAGGGGCTCTTAGTCTAGGGCTAGTCAGGAGCAATGGGTAAGGGTGGTAGCCTGAACATCCTCACCTTCAGAGGTAACTCCTGGAGCAGGGTGAGCCAGGGACCCCAGTCAGGGTTAGACTAGTAACCCAGTTCGCCTTTGCCCATCTTACATCCTGCTTCCTGATTCCCTATATGCTATACCACCCCGTAACACTAAGTGTCTCAGTTTTTATATATATTCCCTTAGTTTTAAGGCTAGTTCATTTTTCCGTATATTCGTCATAGTAAAGTTTAGTATTAAGAGTGCAGCTGTTTTTTTTTTTTTGTTACAAAAAACAAAAAAATACATTACGTGGCCCAAAACTGTATCAATGAAAACTCACAGCAGTAGAAGAAAAAACGCAAATAATTTGGCACTATTCTGTATAGAGTGACTCACCACAATGCAATTTCTTAATGGAAGCTGAGTGATGAAGGAGCAGTGGTCTGCAGGTGGGTCCCGAGGGTTGGGAAACCAACACGGATTACAGAATGAAAAGAGTCCAGCAGCACTCATCTCCCTAAAAACAAAAACAACTTTTACTCAACACATCTTAAAAAGACAGCTCACAGTGGAGTTCATGGCAGTGAGAGAGGAGAGAGCTACTGTGCACTGGATGCAGAGGTGAGCTAGATGACAAACGTTTCATGCATGAATGCTACAGATGAGCGAGGTTTTTCAAGTTAATTTTGGTTCGCCGAAATTTGAGATGTTTGATTAATAGTTTGGCGAAACAGTTCGCTGAACCTCCAAACCTCTTTCAAATCTATGAATGGGAGACAAAATCAAAAGCATAGAAAACACCTTCAAAGGGACCCAAAAGCTGCCAAGCACAGCTCAAACTGTTTTACAATTTACAGTGTACCTGCACTGTTTTGGCACAGCCATTAGCTTCCTAGACTATTGCTTACCAAGTTTTAGAGCCGTTGTCACCCTACCCACTCACTAGCCTCAAACATATTCACTGCTTCCCCCTCGTGATTGGTTGAAGTCAGACTTTGCCCCAGCGTCTGTGAATGCTTGTTAGTATGCCAGCCAAACTGATGGCAGATTACTGTAAAAACAAATAAATAATTGAAAAAATTGGTGTGTGGTTACCCCGCCCCCAATTTTGATACCAGCCAAGGTAAAACGCAAGGGTGGGGTTGGTATTCTTACCCTAGGGATGCACATAGTTATTACCCCCACCGCAGGGTGAGGATTGAAGTCTGCAGCTACTCCAGAATATGGCGTATTCATTAGAAGCACCATATCCTGACACTTCATCCCAGCCCTGGCATAATACCCATATATGGTCACAATGCTCATATATGGTAATGTTGCTCATATGTGGCAACATCATCCATATATGGTAATGTATGTATGAATATGTGTGTGTATGTATTAAAGCCATGCCCCCTCCAAGTAGCCACACAGTTTCATAGCTCTGCTCCTACACATATCCCCAGCCACTTTCATAACACCACCCTCATGTATTGCCCCACCCCTTCATAGCTCCACCCCTCCAGATAGTCTCGGGGAGAGGCTGTGTGGAGGAGGCGGGGATACGTGTAAATGCAGGCTTTGAAGTGGGCATGGTTATGAAGAGTGGGTGTGGCAATGTGGAGTGGGCAGAGATTGATACATACATACATACACACAGTGGAGTGTGTGTGGCTATGTGGAGTGTGTGGCTATGCATGTATTATCAGCTTATTTGAGTGAGTGTGGCTATGTGGAGTGGGCATGGCCATGTGGAGTGGTTGTGGTTGTGTGGAGTGGGCATGGCCATGTGAAGTGTGTGGCTATGTGGAGTGGGCATGTGCCATGCGGAGTGGACGTGGCTTGATACATACTCAGCTTTGTGGAATAGGCTGGGCTATGTGAATTGGGCATGGTTACTGGGAGTGAATGTGGCCATGTGGAGTGGGCAGGGGTTGATACATACATACACAACCACACTCAACTTTATATATTAGATAAAGGATTTTTCTCCTTGTGTTTTATTTCTAATAAAGAACTTATTTATCGGTCTTTGTTTTTCAACTATGTACTTACAGCTTTCACTAACTCCTACTAATACACTGACTCCCACTGCACCACGGCTGGGGTGAAGTGTCTGCAGTAGTTCATCATACAGATTCACAAGTTCTGGGGTGGATGAGGCTGCTGTTTGTGGGGTGGTGAAGGTCCATAAAAGATAGCTCTTCCTACCCTGAGAATACTAGACCCCAGCTCTCAGCTTTACCTTGGCTGGTAATGCAATCACTTTATTATTTATAAATAATTTAAAAAATTAATTGGGGGTGACCTCTGTTTTCAATTAACATCCAAAGTAAAGATGCCACTTGTCTTCTGCAGTCTGCAGCTGTCTGCTGTACCCTAGTTGGCCGTGGAAAATTAGTTTTTAGGATTTCCATAGCAATGCAAAGGTGGTAATTTAATCACCTGCACAGGTGATGATTCCAAAACCTTGTTTAAATCCTTGAAACATTCACTGTTTGCAGCCATTGAGGAATGGAGTTGCCCAGCCCTGTTCTACAGGAGTGTTTGTAGTGTCTTGCATTTCAATACCTGACACCTTCACGCCACAGGCCTGCGGCTTGATCTCCAGCATCTGTAGGGAAGTATTAAACCACCTCTTACTTTGCATAAACAGTCCAGCACACAAGCAGTGAAGTTAAAAAACTTTACTGTTGCAGAGTTTAAAAAAAATCACATGATGTAATTTTTCATATTTATGTTACAGAAACACTGAACATTTTCAAATTGGCACTTAGCATAAACTATTCATGAGTCAAAAAGACACAAATATTTAGTCACAATAACAGTGATGTCTTAAGGGGAGCAAAATTTCATGGGGCACTGGACACCCCCTTTTTAACCATGGGCATCCTCCGCCATAGTGGACATCTGGATGATGCATGAAAATTGCACCTAAAACATAGATAAAACATTTTAAATAGTATTTACCTTCTTATTTTGGGTCATCTCAACCCTGGTCTCACCTGGTTGAAACCCCAGAATCGTACAGTCCAAGTTAATTTTTTCATAGAACAGGCTAGCAGGGGCACAAAGTCAACAGAGGCTCACATTGACATTAGACTAAATGTTCTCATTGTGGCAATAGCACACCACAGGTTGCACCAGCATATGGGTCCTTCACAGTTCCTCAACATTGCAAACAAATGACCCAGCAGGCACATTGGCTAATCCTATTTTTTCCCTTTTCACACAACAGTCCATAACAACCAGCAAGTCCCACAAGGATCAGCAGAGTCCATTAAAATGGGGCACAGGCCACCAAGATAATGAGGCACAGTTCATTTAGGTCACTGGCCATTAAGGACACCATCCATGGGCTACGAGGTGTAATCTAGCAAGGGGAAGCACAACTGACACAAAACTGGGGAAGAGGAAAAACAAAATTAGGCCTACCTGGACATTAGGCAAAAAACACAAGCCTCACTCTTGTCAGAACTGCAAACAGTTCTCATCTGGCCAACAGGGTATGATGCAGGGACGTAGCAGTGGCATTTCTTGCAATGGATCAGTGACCCATCAACAGGTCTTTTTTTTGGGTTGTCCTCTTTAATCAGAGGAATTTTTAGAATCCTTACAGTTCTGGCAATACTCCATCCACATTTCACGGGATTTATGTGGCTGTTCCACCATGTAAGGCGCTCCCAACATGTCTCAGTGGGTCACAGAGGCTACTCCTCCAGGGGCATTCTCCATCATCACCTGCTCCAAAGCACACTCTGTCAAGGCCACCACTGGAGAAAAGGATGGAGGAGTTAAGGAACAAGTCCCCTCTAGCACACACCGGAGGAACACAGGAATCCCTGTCAGGCCTTTCAGGCTTGCTTTCTAGCCCTTGTGAATTTTACTCCAGATGGCTGGCTAACATAGTAAGGCTTGGCCAACTGCTGATGTTCCATTCTCTCCATGTCGACCTCCTGCTGACACTCTTCGACATCCTCTGTGATGGTGACCCGACTTACCTCCACTGCGTACCACCCCTTGGAGCCCTTTAATTTCATGATCGTGACCTAGTCACCAATATAGAAAGTGCGGAGTCGAGAAGGCAGATGGTCATGCTGCAGGGTGAACCAGTTAGCAAAGCACTGGTCACCAGTCTTGTCTTAAGCTATGAAACCAAACCCCTTCGTCTGGAAGACGGTCACCACCCAGCACCGGGTACATTACTGTTCAAAGTGATTAAACTTAGACCCTCCAACCACTCTCGGCCAATCACATCTGAGAGCCTCATCTCTTCCAGAAATGACAAGGCCCTGAGTGGTTCATGCCTATAAAGATTTTTGCTGGAATGGGGGCCCCACATAACATTTTCCAGTCGAAGATCTCTGGCGGGGGTACTATAGTAGGCAGGGAAAAAGAGGCTTCTGCAACTACTTCCATGTCATCCTCCTCCTTCTCTATTTTCCAATCCACCAGCTGCAAGTTTAAGGCCAGGCATGCTGAAGGATCCTACCTCTGACCTCTGGAAGTCCCTGCTAGCCTACGGAATGGCTCAGCTCCTGACTCTGAGCTCTATTCCAGTGAGACCTCTTCAGGCTTGCGGGACCAGCAGTGGATCCTGACCTCGCTACAAATTAGGCCCAAAAGGGGTGCGCGTCATACGCCAGTTCACATATGTGAGCATGTCTCTGCAGGCTGCTCTGGTTGCAGTAAAGCCCCCTTGATCACTGGGGTGGTGAGGAAAATCGGCTCCTCCAGAGCTGGCATGTCTTGAGGTTGGATCCATCAGGTCTTCAAAGTGCGGACTGCAGGCACAACAATGCATGGTACTGCTGCGTTGTACGGCAATCCCAAGTTGGCACTGGCCTCCATGCTGATGAGTCTTTCCTTTGCCTAGGGTCACATCTCTTCTAGCACTAGGACATAATCTCTTAGGGGGATATTATTGTTTGCCTAATTTTGTTGCCTAGCTCTTCATTAATCCTCCATGGTATGGGCTGCAGAAAGCACCTTATTAAAAAATCTCTTTCCCCATGCCACAGGTAATACTTGGGCTTGCGGTTGGGGTATTGATTATTGAAGCCTGCGGGAAAATAACAAAAAGAAAATACCGTATATACTCGCGTATAAGCCAGTTTTTCAGCCCAAAAATTGGGCTGAAAAGTCCCCCCTCGGCTTATACGCGAGTCATCGTATACACAGCCCCCCCAATCGGTATACAGCCCCCCCATCTGTATACAGGCCCCCCCTTGGTGCCGCAAACCTGTAAAGGAATAATCATTATACTTATCCCTGTCCTGCCGCGCATCGCGCTCCTCGGGCTTCATCCGGCTTCTTCCGGCTCCGGTGGGCGAGGCAATGACGTCATTGTCTGTGCACGGAGGAAGCCGGAAGAAGCGGATGAAGCCGGAGGAGCGCGGTGCAGAGCAGCGGCGGCAGCGAGGACAGGGATAAGTATAATGATTATTCCTTTACAGGTTTGCGGCAAAGCACTTTGGAATGTGAATAAGGGCTATTGGCAAAGACAGGCATGTTAATAAGGCTTTGTACTGATTGGCATATGCCCACAGGGCCTAGTAATATAACACCAGAACATGTGCATATGGGGGCCTAAAAACTCGTATAAATGTGTATACGATGGAAACAGGGCGTATTAAATGGGGTGTAATAAATCTATATAGACCATTTTTACCACTTTTTTCAGCTTTATATACCATATTTTTACTCTTGGAGAGGTGTATATTTGGAGTAGAGTGCTTGTTTTATTGCTATAAACTACTGTAAACTTCTCCAAACTGTAAAGCTAAAACTTGTGGGTTTTATTTGGCAGCAAATGAGAATAGTTTTTCAAATTTTAAAAGAAGCGAGTGCTTTCACGGTGTCTAAATATATGTAAAGAAACACAATTCATATTGATGTTGAAAACTATCAAAGCAATGTTGATTTAAGCATGGATTGCAAGAAACAATAATTAATGACATCTGTGCATTTCCCAAACAATCTTATCAAATGCTAGGGTGAATTAAATGGGACTGTGGAATAAATCTGTAAGACCATTTTTCTCATTTTTTCAGATTTTTCTCAGATTTTTCTCTTTATAGGTATATTTTGGAGTAAAATGTACATTGTTTTATTCTATAAACTACTGAAAACATGTCTCCGAAACTCAAAGCTAAAAATTGTGTATTTATTTGCAGCAAATGAGAAATCATCAAAATAATTAAAAAGAAGCAGTGCTTTCAGATGTCAAATAATGCAAAGAAAACAAGTTCATATTCATTTAGAAAACATCAATACTAATGTTTTAATGCAGAAAGAGTTCAGAAATCAATATTTTAATGCATCTTGGCATGCTTTCCACCAGTCTTTCACACTGCTGGGTGACCTTATGTGACTCCTGGCACAAAAATTTATGGAGTTCTTTGTTTATGCTTGTGACCATCCATCTTCCTCTTGATTACATTCCAGAACTTTTCAGGGGTTAGGTTTGGAGATTGGACTGGCCATGACAGGGTCTTGATGTGGTGCTCCTTCATACACACATTGATTGACTTAGCTGTGTGGCATGGGGCATTGTCCTGCTGGAAATATCAGTCTTCACGGTTGGGGAACATTGCCTGAGCAGAAGGAAGCAAGTGTTTTTCAAGGATAATCTTGTATGCGGCTTGATTCATACGTCCTTCGCAAAGATTAACCTGCCCTAATTACAGCCTTGCTGATGCATCCCCTGATCATCACCGATCTGCCACCAAATTTTACAGTGGGTGCAAGACACTGTGGCTTGCATGCCTCTTTAGGTTTCTCTCTAACCATCAGGTGTTGGGAAAGCTGAATAATTAGACTCATCAGAGAAGATTACCTTACTCCAGTCATCTATGGTCCAATCCTTATGGTCAGCCTGGCTCTCCTTTGCTTCTCATTGATTAAAGGCTTTATTTCTAGCTTAACATGACTTGAGCCCTGCCTCTAGGAGCCTGTTACGAAAAGTTCTTGCTGTGTACTTCACCCCAGCTGCCACTTGCCATTCCTTTTGTAGGTCCTTTGATGTCATCCTGTGGTTGCTGATGACATTCGAATAAGATGACGGTCATCCCAGTTAGTGGAGTGTCGCTTTTGCCCTCTGCTGGTCTGTAGCTTTGTCGTCCCCAATGTCTGCTGCTTGACCCTGTTGTAATGGACTGCTATCTTCGAAATTTTAAGGTTGGAGACAACATGACGCTCACTGTATCCCTCTGCTAATAAAGCCAGAATTGAGCCCTTCTTTTCCTCACTCAAGACTCTTCAACTCTCTTGGCATGGTTAAAAGTTATTTTTTCATTCAAATTACTTTTGCACTATTCCTAGCACTTGTTTTGCAATCCAGCTTTTCCTATTGCAAGAGGATTGTGAAGAACCAACAGTGTTTTTTATACTTTCCCCCATTAAATAAGATTTGGTTTAGGTGATCACCTAATCAGAGGCACATTAAGTAAAATGAGGTGTACTTTGGTTGAAATTCAACTGCCCTGGAATGGAATGGCTATTAGACATGTAGAGATGGTGATTTTTAGAAAACTATGCAGTGGTCACTTAGGTTTTGCCAGAGCTATACATCACTGGGAAGGCTACGGAATATAAATCACTGGGGCGATGGGGGGGTTGGGGCATACACAGCACTGTGGATATTGGGGACATATATTTCAATAGGGAGCACTGGAGGATTGTAAAGCATGTGGAGCAGTGGGTGCATATACAGCACTGGTCAGGGCTGGGGACATTGGGGAGTGCTCGGGGCATATATATCACTGGGAAGCACTAGCTGCACGTAGTTTACTTGCGAGAACTGAGGGCATGTACATCACTGGGAAGCATTGGGGCATATACGTCACTGGAGAGAGCTGGGGGCATATACATCATGGGGTGGGCTGGTGGCATGTACAGAACTAGAGACGGCGAGGCTGCTACTGCTATCTTATCCATGGAACGGGAGCGCATCGCGCACTAATTCTGCCCATAAAGTACATTCTCATTCTGACACTGGCCTGCATTAAAATGTAATCCTTCAATGCATGTGCATACAGCGTTAATCAGTGAACACTACGTGCTCGCAGTACACGTTGGGATTTAAAGGACCGTCAGGTGGCAATATGCATATACTGGTTCAAACACTGCTGTCCCGAGGAATCTGCCGGGAGCCGGAGAATAGGTCATCACTGGCCGCATGTTCCCCACCTCTGTCATTAGCATGAAAAAGAACTTTTAGAATTTTGACTAGTTAAAAAATATATTCTATATCTCATATATAATATTTAAAACAGACATTACAAAACATAACAAACATTATATTCATACATTCTGCAAAGGAAAAAGAGTGAAGTTTGTTAAAGGGAACCAACCACCCCAATGACCCCGGACTATTAATATCGGTCCCTACACACAGCACATACATGTGCTGCAATGATTTTGCTAAAAAACTGTTTTGTAAAACTAAATAATGCTTTGAAATTTAACCGAAGGCGGTGGGCGTTACTTATCTGTGCAAAAGCCGTGTTGCAGCTGCATCATCCACTGTGTCCCGCATAGCAGTTATGGCCAGCCTTTTCAGCGTCACAGCCCGGTGCACGGCTCGCAGCCCGTCACTACGTCATCATCACAGCCGGTTGCGAGCACGCGCTCTGACTTCCATACCAGCGCAGGAAGTCAGAGCGCCGCTCGCAACCCGGCTGTAGATGATGACTGTGCACGGCATGCGATCCCGTGCACGGCTGTGACGCTGAAAAGGCTGGCCATAATGCTACTGCGGACACAGTGGATGAGTGCAGCTGCAACCCGCTTTGCACGATAAGTAACGCACCGTCCTTCGTTAAACTTTCAAAGCATTATCTTAATTTTACAAAACAGTTTTTTAGCAAACATTGCAGCACATGTATTGCTGTGTGTAGGACCGATATTAAATAGTCCGGGGTCATTGGGGTGGTTGTTCCTTTAAGGAATGGCCAAAGTCAGTATACAATAGCATACATGTATTACTGTAAAATGGCATTAGTTATTTTAGAACATATCTCTAGCTTATTAAAATCTGCAAACTTACTTTTACCTGCTACCCTCCACATGACCTGAGCACATTTTGTGACATTGCTGGTGATTTCATTGTTCTATCTCACAGAAAATGTGCAATAAATATTAACTTGACTTCCATGTTAAGGATTTGAATTATACCTATGGAACCATTTGATGATTTTCTAAAAGTAATTTTATATTGTTTTGTCAGTTCTTCTCCAATCCTCTTAATAATCTGTGATGTTTGGTAAAGCTCAGATCGAATGAGGCCAAATTTAGTCTGGCTGTTTTATAGAGTTTGACTGAATTGGGTTTAGTTTTAATGCTTTATTTAGAATTGTGGCACCGTACGTGACTAAATATGTCATTCATGTGCAAAGGAAATCCTCTCTTTGTCCAGGCTACCGAGGAGACTACAAAATATTTGAATCATTAAATACACATTGGTTTATGATGTCTCAATGAATGGCCTATTTCTACAAGCAAAACAAAGCTATTTAAGAGCTAGTTTAACAGAATATTATAATCTTATTATTTGCAAAGCTTTCAGCGCTTTCATTTGAAATATGCTCTTTTAAGAGGCTTTTCTAAGTGACAATTTCTAGATTCCAGGCTTTGTAATGATAATTGTTATATAATAGTTACAGATGTGATGGAATTCTTTCTAAAATGGTCTGTTGTTGTGGCAGAGATGTATCTGTATCTTGGCTTAAAAGAGCAAATGCAAAGACAAAAACAACACCATTGTGATCAACTACTGCTTCATTGTAGAGCTCATATGTTAAAGGGAACCTACCACCAGTATTTAACCACCTGTAAATCAGTGCAGCAGGTGATTGACAGGTGCAGCATGACATCAATATTTGTTTTTTTTTATTCCTCCCCTGTAGACTTATCTTTCTACTGTAAGCCAAACCCTCTCCCTCACTCCTGGTTGAGTCTGGATGAGAGGGAGGGGAGGGTGGTTTGTTTTGCAGCTGAATGACAAGCCCACAGGGGAGAGGGAGGAATAAAAAAAACAAATAGTGATGTCATGCTGCACATGTCAATCACCTGCTGCACTGATTTACAGGTGGTTAAAACCTGGTGGTTGGTTCTTTAAAAAACAGTAATATACTGCTAATCAATGGAAAAAAACTATATTCATCTTGATTTTACATAAATTGTAGATTAAAAATATTATAGGAATGTAAACAAATCTATGATAGAGTTAGTCTAGTTAGACAAAGAGTACCAAATGGGTTAAAATAGTTTTCTATTTTATAAGACATATGTGAACAGATATTAGAATACAAATTTAAAGGGGTTGTCTGGTCTAAAATGCAAGTCTGCAGTTACTCTATGTGACTGCTGTCAGGTTGGGTGGTTCAATACCTGAGCGGGCTCCTCACGCTTATTGACGTGTTCCGGCTCTCCATCAGTCACCCATCGTGTGTTTGATCTGGCTGCTGTTTGTGTGCCTGGTCACTAGCCACTGCACCATTTTCTGCCTGGGAAGCCAATACCCCCCCTTTCCAATATCAGGAGGTGGGTGAAAAGTACCATGGCCCTTAAGGATGCACAGTAGCATGATAAATAGGGCAAAGTTTGACTGGTACACTGCCCTTGCTGGCCTGCAGTCCAATCATTTTACCATTAGAACTGCAGACTTGTGAATCTTCATATCACGTGCACTGTGCACTCTGAGAAGTCACTGGTGTCAGAGCAAAGAATGGCAATCACGTGGCCGCAAGTGTGCGATATGCAGACTCCAAACCAGAATCCAACTAGATGGGTGAGGCCTCTATCAATGTTCTTGCATTGAGCTATGCCATGCCCATCAGGTCCAATTTTGGCAACATAAAGATTAACAAGTCTGCAGTGACTGCAGATTTTCATTTTAGATTAGACATTGACTTTAAACTCAATCTTTGTCTACCTTACCTGATTGACCAGACCACAGTCTCCTTTTTCCTTCTAGATCTGACATTTCATACTGCTCAGTGCAAACTGCTGCTATTAGTCAGGTTGGATTTTTAGAAACTAAATACATCCTGGATTCAGAATTTTTCTCAATGTTTAGTTGAACTAAAAAGTTTACATTTTAGGATTCTACAGCTTTTTTTTATATGGATTTTAAGTTTTAAAATATGTAATTTGTATTTTAAATCTAGTGACCAGAGATTGTCAATTCTTTTGAAATTCAAATGCACTGGGTTTAACAAATTTTTATAAAGAATTTGATTTGTAGCTAGTCTTTTCTGCACGGGTCTCCATATTGCCAAGCCTCACATTGCACAGAAAATACATCTGTAACACTCGGGGTCTCCAAGGACTGTCTAAACCCTATGGGAGCAATTCAATGCAAACTCAGCCTTCATAATGTTCCCAGTAACCACCACATATCTGGCTGCGGATTAACAGTTGTTAACTGGTTGTAATTAATAGCCCATTTAACATTGCACATGAAAACTTTCCTTTGCTTATTAAAATAAAAAAATACTCTCTATGAGAATGACTGAAATTTCCTTCAGTGGAGCCAACTCAGAATTCATTTGCCAAGGCCTGTGGACAAACTAGGTTGTCCATGCATTTCATAAAAATTCATGAAGGAACCTGGACTAGATAACGGCCATCCATTATTGTGGTGACGACACTGTTTCTGGGTGTGCGATCACCTTTTGATGATTCTTTCTGTGGATACCTTGTCCAGACCATAGAAAACTCAGAACCAGAATTCACGTTCCTCGAGTGATCACCATCTCCAGCCATGTAGCTTCTTCATTTAAAGGATTGTGATTGTCCAGCTTTGGGACAGGCAAGAGGTGCTCCATCACCAGAAGTTGAACCTGAAGTATTGCAGCAGTGTACTACACTTTGATTTAGACCTTTCTCTCAACATTTGTAATGATGATGTTTGAACCCTAAACTACTATGCTAAACTAAAACTCTAAAATGGCCACTGATTTCCCAGCCCTCATATTTTATATGTTATATTTTTATATCTGTAATAGCTACAAAGCAGAATGGGGAGGTGTGATGTTATATGAGCCTGCTGCCGGCTGATGCAATCTCCAGCAATGTGTGAAATTATGCCAAACAATTTGTGCATTGGAGACTGTGCAATTTGCATGAATCAAATTGAAAATTATTGTTGGGGCCTATGAATTACATGAAATTTGACTTAGTCAATTTACAGTGGATCGATTTGATAATTTCTATTAATGACAGATTTGATCGGGTTGTACAATTTATAAACAGTTTTTCGTTTACTTTATTAGGTAATTTATAGTTCATGGATTGTGATCACTTTGAGTATAACCTTCATTTCTTAGAAAGAGTTTAGAGTAGTTATGGAAAATATCTCACTTTCTGGAGGACTAGCTCTAGTCTGCATTCCATTAAAATGATTTGACTATGTAATGCTTAACCCCTTCACGAACTATGATGCACATGTACATCATAAGCCACCTCCCATCCTTTGATGCGAACTCACACTGTGAGCTTACATCCTCCCTCCACATCTCAACTCATCTCATCAGCTGAGATGTGTATCTAACAGTGTAGATAAGATCCGTGATCTGATCGCCGCTTTTAACCCTTTGAATCACACAGTGAGTTGCTGACAGTACTTTCCAAAGCACTTTGGCAAGGATCACGTTGTTCCATGTAGTGATCGCAGGTCCAGTGAAGCAATCATGTGGCCTGAAAGCTTTAGCTGGACAGCCCGGGTCCTGTAATGACCCCGGAAGCTGTCATGATTCACTTCCTGCTGGTGATGAAACAGTGACATCATGAACAGGGAGTGATCATTTCCTCTTTCTTTAGATGAGGAGCAGCTCATCTAAAGACATAAGAAGTGATCACAGTGTGCACTGAGGCCATCTCGTGGGATATGTAAAATAATAAAAAAAAAAAAAAAAAGTTTTTAAAAGTATGAAAAAATCCATAAAAGTTCAAATCACCCCCCTTTTGCACCATTGAAAAGAAAACTATTAAAAAAAATGAAAAAAAACACACATTTGGTATCACCATTTTGGAAACGCCCGATCTATCAAAATATAAAATCAATTAAAATCGGTAAACTTTGTAACGGAAAAAGGGTAAAAAAGCTAAAATTACATTTCTTTGGTCGCCGCTAGTGATGAACAAGCAGCAAAATTTTCGCACTCGCTATAGTCGTAATGAGTACTTTGTAATACTTGTGAATTTGTCTGAATAGTGAGTCCAATGTTAATCAATTAGTGATAGGCTCCGCCCATACTCATCTGGCTACAAAATGAGCATTTTTGGGACAGGCCGAGAGGGTGGGATTTTTGAGTCTTCACTGCATAAGACACCTTGCTGTGCCCCCCATAAAGAACCAACCATTCAATCTGCTCTCACTGGGGTGCTGACTGCCTTTGTGTCCTGAAGGGAGGCAGCAATATGTGTCAGATCGATAATGATTGACACATCACTCATGAGCACCAGCGATACTCGCCGAGTAACGAGTATCGTGAATACTGTACTATCCGTGTGAGTAGCGAATAGTAACAGAACACTCGCTCATCACTAGTCACCACAATATTGCAATGAAATGCAATAACGGATGACCAAAGCATCACAAAGATTGTAAAAATTGCACCATTATAAACATCAGCTCAAGCCGCAAAAAATAAGCCATGACACAGCACCAGATCCCGAAAAATGAGAACGCTATGGGTTACAGAAAATTATGCAAAAGCACAATTCTTTCTCTTTCAAATATCTGAATTTATTTTCACCACTTAGATAACTGTAAAAGTATACATGCTTGGCATCTACAAACTCAAATTCACCTGAGGCATCATACCAATATGTCAGTTTTTCCATATAGTGAACATGGTGAATAAAAAACACTTTTTTTGCAATTTCACCGCACTTGGAATTTTTTTTTCCGTTTTCCTGTACACTATATAGTAAAATAAATGATTTCATCTGAAAGTACAACTCGGCCCACAAAAAAAACAAGCCCTGATAAGTTTGCATTGATGGAAAAATAAAAAGCTATGGCTCTTGGAAGAAGGGAAGGGAAAAATGAAAACCGTAAAGCGTGAAATTGGCGGGTGGTGAAGGGGTTAATTTTACATGTTATAATACAGGGAAATTGTACAATCATTGACAGGTTTCCCACAGATAAGTTATTCCACAAAGCTTTATGCTCCTTGGACTTCTATTGGCTATGCCCAGCTTCCATAAGGTCTTATGACTTCCTGTTTATGCTCAATGGCTTCTAAAAAACAAGTGGGGCTTACAAGAACTAAAACAGCACAACACTTTTCTAGATTCTGTACCAGTTTAATCTAGTGATTGGTTGGGGCCAGTAGGATCAGATACATCAATCTGACACTGAGGTCCTATCCTATACTAATATATTTACATACCATAATACATTATATTCCTTTTATTGAGCATTACTGTGAAAAAACTCAATGCTTTAAATTAGTATTCTCCACGAAAATATTGGGTCCTGAACGGACAATACAAGTCCTCAATTTACAGTAGAGAAGCTTATCTGCTTCTGCTATTCATGCACATGTTGGAGGTTCTCGGACTAGATATACGGGAGATACAGTGGTCATTGGGAGCAGGCATTATTCTTCAGTAATCCTGTTGAAGAATACTTCTCAGTCCTGAATGGCTGCATTGTATCCAGAAACTGGAGATAAGACTTTAGGTTTATTAATCCTTTAAGAAGCCACACC
This sequence comes from Allobates femoralis, assembly GCA_033576535.1. NCBI lineage: Eukaryota > Metazoa > Chordata > Amphibia > Anura > Aromobatidae > Allobates > Allobates femoralis. Next base: position 83,964,981 of record JARQOC010000003.1, on the reverse strand, counting down.
AGGTAGCTGCATTTCAATATCCATTTAGTCATTTGAAAATAATATTTTTCATTATCCTTCAGGATTTATTTAAGTCTTTGCATTATGCAAAATATTCTGCAATCATATATGCTCTGCAAAGATACTTTTGAAATTGTTATAAACAGGTAATAACACATAACTAGCTACAGATTCTCATGGCCAAGGTTATTTCCGAGTATTGTATTATATAATTCATGGGCGCACTAACTTTTCTACATTTTATATTTTAAAGCTTGTATTTCTCTGCATGTGATTTCATTGGACAAAATCAAGAGACTCATCATTAAACTGCTGCTGTGATTGAAACAGAACAAATATCAGTTCCTACTTTTAAAAATGTTTATGCCTTTTTTATTTTAGTTGCACCATGCTCAAGCTTTGGAAACAGGACGAAGTGTCGGTGATCTGAGCTGCTGGATGGAAAAACGAGGACCCAAGAAGTCTGGTGCAGTGGTGTAGCTTTATTCCGACGTGTTTCGGAGCAGCCTCTGCTCCTTTCTCCGAGTCCTAGCAGTCTTCATATTTTTTATTGTGGGACCAAGCTTGTTGCAGATAGGCTTTATTTGTGCATGGACTTTAGGATAGAGTTCCTTCATGGATAACACCCATGCATGCAATTCCTCTGCAGTGTTCACCATATTGTGTCATATTAAGCACTCACCCTATTTCTGCCTTTCTACTTCTTTAGATAACAGCAGTGAACTTGCATGTCAATGTATTCAACTGTTATCATCAAGATATATTTTTGTATTATTTTTGCTACAGTATTCTGATCTTTTTGTAGCATTTACCTTTCTCGTGTAATTAAATTATATTCCTTCTCAGATCTTGTGACATTCTCTTCCACGTGGTGCTATTGCTTAGAGCAGGGGTGGGGAATTCCAGCCTCCATGGCAGCCAACAGATCAAGTTTTCAGGATTTCCTTAACATTTCTTAACATTGTTGGGCTCATCACCAGTGCAGGTGATTATATTATCACTAGTGATGAGGGAGCACTAAAATGCTTGGTGCTCGATGCTCAGGGTGCTCGACCGAGCACCGAGCCCAATGTAAGTCAATTAGTGACAGACTCCGCCCACAGACTTCCGGCTATAAAACGAGTGTTTCTGGAAAGGGCGCGAGGGTGGGCTTTTTCAAATCGTCGCAACATACAACACCTTGCTGTGCCCCCAGAGGGACCCTAACAATCAATCTGCTCTCTGTGAGGTGCCAGCTCACTGTGTGCACTGAAGGGAGCTGTGTATATGTGTCAGAGCGATAATTATTAGTGAAGAGTCCAAGCATCTCGCAGTACTCAGTGCTCGCCGAGCATCCAAGTACTGGGATACTCTTGCGAGTAACGAGTAGCGCCGAGCATGCTCACTCATCACTAATTATCACATGTGCAATACTAAGGAAATCCTGAAAACATGACATGTTGGCGGCCCTTGAGGTCTGGAGTTCTCCTCCCTCAGCTTAGAGAATGAAATGTTTAAAAAATAATAGACTTATCTGTGGTTGAATTCTTGCTAAATAATTTCCACATTATAAGACATACATTCTTTTCCCCAATTTTGGGGAAAAATGGCGTTGCATCTTACAACTTGAATATTTCTTACCAGGCAATGGAGGCTGTGCGCGTGCAGATAAACATCTCAGTTAGATCTCCAACTGTGCACAGCCTGCCTGTGATTTGATGGACTTCATGAAAATCGCTGCGGAAGTGGCGCATGAACAGATAGAGACCTCAACTCTCCGAAGGTCTATGCATGCAACGCCTCCATGGTCATTTTGCTGAAGTCCTTCACATCCAACGCTAGTGAAGACTTTGTTGGTTCCTTGAGGAAGGAGCCAGGTCGGCTCGAAATGCGTTGGATTAAAGCCATCTCTGCACAACAACCAGTGGTTTCTGCGTATCATTTCATTATATGAGCAGTGGAGATCCAGAAAGCGTTGTCCTCTTTGCATTTGGTTCTGGAACCCCTGTGTGGGTGGAGCATGGATCCTGCAGCAGCCATAACTAAGCCTTCATACAAGTTGTGGGTCACACGACTGTCCCAGGGGAGCAGTGACAAATTAATGCCTCATGGTCTCAGCGTCGCTAGGATAAGACCCTATTGTGCTTTCTCTCCTTTCTCATAATTGGTGGGATTATGGGTTATAGAACATTTTGGATCAGTTAACATTTATCCAATGTTCTATTCTGAGCACTTAGCTATGGTTTCCATTGATATCTTCAAAATACGTGATTCAGGTGAAACCCTCGATGTGTCCATTCACTAATAAGGCAGCAGAATTACTCCCGACTCCATTTGGCCTCTGTTCAGCCATGTCCTTCTTTTCGAAGATGCAAAAGACTTTTGTTGACCATACTTTGTGTGCACACCAGACCAAAGGCAGACAAGAGTTTAAAGTGACTCCATCTGCCTCATTACTCATCTTGAAGTCCCTCAAAATTTTATAACTTTCATTTCCATGACTTTTTCTGGGGTCTCCCACCTGAATTTAGGGGGACTTAGCCTATATGTTGCACAGATGTTCCTGTATACAATTCCCACTAATTGGTTGTGGTTTTCAGTATACCCTGTTCCTGCTTGCATTTTGCATCCTGCTGCTTTAGTTTGGACTGTTTCCGAGGTTTCTTTGCATAGTCTGCATCTTGGGTCTTGCCTTGTGTGGTAGATCCATGCTTCTATGGATCTGGTACTTAGTGCCTGCTCTTGTGCTGCTATGATTAGTGCCCCTGTGCTGTCCAAGACTCCAGCTTTCTCCAGCTAATTGGTAAGATTTTTCCATGTCAGACACCTCCATTATCTGTCGATGGTACACCCCATGCAGTAGCTTGTCTTGCCATGGCACTTCATGTTCCTATTCTTCTTTCCAGGACTGTTGTTTTTGCTGCCTTAGGCTCTCTCTTATCATCTCATCTTTTGGTGCCATACTTCTGATTTATTCCTTGATACTCTTAGTTTCATCCATGATGCTTGTTTGGACGTCTATCAATCCTCAACCACCCTCCCTTCTGTTGGTATACAATCTTTGGGTGTTAGACATGAAGTGGAGACCTCCATGCATTGCAAGTAGCTTCCAGGTCTTCACATCTGCATCTACCATTTCTTCTTTTGGCCAGCACAATATACTTTATATACAAATTATACCACTAAAATTACATCTTATCTCACAAATTGCACTTTAGCTCCATTGATAGAAATTGGTGAAACGTACACCTGTCACAATTTGGCAATACAAAAGCTAATTATTTTTTTTCAGACTGTATTTACAGCTCAAAAGTGGTAAAACATGAATAAAACTACATACATTTTGTATTGCTATAACTGTGCTGACTTATAGCATAAAGTTAATACCTTATTTATGCAGCACAGGATTAATGAAAAAAAAATCAAAAAACAACAGCAGAACTGCAATTTCTTCCCATAAAAAGTTAATAATAGATCAATAAATTATCTCATAGACTGTGAGCCCTCGCGAACAGTTTCCCTCCCACCCTGTACCTGTACGACTTGACTGTCCATATATATTGTACCTGTCCTCGTCTACCCTTTCCATATGTAAAGCGTCATGGAATCTAATGGCGCTATATAAATAAATAAATAAATAAATAATAATATGTACTTCAAAATACAATTCATTTTGAAAAAACAAGTCATCATACAGCTAAGTTGATGAAAAAGTAAAAATACTGTTGTTCCTGGAATGTGAAGATGAAAATATATAGAGATGCTTTGTCCTAAAGCCAGTAAATTGACAAGTCCTTAAATTGGTTCTGGTTCTGACTAGAGATGGGCAAGTCTACTCGCTAGGACTCGTTACTCTGAGAGTAGTAAGGGACTCGCAGGACTCTGTACTCTGCGAGTTTCCCAGCGATTACTCGCACAGTAACGAGCCCAATGCAAATCAATGGCAATCCTAGTTTTGTCAGAGACTCTGACAAAACTAGGATTGCCACTGACTTGCATTGGACTCGTTACTGTGCAAGTAATCACAGGGAAACTCGCACAGTAACGAGTCCGGCTATCTGCTCTGTGCCGGGCTCGGGTCCTGAAGGCTGACGCAGCTCCAGGGTCCTAGAACCCGCCTGCTCTCCCTGTGTACAGACATGAATGTCTGTGCACAGAGATGATGTAGCAGAGCTGAGATTGCTCTCAGTCTGCTCATTCCCTGTGCATAGACATCTATATCTATGCACAGGGATGTAGCAGAGAGGACATCGCGTTTTGGACTATTCGGACGGAAGAGGATTTTTTTAATTAAAGATGGAGTCCCTAATGGATTTTTTTTTTATTTCTAATAAAAAATTTTCTCTGTGTTGTGTTTTTTTTAACCCTTTATTGGAGATTCTTAGTGGCCGGGTCAAACGTGGCCTGACATTAAGAATCTCGGGCTTAATACCAGCTTGTATAACAAAGCTGGTATTAACCCCTTTATTACCCAGCGTGCCACCGCCACACAGGGCGGTGCATGCGAAGACGCCGGGGTTCAGCGCCAGAGGATGGCGCTTCAATGAACGGCCAGGTACAAATAGGCACCTGGGGGTTGGGGGCAGCCCGTCGCTGCCTGCTGGATCCGGCTGGTTCCAGAAATACGGCGAAGCCCACGTGAAATTTTTTTCTGACAAATCCATAAAACAATGTAAATAAAAGGGACTGCATCTTTATTAACCCCTGGACCATGGGCGAGGGGTTAATAAAGATGCAGTCCCTTTTTTAGGATTGTTTTATTGATTTTTCAGAAAAAAAATGACGTGGGCTTCGCCGTATTTCTGGAACCAGCCGGATCCCAACCCCCAGGTGCCTATTTGTACCTGGCCAGACACAAGAATATAGTGGAGCCCTTTTTTTTAATTATTTCATGAATTTCATGAAATAATAAAAAAAAATGCGTGGGGCTCCGCGCAATTTCTATGTCTAGCCAGGTACAGCTAAGCAGCTGGGGGCTGGAATCCGCAGCGCAGGGAGGCCCAAGCTTTCTGGGCACCCCCCGCTGCAAATTGCAGCCCGCAGCCGCCCCAGAAGATGACGCGTTCATTGAAGCACCATCCTCTGGCGCTGAACCCCGCTCTTCCAGCGGCCCTGGTGGCGGTGGCATGCTGGGTAATAAAGGGGTTAATACCAGCTTTGTTATACAAGCTGGTATTAAGCCCGAGATTCTTAATGTCAGGCCAGGTTTGACCCGGCCACTAAGAATCTCCAATAAAGGGTTAAAAAAAACACCACACAGAGAAAAATTATTTATTAAAAATAAAGACACAGACACCATTAGGGACTCCAACTTTATTACTACCACATATCCCTCCAAAGACCCAGGTCTTCTCTCTTCTTTCTTCTCTCTTCTGTCTTCTGTCTTCCTTCTTCTTCTTGTTGAACTCATTCAGCTCTGCTACATCACACATCACACCACAGGGGGCGGAAATGCGCTCCCCTGCTGTGTGATGAGTCAGTGAGGCTGTGAGCATTAAGCAGTGCCCACAGCACAGAGCCGACACATTCATAAGCTGCTGGATTTAACTCCCTGCTCACTGCAGCGCCAGTAAGCAGAGGGTTAACTGTGCTGTGACAGCGGGAGCCTATTAAACATGATTTAGCTATTGTAGCAGATAGAGCCTGAAGTTTCCGAGACACATCTGCGATTTGTAAATCGCACATTACTCGCTATTACTCGCTTCCCCATTCATTAACATTGGACTCGCTAGACTCGCAACAAGTAGTGAGTCCCGGGCTCGGACTCGCTAGAGTCAAGCGATTCCGAGTAATTTAGGACTCGCCCATCACTAGTTCTGACGAAAGTCTGCAGTAGCTCTGTGTGACTGCAGACTCCTGGCTACTTACAGCACTATCAGGAGTATCCGGTGTTGCTTTTGGGAGTGGGCATTCACGTGACCAAAATTATGCAATTTGCAAATGTGTAGTCACTGCCGACCTAGATGTGCACAGCCTTGCTTGATACAAGTGAATTGAGCAAAGCTGAGCAAATCTACCGTAGATAGAATGTGGTTACAAGTATGAAAATCGCATACTTTTGATCACATAACAGCCCTCTTTCACCGGCAACTTCGGAGAATCCTGACAGCCAACAGTGCATACGCTGTGCAGATTCTGAAGAATGGACATTGCTTTTAAGTGGTTAATTAGGAGAATGCAAATGTTTCAAAACTTACACGCCTGCAAAACCACATCAGTTTGCAATGTGAGACCACAATTTCCAATATGGCTGAGTAATCCAACCTAATCTCTGCATAATCGAATTTGATCACTTGATATGATTGTATGAGGCCCACACTCATTATCCTATTTAGACTGGTATCACACCTGCGCATTTTGTAATCCGTTTGCATGCATGTTAAACCTGCATCTCCCTGGATATGCATGGACCCCACGGACTTGTGAAAACGGATGCCAATGGATGCCCATGCAACGTTATTTACACGGATCCATCAACAGTCTCCAGAAATGGTGACGGGAGGTGATCAACCTTGCTTTCGAGCATGCTCAGTCCCGCAGAATGCATTCCTGCACACGGACTGTGTTGTCCTGGATCCGTGGTCCAGAGGGATTAATTTTAATTCCAAACATATAGCCATAGATCCATGCGTGTCCATGTGACCGCGTTCTTTTTTGTTCAAACAACACAAATCTGCAACATTTTTTTTTTTTTGGCGTCGTGGAATATATGCAGACACATGGATCCATGGGAACACGGTGACAACCGGATGCACACACAAGCCCCATCTGTTACCACTGAAAGAAAACAGATCCGTGAGCATCTGCTTTCACATGCATTCACACAGATTGCAAAATGCTCAAGTGTGAAGCCAGCTTTAATCTTATGACAATGTATAGTGGCATCTATTACTTGGAAAATACGTAGAGAAAGCACATAGGGCACATAGCACTTGCATTATTGCTGAAAAAAGATCACTAACCATCTATTGAAATTATGACGTAATAACAGCATTGGATTTTTAAAGAGACACTAACCTTTATAATTCATTACAATTAACATAAGTATAGTATATGGAGTGAATAAGGAAATATAGCAAAGCAAACTATATATTTAATCTTGTCAGCACTTTGGGTTTACCAGCTCTTAGGGTACCTTTACACGCCGCTACTGGCGGGTGGATACAACCAGCTACTTCACGTGCACGAGCACGCACAAACAGTTGCAAACGGTAATCGCACCACCTTTACACGCCGCCAAAAGGTGCGCTACAGTAGGTTACATCTATCTCTAGATACATCGCCGGGTGTCTCAAGTCACCTTCTGTAGCTCAGCCTACCTCATTTACACACCGCTACAACAAGCTACTTTGGGCGGACCTGGTGCAGCAGGGACAACACATAGGCGTGCCACAATTGAGGATTACGAGACGTCCGTACGCTGATAGGACAAAGCAAGAACATCATGATTGGGCAGGCATCGCAGGAGGCTGTTTAATACATGACGCTCGAGAAATTGTGTAGTGTGACTGGTCAGCTCCTTAAATATGCCTCCCTATGCAGCGTCTACCAATCGTAATGCAGGAGCTTCCTCCAATGATCACTGATGGGGCGCGGTAACCCGGAGCCTGTGTCATGCCCCAGCTACATACCAGGTACAAAGCATGGTGTAGATACAACCCTTCTGTTCCTTCTTTACACGCCGATACAGGTCGCTACAATCGGCTGTGTAGCCACCTGTTTCAGGGCAGTGCTCGGAAACAGATGCCGCTACTGCCGGGTGGCTACTACCGTCTTCACACGCCGCTACTACGGGGTATATTGCCGATGCAAGATACATTTGTAGCGTGTAGCTGGTTGTATCCACCCGCCAGTAGCGGCGTGTAAAGGTACCCTTATGTAGACATCCCTGCTACAATGTATATTGCCTGCACTCCCTTATGCCTATGCTTGGGTTCTCCTAGATTCGGGTATTCTTAATCCTCTGGGTGGTTTTTCCACCTCCTCTTTCTGTGTTCCCTTGGTGTAACATATTATTGTTAATAATATATTCCATTTTTAAATTTTGGATCTTGTACTTTCTGTAGGCCTTTTCTCTATATCACTTACGTTGTAAAAGGGACATTTTGTAGGTTATATATTTAAGTGGTCAGGTCCCTGAACCCCCATTTTTGATTTTTTTTGTAGGTTTACATATATATATTTAATCTTTGGTAGTCATTTGAGAATGATTTAAATCTAAAAATAAAAATTGATGCACAAAGGAGAAGAGGAAAAAGTTGGCGTGAAATGTGAAAATGGAATAAGATATCAAACATTTCAGTATAAATTACATTTTATTGGACAAATCTTCCAATAATAACATTATTTGTTCAAAATCAAAAAACTCAACGTACACGGTGCCAAAATATTATGTAGAACAGAGTTACCAAACATTTTATAGGCTGTAAATAACTGAAAATTGTCATTTATTAAATTTGCAGCATTTAGAGGTCACATTTACAGAAATGAAAAGCTTTTCTAATCAAAAAACATCTTAATAAACCAAGTTACATATTAACATAGGGCCCCTCACAATTCTTGTATCCATTAAAATGGTGTGTTTCTTGGATAGTTTCTGATTGAATTTCTTTACAGGATATCAGAATAGCCTTTTAAACCTGCTGTTTTCATTTGAACGGCTTCCCACCCTCATAGATTATTTTGCTTGAGGATAGTCCTAAGATTCTCAATAGGGCTAAGGTCAGGGGAAGCTGGTGGCAATATATGAGTTTCTCTCCCTTTATGCCTGTAAAGGCCACTTCACATGCTAGGATCTCGTTAACTATATCGTTGAAACATCACAGATTTGTGATCGTTCACGATGTAGGAAGGAAAAATCGTTGGAACGGTCATCAAAAATTTGAGATCCGGACCTCAAATCTATCGTTCGTCGTCCAATTGACGTTCTGAGAAGCAGCAACATCATTCAGTGTGACACCTTTTTGAACAATATCGTTCATAATTCTCCTATTCCTGCCGCTGTTTTACATCGTTCAAAGTTCTTCGCCAAATAGCTGGAACCTTGCCAAATTTAAGATCGTTAACGATATCCTTGCCTGTGACAACGCACTAACGATGTAGGAAGGATCGAGGTCACGTGACATAGCTAACTCTCAGTAGTTACACGTTAAAATAAAAGCACATATCTAGAACATTACTGTGTAATGCAATTGTAATGTAATATTAAACTAATTTGACTTAATGTGCCAAAACATCAACAACTATGATTAGTAAAACCTCGCTACAATAGAAATGTTCAAGGTTAAACACTGATAACAAGATCAAAATGATTCTCCTTGTGTTCAAGATAAAGTGCATGTTCTGTGGTTGACGCTTGCAACATAGGTCCACCAATCCATGGAGAAACCAACTTTTGTGTGGATATCAATATCCCAGCTCAACAGATTAGCTATGGTCATGATCTTTTCATCAGTTGCCAAGATTAAATCATGAGGGATGCAAGAAGTGTTCATAATGATCACTCATATTTTGGTTGAAGTTTCCTGCAGTTTTCATGTAGTCTTGTAAGGATGTAACTGATGTACAGTTCCCATTACCTTTGGTTTTAGATATACACTGTTGTTGTCCAAGGTCAATTGTGCGTCCATGGTACACAACCTTACCAAATGCAAGGCCAAGAGGCCAGAGTATACCCTGGGGGATAAACTGTTCTAGAGTTCTGCTAAGATTCTTCCTTCCTGCATTTGGTAGTGGTTTGAAGGTCTTGGTATGCTTCTGTATATGTGTGGCAGAGTCACTGGAACAATCATCAGGGGAATAGGGTGTTGGAGAATTTTCTTCATCCTGATAAATCGTAAGGATGCTGGCGTGGTAGGCGTTGCTCAGTATCTTGCTATTATCAATGTTCTGACGTTTTACTTATCCTTTGGTCAAGGATTCCACAATTAAATAGGGCCAATCCAGCATGGTTCTATCTTTGAACCCATGAATATGGTGCTGATTTTTTATATAAACAAAGGTGCCAGCAGTGACTTCTTTGTTTATGTTGGCAGTCAAAAGCACGCTTCTGGTGTTTCTAAGCAGAGATGATGTTGGTACTGATAGTTGAGTGGAGCATTATATAAATGATCAATGTATTGAGTACTTAAGGGTTTACATAATCTTAAAAGGGCATGGATCTACATTGTCATTTTCTGAGGGATCGAGGTCCATAGAAAGCTTGATCCTCTGTCCATGACATGACATGACATGTCCTCAAATGAAGTGTGCTTTCTTGAGGCACAGATGTGTGATAGTGAAACAGAATACTATGAATTAACTGGTCCCAGTGGTTTCCTTAGTCATTGACAAGCTTACTAACGCTAGGGTCACATTTGGGACCATGCATCCGTCAATAGTATGCTGTACAGCAAGCATTTTTATGCATTGGGCAAAGGCATCAACATAGAGTTTACAGGAGAAAAAAAGAGGCATTCAAAGAAAAGAACACGGTCCCTACAGTCAAACATGGCGGAGGTTCCCTGATGTTTTGGGGTTGCTTTGCTGCCTCTGGCACTGGACTGCTTGACCGTGTGCATGGCATTATGATGTCTAAAGACTACCAACAAATTTTGCAGCATAATGTAGGGCCCAGTGTGAGAAAACTGGGTCTCCCTCAGAGGTCATGGGTCTTCCAGCAGGACAATGACCCAAAACACACTTCAAAAAGCACTAGAAAATGGTTTAAGAGAAAGCACTGGAGACTTCTAAGGTGGCCAGCAATGAGTCCAGACCTGAATCCCATAGAACACCTGTGGAGAGATCTAAAAATGGCAGTTTGGAGAAGGCACCCTTCAAATATCAAGGATCTGGAGCAGTTTGCCAAAGAAGAATGGTCTAAAATTCCAGCAGAGCATTGTAAGAAACTCATTGATGGTTACCGGAAGCGGTTGATCGCAGTTATTTTGGCTTAAGCTTGTGCAACCAAGTATTAGGCTGAGGGTGCCAATACTTTTGTGTGGCCCATTTTTGGAGTTTTGTGTGAAATGATCAATGTTTTGCTTTTTGCTTCATTCTCTTTTGTGTTTTTTCATTGAACACAAATTAAATGAAGATAATAATACCAAAGAATTTGTGATTGCAATCATTTTCAGGAAGAAACTGAGTATTATCTGACAGAATTGCAGGGGTGTCAATACTTTTGGCCACAACTGTACATTTCCCATAGACTCCCATGCTAAAAAAATCATGTGTTTTTGCAAACACTCCAAAAATGCTGCTTACCACGTTTTTTGGTGCTTTTGCAGAAATGCCTAGCGTCAAAAGTGTTGCACTTTGTAAATGCATTTTTTGCATGGGAGCCTATGGAAGTGTTAACGCTAGAGTTTTTCACAATTTGAAATTGACAGTGATTAACAGTGCAATCTAAAAGGGTTAACAGTGCGGATCAGATTGCTGATCCGATTGGTGCTGTTAGCTGCACATCTTAGCTGATCAGATCAGTGCTGACATGTGCAGGGAATGATGTGAGCTTGGTGCGTGAGCTCGGATCAGGGATACGGACATGGCCAATGGTGTATATATATATATTGTAAGCTAGCTGTTAGGATCGGCACAACAGAAGGCAGTGACCCAGGCACTTGTTCACACAACACACAGTTTAATGGCACAGTTCAAGTATTTACAGACCTCCAGGTTCCGGGGCGCAGCCGGGTACAACCTCGTACAATCCCAACAGCTAATATAGAAGCTCTGTACTTTCTCACAGGTTCTCTCTTGGCCGGGTCCCAGGCAGGGGCCAAAACCTCATGGCTAGGCTGTGTTAGTTCAGCACACAACCTTTCTCTCCTCACTGTCCGCTCAATATCTTCATGAACATCCACTCTGAGAGAGCTCACAAGCTGTGTTAGCTTCACACAGCACTTCACCCAGCAGCTCCTGCTGTTCTGACACACCTCTCTCTCTCCCCAGCCCAGGGAAGCTCATATCATCTCCTATTCACCTGCACATCTGGACATCAGTGCTTTCAATCAGCACTCAGCTCCAGTAGCAGCTAATACTGTGTGTGCTGCTACCGAGCAGAAGATACAGTCTCCCATATGCCGTGTCCTGGTCAGGGGACACATCGGGGTCGTATCGCCGCAATATATATTTGTCTTTGGTTGTTAAGGGGTTTAAGCTCCACTCCAGTGGACAGTTTGTTTCAGGTAGGGGCAGAGGCTGAGGAAGTGACTGCAGCCTCTTCCCCTGCTGTGATGATGTTTGGCGTGAGTTTCTCAGCATGCACTAGGGCACTAAGAGGATTCGTCATCATAGGAAAAAATAGAAAGAAAATACCCAGTATCTGTTAGATAGTGTAGAGAGGGAATTGTAGGGAATTATTAAAGGAAGTATATTAGAAAATAGTTTCGATTATAGGGATAAATTAGAAAGTTAGGAGAAAAATGCTTGGACTCAAACTAACCCTTTAAACTGTATATGATGTCAACAATCACTCCCTTCAACAGAGCAGCCCGAAAGATAAAAAGCAGCAGAATCGCCTGCAGCAGGGTGACCGCTCCATGCAGCACTGGGTAGAACAGCCATGTAGCTGTTAACCAGATACTATTGGTTCTTAGGCCCATAGTAAAAGAATAGAAGTCCTAGACAACCCCTTTAAGTTTTGAAAAAGCAAAATCCTATTCTCACTACAGTATTATTTCCTCCAATATGTAAACTAATGACAGTCTGTACTGCGATAAGTCATAGGCTGCAATAAGCAGATCCAGATATGACGTATCAATTGCATGAACACTTTGTGTTATATTCAGTTGTTACATATGGAATTAATTTATTGTTTAAATGTGATAGTTGTGTCCTAAACAAGTAATAAATGTTACAATATATATATATATATATATATATATATATATATATATATTTACATAACTTTGTTGCAGTATGTGGTGGGGCCCAGAAAGATTTCTTGCACAGGGGCCCCTGCAGTCTGTGACTGCCCTGGTGAGAAGGCTTAATGAAGCACCTATTTGAAAGGACAACAGTGTAATTTTGGATACAAATACCTTCCCACTACCATCAGTAAAAATATGTTATCTCATTTACAAAGGCTCATAAAATAGAGGAGAATATTGGGTATATTATAGCCTGGAGGGGTATAGTTTGCCAAGGCTACTTTACGCCCCCGGGTATAGTTTGGCCTGAAACAGTTTTACCCTGGGGTATACTCTGGCTGGAACAGTAACCTCTCAATATATGTTATTAGTAATCAAGTAGCATCTAAGTGCATTACTATTAAAGGGAACCAACCACCCCCAATGACCCCCCGGACTATTAATATCGGTCCCTACACACAGCACATACATGTGCTGCAATGATTTTTGCTAAAAAAACTGGTTTTTAAAACTTAAGATAATGCTTTTGAAAGTTTAAAACGAAGGGACGGTTGGGCGTTACTTATCTGTGTCAAAAGCCGGGTTGCAGCTGCCACTCATCCCCCCGTGTCCCGCAGCAGCAGTAACGGCCAGCCCTTTTCAGCGTCACAGCCCTGTGCACGGGCTCGCATGCCCTTGCACACGTCATCATCTGCAGCCGGGTTGGGAGCGCGCGCTCTGACTTCCACAGCCGAGCGCAGGAAGTCAGAGCGCGCGCTCGCTACCCGGCTGTAGATGATGACGTGTGCACGGGCATGCGAGCCCGTGCACAGGGCTGTGACGCTGAAAAGGGCTGGCCGTTACTGCTGCTGCGGGACACGGGGGGATGAGTGACAGCTGCAACCCGGCTTTTGACACAGATAAGTAACGCCCAACCGTCCCTTCGTTTTAAACTTTCAAAAGCATTATCTTAAGTTTTAAAAACCATTTTTTTTAGCAAAAATCATTGCAGCACATGTATGTGCTGTGTGTAGGGACCGATATTAATAGTCTGGGGGGGTCATTGGGGGTGGTTGGTTCCCTTTAAGTTTATATTCTTAATCTTAATGTTTAGCAATAGCTATGTCATGAAAACTGGAGGCTATTTGGTGGTAGTTGAGACATTTGGGACTTTTGGGGGCGCAACTCCTGAGTCGGCTGCGTCCTGCTAAATGTTTTCAAGATTTTAAAATATTTTAAGAATTTAAGGATTACTCAACTTTTCAGCTGTTGAAGTGGGTGGATTGATGGATAGTTAAATGGGTGTAAAGTACAGATAGATTTATAGATGGATGGAAAAAATAGATTTACAGATAGATAGATGTCAAACAGCTCTATAAAGTCACCCCCCCCCCTATATATTGCAAGCTTGCACCCATTAGTGCCTTTCATGTTGCAGTAAAGGATGTTTTAACCTGGTATTTAGCTTTAAAAAACTAATTACGAAAAGGAAGAAAATGAAAGGCTGTGGAGTACTCCATATTTCTTTTCGCCTGCTACAGTACAGCGGACAGCTGCAGCCTGTGGACCACTTGGCTTTATCTTGGCTGTTATCAAAATTGGGGGGACCCCCCAAATTTTTTTTCAAATATTTATTTATTTTTACAGTAATCTGACATCAGTTTGGTTGCCATACTGACAACCAATTACAGACTCGTGCTTAGGGGATGGGCAGGGCTAAGTCTGTCTTTAACTAATCAGAGGAGGGGGAAGCAGTGAATATGTCTGAGGTTCATGAGCGGCCAACGGAAGCATGACGACAGCGGTTCGGAAGCTTGGTAAGTCATAGTGTAGGAATATAATGTCTATGCCAAAAATGGTTTGAGCTATGTTTGTTAGCTTTTCAGCCCCATTTAATGTATTTTCTAGGCCCTTGAATTGTCCTCCCATTGATTTGAATGGAGTTTGGTGATCTATTTGGTGAACATATGCACGTTTGTCAATCGAACCAAACCCGAACATCAAAAGGTTCTCTATTTATGACCACCCACTTAGAATCTGATTAGGTCCCTGACTTTGACCTTGTATCAACCCCACTTGACAAGCCTTTTTGCACCCAGCTTGCTTCACCATCCAGAAGCCTCTACTAAGTGGCCCGTACTGAGCGGCCCTGTTGAAGTCCAAATCTCTTTAAAGGTGAAAAGGTAAAGGCCGGTGCAACACTGTGTAGACAGAATGGCATGCACTAATCTTGACCATTGAAGCCCTATTAAAACCTGTTAGGCTACTAAGCATGTGACAATGTATTGTAAACTTTTATGGTCTTTACGAAGTGTCTGCGGCTCACAGGATTCTCGTCATGTATGTCTTGAGGATGCTCTGCATGACTACTTTTTGCACAACACACTATTTTTACATTCCATAAAAATTGTCGTTAAATAAAGGTGCACAAATCATTGAAACCAGATGGCGAATTATTAAAAAATAAATACTCTTGGGAGCAGTGAGAAAAGATTAACAGAGTTCTTATTTCTCTTAATCTGTTTACTTCTGACTTGATGACAGGGGTAAAGTAAAAAGGGTTAAAGTAAAGCTCTGCCACATCTGTATAACATGCACATGACAAAGTGAAAAAAAATGATAGGAAATCTATAAATTTAGCAAGTCCATGTGAAAGGACTATTTTCACATAGTTGGCTTCCTGTCATCTCTAGAGGCTATTAGCAGGTGACATTGTGTGAGGTGATAGCACACACCAGATGTTAAAAAGGCACGTGCTAAAGTGCATCTTCGGAGATTATCAGTAACTTTGTATATAGAAATTCTGTTCACTTTCACTGGGTTGATTAATGTACTATCTCTACCCTCCCGCACAGTATCCTAAGAAAATAATTATATGACATTCTGAATTGATTTTTAAAGGCATTATATTAAACTATTTCAAACTATAGGAACCTGACAATAGATTTATGCTTCTCAAACCACACGCAGCATGAATCAGACCTTAACTGTGCTATAGGAGTCAAGTATATTTTACCCTAAAATGTTTCAGTAGCTCAGAGAAAACATTTTTAAAGAATCAACTGACAACTATGTATATTGGGTGAGTAACCCAAGGCAGGTCTCAAGTGGCTCCTACCTACCTCCAGACCAGGGGTGGGGAACTGCCGCACGCAGTTCAGGTTTTCAGGATTTCCCTAATACTGCAAAGGGATTGGAATCATCACCAGTGCAGGTGATTATTGCCAGTGTAAGACTAAGGAAATCCCGAAAACATGACCTGTGTGCAACTTATGTGGCTTGGAGTTCATTACCCCTGCTCTACACACACCCATTGAGAGACCTTTCCATCATAAGAAGCGGGGCAAGGAGATAAATTGTTAT
Organism: Allobates femoralis; assembly: GCA_033576535.1. Classification (NCBI taxonomy): domain Eukaryota; kingdom Metazoa; phylum Chordata; class Amphibia; order Anura; family Aromobatidae; genus Allobates; species Allobates femoralis. Next base: position 83,948,809 of record JARQOC010000003.1, on the reverse strand, counting down.
TCAAAATACAAAGTTGCTGGCTGATTTTTCAAACCGTGTTTTCTCTGAAAATGCTGCAACGTTTTAGAATAAAACATACATGCCTTCAATACGTCACCCAGTCTCTTATTTAGGTTGCGCATGGTTCTGACATCAAAAATCTTTTGTAAGATTCCCTTGAGTCAGTTTTCTTTCAATACATAGTGTATATACAAGAACATTCCCCTTTATTTAATTACAGAGGCACATAGGTTCAAAAATGTTCAATCTTTCTCCACCAATTATATATTCTTATTTTTATGCAGAAAAAAATGGGCACCTTCCGTATGGCTAGGGAGGCTCGCACAATCAATATCTGCAGGATTAGTTGGCAGCCCTTGGTGACAGGTGTTGCACGCCCTATTACTAACTGCAGCATTAGTTGGCAGCCCTTGGTGACAGGTGTTGCACGCCCTATTACTAACTGCAGCATTAGTTGGCAGCCCTCGGTGACAGGTGTTGCACGCCTTCTTACCTATAATAGAAGGATCACTGCAAACTGGTGAGTGCCGCCCTCTTTATTCAATTATATATTCTTTGTCACTAAATTATTTATAACCCACAATGCCACTTTTGCTGAATAAAGTATCCAGCCCTGTAAAAAACCCAAAACTGTTATAATGTCTGCGTAACTGTTACGGTCTCAGAAATCTCGACCCCTACTTGTTCCGGGAAGGGGGAGAAGAAGACCCACCGACCCCATTATCAACTTCAGCCGGATATGTGTCCAATGATGCACATCCAGCTGACATGTATTGCTATGCAGAGACCCGTCGGGTCCCTGTACTGCAATGTTGTCAGATGAACAATGGCTGGCAGCTGACGTTGGCACGCCAGTGACTGGGGGAGCATGGCATTGACGTCATGCGTCGCCATAGCAGGCATGCTGATGTCAGCTGCCAGCCACTGCACAAGCTACAGAGAAGGATGTCACGCAATGTGGGAGCTGAAGAAGTTGAGTTGAATTTTTGATACATTAGAGTCATCAGAACATGGCTATATATACTAGAAACTGGCCCAGGATAAGGACATTTATGCCAAGATGGGGGCATATATAAAAGATTAGAGCTATATATACCAGAATGGGGAACATAATTACCTGGTAACCTAGAAAGGGGGCCACGTATACAAGGAAGGGGCCCAGGATGGAGAACTTAATATTATGCCGCAGCATATGGATGCCTAACATGCGGTGCAACATATGGGAGACAACAAGGAAGGAGAAGAAGAAAGACCTTGGTGATAGGGGGTGGGGAGAGGAGACACCTCCTGGCACACTCCTGAGTCTGTGGCCTGCACTTCCCTAACATCCCTATATGGGTCCTTGCCCCAAATGTCATTACATGCCTAAGCCCTCACTTTCCCTGAACTCACAATGGCTAGTGAAAAGGCCAGCAAGTGCATTAGACTCACCTATACTATAAAAAACACAGGGAAAGGAAGGCAGACAGGGGAAAACAGACATAAAAAGGATAAACTCCAAAAAGCTACAATAGTGGCGAAACTCCAGACGGGCTCCTTCCAAAGTAGTCTGCATAGAAATGGGTTCTATCACCAGCATCAGATGACCAGACATGTGACTCTTTATAGGGGAGGGTAGTGGTCACCAAGTTGCACCTGACATTATGCTACAAAGAACAATCAGACAGGAAAAGGTCCTTAATTTCTGCAGCTCCAAAATAAAGTATATACATTTAAGTACAAGTTATAGACCCTTTATTTTCCCTTAAAGGGGCTCAGGATCAGAACATTTTTATCAGAGATCCAAGATGGCCGCCGACTGTGCAGGACGTACTCCTGTGAGCTCCACAAGAATCTGCTGGATCCGCGGCATCCTACCCCTGGAGGTCGGGGACACAGCCTGGATTACACCTGGTGATATACCCCAGACACCAGAGATTGCCGAGATCCCAGTATTTTGGAGCCCAGGACCCAAAAGGAGCACTTTGAAGGAGCCTGCCCGTCTTCCCCCTGCACATGGTGCCTGATTGTCCCTCCGGCCTGAAACGGACCTGATCTGTGGTGAGTGTGCCACCCCATCAAGGGACCCTGCCGCTAGAGACCCTATTGCTGACCCCTCGCCTGGAAGAAGAGCCAGGGGAGAGGCGAGAGAGAGGAGCTGTGCAAGGGGGAAGCGTTTTCCCGCCGGTCGCCATTAGCGCGGGCCCTCGTCCAGAAGACACCAGCGGCTGCCGAAGTGGCTCCTCACATGCTGCGGGGCTAGGAGGAAACAGCGGTCGTCCCCGGGAGCAGCCAGAGGAGAGCGGGAAGCCTGCGGGCACGCACACACACCCGACCAGCAACCATAGAGAGCGGAACACTTGCTCCTATCACCGCCTGAGTCTCAGAGCGGCCTGGACGGAGAGTGCTGGAGAGCATACTGGACTTACTACCCGAGGTGAGGTGGGGGGAAAAACGGGAGCTGACAGGTGAAGTGACGGAGGGGAAGCATTGTAACAAGGGTCCCTATAATGCAGCTGCTGGGGCCTTGATTTACTCCATCCACCCCCCCCCCTGTGGAACTGGGAGCCCACCTTGACCCTGGGACAGCAGAACTAACAGGCAAAGTTGTGGAACACAGTGTAATCTGTCTTCTAAACAAAGCACTGCCACCTTGATAAAGTTCAGTAGACAATACACAGAAAAGGGCACTGTCTACAGAAATATCCTAAACCACCCCACCTCAAATCTACACCTTCTAGAACATTGAATACTGGGTTAACTCTTTCACTGCCCCTATATCACCCACTGGCCCATACCACCAACTGCCAGCAGAGGGCGCTGGAAACCTGCCCAAAGTATCAACTACAGTGGTTTTATAAGGAAATCTTCAGAATTCAAGGTGTCATAAAACAAAACAACATACTGTGCACTCTTCTACAACTTTTGACTGTAACATATTGACAAACCCTCCCTCACCCAACTTGCTCAGTGGAAAACTAATAAAGAATTATCTCTTTACCAAGAGCACCCATCTTCTGGATCTCCACTTGAACTTATAATAACAGATTTTCTCTATACAACGCCAGACCCCATAATGTGAGAACCTCGCGACGCCCTGGGGGGGGCTGGCAGAGAACAGAAACCAGATAGACTCTAACTTCTTCAACACATCACAATGGTTAAATCAAATACAAAATCCACTAAATCTTCCACCAAGGCAACCACTAACACCACGCAAGTGGATCTAGATAAATACCTAAAAAAGCAAGCTGGTTTGTCGTCCTTGTCCAAAACATCGAGACGACTCTTAGTAGAAGAAACCATGGAGCCAGACCATGATAGTGAATGCGAGGGAACAGATGACGACGAGGAGCTCCCGATCACCAGATCATACCTCAAAAGGATATTGCATAAGGCTCTAGAACCCCTGGCCAAAGAGATGGCGGATATCAAACAGGACCTGACACAGACGGGGCGCAGAGTCGAAACTTTGGAATCAGCCAACACAGAGGTGGTCAAACAAACTAACGCTACTCTCTCTGGTCTCCAACACCATGAAGTCCACCTCAATAAGATCTATACTATGATGGAAGACCATGAGAATAGGGATAGACGAGATAATCTGCACTTGAAGGGAGTTCCTGAAACAATAACACAAGATGCCTTGACTCCATCCATTATAGACACATTCCGTTCATTATTACAGCCGGATGACCCATCAGATATGGAATTGGTGAGAGTACATAGAGCATTACGCCCGAAACCATCATCGGACGAATCTCCAAGAGATGTAATCTGCCGTTTCCTAGACTACAGGACAAAGGAGCTGGTCATAAGGAGGGCCAGAGAGAAAACCACCGTTACATGCAATGGCTCCCCAATCCAAATATACCAGGATCTCTCTTGGATAACCCTTGCTAAACGGCGCCTCTTGAAACCGCTGACTACAATTTTTCACCAAAGGAATTACCCATACAGATGGCTGTTCCCCTTTGGCATATCCGTCACGGCTGGAGACAAAAGGATCCAAGGTCGAACATCAGCTGACATCAAATGGATGTGCCAAGAGCTAAATATTGAATTGGAACATTATCCCAATCTAGAGGAGGTGGGAGCTGCATACCAGATGACACCTCTACAACATCCACCACCGTGGCAAACACATCTTACACCAAAGTCCCAAAGATCAAAACGCAAAAACTCCAAACTAACCGAGTCCCGAGGAGAAGACAGTCCGAACGGATGATGGATAGTTAAAGATCTACTGCATCTTTCTTTTTCTCCCTGAGACTCATGACTGGGACATTATTATACTTACTATCCCCAGCTATTATAGTCGACCTGGATGGTCGATATTCCTTTCGCCCCTTCCTATCCACCTTGGGATTGGATAATAGTCCTAATTCTTATATGAAAACCATGCTATAAATGTTAAGAATTATAATCAAAACTTTTTAGCAATCGTTGTGACGGCCGTAAAATATTTCGTTAGCTCACACGAGCGTCTTGGGGGATGTTCTACTCCCCCATATTCATCTATTAATAGTTTAACAAACCTCTTCTGGTTCCTGTATTAGGTTTTAATTACACATAGGCTAGCCTACAAGAGACTACCCTGTTACAAGTTTCAGACTATCCTGTTACCAAGTTTAAGGCACAAAAGGTAAAACCTCCTCTGTCAGTCTACCCCCCTCGCTTGCGACTCTTACGCAGCGGCGGGATGGTCACGATAGAGAAGAGTCTGTCTGTTCAGATTCATCGTACACGAAGGTTTAAATTTAAGATGTGTGAATATGCGTTAACTTCAACTTGTTTTGCATCCTCAGGAAAACTATCTCTACTGTTCCCTTCTATCCTTCTGTTTCTCCCCAACCACCCCTGTCCCAAAACCCCGCGAGAGAGTCTCTGCTACATCGTCTGAATGAATACGAACATCCACCATGACCACCAACCGTAAGTCATACCAAGTGGTATCGCACAATCTACATGGCTTCAATTCTCCTATTCCTAGGTCACAAACATTACACTTCCTTAAGAAAGCAGGTCATGACATCTTATTACAAGAAACACATTTTATAGAATCTAAAACACCTAACTTTGAAAAGAATCACTATAATACCTGGTACCATGCGTATTCATCCCAAAAGAGGGCCAGAGGAGTAGCTATTGCTATAGCAAAAAATGTCCCCTTCCTTCCTATAGACAAATTGGCCGACAATGAGGGCCGATACATCTTTGTAAAGGGTTTACTGGAAGGTTCCTTGATTACACTGGGGAGTTTATATGCCCCAAATAAAAAACATTTTTCCTGGATACAAAAGGTTCAAAACAAGCTCTCATTATTTGTGAAGGTTCAGTTTTATTGGCGGAGATTTAAACATTTAGCTAGAGCCTCTATTGGATACCTCAACAGGGAAAAGCAACATCTCCAGGCGAGCCTAGCTCAAATAAGGTCCTCTTTCCACACAGCAAGTTTGATAGATGTATGGCGATATTATCACCCCCAGACAGAGCCTACACATATTTCTCTCACCCTCATAACAACTATCATCGACTAGACTATCTATTTGTGTCCAAAACCCTCCTTCCAGCAGTTGTAGAAACTGAAATCCTCCCGGCACTATTCTCAGGACACGCAATGGTAACTATAAAATTGGAATGCGGAGGGCCTGTCCCACCTACAAGGACATGGAGGTTGAATGAATCCCTATTAAGCACTAAAGACATTAAACTTAAAATTCAATCGGCCATTAAAGACTATTTCCAACACAATAACACTCCAGACGTAGACCCTACAATCATCTGGGAGGCACATAAGGCAACACTGAGAGGAGTTATAATATCAATAGCATCGTTTCAAAATAAGCAGAGGAAAGCTGACATAGAAAAAGTTGTATAAAGATATTATTCACCTAGAGAAACAACATCAATTGACGTTGACCCAACCTAATATGATAAAACTGCAGAGTATAAACAACGCCTTAAAGACCTCCTCAATAAAAAAGCAGCTAAATATTTTACTAATTGGAGAAATCGCTTAATGGTACATGGTGATAAGGCCTCTAAGTTAATGATATCATTGTTTCAAAAAAAGACAGTCTCGAACCTTCATTCACAAGATTAAAACAGGATTCGGGCCTGATACACAAAACTATGAACAGATTATCGCAGAATTTTTAACATTCTATAAAAATTTATACCAGATAAGACCACACGACCCTGAAGTAAACTTAAACCAGAGAAAGCATGAAATAGAATCATTTCTCTCATCTCTATCTTTACCAAAAATAGACGAACATCAACAGAAGTGGTTGGCAAGACCTTTGAATTAGAGGAACTCCAGTCCATCCTGTCTGAGGGCCCATCAGGCAAATCTCCGGGACTAGATGGTTTTCACTACTCTATTATAAGACATTTTCTCCAGAACTGAACAAACACTTGTTGAACATGTGTAATGCAGTCTCCATGGCAGCACTCTTCCCCCCCAGTCCTTAGAAGCACATGTCACGCTTTTACATAAAGATGGAAAGGATCCGGCACAGTGTGGGAGTTACAGGCCCATCTCCTTGCTTAATGTTGACCTGAAAATATACGCTAGCTTAATAGCAAGACGCCTGACGGGTCTGATCCCACAACTGATTACGTTGGAACAGACAGGATTTGTGCGAGGGCGGGAGGGAAGAGACAATGCAGCAGAATATTGCACTTAATGCAACATGCTAAAATACACCATAAACGGATGGTCCTATTGAGCACAGATGCCGAGAAGGCCTTTGACAGGGTGGACTGGACATTCCTCCGTAGTACCCTAATGGCTTTCCATATACCCTCCCTTCTAATAGAGGCTATATTCAAAATGTATACCTCCCCATCAGCTAAATTGAAAATCAACACCCTTTCAGACCCTTTTCTAATAAAAAACGGCACGAGACAGGGATGCCCCTTGTCCCCCTTACTATTCGTTCTAGTTATGGAACCACTGTTAAGAAGCATCCAAATAAACGAGGAAATTAAAGGATTCAATTGAACAATGTACACCACAAAGTCAGCCGCATTTGCGGATGATCTCTGGTATTACTGTCTGAACCGGATAGGGGCATCCCTGCCTTTATACAAACCTTGGAGAACTACGGCCGACTTTCCAATTATAAAATTAACTTGTCTAATCAGAAGCCCTAGGCCTTAACATTCCCAAGCCTACCATAGATAAATATAAAAATACTTATCCTTTCAAATGGCCAGAAAAACACATCACATACCTAGGCATAAAGATAGGGCACACGGATAAGGACCTTCTTTCCCTTAACGTAATACCCTCATTGGAAAAAGCAAAAGAAACAGTCAAATCGTGGAGAGTGCCTTTTCTATCATGGGTAGGCAGAAAAAATCTAATTAAAAGCATAATTCTACCAAAATTTATATATTTATTCCAAATGCTCCCAATTCACATCCCGGACCATACTTTAAACAAAATCCATGCCTTCTTTTTAAATTTTATTTGGAATAATAAAAAACCACGTATTAAATATCAGACACTTGCACTACCAAGAGACAAAGGGGGTATGGGGGCACCGGACATACGCAAATACTATGCAGCAGCTATGTTAACAAGAATTATAGACTGGATCAGGAGCCGCCACATAAACTATGGCTCTCAATTAAAGAAACTATGTCACAAATACCCCTGAGGTCCCTAGCACTACTTCCAGATCTATAATAACGACCCAAAACTAATAAGCAACACCTTCACAAAAGCCACCGTAGCTATTTGGAAAAAAGAATGTGACCGGCTGCTTCCTCCATTGACCCCAATCCTGGATCTGCGGGACCTTGTCGGCCATTTCCCGGTGAGGTCTCAAGCGAACGATCCAATGGGCCCGGGGAGGAGGCCAGTCGATCCCATTCCAATTGATCGTCTACTGATAGACGGAGCTCTGCTTACACATAGAGAAATACAACAATCTAACTCCCTACCAGATATATTCTTTCTCCAATACGGCAAATTAAAAGCTTACATCCACAAACACCTGAAAAATCTAAACATTATGAGACCTCTGACATTGTTTGAGCAATTGTGTACACAGCTGCTTGATCCCACCAGGGTATTATCATTGCTATACAAACAACTAATCCTAAATATTGCCCACATTAAAAGAGACTTCTTAGGCCTATGGGAACAAGACCTTCAAATAGAGTTTTCGGAACAGCAAATAAGACAAATATACAGGGGATCCCATGGTCCTTCTCCTTGTGTAAAAAAACAAGAAAACTCATACAAGGTAGTAACAAGGTGGTATCGTACCCCCTCACAAGTACACAGATGGCACCACCTGACATCGGACTCTTGCTGGAGGTGTAACTCCGAAATAGGAACATATTTTCATATATGGTGGCAATGCCCCCTGATTCAAGATAACTGGAGGTTGGTGTCAACACTACTTGCAGATGTCCTACAACGGGAAGTGGCTCTTACACCTCTCACAGTTCTTCTCAATTTTTTCCAATGGCCGAAAGAGATGTATATCTCTAAACTAGCATCTAATATCATAGCTGCATGTAGGCTTCTTGTCTCTGCCCGGTGGAAATCCAACCTGACTCCAACAAAGACCCAAATTTTACGTGAAATAGACATGATGTACCGTGCAGCTGAATTAGCAGCTCTCTCATTCAGTTCATATGAGACCTTTGAGAAAATATGGTCACCTTGGATGTATTACCGGTCGACCACAGACTTCATGAAAACATATATCGCTGAGTGACTTAAGTAGCACGACCTCTCTCGCATTCCCGTCTCCCCCCCCTTCTAACCACCCCTATCTTATCCTTCATTCTTCCCCTTGTTGATTTTCTCCCCCCTCTATACTCTTTACTCTCTATATAGAATACTTAATTAAACTTTTTCTTTTACAACAAACTCTAATGAGGGAAATGTTACATTATCCTTGTAAAAACGAACACTTATGAAAAGCGATATTATATACGTTATCTGATACATATTTTCTCTTATGTTATGGAAAAACTGTTTGACTGTTTGATTGTAACTCATTATTGTTCAATAAAAAGAGCATTAAAAGAAAAGAACATTTTTTATCAGGATGAGGGACATATTTACCATGGTGAGTCTCAGAATGTGGGACATATATATATTAGGAAGGTGGAAAATATACTAGGATGGGGGACATATACTGCATATCAGGAAGTGGCTCAGAATAGGGAACATATTTACCATGAAGGGGCCCAGGATGGAAGACATATATTCCAGCTCGGGTCATGGATTGGGGAAATATTTCCCAGTAGGCAGCCCAGGATGGGAGATGTTACGATATAAAGAATGGGGATGGGAGTGTCAATTATGTCTTTATAGGATTTAGAATGCTGCATGGACCCATACATCTGACCAACATGCAGGGCGGGATCCAAGTTTTGCACAATGGCCCATCAGACTTTAGTTACGCCTTTGCCATTTCCATCGCCTGCTCCAAGAGTAAGAGTAAAGAATCCTTTCCTAGTAAAATGCTTGAATCTCCTTTCTTCCACCCATAACAAGTGCTTCTCTGGTCCTTTGTATAGACTTTGGAAGGGATAAAGTATATGCCAGATTTTTGTATTTTTGTATTGACCACATATATATGAGATCTCCTCTGGGATGTTTTATTTCAATGCTAAAGGAGCCCAACTTTTTCAACCTCTCATTGTATAAGAAACCCTCTATCCCTTGTAATAATCTAGTTGTCACCTTTGAACTGATTCTAACATGTGAATATTCTTTTTGAAATGTGGAGCACAAAGCTGGATTCCATATTCTATATGTGGCCTTACAAGGGATTTATAGAGTGGTAACAATAAATTGTGTTCACAGGATTTTGTCTATCTTTATATATCACTTTACAATCTTGTTTGCTTGTGCAGCCGCTGTCATACATTGAGCACTGCTTCTTATCTGATTTGTATTCAGAATACCCAACTTCTCCTGTACTGCAATCCTGAGTATATTAACATTTGTTGCACATGCAGCAGTAGGATTACTCTAGCCTAGGTGCCTTACAATACATTTATCAACATTAAATGACATCTTCCAAGCCTTTACCCATTCAGGTATTTTATCTCCCTTTATGATCAGTCCAGGAGACAAGTGACCCCATACTCAGACACTCTGAGGAGCTCTTTTGATTTCCATTAATTGATTTAGGCTTCTCGCCCTGTATAGTTCAAGAGGGACATGAGGAGATTATGCACAGTGACAGCCAAATATTTGAGCAGCCATCATCAGAAGAAGATGATGATGGGGGAACAGCACTTACTGTCTCAAAAGGTAGATGCTGATAAGATACCGTTTCCAACAAGGAATGTTGTTAAGTCTACAAATCGGGAGGACTAGAGTGCGGATGTAGAAGACAAGGTGGTGGATGATGAAATCACTGACCCAACATAGGAAGGTGCCATGTAGAGTTAGGACAGCAGTGCAAAGAAGAAGATATCCACAGCAATAGGCAGGAGGAGTCAATAGGGTGACCAGAAGGAGAAGCCGGGCAACTGTTCTCCATAGCACATACATGCAACAAGTTCCCAGGCCAAGGGTTATATGTTCCCCAATCTGGTAGTTTTTAAAGGAAAGTGAAGTATGATAAAGGAATCGTCATTTACAATCTGTACCTTACAGCAGGGGCCTGACAACTACCAACGTGACCACCACCAGCTTAGGCACATGTTAGCAAATCACCTGACTAGGTGGGTTGGGAGTCTAGGTCCACAGTCAGTTTCTGTGTTTAATAACACTACCTCTTCTCTTCTGCTACATGCTTGCTAATCTCTTAAACTGGATGCTGGTGTGGATTCTTCCCGCCCTGTGCCGGCCATTGCATGTTCACAAGCACCATCAGCAACCACGTCGGATTCTTTGTTTCACCAAGCCCTGAAGAGGTTTCTATGACACCCCTATTACAAATCCTGTAAGTCAAAAGAATAACCACAGACACAGAAAAATCATTTATCTGAAATAAAAATACTTCCTCTTTCACCAATTTATTAACCTCCAAAACAAACCAAAAATTCCAATACAATCCACACGATATTCCACGCCGATCCTTGGCTCCGATACATCCAGTGACGTTAGAAAGAGTGACAGCTCACCGTGGCCTATTGAATACATCAAGCGAAAAACAATTCCTAAATATCTGTTTCTTTTTGATTTTGCCTCACAAAGAGCAGAAGAAAAAAGGAGTCAAAAAAACTTTTGTCGCCCTAAATGGTACCAATCATGCAAAAAAAAAAAATGTCAAATGACTCTGTCGGTATAAGAATAAAAAAAAAACAAAGCCTTAAAAATTAGGTGATATAAGAATATTTTGTAAAAAAAAGTTTTTAGTGATATAGTAGCCAAGCCAAAAAAAAACTATATAAATCTGGTATCGCTGTGATCGCACTGACCTGACGAAAAAATCTGCCTAATCACCTGTTCAACAAGGTGAATGGCATAAAAATAGTGATAGATTCAGTTTGTCAACTTCTGTAGATTTTTTTTTTTATTCTGCCTCCCAAACATTGCAGTTAGGCTCGGTCTACAATTATTTAGTACCCTACGTTGAGTGCTTATATTGGATATTACGTGTAAATCTCTGAAGAACATGAAAAATATTAAAATCTGAGAGTCCTCAGTGTTTGATACCTTTTAATGGCTGAGAAGATGGCAATAAATAGCAAGCTTTCAAGAAAACTCAGGTCTCTTCTTCAGGCTAAATAACACAAATCTGAAGTCACATACACAGAAGGAGGATTGCTTAGTGCAGTACATAAGGTTAGTTTCAAATTAGCGTTTTTGAACGCTGTAGATTATCTGCATGTGCGAACGCATGCCATAACTCATCGTAATTCTGCCAATGCCGCGTTGATTATCTGCATGCGTTGACAGAATTTTCTCCATAAGAACATATTCCCGCCCATAGGAACCCATTATACAGCGGTCGGAGAGAGAGAGAGAGAGAGAGAGAGAGAGAAAGAGAAAGAAACCCAGAACAGACATTGTGCTTAGAGGAGGAGACACAGAGAAATAATAAAAATGCTGTGGTGACTGCGCTGACATGACATGCATGACATGCGCAAGGCACTGTGGATCCATTGACTTGCATGCATTGCTTGTGTGCTGCAGGATGCTTGCGTATGAAGTAAGCATCCTGCAACGCACAAAAAATGCAACATGTTGCGTTCAGAGGCCGCCGATATAAAATGCATCCGAACGTAATGCATGCAAACGCAGCCAAATGTGGGTACCATGCATCCCCATGTTAAACATAGGGGCGCAGTGCACATGCGTTTGGCTGCATTCGCAAACAGTGCATCTCAAACGCAAATGTGAAAGCGGCCTAAGACAGGTGACGTGAGGCAGAGCAAGGCATGGTCAGTATAGGAGGGGGGAAGTAGCTGGGGCAGTAAATATTGCGACAGTATTACCATCTTTTCAGTTAACCATTAAAAGGTATCAACCCCCAGATTTTAATATTTTTCTATCTACTGGCTAACACAGTACAAAGACATATTTTACTTTATGACATGGAATACCGTATATACTCGTGTATAAGCCGACTTTTTCAGCCCAAAAATTGGGCTGAAAGTCCCCCTCGGCTTATACACGAGTATATACATAGTGTGTGCTGAGTGTGACGGGGACGGGGGCTCTGACTGGGGGCAGGAGGAGGCAGGAGGGGGCTGCAGTGACACCGCGCGGTCACGTGGGCCCGCCTCATTGATATGCACGCATCCCCCTGTCCATCCCCGGCAAGGGGATGCAGTGCATATTGCCGGACACAGCCCCTGGCGGACCCCGCCTAGTACCGGGCCCCCATGCTGCGGCACAGCATACAGTAGTTCATACACTACCATCTCTCCCTGCAGCGCGCGGCTCCTCCATGTCCCAGCCGGCATCTTCCTGTAGTGTCATGTGACTGGCGCGTCCGCTCGTCACATGACACTACAGCAACAAGCCGGGCGGGAGATGGAGGAAGCGCGCGCTGCAGGAGATGGTAATGTATGAGCTACTGTATGCTGTGCGGCAGCGTGGGGGCCCGGTACTAGGCGGGGGGGCTGTATACCACTGCCGGGGGCCGTCGGGGACCATGTATACCGCTGCTGAGGGGCCCTGTATACCACTGCTGAGTGGCCCTGTATATCACACTGCTGGGGGCTGCTGTATGCACCTGTGCTGGGGGCTGCTGTATACACCTGTGCTGGGGGCTGCTGTATACACCTGTGCTGGGGGCTGCTGTATACACCTGTGCTGGGGGCTGCTGTATACACCTGTGCTGGGGGCTGCTGTATACCACAATTCTGGGGGCTGTATACCTGTGCTGGGGTCCACCCTCGGCTTATACGCGAGTCAATAGGTTTTCCCAGGTTTTGGGGGCAAAAGTAGGGGGGTCGGCTTATACACGGGTCGACTTATACACGAGTATATACGGTAATTAGATTCTCAAAGCACAGTCATTAATAATCCCTAAAGAGGGAAGAATAGGAAGCATTTAAGAAAGCTAGGATGGATGAAATGAAATCTTCTGATAAATATATACCGGTATGTTCCATTCTGTTTTTGTAGAATTAAAGGAAACATTTAACGAGTTGTTACAATAGTTGAAATATAATGCTAACATAATTTAAAGAACTAATGCTGAGCATTGTATGTTTGGGTTACTCTGCACTTGACTAATGTTATTTAGTGCACTTTTGTAATTCTGCTGTTGTTAAGCATTTTCACTGCTGTTCTGTGCATAATTTCTGCTTACTACAAATTTTAATTTCTTTCTATAGCTGTGCAGGGAGGATAATTGCACCTTAATGAGACATAATTAATTTTATGGCACTTTGTCTATTTAGAGTTGCTGTGCAGCCACAATTTAACGAAATGAAAACCAGGTGAAAAAGGTTTAGATTTTATGTTTCCGAATTTTCTCCTTAGCCATCAGGAAAAAGCAAAAATTTTAAAAAAGAAAAAAGTTTTTAAAAATGTATTATCCATTATATTAGGATATTTTAAGTATTCTAGTATATAAATAAAATAAATTCTTGCTTTATATCAGTGAATAAGAATAAAAATATTCTATGCTTTTTTTTCAACTTTTTAGAGGGGACCAGCCAGGATTTAATCACCTGTAAATCAGTGCAGCAGGTGATTGACGTGTGCAGCATGATATCACTATTTTTATTTTTTTACTCTTACACCATGGGCTTCTCTTTGTGCAGTAAGCCAAAACCCTGCCCCTGGTGAGTCTGGAGGAGAGGGAGGGTAGAGTGCCTCAGCTTACAGAAAGACAAGCCCACAGGAGAGGAAGAAAAAAAAACACAAATAGTGATGTGATGCTGCACCCATCAATCACCTGCTGCACTGATTTACAGGTGGTTAAATCCTGGTGGTTAGTTCCCTTTAAGTTCATACACTGCCCCTGATACTTTTATAAAAAGAGACAGAGCTAAACTGAAGGAGCATGACTTACAATTTGTGATAAGTGAACTCTGTTTAAACATGTTTACCAATCTCAAATCCGGACCGAGTATGGAAATGTTCCTTTGGCACCTCGGATTTGAATGTTTTGCAGAAAAGTCAGGTAATTCAGCGGATGTTCGGTAATGCTTCACATGTGTGTGTAACATAACATAGGAAAGAAACATTAGTGCAAATGGAATAATGCTTCAGATCTACATTATCCTACACACACAGAAAGACATACACAGATCATCTTACCGGGTTACGCTGCTTGATCACTCTTGGTCTGCTTTCCAGGTATCCCTCTCTCTTCTGCATCCAAGCTGGCGGTGAGTGACGTGCACGGTAAGCTGATCTGATCAGTATAGCAATTGTATCAGGTGACCAGATCATGTCACTGATCTTGTCATCTGACTTGATTACTTTGGTGACCAGATGACCTGCCGCGGACGTCTTTCATTGTCAGCTCTGCTCCAAGTGTGCAGTGACTCGCTGAGGTCACCATTCAATTAACCATGTAGAAGGTTTAGCAAATGGGGAAAGATGACTGAGGGGAGGATCCTCTGGATTATGACACTGTACACTCATAGTGTAGGACAGGCAGAGGTAACCCCTGTATAGAGCTTCACCCATTACAACCCCAGGAGGCCTTAATGCCACAAATCCTGGACCAGAGGGGTGACCCATACAGACCGGATAGTAGATATGGAGAGACTGTGGAACACTGGGTCTTTCAGTGGAGAGGATCCTGGGGGCTCCGTGTAATCTCAGAAAGGCTGATCCAGCTGGTAGAGGTATCTGAGGGTCAAGAGGGAACCAGAAAAAAGAACATCCAGTAGAGGATTCTATGGAAACAGAGGCATTAGCAAAAGTCAAGACAACAGTCTTCCTATCGATGTGCACTGCAGGAGTGCGGTCTGGGAAAAGGCAACGATCCAAATGAGTGAACACATTGCCCTGGTACCTCCCATAGGGGGAGGATGCCTTTTATGCTCAAAGCAGTTCAGCACTCAGTCAGAGTCCTAATAGAGAACAGGTGAACTGCTCCTTTACGTGTGTGCAGGAGGTGGCACATACATTCTAAGAGCATTCCCAGGAGACTTGCCAAGGGACGCAGGTTCCTAGCAGAGAAGGAAACATATGGCCGCATGGAACCATGGATGTGCACCCCTCCAATCTGTCCTTAACTCTGCCGCCTGACTAATCCACTCAATATTTCTCCACTTCTCTCTTCTGCAAATTCCTCCACTGGCTCCCAATTCCCCAGCGTATCCAATTCAAACTACTAACTTTGACTTACAAAGCCATCCACAATCTGTCCCCCACCTATTTGAACTAATCTCCCGATATCATCCAACTCATAATCTTCGATCCTCCCAAGACCTCTTTCTTTCCTCCACACTTGTACGTTTGTCATCTAACCACCTGCAAGACTTCACCCGAGCATCCCCCATCCTGTGGAACTCTGCACCCCAAAATGTCTGACTGTCCCCCACACTTGGAACCTTCAAGCGGAACCTGAAAACACATCTCTTCAGAACAGCCTACAGCTTAAAATCTACAATAAAGGAGACAGAAGAGGCGCAGATTGTGCCTTATCACAAGAGACACACAATTCACGATGGTCACAATGAGTTCCACTCACCTTTTCAGGTTGTGAAACCCACAACCGGCTTGAGTGCTTTAGATGGCAGCTGCTGCAGAACCTCCACCGCCTCACAACCGTGGGAAAAGCAGAACTTCAAACCAGAAATGGTGTCAACGGTCCGCGCTGCTGCTTCAATAAATGTACTCGAAAAGCATTGCTTTCTCCATCTCCTTCTTTATTCCTCCATACAAACCGACGCGTTTCGGTGCAACCCTCGCACCTTCTCGTACCCTGAGGAAGGTGCGAGGGTTGCACCGAAACGCGTCGGTTTGTATGGATGAATAAAGAAGGAGATGGAGAAAGCAATGCTTTTCAAGTACATTTATTGAAGCAGCAGCGCGGATCATTGACACTATTTCTGTTTTGAACTTCTGTTACAGCTTAAAATGACCACAGTGACACTTCACCACCACTGGACCTGGTGCTCCACCACCACTGAACCCGGTGCTCCATCACCATCAGACCTGGCTCTCCAGCACCACCAGAGCAGACCCAACCTACTGTCTTCTCTCTTTCCACCGCACTGTAGAATGTAAGCCTGCAGGGGCAGGGTCCTCTCTCCCCTCAGTATCGGTCAAAGTTTTTTCATTGTATTCCTAACTTGTTTGTATGTAGATCTTTCTCATGTCCAGCACAATGAAATCAATTGGTACTCTATAAATAAATAAATAATAATAATATTAATATGGTATGCAGAATTAATGGTGCTCTGTGCTGGGCGCTGATCTCCCTGCTTAGCAGACTGGCCCCGCGTCTGAGGGCATGACAAAATCCATCATATACTGTATGTATTTTTTGTAGTCTCCTCGCAGCTCAAAAATTACTTCCACAAACAGATTTTGCGCAACCTGTTCCATTTTACAGAAACAAAGTTTGCCCTGTCCTTCACCCTTTAACTCCTGTACAAGGATATGGACTTACACAGGGGTCCTTGGGCAAGGGCCACAGAAGCAGTTGCTGTTCAGTGGTGGAAGCTAGACAGCTTGGTAGTTGGGTCATAATAAAGAGTTCACATCAAGGACAAAATTGTAAAATAAGTGGGTAGTCATAAATCAAGCCAAGGTAAAAAAAACAAAAGAGGAGTAATTAGAACAGCAACAGAAATAAAGCTCAGCAGTATTTGGTAATATAGGAATACTATTGACTGGCAGTGGGAGATGGCTATCTGGGGTTTAAATAGAACAGCCCCACCCAGTGCTGACACCAGATAGAAACTTGATCAACAGATTAATCCTGTAGCTTCCACATTGTACAGAATCACAAATCCGAGGTATAAAATAGGATGAAAGCTTTCACCTGCAACAACAGTGTGGCGATGCCTAGTGGCCGAAGCAGGATGTCTCAAATTCTACTAAAATTAATGCCAGAAAGAGAAATATTTGCCAACTTAGCCTTCATTCATATGTCTGTTAACCACATACATCTTATATCCGTGGTTTTCACTGATACAACACATACCCTATATTTTCTATATCACTTTCCACATGTCTATGTTTTTTGCAGACTGTGTGCTCATGCAACAATTGTGGCTCCCCTGTGGACCACTCACCACCAGAAGCTGGGGTTGGTAAATCAGTCACCCCAAACACACACCCAACACACTCAGATCCCAAGTCTAGGGACTTTATGCCTAGCACTGGGATGGAGGGAGGAGACAAGTGGAGGGTGGGAAGTTAGGGCAAGACCCGGTTAGGGGAGGAAAAAAAAGGAAACAATACCAAGTTCAGAAAAGCCAGTCAGCCAAGTGACACAAGAGAGTCAAGTTCAGTCTGAAGGAGAAGTGATAACACCACCATACAGAACTGAAAGGACACAAACCCGGCATCCTGTGCCACCTTGAGGCTTCTCCAGTTCCCGGGCTGTAGAATGTGGTGAGAGAAGAAAGGAGTACAAGGTGTACTCAAATTAGCGGGGACACTGAGGGACTGGGCCAGAACCAGAGTGCTGGCTCTGCAGTGGCCAGGAAGCTCTATGATCCAACCACAAACCCCAGTGGGGTTCGGGGTCTTTATGTCCCGTGACCCAACCTCCGTCGCAGAGACAAGAAGGCCACCGTATTGCGGCTAGGAGACCCGGAAGGTCGCCCACTGAAAGCCCATGGCCACTGGATTGTAGCTAGTGTGTGGACAGACCGAAAGACCCATAAAAGGAACACAACGGGGTGATTCAGATGAGCTATCCCGGCTGCTTAGACCACACCGGAGCTGCCACTGTACTGTCTGTAAACTAACCATGTTCTGAGAAAGAGAGTAAACCCGGTTAAAGCTCTATGCTATGTGAGACTGTGATTACTGCTCCTGAAGAGAGATAGACTGATGTTGTGAACCGGCAGCCCCGACGAGCCCTGCACTACAGCAGACTATTCGGTTGCCCTGGGGACCCACTTTCCCGTGAAGAGCTGAACCATCTACGCTGCTACTCCCATCATCCCCAGAGGTCCCGAGTGCAGCAGTGGCTATACCGGTCGCATTCCATGAGTGGCGTCACAACACTTTTATTTTTGTTTTATTTTATTTTGATCCATTTTTCCAATTCCCCTTTTTAATTGCTCGCCCAACGAAGGGATCACGGTCAGGCCACCGTGGCATCCCGCAGCCCCAGATGATGACAAGAGGGCCCGGTTCCGGGTAGCCCACAGTCCCCGCCAGGGAAAAGACACAATCACAGAGACATGTCTGTTTTTCAACCAGTGTCATGGATGAAAAGTACCAAAAAAGTGTATGGGTCCTTGAAAATCATGAACAGCACACAGATGTCAGCAATACAATACGTGTAAATCACTGATGAAACACTGATGGGAAAAAGATGGACACAAACTGTAAACTAATGAAACTCATCTCAAACACTAATGACGTTAAATCAGTTTGTTTTACATACGTGAACAAACACAGACATCTGAATGAGGCCTTAGGGGAATGTAGCATCCGTCTTAATGATTTCCCTCAATTCCTAATATCCTGCTGGTTGTGGTAAAAGCTGTACATTTTATGTGCAATTTAAGATAATCAATGAATGATGACTCTACCAAATAATATGCTGATCTTTCAGCAAAACTAAAATGTGGAAATGCAAAATCAATCAAGGGAAGAGTTTTGATTTGGAAAATTGTAATCATGCACTGGTAAAATGACATGAAAACTGAACAGGAATATTGAGAAATGCAAGTAATTGGAAAATTAATATATTTTTTCCAGATATAGCAATATCTTTATTGATAATTTGGCACTGTCATTATAAAGATGATATAAAGACTAGAATAAAAATCTGTTAAATTGAGAGATTTTACAAACAATTCAGATAGAAAAGGTGTTTTTTGCTAAGAGAATGGGCCTACATTCTCTTAGCAAAAAACACCTTTTCTATCTGAATTGTTTGTAAAATCTCTCAATTTAACAGATTTTTATTCTAGTCGAGTTAAAGTTAATAAACATTGTACTCCTACTTTGTTCTGATGACAAAAATCCATTGATATTAGTCATTATATTTCAAGTGATGCCAATATGGTGTACTGTAAAGTCTTCCCCTGTGATTTGCATTACAAAGGATATGTAGTGCCCCACTGATTGGGACACAACATAGGGGTACTTCACCTATAAAAGAGAGTGTGGTACTCCTGTGACTAGGGGATTGGGATGTCACCTAAGGGACCCTCATACAGCCATCCTCACACCTTAGAGTAGGAGGAAGCTGGGAGGACCTGTTGCCAGGGAGACCCACTCCCTGTGGGAGGAGCTAGGTGGGTTAGTGGAAGAGCGGGAAGAGAATTAGAGAGAGGAAGCATTGGAGAGCTCCTGTGGGGAGCGAGGAGTACAGGACAGCGGAGGAGCCATCAGGAAAGAAAGGGATCCTAGGGGCACATGGTGTTGCAGTGAGCCCGAATCCGGGCCCGGTATGTCTACTGACCGGGGGGTTCAGTCCCGCAATGGAGGACTGGCTCAGAGAGCGGTGTGGGTATTCATCCCCGAGCGGCCAAACTGGAGGTACGAGCTTCTGTCATGGCCGAAAGACCAACGTAATCCCCAAAAGGCCTGGTATTGGTTCCGGAGGACCAGGAGAGGAACCCTCTAGAGAGAATCCATGGGAGCTGGCTGAGGGCTCTGCTAGGAAGCAGAAGAGAGAGCGCGGTGAGGGAGAAGAGAAAGGAAATGGCAGGCACACCACCGAGGGTCCCAAATAGGACTACCTATGGTGACTACACAGGCCAGCGGGACACGAGAGAACTGTAACATCTGTAAGCTGCCTTAAGCCTTGCAAGTAAAAGCCCTACAGAGCTAATGAGTGTGTGACGTCTTTTATTTCCCTATGCCTGAGGAGCTGCACACTTATTCCTGTGGTAAGACTGTGACAGGGCCGCTGAATGAACTGCTTCCCAATGTAAATCCCTATTCCACCATAACTCCCCTAGGGATCCCGCTCCACCTATGGGGAGCATTACCAACTAGCTGCATCACCATCACCCCGGAGGTCTGCAAGCAGCGCTGTTATCATTACCGGAAACAGTAGGTGGCGTCACAAACACTTTTTATTTTTCCCCTTTTTCAACGACCACCGGACATCCCCAGTAAATCAATGCCAGGAACCAGGTACCCCACGGCCCTGGGGTGAGTCAGATACACTGGATATACATTAAAAATTAGACTTAATACAAATATTAGGATAGTATTGAATGTAATGGCACAATTTTAATTCTGCTTAGAATAGTAATTTCAGATATAAGACAGCTGCATTTGCGATTCCCGAAGAGCCATGGGATATTCGATAACTGGGCCGGTGGTTGCTTGGGAGGTCACAGTGGCGGTGACCAGAACTACTATGGGACCTCTGGTGACGGTGGAATGGCAACCTGGATGGTATTGCTCTCCACAGATAGAAATACTGATGAAACAACCAAGATTGCTCCTATTATGCAAGAAGGGACAGTTGTCTAGTATAAATGCATACAGATAAGGCCAGTATAGGTGCCAGTCACACAGATAACTGTAGTCCAAACTGCTAACACTGTCCTACAAAGCCATCCATAATTGATCTCCTCTGTATATATCTCGAAACTAATGTCTAGTGATGGGCGAATCCTAAATTACTCGGAATCGCTTGACTCTAGCGAGTCCGAGCACAGGACTCGCTACTCGTTGCGAGTCTAGCGAGTCCAATGTTAATGAATGGGGAAGCGAGTAATAGCGAGTAGTGTGAGATTTACAAATCACAGATGTGTCTCGGAAGCTTCAGCCTGAAGCAATCCTAGTTTTGTCATTTATTTGCATTGCTCGTTTACTTTGTAAGTAATCCCTGACTCGCACAGATAAGAGTCCTGCTTTCTCCTCTGTGCTGGCTGCCAGCTCCAGGGTCCTAGAGCCCGCCTGCTGCCTGATGTAGCAGTGCTGAGATTGTTCTCAGTCTGCTCATTCCCTGTGTACAGACATGAATGTCTCTGCACAGAGATGATGTAGCAGAGCTGAGATTGTTCTCAGTCTGCTCATTCCCTGTGCATAGAGATCTATATCTATGCACAGGGGATGTAGCAGAGAGGACATCGCGTTTTGGACTGCGTCGGACGGAAGAGGATTTTTTTAATTAAAGATGGAGTCCCTAATGGCTTTTTTTTTTATTTCTAATAAAAAATTTTCTTTGTGTTGTGTTTTTTTTAAAACAATTTAATAGAAATTCATGGCGGTCATGTCTAATATTGGCGTGACCGCCATAAATTTCGGGCTTAGGGCCAGCTGATGATACAAAGCTGGCCCTAACGGGTCATTCCATGTCAAGTGAACCAATGATTATTACCTCTATATTTTTAATTCTTTTGAGATTTTGTTATTTGATAATAGCATGTCAGACAATGCAAAATGTGAAGAGAAAAATTTTAAAAAAAATTTTTTTTTTTTTTAAATGATTTTCAAAGTTCGGAAAAAGTGCGAATTTCGCTGTTGCCTGCCTTTACGTTTCTCCTCATAACTAAGGCTAGGAATAAGATAGAGAGACAAAATAAACACCATTCTACTCAGAACTATACAGGCTTTCACCAGATATGTCACAAGAGGATCTTTGTTAATATTTTACCCATGTGATCCCAAGCGCAAAACTTTAAAACGCATTTCCGAAAAATCGGCGAGCTTTAAATATTTCAAAAACTGCCCATGTGTCTGCTTTGCTCTTAGCCACATTTGTACCAAATTTCAAGTTGGGATCGCGATGGGATCATATTTTAACATATTTTACTATTAATAGCGTCAATGGGTCATTCCATATCAAGTGATCTAAATATGAATATTTTTTTTTACCTGACGTCTTTAGATTTTTTTGATTTTTTTTCCTTTATGAAGTACTACTTTAGTTAATTACAAATTAAAAGTTTAGAATTTTTTTCTTCACCAGTTAATTTTTTACAGATTTTTAAAGTTTAAAAAAAGTGTGAATTTTGGCCTGGTATGACTTTACATTTTTTTATCTTGGGCTAGAAATAAGATAGAGAAACAAAATAAACACCATTCTACTCAGAACTGTCCAGGCTTTCACCAGATATGTCACAAGAGTATATTTGTCAATTTTAATTTTTTACCCATGCGAATGCAAACGCAACATTTTGAAACGCATTTCCGAAAAAACGTTTTAATAAAAATTTTCCAAAACTGCCCATGTGTCTTTTATGCTCTTAGCCACATCTGTACCAAATTTCAAGTTGGGATCGTGATGGGATCATATTTTAAAATATTTAACTATTATAGTGTCAATTCAAAAATCTTGAATCCAGATCTGTTCAACCTGTGGTCTAAAAGCGTGGGGTCTATGTTTATCAAATCCATTATTTTTAGACATTACTGTATTATTTTGATATGTTACAGCTTAGAAGCAGGAGAGGACACATAGGAAAAAGCTTTGTTAGGGCTCAACCTGAGAAGGCACAGGGATAGACAGTGAATGCAGAGCAGATGATACGCCAGCAGCTCTGTCAATCATGTTAAGTGTCTACCCACTGCATTCAGGAAGTAAGACAGCTCATTCAGACCTTTCATGTCCTGACATGTCTAGACATCTTCACTCCTGAACAAAAAATAGTCTGTACAAAGCCATCAAGGCTGTGTACTAAAATATGGGTGAGTAAATATATTAATACCGTGTTTCCCCGAAAGTAAGACCCTGTCTTACATTAATTTTACCTTCAAAAGTCCCACCCTGTCTTACTTTCGGGGGAGGTCTTACATTAGCAAAAAAAAAAAAATGACAAATTTCCCACTTCAGCCTCCCATAACTTGTGGCAGTTGCGGTGAAAAAAACGCAATTGCCGCACAGCACTTGCGGCGCAATTGCGGCATGGCCCCATGCAATGTATAGGCCACTTGCGGCAACCGCGGTTACCGCACTTGCCGCAAATGAACCGCAAGTGGCCTATACATTGCATGGGGCCGTGCCGCAATTGTGCCGCAAGTGCTGTGCGGCAAGTGCGGTTTTTTCACCGCAACTGCCATTTTAAAATGGGAGCCATTTTAGAGCAAGTGATCCGCAAGTGGCCTATACATTGCATGGGGCCGTGCCGCAATTGCGCCGCAAGTGCTGTGCGGCAAGTACGGTTTTTTCACCGCAACTGCCATATACACACACACCCATACACATACAGTACACACACACATACCGGTACACACACATACCCACCCATACACATACAGTACACACACACATACACACACATACACACACACACATACACACACACCCATGTATATACAGTACACACGTGTCATTACGGTACCTGTTTTCGTCGAATCACTTTCGTTTTCCTCTGCGGTGCTGGGTGACGATTCCTCAGGGCTGGGCAGCCAATCACAGGTCGCGCTGGGCGGAGATCGGCGGGGCACAGCAAGTTAGGCTGTGATTAACCCCATGATCTCCGGACCAGCGGCTGCACCAGGGGGACAGAAGGAGCCTGCGGTGGCGTACAGTAAGCCTGCGGCAACCTAAAGGGAGGCCTGAGCCCCCCCCGTAGGTGGCTTTACAATCGGGGGGTGCCTTACATTAGAAACCCCTGGGCACCCCCCTACCCTGCCTTACTTTCGGGGGGGTCTTACTTTCGGGGAAACAGGGTAGTTTAATGCTTTTATTATTAAGGGCCAATACACACAGTGCTATTCTTAGGGATCATCATTCAGAAAAACAGCCCCATTGATTTCTATGGGGTTCACCACATGCAGTGTTTTTGGAAACACTCAAGAGTGAGTAAATCACTGCTTGAACTACTTTTTAATCACTGCAATAAACGCAGCATTTATCATTTATATTAAAAAAAGCTGCCATTTTTTTCACTAGCGATTAAAAAAACTAACGCATATGTGGTAAAAACTTGGTAGAAAAACAAGCTGCCAAAACTGCAGCGTGTATCTGCAGACAGAAAAAACTGTGTGCGCTAGCCCTAAAACTCACTTTATAGTAATACAGTTCTATCTCAAGTGTACTGTAAATCTTTATTTTTTATTACCTATCTTCCTTACTTAATATTAACTGTATTTTTCCCACACATCAATGGCTGCTACTTCTCAAGAAACAGCATTTTATCATAGACACTGTTGCAATCCTATTGAAAAAATCTGAATATGATTGGCGCTGGTGGCTGGCTACTGTACTCTCCAAAGATTGTGAAAATGAAGAAGTAAAATTGACTTTATTGCATCCTTCTGGTCCAGCGCCATCATTTGTGTATCCAAGAAAGCCAGACATTTTAAAAGTGCACAAAAATCAGATATTAACTCAGGCGGAGCCTAACACCGTGACAGGCCGGACATACTCTTTGACACACAAGGAAATGGCGATTGCTAGTAAGCGTTTATGGACAAGATTACATTTCACCCACTAGAAGGGACAAATTGATAAAATGCCACTTTAAAAACATACTATTAATTGTTTGATTAGTTCATAACTTATAGGCGGCCGTCACACGGTTCAATATTGCGAACGATATCGTTTAAGCGATCTTCTTTTTGATCGCTTAAGCGATATCGTTTGTGCATCGCTGCGTGCAATCAAGCGATTTTACAATGTAAAATCGCTTGATCGTTACATCGCAGATATGGGAGCCGGAGCTCATATCAAGCGATAATCGCTTGTTCAATCTGCTTCATCGTGGTGTGTGACACCACGATGAACGATCTCCCAGCGGCAGAGCCTATGCTGGGAGATGGTATCTATGGTAAACGTCGGGTTACTAAGCGCCACGCGGCGCCTAGTAACCCGATGTGTACCATAGTTACCAGCGATCTCGCTGGCCCACATCGCTGGTGAGTCTGTCTGTGTGACAGCTCACCAGCGATGTGAGCGATATTGTTAGCGATCGCGCGTGCACGTGATCGCTTACAATATCGCTCACGATATTGTAGCGTGTGACGGCCGCCTTAGAACGATGATTTAACTACTGTACTATTCTTATTAAACACTTCATAAATCACATGTTTAGTGATAGAATAGAAAACAAATTTATATGTATAAATAGGGGTTAACATTTTTGGTTCTTTTAATCTTGTTTAATCAAATTTGAGGATATGATCACCTTTCTTCTTTTGGTTTGTTCAATACATTCAAGTTGAAAATGCTGAGCGTTGTGTTCTGATGATTAAGATGTATTTATCCTGGCACTTATGGGATTTGTTTTTTGTGTTTCTTTTTTGTTGCATATAAATGTTTTATTCAATAAGTTGTGATAACTCATACAACCATAAAATAAAAAATATATAAATTTGACAGGTCCCAAGTTGAATCTCTGCACAAATATAACCAAGAACACAATCAGTCATTTTTTCACAATTGCCCGTCAATAGTTTGAATTTGATATAAAGAAACATAGTCTTGTAACATATCAAATGAAAGCTGTTACCGTTCTGAGTAAAATGATGCCTCTCCCACTTCATTATCTTATTTCTAGCCTGAGATAAAAAAATGTAATGTCATACCAGGCCAAAATTCACCCTTTTTTTAAACTTTAAAAATCTGTAAAAAATTAACTGATGAAGAAAAAAATTCTAAACTTTTAATTTGTAATTAACTAAAGTTGTACTTCATAAAGAAAAAGAATAAAAAAAATCTAAAGATGTCAGGTAAAAAAAAATATTCATATTTAGATCACTTGATATAGAATGACCCATTGGCGCTATTAATATTAAAATATTTTAAAATATGATCCCATCGCGATCCCAACTTGAAATTTGGTACAGATGTGGCTAAGAGCATAGCAGACACATGGGCAGTTTTTGAAATATTTAAAGCGCGCCGATTTTTCGGAAATGCGTTTTAAAGTTTTGCGCTTGCGATCACATGGGTAAAATATTAACAAAGATCCTCTTGTGACATATCTGGTGAAAGCCTGCACAGTTCTGAGTAGATTGGTGTTTATTTTGTTTCTCTATCTTATTTCTAGCCCGAGATATGATAGAAAATGTAAAGCCATACCAGGCCAAAATTCGCACTTTTTTAAAACTTTAAAAATCTGTAAAAAATTAACTGATAAAGAAAAAAATTCAAAACCTTTTTTTTGTAATTAACTAAAGTTGTTCTTCATATAGAAAAAAAATTAAAAAAATCTGAGGACGTCAGGGAAAAAAAATATTCATTTTTGGATCACTTGACATGGAATGACCCTAACCTCTTTATTACCCAGCGTGCCACCGCTACCAGGGCCGCTGGAAGAGCGGGGTTCAGCACCAGAGGATGGCGCTTCAATGAACGTCAGAATCTCAGAATTTCATGAAATAATTAAAAAAAAATGCGTGGGGCTCCGCGCAATTTCTATGTCTAGCCAGGTACAGCTAAGCAGCTGGGGGCTGGAATCTGCAGCGCAGGGATGCCCAAGCTTTCTGGGCACCCCCCGCTGCAAATTGCAGCCCGCAGCCGCCCCAGAAGATGGTGCGTTCATTGAAGTGCCATCCTCTGGCGCTGAGCCCCGCTCTTCCAGTGGCCCTGGGTGGCGGTAGCACGCTGGGTAATAAAGGGGTTAATACCAGCTTTGTTATACAAGCTGGTATTAAGCCCGAGATTCTTAATGTCAGGCCACGTTTGACCCAGCCACTAAGAATCTCCAATAAAGGGTTAAAAAAACACAGAGAAAAATTTTTATTTGAAATAAAAAAAAAGCCATTAGGGACTCCATCTTTAATTAAAAAAATCCTCTTCCGTCCGACGTAGTCCAAAACGCGATGTCCTCTCTGCTACATGCACAGGGATGAGCAGACTGAGAACAATCTCAGCACTGCTACATCAGGCAGCAGGCGGGCTCTAGGACCCTGGAGCTGCACAGAGAAGACAGCTGGACTCGGCTCTCAAAGAAACAGCAGTTACTTTGCGAGTTTCCCTGCTATCACTGGCACAGTAGCGAGTTTCCCTGCTATCACTGGCACAGTAGCGAGTTTCCCTGCTATCACTGGCACAGTAGCCGAGTCTAATGCAAACAATGGCAATCCTAGTTTTGTCAGCGTTTCTGACAAAACTAGGATTGATATTGATTTGCATTGGACTCGTGCGAGTAATCACTGGGAAACTCGCAGAGTACCGAGTCCTGCGAGTCCCTTACTACTCGCCGAGTAACGAGTCCTAGCGAGTAGATTCGCCCATCCCTACTAATGTCCCAATATATTTCAATAAGTAAACCCCGGCCCTCCCAAAACTTTCTTCTCTCTTACACTTTTATACATTCCTTACTCAATAGCCTCCCAGACATCTCCTGAGTATCCCTCATCCTCTGGAATTCTGTGCCCCAACAGGTCAGATTATTTGCCAGATTCAGATCCTTCAGATGGATTTGAGAACCCATCTCTTCAAGAAAGCTTACAGCCTGCAATAACCCCGATGCCATTTAATCTTCAACGGGGATTCCACAAGCACTCCACATCTACTGTCTTCCCTATTATCCTATGGCATGTAGGCTCGCAAGGGCAAGGCCCTCTCCCATTTGTACCATTCTATCATTGTTAGTTTACTGTAATTTCTATTTCTGTTTTGTAACCCCTTCCTTACGTACAGCACCATGAAATAAATGGTGCTTCAAAAATAAATAATAATAGTGCACAGTGTCTTGCTTACAACCTATAATAATGGCTGAGACATCAAAGGCAACTAACCCCTCCATGTAAATTAGGCATTTGAGTGTTTGCCTCAGCCTTTATCATGGGGTCCTGTAGTATCCTGTAATGCACTTAACCCTTTCCCACTAAGGCAAATTTCTGTTTTTTGTTGACTTTTTTCCTACCCTATTTCCAAAAGTCATAACGATTTATATTTTTCCATCCACATAGGCTGTATGATCCATACATATATCCATATGATGGCTATTTTTTTAGTGAGACCAATTGTATTTTTGAAAGACAACATTATCATGTGATGCACTGAAAAGTGGGAAAATAATTCGAAGTGCGTTGAAACTGCAAAAAAAAGTCCAATTCCACAACAGTTTTTTTTTTTTTCATTTTATTTGTTCACTATATGGTAAAACTGACCTGGCTGTGTGATTCTCTGGATCAGCAGGATTGCGCAGTTACTAAACATGTAAAGTTTTGGTTTTCTTTAAACAGTTTTTGAGAAAGACTTAAAACTACTTGTTGCATGTTTGGATCTGTACAAAGTTTTCTTTTTTAATCCGGTGTTTTCTAAAAAACTGGTGTGCAAATCAAAGACAAAATTAGCAAGATGCCTGTGTTTTTACTTTACAGTACCGTTATTTCCACTGCAGTTCAAAATGGTGATTAATGGGATACATTCTACTCTGAACTTATCTTGCATTGTAACTGCTACGAGATATGCTTCAGGGGTAGACATGAATGGATCTTTTGAAATTTGAATTCACTGGCAAATTTTCCTAAAAAGTTTGATTTGCGATGAATAAATTTCCATAAATCTCAATACTGTAAATCTTGTAATTGCCCTGAAAATACACCTGAGGGAGAGGGATAGAGAACCCAGGTGACAATAAGAGCTTACACTGTACAAGTGAGAGGAGAAACATTTGCCATACAAACTGTGCACTGCTGGGAATCGCTGATCTGTGATTTTATTATTATTATTATTTATTATTATAGCACCTTATATTCCATGTCACTTTACATGTGAAAAGGGCATACATAGACAAGTGGAATGTACATGAACAATATAAGGCACACAAAGGTACAGGAGGAGAAAGGATCCTGCCCGCGAGGGCTCACAGTCTACCAGGGATGCGTGAGGATATAGTTAGTGAGGAGAGAGGACCCTGCCCATGAGGGCTCACAGTCTACAAGGGATGGGTGATGTTACACTAGGTGAGGGCAGAGCTGATCGTGTGGTGATTTAGTAGACTGAGGCTCACTGCAGGTTGTAGTTGCTGGAAGAGGTGGGTCTTCAGGTTTCTTTTCACAGTTTCCACAGTAGGCAAGAGTCTGATGTGTTGGGACAGATAGTCCCAGGGTATGGGGTTTTCATGGGAGAAATCTTGTGTGCGGTTGTGAGAAGAAGAGATAAGAGGGGAGTAGAGGAGGAGATCTTGAGAGGATCACAGGTTGTGTGAGGGCAGATACCGGGACACCATGTTGTAGATGTACAGAGGAGACAAGTTGTGAATAGCTTTATATGTCATGGTAAGGGTTTTGAACTGGGTCCTCGGAGAAATGTGGAGCCAGTCAAGAACTTGTGAGAGAGGAGAGATTAGAGAATAGCGGGAGACAGGTGGATTAGTCAGGCAGCACAGTTTAGGATAGATTGAAAGGGTGCAAATGTGCTAGAGGGAAGGCCAGAGAGCAGGAAGTTGCAATAATCGAGGAGGGAGATGATGTCCCAGGTACTGACCAGCACTTTATAATGACAATCCATAAGATTTTGTAGCTGCAGTGTATCATGGGGACGCCTTTGCAGCAACAGAAAATGATGGTAGACTGCTCTCTGATGCTTCAGCAATGTGGGAGGTGGTGTAAGGCAAGTTTTCATTTTTCTTGACGAAACGCAAATTGAAGGTCAGAATTACATATGAACAAACCTTTTGAAGTTCAGGATCAGATGTTGCAGCCGAACTTTTTGGCGCACTGCTCATGACCCCAAACTTGACCCAAACCTCAATGAAAGTCACTGATTGGCAGTTCAGCTCACTGCTCACATACATCCAGCCACAAGTAAAACACTTCCAGGAGTGGACACACTACATCCAAAAACTGTGCTTTTAAACTCAATGTGAGCCTATCAAACACTGCACATGGCTCACATGGGGCCAAGCACCAATTGTACCCAACCACAGTGATGCTCAACCAACACAGATGTAAGGAAAGGGACACAGCAAAACTGCCTGAGAACATAAAGAAACATAAGAAATCTTAGCTTCAGCAGTGGCCACGGCAAAAATGCCTGATAACCACGCCAAGGTGTTTCTCATCTTATCATGTGTCTCTACTAGTGGTATACTGCTGCATGTGTGGGTTTTTATGCCTATGTATGCAATTAAAACCAACTTTGAGGGTATGTCCTGGTCCTGCCCACAATAAGATCGTGAAACAATCACTGATCTCAGGGAGACCAGTTAAAGAAAACACTGCGGGCAGCTGGAAAAAGCGCTCAAACACAGTGAAATCCTAGGTGCATTGCCCCCTGGGAAATACAAATATTCAAATAGAGTCCGTGGAGCCTCGTTTAGGAGTCTCAAACATGGGACTAGCCAGATATCCCTCCAGGGAAGGGCCTAGCCATGGGGTGGCTCCTTGAGGAGACCACCATAACCACCATATTAAGTGACCCTTTCAGTCAATATCCAGCTCTTTATGAGTTTAAAGATATGACAAGGGAACTACCAAAGCCAGGTATCCATCCACAGACAGCTGTTTCAGGGTTTTGCCCCTCATTAGTGTGGAGTAGGATTCTGGCTAGGTGGGAGCAATGCCTGGTAGACCAACATCACGAAACAATCACTGATCTCAGGGAAACTAGTCAAAGAAAACACTGCGGGCAGCCAGCAAAAGCGCTCAAACAGTCCCGTGTTTGAGACCCCTAAACGAGGCTCCACGGACTCTATTTGCACAATAAGATGGCGAACTCAGCGTGGCTACAGGGTGGGGGAGGGTGCACAATCAAAAAAATATTAACACTGATAATTAAAGAAAGACTGGCATCACCAGAAAACCATGAGAATTTAAGAGTATATCTGCTGCAACACTACACACCATGAGATATGTGAAATAGCTCAATGGCCAACAATGAACGGCAGGGTGACATGCACAGCCAACACAGATGTAAGGAAAGGGACACAGCAAAACTGCCCAAGATGATAAAGAAACTTGAGAGAACTTAGCTTCAGCAGTGGCCACTGTGAGCCTTGTGTCTCAAACCAGTTATGAACTGATGGTCCCATATACAAAATGATCAAGTTTATAATTATAACAAATTGAATATAAAGATTGAACATGTAAAAAGATTTGATCAATAGGAATTTAATTGCTTCACCTCCTTCCAGTTGCTTAAAAGACGGATGGAATACTCTCAGCCAAACCCTGAATAGGATTGCTGTTACTTGTTATTTTTTCTGGATGGATAGCAGCAAAATCACAGACAATGTTTTTCAGACATATTGGAAAACTATAATAAATCCTTGTAATTATAAGTGATCTAAGTCTACAAGTCATGATCGCTTATATATAGACATGAATTGAATTCACTTTGAACTGTAAAATGAGGATAGTTACAGGCAAAATAATCTGAATGTCTTTTTCAGATTCAAAAGGATTAAGATAAAAAAAATTCTAAACAAATCAAAAAATACCCTATTTTTATTAACTTTCTTGAAATTTCTGGACGATTAGCAACCCAGGCACTGAACTTATCCACCAGTGGAAAAAGCTCTATACAAAGTCTGTGAAAGCCATCTTCAAAATTGGAAGAGGTAAAGCTTGACACAGCCCTTATTACTTCATCACTATAGCAATTGGTGAGGTTCTCAGCCTTTAGATGTCCAATGATTACTCATAAATGGTTGTAATCATTACTATTCGCTATTCGCACGGATAGTACAGTATTCATGATACTCGTTACTCAGCGAGTATCATTGGTGCTTGTGAGTGATATGTCGATTGTTATTGATCTGACAAATATTGCCAGAGCTCCATTCAGTACACAAAGTAAGTCAGCACCCCATTGAGAGCAGATTGAATAGATAGGTATTTTATGCAGTGAAAACTCAAAAAAGATCACTCTCCTGCCCTGTCCCGGAAGTGCTTGTTTTATGGCCAGATGTGTGGGCTGTGTGGAGTAGTGAAGAGCAGGAAAGGGTTAGAGGCAGTTCGTGAGGGAAGCTGAAGAAGAGGGGACACTGTGAGTGGCGCAGAGGAGGGCACCTGAAAGGACGGTGAACCAGACTGAAGGGGATCCTCCGGTGTCAGATAATACCCTAAAGTGGACCGGAACGGCACCCAGCCCGGAAGGACCAAGTACAACACCGGAGGACCTGCTCCGAGGCGTGTGGGTGTTAACCCCCGAGACGCAGAACCGGAGGGATGTTGGCTACTTAACAAGCCGTGGTCCAGCCCTGGCATATTCCCCCAAGGCCTGCAGAGGGTAAGGACCCCTTAAAGAAGGAAACTCTCGTAAACCCTGTGAGTGGGCGCCGGGCTCTGTGCAGGGTAGTACATGAAGAGAAGGAGTAAAAGGACAGTGAGGACAGAGGAGAAACCGGCAGGAACACCACTGAGGGCCTCAAAGAGACATCTTATTCCCTGGTGACTACCCAAGCTAACTACCTGTGACTGTGTAAACCTGTAAGCTGCCTGAAAGTTACCAGTAAACCCGTGCAGAGCTTGAACTGTGTCTGGTGTCTCATTTCTATCACGCAGGGTAATCTGCATTACAGTCTCATCAGCAGAGACTGCATCAAGCCTCCACTTGCAGAGCCGCCTTCCAGTGAGAAATCCATTCATCCATCCCTGCCCCGGGGATCCTGCTCCACCTACGGGGAGCAACATCATCTGGCTGCAGCATCACCATCCCCAGAGGTCTGAAAGCAGCGCTGGTAACATTACCAGGTACCATAGGTGGCATCACAAACTTTATTTTATTTTACACATTTTTCAGCGACCTCGGCCCCGAGCACCGGCCACCAGTGACAGCACTTTTAAACAAAGCCTGGGATCCGAGTACCCACAAAGGGCCCTGGGGTGGGTCAGCTGAGCCAATCACTAATTGACTAAATTGGATTCACTATTTGGATGTGTACGCAAGTATTACAAATAACTCGTTATGAGTATAGCAATTACGAATATTACGCTACTCGCTCATCACTACCAATGATGAAAACTTTGACATTGGATCTTTAGCATCAAATGTTTTTATTTTTAAATTACAATTACTTTTAATCCTTAATGACCACCTTTTGGAGCATCCTATGCATACTAAAATTTTCTAAAATAGTTTATTTTTTTTTAATCTGCATAATTGCCTGATTTTAATCCTTATCATGTGGTAAAGAAAAGGCCTAGGTTAGACAAACATTCTTTTATTAGTATTGTTTGAAGAATCTGGCAATCTACAAAATGTACCGTATATCTTAGTTAAGGTAAAACTAAAATGTTGAGAACACATATTGCACCTTGTCATTGGAGAAAAGTCTAAATTTTGGGATTTTGACTGGAGTAAAAGAAATGCAATGTTTGGAGATTATTTGGTAATGATGAAAGTTTAAAATATATTTTCACTGCAAATCATTAGTAAAAAAAAATCAGATAACAATGGTTTCAAATATCAATATAATTTCATGTTCAGGTTAGATATTCTTCATGCGTTCCAGTTTCAGATCCTTATTTACTTTAGGGGAATATTCCCTTGCTCATACATTTTTCTGACAAATCCATTCTGGAGCGGTGACAAATGTTTCCTGACACACTGCTTGCCAATCACTGATATACAGAATAGCATACAACCTAGAGTAAACATATACAAGAAATCCCAGAGGATCATTTCCTATATTAGAGTATAAGATTTCACAAAAGGTGTCAATTTCCTTCTTAGTGACACTTAGTCTTATATTATTATTATTATTATTTATTTATATAGCGCCATTGATTCCATGGCGTTTTACATGTGTAAGGGCAAAACAAGGATGAGAACATAAATAACGACGAATAAATCATACAGGTACATTAGGGCTGTGATCCTGTCCATAGGGGCTCACAGTCTATAGGGGATGGGTGGGAGACTCTAGGAGGGGCAGAGGTGAGATGGTGCAGCGGATTAGGTCTCAGTGTGGGTTATAGGCTTGAAGGAAGATATGGGTCTTCAGGCTTTTCTTGAAGGTTCCCAGGGATGGGGAGTGTCTGATGTGGTGTGGAAGAGAGTTCCAGATTATGGCGGATGCACGAGAGAGGTCTTGTATGCGGTTGTGGGAGGTGGAGATTCGGGGGGAGAAGAAAAGGTGTTCTTGAGAGGAGCACAGATTGCGTGAGGGGTGGTATCGGGAGACCAAGTCGGAGATGTATGAAGGGGACAGATTGTGGATGGCCTTGTATATCAGAGATAGGGTTTTGAACTGAGATCTCTCGGAAGTAGGGAGCAAGTGAAGGGCTTGGCAGAGGGGGGAGACAGGGGAGTAACAAGGTGACAGGTGGATGAGTCGGGCAGTGGAATTGAGGATGGTTCAGAGGGGTGCAAGGGATGAAGTGGGGAGGCCGGTGAACAGGAGGTTGCAGTATCACCTCCGCTTCTAGTCCTTATAGGCTTTAAATGTAGCAGCCATTTTTGCAAACAAGTGGAAATGATCACTTACTTTTTTATCTCTTGATAACATTTTGAAATGTTTTAAAAGTTTCAAAAAAGTCTATAATAAAGAATGATAAGAACATCGTAGTAACAGTTTTCAGAGTAAATAAATATTGGTTACATGTAGTTTTAATTCCAAATCCCCTTAAGAAATTCAAGGCTTACTAAATGTTTCTTTTGAGACTTTACTGTTTCATACTTGAAGTATCACCTAAAGAAATTACCATCTGTTACCTTAGAAATAATCCAGTTCTTCCTGACAGCTCATTCATGTTTGCCAGCTGTGGAGACACCAGCATTGCCTCGTGATTTGTGTCACTAATTCTATTTGGAGAACCTACTGCTTCGATGTTAGTCACGTTTGTGGAAATATCTTACTTGTCTTGATATCAAATTACTATCTAGAACCATTCTGTAAATTTACTTTAAGCCATACCCATGAAATGCCATTCAAACTTGAATACTGATCACTCCTACATGAAAACAAATGGAAATAACATCTATTTATCATAATGTATTGATAAATGTTTTACGATGGGTAGAACTAAAAAAAAATCTAAAAACTGTTTAGTTTGTATATTGGTGTTATTATTATTAATTATTTTCAGAGCTCCGTTATCACGGTGTTTTACATATAGAAAAGGGGTTATACACAACATACAAGTATAGATATAAAATGAATAAACTAACAGCAACAAACTGGTATAACAAGAGCAAATGAAGAAGCAATCCTCCTTGTAATAAGCAAATAATGAAATAAAACGGAAGGATTAAAAAAAACATGAATTAAAAAATAAATGAGTATGAATAATTTGTCTATTCAAAAAAATTTGTTCCAAATACAAAAATTCATAAATATTAATTCCAAATTGTTTCCAGCATAGAGCCTCTGTATTTTGTAACTAGTGTATATGTTTCCCCTCTACAAAACTCAACCTATTGTAGTAATAGTCAATAATAGAGACAAACTGAATAATCCAAGACAATCAAGTTCTTCCATACTTATTTGCTAGCAATAAATGGCCTCTGCTGCATTTTTGGTAACCAGCAATTGTACAGCAGGCAGGTATGGGCTACCACCAACCCCCAGCTGCCTAGATTTACCTGGCTGGTAAACAAGTTACAGGGAGCCCTTTTTTTAAAAAAAATATATTTTGAATTAATAAAAAAAATGATTTGGAGCTTTGCTGTATTATCGGTTACCAGCCACGTAGAACTAGGCAGCTGGTGAATGGAATCCTCAGCAAGGATAAACCCGGGAGTATTGGCCCCCTCCCCCTGCTGGAAATTGCAGCCTGGATCCACCCCAGAAAATGGCGCACTTTATAGAGACACAATTTTCTGGAGCTCTATCCAGCTCTTCAAGATGCCCTGGTACCGGTGGGAAATTGGGTAATAAAGAGGTTAAAGCCAGCTATGTAATGCCAGCTGGCACTAAGCTCGAGGTTCAGAATGTCGGGCCAATATTAGACCCGACCATTAGGAACCTCTAAGTAAATAGAAAATAATACTCCACATCATGAAAAATAATCTATTTGGAAATAAACACAATCACAATCCTCTTTTCCATTTTTATTACTCCATGATTCTCTGTGACATCCTATCACAGCGAGACCGGAAACAGTCACATTCAGGATGACCTCAAGCAGAGAAAGCTGACAAGCAAAGAATGGGCGATCACCATATACAAAATCACATATCTTTATTGCACATTACGACACAAACAACATTTAGGTGAAAAATTGGTTAAAAAACAATTTAAACGGCCACAGACAGCCTACAGGTATACAGTTTCACTACCCAAGCTAAATTACAAATTTTGCATGCTTGCAATTATAGTGATGGTGAAATTAGAGAAGTATGCTTTTTGTGATCATATTACTTCAATTGCGTAACCCTCCTTTTTTGCTATATCTATGGGTATACACCTTTATTCCTTATATACTGGTGAGTGATATTACACTCCCATACACTCTGGCCTAGTTCACTTTCAGTATCAGATGATAATTTAACCCCTTGGTTCCCTTAGTTTCATGTATTGTGCTCCTCCTTATATCTTCAATAAATCTCCTTTAAAACGGACATTGATTGATGAATTGAATAGATCTGTCACTTCCCTTATATCTGCCTAACTAGCGAGATACTGTGTGGGCATGCGCAGTGGCAAAATTAGGGCTCCACTGGATGATGCATTGTGTGCCTCTGCGCACACGCGGTGGGTGCGGTGGCCACATTGATACTCCATGGATTGAAGCCTCATGCCCCCTCGCGCATGCGCGGTCGACGCGATACGCATCACTATGCTAGGCCTTGCATGCCCCTGCGCTTGCGCGGTGGGTGCGGCGGCCATATTATGACTCTATGGATTGAAGCCACATACACCCCAGCGTCTGCGCATTCAGCGCTATGCGTGTCACAGGCCTGTGATTACTTCCGGCCACACCATTTCTGTTCCATTTACTGGCAATGGCGGCGCTCAAACAAACCTGGCTGATAATATTTACTTACAGGTGAGAGATTTTTTTAACTTAATTATACACCTTATTAACATGGGACTGTTTAACTCCTCCAGGCCATGGCTGGGTAACCAGGTTGTATTTGACCAGTAACTCTGGTTATATTGATTGGATTCAGCAGCATATTGTATTTATATTGGTTGCACAGTGTTGCACTTTATTTCTTAGACTGCTTTATTTATATCATTACTGGTACATGGTTTTATATGGCATAAGATATTTTTCCTGTTCATTTACATGTAACATGATGTGTGGTTTCACCTGGAGCATGCAAAATTTGTCATTTAGCTTGGGTAGTGAAACTGTATACCTGTAGGCCATCTGTGGCGGTTTTAATTGTTTTTTAACCAATTTTTCACCTAAATGTTGCTCGTGTCGTAATGTGCAATAAAGATATGTGATTTTGTATATGGTGATCGCCCATTCTTTGCTTGTCAGCTTTCTCTACTTGAATCTTTAAATAATTGACAAGTGAGGCAGATCCCTTTATCTGAGTGGTGCCTTTGGTTTTTTGTAAAAAATTCAGGATGACCTCAGGACACAGCTCAGCCTCGTCGCTGTAGCTAACCTGAGGTGAACCTGACCGTGATGTCACCCTGCTCACAGCCGTATCCGAAAATAATTTTTTGGTCCTGCCATGACCGGACATTGCAGAAGATAGCAAAAGATTTCTGTGGGAGTAATAAAGATGGAAATGAGGATTGTGATTGTGTTCTTATTCCAAGTAGATTATTTGTTGTATTACTTACTATTACTATTACTTAGAGGTTCCTAAAGGCCAGGTCTAACTTAGGCCTGACATTATGAACCTCAGTCTTAATGCCAGCTAGTAATACATAGCTGCTATTAACCCCTTTTTCACTCAGTTTGCCACTGGCACCAGGGTAATTGGAAGAGTCAGGTACATTGCCAGAAAATGGCGCTTCTATGTGCCATTTTCTTGGGCAGCTGCCAGCTGCTATTCACAGTGGGAGGCCCATGTTGATACAGTACTCGTTTTACTGTGGATAATGAAACAATCTTACCAGCTTCTGCTATCATCTTCACAAGTACTTTTACTTTTATTCTTGGGTTGATATGACCATGTCCTACCAAAGCACGTTAATTCCTGGGAGACAGAACCCGTCTCCTTCCTAAGCAGTATGATGGCTGGACGTTCCCATATTGCTTGTACTTGCATATAACTGTTTGCACAGATGAAAGAGGCACCTATAGGTACCTGGAAATTGCATCCAAGGATGAACCAGACTTGTGCAAGTCCACTTTTCTCTTCCTGACATCTTGCTGATTTCTTTAGACTTTCCCATGATGCTACGCAAAGAAGCAGTGTGTTTCAGATGTGCATTAAAATACATCCACAGGTGTCTCTCTAATTAACTCAAAATTTGCCAATAAACCTATCAGAAGCTTCCAAACACATGGCATCAAAGTAATTTTGGTGTATGTAAACTTGTGAATTTGGAGAAAGTAATACAAATGCCTTAAAACATGCGCTCTCATTATTCTGGCATTTGGCAAATATAAATAACTATGGTAATTCTAATTGACCTAAAACACAAAATGTTTAGTTTGATTGCATGTCAGACAGTGAGAAAAACATGCAGATGTGTCTTTTTATATAGTGTATGTAAACTTACTTATTTCTTACTATTTTTTATGCTTGTCACATCTAAATGTTTTGGATCGCCAAACAAATGTAAAACTGGACAAAGATACCACAAGTAAGAATACAGATTATGAATGAAGGTCTTTAATATGAAGGATAAAGAAATTCATGCATATTTGTAAATTATTGCTTGACCGCAATCTATCAATGTATGAGTCGTGGATGTATTGGCCATATATACCGTATATACTCGTGTATAAGCCGAGTTTTTCAGCCCAAAAAATGGGCTGAAAAGTCCCCCCCTCGGCTTATACACGGGTCAATACGGTAATCCTATGGTGGCAGGGGGCGCGGGGGGGGGGGGGCGCTGCGCAGTATTTCTTACCTTGTCCCCCGTTCTGCAGTGCTTTCCGGTGTCCTCCGTGCTCCGTTCCCGGTCTGCTGGGCCTTGTGGTTCCTCCTGGTTCCTCATCCTTCGGTTCTATCATGGGGGCTGCCATCTTGCGTCTTCTCTCCGCCCCCGGCCAGTGATGTCAGAGCAGGCCGCGCTGTGATTGGCTAGCACCCGTGATCACATGTCACGGGTGCTAGCCAATCACAGCGCGGCCTGCTCTGACATCACTGGCCGGGGGCGGAGAGAAGAAGCAAGATGGCAGCCCCCATGATGGAACCGAAGGATGAGGAACCAGGAGGAACCACAAGGCCCAGCAGACCGGGAACGGAGCACGGAGGACACCGGAAAGCACTGCAGAACGGGGGACAAGGTAGGAAGCTGTGTGTGTGTGTTATGTGTGTGTGTATGTGTATATATGTGTATGTGTGTGTGTGTGTGTGTGTGTATATATGTGTGTATGTATGGGTATGTGTATGTAAGTAGGCTGGCTGCCAATATAAGCCATACCTCTGGGGCTGCTGTATATACTTCTGGGGCTGCTGGATACTACCACTGGGGCTGTATATACCTCTGGAGCTACTGTATACTACCACTGGGGCTGTATATACCTCTATGGCTACTGTATACTACCACTGGGGCTGTATATACCTCTGGGGCTACTGGATACTACCACTGGGGCTGTATATACCTCTATGGCTACTGTATACTACCACTGGGGCTGCTGGATACTGCAACTGGGGCTGTATATACTTCTGGGGCTGCTGGATACTACCACTGGGGCTGTATATACCTCTGGGGCTGCTGGATACTACCACTGGGGCTGTATATACCTGTGGGGCTGCTGGATACTACCACTGGGGCTGTATATACCTCTGGGGCTACTGGATACTACCACTGGGGCTGTATATACCTCTATGGCTACTGTATACTACCACTGGGGCTGTATATACCTCTGGGGCTACTGGATACTACCACTGGGTCTGTATATACTTCTGGGGCTGCTGGATACTGCAACTGGGGCTGTATATACCTCTGGGGCTGCTGGATACTACCACTGGGGCTGTATATACCACTGGGGAGGCTGCTGTATACCACACTGCTGGGGGCTGTATACCTGTGCTGGGGTCCACCCTCGGCTTATAAGTGAGTCAATAGGTTTTCCCAGATTTTGGGGGCAAAAGTAGGGGGGTCGGCTTATACACGGGTCGGCTTATACACGAGTATATACGGTACATGTTATTTATTTTTTGGATGCAGATTATTTACTTCTGAAATAATAACTATTTATTTATCTATAGATTGGTATGATGTTTGAAATGTACAGGGTCAAACATGTCTTTGTTGTAATCTCTGTAGATGAGTCGTGGCAGAAAGATGGTGCAGCAGACCGTGCCAGATGCAAAAGATGGAAAAGGTGAGCGACTCTATAAGAAAGAATGACACCTTTAAGTCACCATCTGTAACTGTACTGCAATCTCTTACATATTTTGCAGGACTGATATCTACCACTATACGGCCACTGTTTGGCTGTAACATTGGTATTGGTCTTTGTATTGTACCTGGTTAGGGGCCAACTCAGATGTGTATCCCTTCACCTCCGAGATGAACCTCTAGCTGTACCTCTGTTCTGGACAGCTGATTGCCACACAATAATGATTAATGCAGCTAACTTGGGCTAAGTCCTCTCTCTATGCAGTGGAAACAAAATGGCCATAGCCTGCTGTTGTTTGCCTATACACTCACCACTTAATTTTTATTGCTAGCTACAAAACAATAAAGAAGATATTTTTCATGATGTGGTTAGTGCCATTATATTCACTTCTAAGATTTGGGACTTTCAATATTTTAACCTGCAGAATAAATCATTTAAGCCATTAAAAAGTTATGTACTGCTAAGTGTGTAATCACGAGTATATAATCACCATGAAGCATTCTCCATATTTCCCACAAAATACTGAACTCCAATATTCCATACCAATTTCCTGTAGATAAAAGTGTCAGAGCACATTGTAAATAATTACCGTCCATAGTTATGCTTTATTTTGAGAACGTGTAAAATTCGTAGGTGTCTAAAAATTATTGATGGAGGAATGTTACAGTAAGAACACAATTTTCTCAAACCAATCATCTTACAGAATATGCAGTTGTACTAATAAATACACCAAACATTAATGACACAATATACAACTTTAAATTCAAAGAAATAAAGAATTCTTGAAATAAAAAGATCAAGGTATATTGAATCTCCTACCTAGAACAGAAAAGCATTACAAACTGAATGAATCATACACACTCTAAATGGGATAAAAGCATGCTCCATCATGCAGAGAAATAGCTATGACAGTCCTAAACTAAAAAATGTTTGCTTTAAAGGGCTGATATGAAAACCTCAAATGCATCCTAATGTATTCGACTTACATCACATATAAAACATTTTAAGCACGTTCAAAAAAATGGCAGGTATCAGAGTTACGTGTCAGAATCAGGTGTCAGAGTCAAGTGTTAGGGCCCGTTTCACGTAGCGACACACCAGCGATCCCGACAACGATCCGATCTGGCTGGTGCGTCGCTATGTGGTCACTGGTGAGATATCAGGGAAAATATAGAATAGTGGTGTTCAAGTTGCGGCGCTAAGGAAGGACACTGTGCAGGTAAAAGCTTTTGAAAGATTACCTCCTGATTTATTAGACCAAAAATAGTTAGGATTCCTCCTGCCACAACATGTTTCAATGCCCAATGCGTCTTCCTCAACAGCTGCTCTCTCACCATTGAGCCTACAGTCTTGTTGTGCAGATTTGGCACAACAAGAAAAGGTGAGTGAGCATAAGAGTAATAGTAATCACGATAGGCTTTTTTAAAACAGTGTGGCGCAATGATTATTTTTTATATTCACATACTGGTGAGATATCAGACAGGCAGACTTACCAGCAATCCCCATTCTACGGCCGACATCCGACAGTCATTGGGATTGTTCAGGGTCTTGGGCTCAGACTGGGGATCGCTGGTCGTTGCCCCTGTCACACACAGCAATGCAGCCTGGCCAGTGGGAGATCGACGATCAAAAAATGGTCCAGGCCTTTCGTTGGCAATCTCCTAGCGGGGGGCCTATTGCTGTTGCGTGTCACACACAACGATATCGTTGGCGAGGTAACCACAATGTCACAAAACCTGTGATGTTGCGGCGATATCGCTGTGTGTGAAGAACCCGTTAGAGTCAGGTATCAAAGTCAGGTGTCAGAGTATTTCTGATGTTTGACTTTGATACATGACCATGTCCTAAAATGGTCACTGTACTAAACTGAATGAGGACCGATGAGAAAACCTCAAATGCGATCTAAATGTATCCGACTTACATTACATTTATAAATCTGGAAGCACATTCAAAAAATGATATAGAAATAGATTGTATTCCGGCTGATTTCAAATTATGTAAAAAATCATAAACACATTTTTACTAAAAACTAGAGATGAGTGAATCTGGCAAAAATAAAATTCAACTAACATGGATTTGATAAGTAAATTCAGTTTGCAATTAATTTA
Organism: Allobates femoralis; assembly: GCA_033576535.1. NCBI lineage: Eukaryota > Metazoa > Chordata > Amphibia > Anura > Aromobatidae > Allobates > Allobates femoralis. The sequence continues at coordinate 83,905,948 of JARQOC010000003.1, read as the reverse complement.
CTCTCTACGTATTGAATACTTCATGTTTTATTCTGGTGTCTCTCTTAAAGTCAGAACTTAATAAAAATAATATGTAAAAAATAAAAAAACACTAAGACTTACCTCACTTTTCACCTGTCCCATCAGTCCCACCGCCTAAAGTGCCTGTCCGGACAGCAGACAGCGAAAGTGGCAGGTGGGCTTGCTGAGACTGGAGAGGGGTGGGCATACTGAGATTGAAAGGTGTTGGGCATGCTGAGACTGGAGTGGGGCGGGCATGTAGAGAGTGGAGAGGGGTGGGCATGCTGAGACTGGAGTGGGTTGAGCATTTAGAGACTGGAGGGGCAGGCATGCCGAGATTAGGGGGGGTGGGAATGCTGGAACTAGAGAGGGGCAGGCATGCTGAGACTAGAGTGGGGCGGGCATGCTGAAACTTGGTGGAGATGACAAATAGTGACGTTTTCACCCAATCTCCAAAACAAACACGCCCCTTATTGGTTTCCTCCACATGCAGAATAGTGATTTCAACCCTGCAAAATGTTGACAGGGGGTAAATTACAAAATGTCAGCATTTTGCAGCCTCGATATACACTTAGATTTTATAAAAAGTCCGGACAACCCCTTTAAGGATGAATTCAGATGATTGTATAAATCGGACAGAGAGCAGACTGGATCCCTACCCAAACATGACAGATTTGTAGAAATATCTGAAGCTGTCGTATATCTAAGAAAACCTGTATTTTTCTATGAATTTCACCTTATGCATTGTCAATTTTATAAGTTTTATGAATCCCACTTTTCCACAGCGATCATACATTTAATTCTACTTCTCTATTCTATTTGTTTTATAATTTCACAGCTTTCTTACTTGCAGTGAATACAAGCTAATAATATATCTCTTTGTGCACTATATGGTGTTTGTAACTATAGCTTTGAAGACATTAAGCCCCCGCGCACACGTTGAGTATTTGGTGAGATTTTTACCCAAAACCCAGGAGTGGGTGATAAATACAGAAGTGGTGACGTGTTTCTATTATACTTTTCCTCTGATTGTTCCACTCCTGGTTTTGTCTTTATGAGGTAAAAAACTCACCAAATACTGAATGTGTGCACGTGGCCTAGGTTGATATTATAATTTCTTTATAATTTTTTAGGCATTACATTGCAACATTTTTGAGTTGTCCATTTTGGTATCTTTTGAGCACTGTATAATGTATTTAATGTATGATCGGAATATTTGATAACTCCATGAAAATATTCTTTGAGCAATGTACATTATGGCAGCATTTTTGAGGACTGTATAGTGGTAACATTTCAGCTCAGTATTATTCTATTTTCCAACCCCTCTATTCTGATGGTTTTTTAGCATGGCATAGTACTATATTTCAACTCTGTATGGCTGCTTTTTTGGCCGCCATTTTCTATTGGTCTGCATTCATTCCCAAGCAGCCATTTTCTGAAATTATTGACACTAGATGCCGAACTGCAACTTTGGAATTAATTCAGGCAAAAGGGAAATGGTGATCCCCACTGCGCATATTCACTGCTGCAGCCCCCACAGCTCTGGTCTCACAACTTTACCCCCATCTTCTGTGGACCTAGGAAACCTTCCTCCTGCACCCCCGCTCCACCACCACAACAACCCTTTGGTAACTCAAGTAGGGGGCTATGTACCAGGATGGGATATCTATATATATATACACCAAGATGGGGACTATGTACCAGATTGATGGGCTATGTACCTGAATAGGGGACTAGTAACAGGATGGGGTGCTAAGTGCCAGGAGTGGGAATACCATTATCAGGATGGGGGCTATATACCAGGATGGGAGGCCAGATACCAGGATGGGGGCTATGCACCAGGATGAGGAGTCATGTTCCAGGATGGGGGGCTATGTAACAGGATGGGAGACATGTACCAGGATGGGGGATATATACAGTATATATACCAGGATGGGGGGGTCATGTACAAGGATAATGGACATATATACTGATTGTAGGAAAGACACTGGCATTATAAGATGGACTCCATTTAACATTAAAAATTATTTTTTTCTATTTTCCTTCACCAAATTTGGGGTGCGTCTTATAATCCGATGTAACTGATAATATTTTGTATGCTTAATTTACATTTTTGTTTTCACAAGCTGTTTCGTTTCATTCAGCTATTTTTCCACTCATATCTATATAACTACAGAATTTTTTGTATCATTCTTCCATATGGAAATACTAAGCACAAGGAATATGTCACCACCCTAAGAATGTAAAGCAAGAAGAGGGCTTTTAGCTGAAATTGCTACCTTTATTGCTGAAAACTCCGATAAATGGATATGAAATTGAACTGCATTATGGATGACAATCTATGATGCTTTGCTGCTTCATAAACTCAGCCATTAATATCTAAAATAGCATGACATGCAATTTTCTGAATTATCAACAAGATAATTTATTCTAAGTATTTTACATGCATCCTGAGGGTTTCATAGAATTCAATGGCACCATAGAAGAATGCAATATTAAAATAATGGCACGATCATTACTTGTTCTCCATGTGTGAATGGTGCAGTTCATTATTTCACAGATAATTTACTTTCCTGTATTAAGAACTTGGCTCTTCAGCACAGTTGCTATTGCTTAAGACTATCCTCCAAATGCTAATTACTCCACGTTGTGCCAACTGCAATCTAACTTTCCTCTAATGTCACAAAGATCATCGGACAACCATTAAACCACAAATGGCTTCCTTTTATTTTTATTCTGAGATTAATTTGAACTGGCAATGAAAGGAATAGATAACGTTGGCTTGCAAAAAATAAATGACCACTCTTCTGGATTCACTTATATTTTACCTATGTTGCTAAAAGACTTTAATGGAGCAGTTTTCTCTATTAGAAGACTCATTTAGAAGTTTGTGTTTGTGTTACGGCTCGTTCAGATGACCCTATTCATGGGACATGTGCTATCCGGTTTTTCATCAGACAACACTTGGACCCATGTTATTCAGTGAGGCAGACGACCACATTTTTTCACTGGTAGAATCTGTCAATAAAAAAAGTTTCAATTTGTAAAAAGGATACAGGAAAGTGCAGATAGGGCTATATCTAAGATAAAAATGCAGAAAGGTTCAACTTTAGGGGTTGTGAAGAGTCACAAAAACCTGTTTAGCATGTAACCGTGGCTGCAACAGTCCTCCGGAGTGTAACACTGGATATGCTGGTAAGAAAGGAGTTAAAAGACTGTGCTGTTGGAACAATTATTACTAAAATTATGACCTTTATTGTTAATGTGTGTCTAAGTCCAACTTCTTCATCGGGTCAAAGATCACTTTTCATAATCTTTGTCCTGATGAAAAAGATGGACTTTTAATTAAAATGCATGGACAATAAAGGTCTGTGTTATATGTGTAGTCATCATGGTCAAGGGTTGGACCTCCCTTACCCCGATCCACCACATACACACTTTTGGAAGGTTACCTTCTTTGTCCTGATATTCCAGCATTTCCTGACTCCGGGCCAGCTTTAGCAGCATGGTTCTCGGTGTATCATCACAAACAATTAGTCCACTACAGCTTAAAATCTTTACAACTTGACTGGAAACATTATTCAGAACAAAGTTCACTAAACATAGTATAGGGCACATGCTCATGTGGTCGTTTACATACTCACTTTGTTTCCTTGTTTCTCTAACTCTATTGTGACCTATTCTGTTACTACACAGCAGACTGACCCCCAAGCTTCTCGAAGTAAGGATAGATGCGGCTCTACCCGACCGTCCCTCCGCATGGGTCAACATGTTTCACTACAGAGTTAGTCAAATGACCCAGCATGTTTGATGGTGTACGTGGTTCTAACTTTATAAGCTGTTTCTGGCTCACCCTATTCCAAGAGTAGCTTTACTGTACTGTCCAAGTACCAGATAGCCGCAAGTTTACTCACCATTCCTTCTTCAGCCAGCACCGTGCCCAGGACCCGGTCCCCCTTCTGTTCTACATGCTGTTTTCTTTTCTTGTGTGTACCCTATACAAACTACTCCAAGGCAGGAGCCACTAACCAGGAAAACCCCTCCATTACATACCCCCTCTAATAGGCCGGCTAAAACTTAACTCCTCTAGCACCACTTGGCAGGAACAAAGTTCTCTTACCACTAGAAGCAACCAGAATTAACATAGCTGTTTGCATAAAATACACATTATACATATGTACAATTATACATGATTAGCAGCACAGTAACAATAATAAAGAACACATAAAAACACTAAACTATGAAGAGAGCCAGAACTACCTGAAGATAGCTATAAGTATAAAGTGTGCATTTGCACTAATTCAATCCTAACATTATTGTTGTTTAAAAATTCCGATTGTTGGCAAAAAATTTACAATTTTATGAAAATGCTGTTTATGGCAGTTTTACGTTTTAAAATCTTTATGTGGAGGCAATATGGCACAATTTAAAGTGAAATGACAGACTATTTAGAGTAGGACCACCCTGCTGAGTTTGCTGTGACGTGCTAATGTGGCTTATAAAATTATACATTTTTTTACCAAAAATCTCAATTTTATATGACAATTAGGGATGAGCGAGTACACTCGCTACTATTCGGTATTCGCCGAATAGTAGCGGTATTTGGCTACTCGCTACTCTCCGAGTATCTTATGTGTACTCGGGAGTAGCGAGTAGTCCTAATACTTTCGCAGTGTATCTATAGATACACTGCAAAAGTAGCCTAAAAGTGATTAAAAGTTGTTAAAAATAATAAAATTACATACTAACCTGTGCGACGCCTGCTCCGGGACCAGCAAAGAAGACATCCGATCGCTGGACAAGGACCTGTGACTACTGTGGAGCCCCTCGGGACGGGGCACTCGGTGGTCCGGACCGTGTCCCGGGCCCACACAATAAAATGGGGGGTTATTTACAGGGGATTTGTCACTCGTGACGCCACCCACTATATGCGGCCAGTAATGGGGGCCACCGCTGCTGCAGAACCTCCGGGGATGATGGGTTAGCAGCTGGGATGGAATAGTTCCTGTGGGCAGAACTGGGTTCCCCGGGGCAGTGGTAGAGGTAGTTAAAGTCTGTGAGGATGTTATTGATGCTGCAGGAGAGTAGGGGTAGCAGTAGATAAGAGTAGATGTAATTGCAGTCTATGAGGGCAAGTGGGGCTTCAGCATAAGGATGACACACACACTCACGGTTTCTGTTGTTCTTCAAGTCTTTACTGGCAGATGGTATTACACAGTATTGTCCACGGAGTCTGTACCAGGTTGCTCTCCCTGACCGGGTCCTTGGCTTCCTACTTAAACGCTGTGTGTGGCCCTGCTGCTGCTTGTAGCTATACTGCTGGCCCTGTCTCTGCTCATGGGTACCAATATGCTGGGCAACTTGAGTCCTCTGTGTCACTGACTCCTCCGTGTTGCTTTGCTATGGTGTGGTGAAGATGGTGGACCTTCACTATGCCGGTGTTTACTGTCCTGTCTGTCTCAGGCACAGCCTCTGATCCGGTATCCGTCTTAAGCGTCTCCCCGGGATCAAGCTTTTGGGGTAACTCTTTATCCCGGGTATGTTCCTCTGTTAATCTGTCTCCTTTCCTCAGACCTCTCAGGACCTCCACTGACACTTTGCTCTGCTCCTGCTCCAGACTAGACTCTCCTCTGAACTGAACTAACTGTCACTCTTGTTTTGTGGTAAACAACTTTAGCTCCTCCCACTAGTGCAGGTGCCAGCTAAGCTCCTCCCACTTCTAGTGTAGTGTTGTGTGGGGATTAAACCTGTGTTGTTTCTGTGGCATATTAACCCTTGGGGTGCCACATTACCCCTTAGTTAAAGACAGTACTCCGGGACTGTGGAACAATAAAGAATAAACAATTAATACAATTAATATTTACAAAGACTTAAAAGTAAAATCACAAAAATCACTAAAGTTCAAAAACAGTCCAAAAATTTAAAAAGCAGTCTTTCTGGGGGTTTAGTCTTTTGCCTCCGGGCTGATGAATATTTATACAAGAAAGTTTATACCACAACCAGTCCGTGGTAGTATGGTCCATAAAAAATAAAATAAAAGGGAAAAGTTTGAAGAATATGCAAGAAGTTCATACAGGATAGTCTCTGTAGGTACTGGGCTTTTTTAACGTTGCATTAACTATGTACATTTGTTTACCGGGTTCAATTTATATTAACACAAACATATTTACATTTTACAGTTAATTTGACCTTTTAATCCCTGTACCTAGCTGGTAACTGACCTCTGGTACTACGCTCGGATCTGCGTAAAACGGGTGTACTACTTGCATGTAGCCTATTGGTGTTGGTAGGCATGTACCTATTTGTAGTGTTTGGTACTATGTTAGATGAAGATCTGACTGTAGGACTGGCAAACTCACTGGGACCAGGAATTTGTTCTTCCTCTAATGATTCTACTTCCAGTTCTTCAGGTCTTGGGACTTCTTCAGGTAACACGGGTTCTGGTGTTGGTTCCACCATTGAAGGGAATGCAATCATTGGTACGACAACTGCTCCATGGTAATTTGGCCATGTTTTAGGAAAATCTCCTAGTACCGTGTGGAAAACTTCTTCTTTTTCTTTAATAGGTTGGACCTGTACGGGTTCTGTTACTTCAGGTGTCTTCAGTGTTTCAGGACACAATTTTAGCTGATCACGAGATACGACTTGTGACGTTTTTCCTTCATCTTTACTTATCAAACAGGTTTTAACATTGTCTAGGTTAAATGGTAAGACTGTATATGGGACGGTTTCCCACTGATTATCCAGTTTGTCAGTGCGTCTCTTTCTCTTGAGAACTTGATCACCTTCTTGTAATGGCATTGCTTGCGCATGTTTGTTAAAAATTTTCTCTTGTCTTGCTCTTGCTTGCTGAAGATTTCTCTCTACACATTCTTGCACTTGATACTTTTTCTGACGTTTGGTATCCCAATCTGTTTCTTCTTCTATTTCTGTATCCGGTTTTTCAATTCCCAGTTCTAGATCAATTGGTAGCTTACCGGGTCTTGCACGCATAAGGTAAGCTGGAGTGCAGTTTGTAGAACTCACAGGAACATGGTTGTATAAGTCTACCAAATCAGGTAATTTATCTGGCCACTGGTTTCTTTCTGATTCTGGTAAGGTCTTTAACAGTTCAATTACGATATGATTCATTTTCTCGCATAGACAATTTGTTTGGGGATGATACGTTGTTGTGCGAATTTTCTTACAACCGTACATATCGCAGAATTCCTTGAATAGTTCTGATTCAAAAGCTGGACCTTGGTCTGCAAGGACTTGTTCTGGGTAACCATGTGGTCTACAGAAATGCGTCTGGAATGCTTTTGCTGCCGTCTTCGCTGTCAAGTCTTTGACTGGTACCACCACTAAGAAGCGTGAGTAATGGTCCACGATGATTAAGGCATAGACATAGCCTGACCGGCTTGGTGACAACTTGACGTGATCTAATGCGACTAGCTCGAGTGGCTGCTTGGTTACTATTGGTTGAAGCGGAGCTTTCTGTAGATCTTTCCTTCTGAGGTTGCATGCGGCACATGTTCTGCACCATATTTCAATGGATTTTCTCATGCCAACCCAATAGAATCTGTCTCTTAGGATTGCTTCTAACTTCTTCCATCCGAAATGACCTGCACTGTCATGGTACGCTCTTAAGACCATTTGGATGTCTTGCTTGGGCACGATTATCTGCCAGACCAGTTCATGCGTCTTGGGATTGGTAAATCGTCTACAGAGCTTCCCTTGGTTCAGAAACAACTTGCATCTCTCTTTCCAGAGCTGTATGGTCTCAGCTGGGGCATTCTGATCTGGGTATGCACCTTGTCGCGTAAGCAGTTCTTTTACTAGCTTCACAGCTGGATCAGTATCTTGGGTTTCGGCCCATTCATAGTGTCTTAACGGGTTAAAGTTTACTTCTTGTTCTCTTTGGTAAATGCCGGGTTGATAATCTTCTACCTTTGAACGATGAAAGGCCGGTAGTTCAATCTCTTCCAACTCTTCCGGTTCCTCTTCCACGTCTCTCAGGTGTGGCATCCGGGATAAGGCATCTGCGTTCCCGTTCTTGCGGCCTGCCCGGTATTTGATGGCAAAGTTATAATTAGATAGCCGGGCTATCCATCGCTGCTCCAGAGCTCCTAATTTTGCTGTGTCCAGGTGAGTCAACGGGTTGTTATCCGTGTAGATGGTGAATTCTGCACCTGCCAAGTAATGTTTAAAGCGTTCAGTCACAGCCCAAACTACTGCCAGTAGCTCTAACTTGAAGGAGCTGTAGTTCTCGGGGTTTCGTTCTGTAGGCCGGAGCTTCCTGCTTGCAAAGGCAATAACTTTCTCTTTGCCTCCTTGCATCTGCGACAATACTGCTCCCAGTCCCACGTTGCTGGCATCCGTATAAAGAATGAATGGTTGATGGTAATCAGGGAATGCCAGGATCTCTTCTCCCGTCAGTGCACTTTTTAGCTTATTGAAAGAATCTTCTCTCTCCTCATCCCACCGTGTCAGGAGATTATAGTTTGAAGTCTTCTTTGATCGTCCTACCAGAATGTCTTGCAGAGGAGCTGCTAGCTTTGTGAATCCTCGGATGAATCTTCTGTAATAGCCTACCAGGCCCAGGAATTGCCTCACTTCTTTCACGTTCGTAGGTCTTGGCCAATCCCTTATCACTATGACTTTATCAGGATCCGGTGCTACTCCCTCTGAACTCACGACATGTCCCAGGTATTGTACCTTTGGTTTGAGAAGGTGACACTTGGATGGCTTGATCTTCATGCCATACTTGGACAAAGCTTCGAACACTTCCGCTAGGTCTTGTAGATGTTGCTCATACGTCTTCGAGTAGACTATGACGTCATCTAGGTACAGGAGGACAGTTTCAAAGTTCTTGCGCCCGAGGCAGCTCTCCATCAGACGTTGGAAGGTCCCGGGTGCGTTGCAGAGTCCGAACGGCATACAATTAAACTCACAGAGGCCCATCGGCGTAGTAAACGCTGTCTTCTCCTTGTCGGCCTCGGCCACAGGAACCTGCCAGTACCCACTAGTCAGATCAAGGTTGGAAAAGTAGTTAGCAGATTTTAGTGCAGCTAATGACTCCTCAATCCTTGGTAATGGGTATGCGTCCTTATGTGTGATGCGATTAATCTGCCGATAATCTACGCACATTCTCATGGTTCCGTCCTTCTTTTTAACTAACACTAGAGGTGCTGCCCAGGGGCTACAACTGTCTCTTATTACCCCTGCAGATTTCATCTCTCTGAGCATGTCCTTGGTGGTTTGGTAGTGAGCTGGTGGTAAGGGTCTATACCTCTCTTTTATAGGCTGATGGTCACCTGTGGGTATAGTGTGCTCTACCCCTTTGATTTGCCCAAAGTCTAACGGGTGTTTACTGAATATCTGTTCGTATTCTTTCACTACCCGGTATACTCCATGCTTGTGACGGGGAGGTGTAGAACTGGTACCTACATGCAACTTTTGGCACCAATCCTCCAGCTTCTCTCCTGAGCCAATGTCATCCGCCTGACATGACGGGTTCAAGGGCTCGGCGGCTGTGATGTTATTGTTATCAACCGTGTACAACTTAGCCATGGTAGCATACTTTGGTAATGTGACCTCATCTTCTCCGCAGTTCAATAGGCGTAATGGCACTCTTCCCCTGTGTACGTCAACTACTCCTCTAGCAGTGAGTATGGTGGGTCTGCTATCTGAGTACACGGGTTCTACCAGGGCCTGATAGTCTCGCCCTTTAATGCCTATTGCAGCTCTTCACCATACCAACATTTCAGTTTTGGGAGGAATTACAATGGGTATTGGGTCACTTACTCGTACACTGCCGATCTCACCTCCGGAGATTTCTACCTGTTGCTTCAACATCAGAGCTTTGATCTCTTTGTGCAGAAGCCTCTGTTGTCCAATTCCGGCAGTCTCAGCAATTTGCTGCAAAACACTTAACACTTCGGAAAAAACATTTCTCAATGACATTCATTCCTATCAGCATCACGGGTTCACGGTCTCGCCGGTTAACATCTACGATTATAATACCCTGGTTCTGCAATTCTACCTTCCCAACCTGAATATTCATCTCTCTAAATCCAACCTTTGGTATTACCAGTCCATTACTAGCCCATACCTCAAAGTTAAAGTCATCTGGCGCATTAGTAATGTCTGAATCAGCCCAGTACCTTTTATAAAGAACATGTGGGATAGATGTTATCTGGGACCCGGTATCCAGCAAGGCACTAAAGGGGATGCCATCCAACACAATAGGGATCACCGGTTTTCCTCCCACGAATTTATCATACCAGGCTGAGGGGCCTCGAGTGTTCATTCCTGGGAGCGGCCCACCTGCCCAAGGAATTGTCGTTTAAAGGACACTCACGAGCAAGATGGCCTGGTTCCTGGCAACGACGGCAAATGGGCTGTCCATCTGGTTGATAGCGATCGCTGGGTCGTCCTCTTGCTGCTGGGTATCTTCTGGGCCTCATCCATGGAACATCCTCTTTGCTGGTCGCCAACTCAATCTTGGGTGCAGGTCTTGACTCTCGCAGTTATTACAGTGTCAGTTAGTCAGCCAGATAGCGAGTGAATTTCAAGTTAGATAGAGAGATAGGTTTAGGGAGTAGGGACTAGTTTTAATATCAGCCCTTTTGAGGGCTAGTTCATAGAAGTGTGGACAAGTTGTAATATCAGCCCCTTTTGATGGCTAGTTCAGAGAAGTAGGGATTAGTTGTAATATCAGCCCTTTTGAGGGCTAGGCTAGAGCAGTTCCTATTAGTTTTTGCCAGGCAGGACTGTGCAAGTGTTTTTAACAGCATCTGGCCAAATCTAGCTCAGTCAATCCTTTTGGGCTAGTAGTGTAGCACTGCTATATAGAAAGCTACACCACCTGTCTTTAGTAGCCAATTTTTTACTGCATATAGCCCAGGCAATCCTTTTAGGCTGGCAGCAGTGTCTGGTAGTCAGCGGTGTAGCCCACTTGAAGAACAACAGAAACCGTGAGTGTGTGTGTCATCCTTATGCTGAAGCCCCACTTGCCCTCATAGACTGCCATTGCCTCTACTCTTATCATCTCTACTGCTACCCCTACTCTCCTGCAGCATCAATAACATCCTCACAGACTTTAACTACCTCTACCACTGCCCCGGGGAACCCAGTTCTGCCCACAGGAACTATTCCATCCCAGCTGCTAATCCATCATCCCCGGAGGTTCTGCAGCAGCGGCGGCCCCCATTACTGGCCGCATATAGTGGGTGGCGTCACGAGTGACAAATCCCCTGTAAATAACCCCCCATTTTATTTTGCGGGCCCGGCACACGGTCCGGACCAGGACCGCCGTGACATCCCCCAGCAGCACCCCCGGTCCGGCACCGAGTGCCCCGTCCCGAGGGGCTCCACAACCGCAGTTCACAACACAGGGCCAGGACCATCATAACTATCAACCATGCAGCTCTTAAAGACAAACATACACAGCAGCATCCAGCAATGTCAGCGCCAACTAAGCGCATGACAGTGCACCAGGCGGAAAGGCAGCATTTCTGTAGCCAACAGCTTGCAGATTGTGAAATTCAACCTCTTAGCTTTGTCATGGCTAGGAGGAAATGGTCTTTTACTTGTCCAAATCTAACGGACCGAGGGCTGGCTGCTGTGCTGAGACGGGGTTGAGTAGGGTGTCCCCGGCAAACTGCTGATCTGTGAGGAAGGTGCAGGCGGAGATATTATGTTGCCTTCATCTAAAGATGGTGCTCACGATGTCGGAGAGCGCTCAACACCAGCAGGAGTTTCCACTTCTAAAAGAACTGAAGACCTGCCAATCACACTGGCTGTTGCTGGTAAAGAGGTGGAAAGTCTGCATCCAAAAGCATGTGTGACTGCTGTCCCCACAGTCACAGAGGATGAAGAGGCCGCGGATGCACTTGATGGGGCAGACGGTGGTTGGCCGAGCCCGCTAGGCCACATTGTAGCACAGTGAGCTACAGCACAGTAGCACTGCGACTTATGATTCATATCCATGTGACGGTTCATGTCTGAAGTACTCAAACTATTGATTTTTTGGCCTCTACTTAGATTTTGGTGACGAATCTTACAGATAACATGGGGAGACTAAAGGCTTGTGGATTTTTGAATGTGCTGCATGAAAGTCACCTCACCAACCTTTTTAACCTTGCAACTCTGGGGCAATTGATGCCACTTAAGTGGTGTCTGCGCACAAAATTTTGGAAAAAATGGAGACTCTTGATGGAGTCCCCTTGCTGTGTTTTACATGATTTTAGAAGGGTATGACATGCCTATATCTGTGTCTCCTCCTCCTTTTACTCCTCCACCTCTTTTCTTTTCGCATGACTATAGGTACTTGTCACTTTTCCATTAGTTTGTTGTATCTTCTGAGTAGTTTGTCAGCTTTTGGACACCTTTGAAGGTGTTTTCTATGTGTTTTCTAGGTGTTTGCATGTGTTTGTGTTTGCCTGCCATTGCTTTCAATGGTGTTTGATGGTGTTCGATGAACATTTGCCGAACACACCCCCAAAACACCTCAAATTCAAACACTACTATGGTCGCTCATCTCTACTCTTCATGTTTTGTTTTACATAAAACAAGACCTGTCTTTAGGGGTAGGAATCGCTTTCTGGCATCAGCCGACTCCTTAAAATACCACGAAAAATATCCCTCAATCTGCTCTTTTAGCAGAAGAATAAAGTTAAAGCTCTCAAAATATGTTGAATCAAAAAATGATGAATCAATAAATGTAGTTTTTGCAAAAAAGTTTTTTATAGTGTGTTAAAGTAGTGAAACATAAAACCTACATACTGTATATCTTGCATTGCTGTAATCATACTGACCAGAGGAATAAAACTGTCTTATCATTTATCACTTGTACAATTCCTATGTTGCTTTTTATTCGCTCATTTTATCTCTCAAAACTCGAAATAAGGTTCAGTTCACATTTATCCTGTAATTTACTTTAGGCTCTGACATCAGAGGTTATGTTTAAAACAACAACCATTCATTATAACGTAATTATAATGTAAAGCGCCATGGAATAATTGGCACTATAATAATAAATAATAATAGTAATAATGAGGCAAACTGTGTCACTTTGGAGTCCGTATGGCCTCTGTTGACTCGATCGGCGTCACGACATTCCAGTCCTGTTCCATATGTTTGTAATGACTCTATGTAATATATACGTTTCACTTTTTATATTAAATTACTGGAAAAAAATTAACTTTTAGATGATATTCTAATTCATTGAGATGCACCAGTGTCTGCTCTCTAAAAGTCAAATAATGCTTCTTTCTCTAGAGCCCTGCCATTATTTGCCAGAAGTTTTAGTAGAATCATGTAATTTTTTTGTCTTCAAAGTCTGATGATATGAAATCATTTGAAACATTTGGGGTATCAACCTGCTCACTGCAGACCTAGATGAATTTAAACACGGGTGAAGTTTGTAAAATTGAGTCATTTTCTTGGGTTCTGCTCTTCTGGCACATCAAAGGTTCTGCAAAAGTGACACCTACATATCATTTCAGCAAAATCTGCACTCCGAAATCCTCAAACAATCATTTCTGACCACATATTGAGCATTCAGGAGAAAAAGTTTTACAAATTGTTCATTTTTTTCTTCTTCTGTCCCTTGTACATCAGGATTTCAGACATACCGTAAGCAATATTTTATTGGCATTTTTTTTAAGTTTCACAGCTAAGGCTAGGGTCACACATAAGCCCTTGGTCCAATTTTTGGCTTCAGAATTTGGATTTTTTTTTTTCTAAGTCCAAAAACAGATAGAAAAACAGATTAGATGTAATAAACACCCTATCCGTTTTTTTCTGCACCTAAAAACATTGCTAGGTACGTTTTTGGGGTCCGTTTTTCAAAAAAAAAATTTTTAACATGGGCCCTATGGAAAAACGGATCCGTTTTTTCAAGAATTTTGGTCAAAAAATGACTGTCCAAAAATGTTCAGAGGTACAGGAGGCTCAAAAAGCACCCAAAAAAACCCGGATTGGTCATGGAAATCACTTCTAAAAACGGATTTCTATGTGTGACCCTAGCCTTAGTGTTGCAAAATTCCATGAATCTGTGGGTTCAAAATGCTTAACAAATTCCTAAATGAATTCTATGAGGTATATTGCATCCACAATTATAATGTGTGGTTCTGCTGTTTTGGCACCTCAGGAACTCTACAGATATGGCATGATATCTATAATGATTCCATCCCCAAAATTTGTTCCAAAAGACAAATCATGCTTCTTCCATTCCAAGCCCTGCAATGTGCCAGACAGGTGTTTTTACCACATTTGTAAATCATTTCATTACCCTGAGTTAAAATGAACAATGTAGGGCTAAAGCAACATTTTAGTGGATAAAAATGTAACTTCCACACTATAAGAAATATGTAGACAAAGAAAGCATAATCGGTTTACTCTGCACAACACACAGTTATATTAAAAGACAAGGTGGTGCTCATCTGGCATGGTTGTGTACGAAAAAAACACCATGGAACGCCAATGATCTATTTAGATCGTGGGATACCTGCTGCACTCCGAGTATCAATGATATGTAAAAGCCAGAGATGAATGAGATGAAATTCCTGATAAAGGAGATTCTCTCCGAAACGAGTGGAATAAATCACAATTTGGAGGCTAAAGGAATATGTCATCGTTCGATTGATAGCAGTGCGGCTCATTCCTATTCATCTCTGGCATTTTAAAATTCAATGAAACATCTGGAAATTAAAAATGCTCAGTACACCACTAGCTAAATTCTTTACAAAGGACCTTTCACCAAATGTTTTAGGTAATCTGACACATAATGCATTGGCAGAGCAGAAAAAAAGAACAAACATTTTTTTTTATTTCACCTCTCTATTGCGGAGATATTAGCAATCAAGGTATTTAACAATTAACAAGTAGGGATGAGCGAGTCTACTCGCTAGGACTCGTTACTCGGCGATTCTTAAGGGACTCGCTGGACTCGGTAATCGGCGAGTCTTTTAGCGAATACTCGCTCAGTAACGAGTCCAATGCAAGTCAATGGCAATCTTAGTTTTGTCAGAGTTTACTTTATCTCACTCGCTAGACTCGCTAGACTCGCTCTATCACATCACTATATAGCTTGAATCTCCCCAAACAGCAGCGAGTCTGAGCGAGTCTACGAGTCCGAATCCTAGCGAGTCTACGATTCCGAGTCCTGTATTCTCTATTCGGGACTCGCGAATCCAGAATCTTTTATGTTACTAGTCAGCATTGCGTGTTAGGTCAGAAAACTTGTGAAGACAGCCAATCATAGTCAGTAATGCCATAGCAGCTTTGGTTGTGTCAGGACTATGATTGGCTGCTGTCCATCGTGATGCCTATGTCATCTATGACAGGCAAGGCAGTATATAAGGCTTGCCCCCGCCATTTTGGGCACATTCCTGAGAAGAGCTGACCTAGTGCAGGGAGACTTGGAGCAGATCTAGGGACAGTTAGGCAGTGTAGGAGTCACATATAACCCAAAAGTTCTTTTCAGAACTAACAGGACGGAGTGTAGGAGTCAAGATTCCTCACACATAACCCAAAAGTTCTTTTCAGAACTACCAGGACGGAGGATTGCTGTACAGGACTGTAAGGAAGGGAGATAGGAGCAGCCTTACAGTGAATACAGCACCATCCTCATAGCTTAGTTCACCCAGCTTTCCGCAGAGCTGTAATCCTAAGCTTTTTCTTATTTTTGGCACTAGTCTACCAAATAATTTTGGTGCCATTTTTCCACAAAAAATTTCCTGTGCCAGTGCGTTGCTGTACGGTGTCCTGCCTGCAGCTCGCACGGTACTTGTAAACTTGCACGCAGCCAGCACCGCAGCCTAACAGTGCCTGATTCTGCGTACTAAACAATTTTTTCCTGTACCAGTGCGTTGCTGTACGGTGTCCTGCCTGCAGCTCGCACGGTACCATCCATCTGTCTTAAAATATCGCAGGGTGCTTTCACCTCTGCGTTTTTCGTAATTCGCGGCAGATGCGGTGAAAAAAACCGCATCTGCCGCGTTTACCGCATAACCGTTCCACTTGCGGCGCGGTTGCGGTTTTTTCTATGCAAAGTATAGGCATACTTGCGGCAGGTGCGGCTTACTGCGGTTTTTTTCGCGGCCGCACCTGCCGCAAGTGCAAAACCGCACTTGCCGCACCTGCCGCAAGTATGCCTATACTTTGCATAGAAAAAAACGCAACCGCGCCGCAAGTGGAACGGTTATGCGGTAAACGCGGCAGATGCGGTTTTTTCACCGCATCTGTCGCGAATTACGAAGAACGCAGATGTGAAAGGGCCCTAAGCCTCTAGTGTGTACCTTTCACGAAATAGTACCTGCTACTTGTTTTACAAGCCCCCAGAAAGCCACCAGAAATTATAAAATGTTTGCTTTTACAGCATGGTGTGTGTCCGAGAATCGCTTCCCCCTCCCATCATCGGCTCCAAATAAGAGAAAAACCTGCGAGTTTGGACTCGCACACTTTCAGAGACACATCAGCGATTTGGAAATAGCATTATTCGTTATTACTCGGTTCCCTATTCATTAACATTGGACTCGCTAGACTCGCAACGAGTAGCGAGTCCTGGGCTCGGACTCGTGCGGGTCTAGCGATTCCGAGTAATTTAGGACTCGCTCATCCCTATTAACAAGGTAAGTCTAAGTGGGTGTTATCAGACAGTTTTCATAATGGGCATGTAATACGTCTCCCTGTATGATGATGACAAATCATAAGCAGGGGGCAGTTGTTGTTTAGAACAACAGTAAAGGCCGCTTTACACGTCACGATATCGCAACGCAACTACGATAAAAAGTCACGTGGTACGGGCGTTGCAGTCGATATCGTTCGTGTGTTGTGTTGTGTAAATGGGCAACGCAACTCAAAAACGATGCAACTATGATATTGTTTTTGAATTGTGCATACTCTTCAACCGTGCAATATTGGCTTGACGATCTGGCACGATGTGACAGCGCAACTACGATTTGGAGTGCAACTTCCTCTATTCACTACAGTGTTAATTGGTCGCTCCCTGAGTTGTTTAGGCACAGTGTGAAAAAGGGGCGTACAACATCGTAGTTGCGTTGCCTGCCGATATCTCCCTGTGTAACATCTCCTATGCGATTTTGGACAAGTGCCAAAAACGTGCGCGCTCCCGTGAAATCGTATGCAATATCGGAACGATATTGCGACGTGTAAAGCGGCCTTAAGTGTGGGACATTATTGCCACTCATCTTTGGACAGACAGTGTTTAGGAAGGGGTAATGCAGTAGAGCTGACAGTACTAGGAAAGAAGAGCTTATAGAAGAGTTTGAAGAGTTTGAAATGTGGTACAGCTAAGCTCAGCTGCGCTGTTCCCTCCCACAAGAACATTATTTGAATGATGTGAGTTATGTGTGTTCTAATCTCATGGCATTTTCTAATCATGAAAGAGGTTAGACCAGTGATCAGAGCTGTATCATTACATCTCACACACGGTGAAAGCTAAAGTACTGTAAGGGCGCGTTCTTTTTCTCCTGAGTTGCTGCTTGATTATGATTAGGCAACTCAGACAGTTAGAAAAAGTACATGACCACCGTGAAAACTGTTTCATACTATCCACTAAGACTTACAAAAAAAGTTAATTCATTAGTGTCACATCTGTCTGAAGCCACAGGCTCAAATAGACTGCCTTAGGCTAGGGTCATACTTAAGGCTGACGCAAGCGCTAAAAACTTTGAAAATCAGCTATGCGCTGCCAGTGCAACAGAGACCCATAGAAACCAGCTGTTTACTTTAGCAGCGGCCACACACAAAGCTCCAGGAAGAGCACTTTAGCTGAGTGAACAGGAAACAGGATCTGCAGCGTTTTTCTGTGCACTGTTGTAAAGCGCACATCCTGGAGCCTTGTGTGTGGCCGCTGGTAAGGTAAACAGCGGGTTTCTATGGGGCTCCGTTGCTGCGCTGTGGCTGATTTTCATAGTTTTTAGCGATAGCATCAGCCTTAAGTGTGACACTAGCCTTAGATAGACTTAGCACAAGTGATTCCATGTGGCAGATTCCAGAAGAACCACATATTTAACCATTTAAACTCTATACAGGGATCTAAATGAGGTCCAGTGGATTGCTTCCTTGGAATGGCTGCTGTGGAATGAGCCAGAAACAGGGTCAAATCCAGAAATTCATATCAGGAGCAGAATTTTAAAGCAAGAGGATGTTAAAAACTCATGCAGAGATCAGAAAACAGGAAGAAATTAATTTTTTTTAAATAAGTGCCAATAATACTGACCTTAATCACTAACATACAGTGCAATGTGTTGTGGAAATACAGTCTAAAAATGACTGGGATAAGTAAATGCATTCATGTGGTAAATTGTGTTATTGTCTGACGAGACCGAGGTTAAACTTTTGGCCATAATTCTGAAAGGTATGTTTGGCATGAAGACAACACTGCACATAACAAAAAGGACACCATACTCACCGTGAAGTATAGTGGAGGCAGCATTATGCTTTGTGGTTGTATTCGGCAGCTGGAACTGGGGCATTGGTCAAGGTTGAGTAAATTATTAACAGATCCCAAGGGAATTTAAAGGGAACCTGTCAGGTTCGATAATGCTGGAAATCTGTAGATATTGTAACACTACGAGCAATGTCTGAAAGCCAGTTCTACACATATGCACTGCTGATCTGGCTATCAAATAGGGTTGGCCCATATTTACAGCCATTTCTATAAGTGTTGTGAACAGTGACTGTAATTTACATGGGCATGTCTGCTTGACTAAAAGCCAATAGGTCTCAGAAGGAATGAAGTTCATTATCAGCACAGAATCCGGGCACTTACATAACACTATTAATTTGCAGATTAACACTATATATATCACATATACTATGGTAACAACTATCAGAAATGATGGGTTCCCTTTAACTTTCGGCATGACAACTCTAATCATATCTCAAAATGAACAAAGAATGGGTTTACCAATAAGGCTGGGGTCACACATAGAAGTCCGTTTTTGGAAGTGATTTTCATCACCAATCCGTTTTTTATAGGGTGCTTTTTGAGCCTCCTGCACCTCTGAACGTTTTTGGACTTAGTCATTTTTTCATTAAAAACGCATATGGGTTAACGCATGCGTTAACGCAAGTGCCTATATGTGCCATGCGTTAACGCATGCGTTTCCCATAGGGCCCCATGTTAAAAAAACGCATGCGTTTTTTAACTGATGCCAAAAACGTTGCTAGCAACGTTTTTGGCTCAAAAACGGACAGAGCAATGTTTTGAGGTCCAGAAAAAAACGGACAGGGTGTTTATTACATCCAATCCGTTTTTCTGTCAGTTTTTGGACTTAGAAAAAAAAAATGACAAAAGTGAAGCCAAAAACGGACCAAGGGCTTATGTGTGACCCTAGCCTAAGAAGGTCAAGGTTTTGAAATGGTCCAGCCAGATCGCAGACACCGGAATCCAAATGAAAATGTGTGGATGTCCTGAAGAGGACTCTACACATCAGATACCTTCATAATCTCATAGATTTGGAGCAGTACTAAAAGAAAGGGTGGGGAAAGATTGCTAATTCTATCTGTACCAGGCTAATAGACTCATACCCAAAAATACTGAATGCTGTCAAAGACTGCTTCATCTAAATATTAGTTCAAGGGTGTGCATTTTTATGGTACCATATATATATTTTTTTTTTTTATTTTCTTTTTTCTACCTGAAAATATTTCAGTTTGTTTTTCATGTTTGTCAGATTAATGTGCTCTTGCAGCATTCTAGATCCTATAAAGACATATGTGTTCACCTCCATGTAATAAAATCATCGTTCCTGGACTCTTCCTGTAATCAATCCTTTCCCCGATCATGGATCCCTTCCTGTAATAATGTTCTTTGTACTGACTCCATCCTGTATTAATGCCCTCATTCTTGTATAATATCCTCTGTCCTGGCTCCTTCCTATAATAATGTCCCCACCCTGATCTTAACCTGTAAGCATATCCCCATAATGGGATCCTTCTTGTAATAATCGCCTTTGTCCTGGACCCATTTTTGTAATTATGTCCTCATCATGAACCCCTTCCTACTATAAAATCCTCCATCCTGGGCAACGTTCTGTAATGATGTTCTATATTCTTGCCCCTTCTTCTAAAGAATTCCTCCATCATGGGCCCCTTCCTTTACTCTGTCCTATGTCCTATGTCCTGGACCCAATCTGTTATAATGTCTTCCATCCTGAATTGCATCCTTTAAAAAATGTCTCCACTCTGGTGCACTTCCAATAATAATGTCTCCTATCCTAGTTCATATCCTGTAGGAAAGGTCACCCATCCTGGGGACACCTTCCTGTATTAATATCTCCAATCCAGATCCGCATCCTGAAAGAAATGTTTCCCATCATAGGTCCCTTCCCATAAAAATATATCCCTCCTAGGCCACATTCTGTAAGAAATCTCAACTATCCTGGGCCCCTTCCTAAAATAATCATCTCTATTTATATAGCGCCAACTGTCCCCATCCTGGACTTCCTACTGTAAGAACTGTCCCTAGCCTGGAACTGCTCCTATAATGTCCCCATGCAGGGATGTATCCTACTACATTAAATATCCCCAATCCTGGGCCACTTCTTGTAAGAAATAATCCCACATCCTGGTCCACTTTGTCTTATTATGTTCCCATCCTTAGTCACACCCTTTAAGAAATGTCACCCATCCTTGACCCTTGCTTTTATAATGTCCCCTGTATTGTTGCTTTTTTGCAGCACATTTAAAAAAAATAAATAAAGGAATATTTTTACTTTCCCCTGCTCCAACAATGTGTGACGTTCTCCATAGCTGACAGAAAGACCAGCACTTGATTTTGGTATTCCAATCACTGTCATGCACCACCTGTGGGCGGGCCTGTCCATGCCAGATGCTGACCTCTGATTGGCTGAGGGTGTTTATGTGTATTGTAGTTCAGAAACCCAATGGGCCTGTCAATAGCTGAAATAGGTATCGGTCTTAGGCTAGGGTCACATTAGCGCTAAAAACGAACGTTTTTCACAAGTGAAAATTGTGAAAAGCGCTAGCTTTAACACCTCCATAGGTTCCCATGTCAAAAAAGCATTGCAAAAGTGCAATGTGTTTAGCGCTAGGCATTTTTGTAAAAGCCACAAAAAAACGCTGCTAGCAACGTTTTATGGTGCTTTTCCAAAAACGCATGCGTTTTTTTAACATGGGCTCCTATGGGAAACGCATGTGTTAACGCATGGTACATATATGCGTTAACGCTAGCGTTAAAATTGCATCAAAATGGCAACAGAAAAAAACACCTAGCATTAACGCAGCCTTCCCAAAAACGGCCCCCCAAGTATGACCCTAGCCTTAGTGGATCTCCTTCCTGTATGTTCCTGATCGCGATCGCATCCACTTGATCGTTACACTCCAGCTATTTAACATGTTTTGCAAAGAAGGAAGGGAAAAGTTGTGAATGTGTAAAGTTGACTTCAAAATAAGTTATTAGATCCAGTCCCATTGGCAATTTGCCAATGGGACAGGTGTGTATAATGCTCATCTTACCCAAGCAGTTGACCAAGTGCACCACAACTTGAGACTTTGAACAGTTAGCTTGTCCTTTAATACTTGTAATAAATGTAAACGTCAATAGTCTTGGATTCACTTAAGTATTATACATTGATTTTTTTAATTATTAGAAAAATAATACAATAATCCATGATTCGATGTAAAGACACAATAAACACTAAAAAGTCTAAAATGGTAAAAACTTTTTCGAGGCTGTGAGATGCAGGCGGTGAAGCGATGAAAACACACAAAAAAATCTGACTACCCATGTGTAGATGCTATCTTCGAGAAACAAATTAAAATAACCAGCTATAAATGTTCCTTTGTATTTTTCATATAGGTCACAAAGTCTATTTCCTATTTTGCAACTGTCCAATTCATTGCATTGGTTTTGCTGAACATAGAATAATAAGCCTAAGTTATATCGTCTTTGTCCTGAACTAAATGTGACATTTCCTGTTGCAACGTCTTTATAGCCTGTGCACTTATCTTGCAGAAAATACTGGGCGCTGTCAGTATCGATTTTAAGCTTAACAGCAATCCATTACACTTTGTATCTCTCTGTGTGACTACGTTTCCAGCTGTGGTAAAGCCAAGATTTGTGTGAGAAAAATTGCATGACACATAGCTGAAGTCTTTTGACTGTTATATATCCACTGCCCATCACGGACTTTAATATGTAGATGTGATCTGATTTGTATGACAGCTAACAATATATGTATATATATATATCTGTATCAAAACAATAGCAGCAATGCCAATCACATGCAAAAAATGATGTTCCCCGATAATGCTAGTAGATGTTTTTCTTGAGAAAAAATAAAAACTAAAAAGTTTTTTCAAAAAAACTCAGATCAATTTTTTTTTAATGAAAAACTGCTAATCTTATAATAAGGTTCTTAACGCATGTATTGGCCAATAAATGCCTGCCCTTCAACCACGGCAAGGTGACCTTAAATCTGAAGGGTCCCTGTCTAAACTTAAAACCTGTCTTGTTCCTTAGAGGTCTCTGTTACAATGGGCAGTAGCAGGATACATACCACATCAGATGGCCCCCTTGGCTTAGTAGGGAGGCAAGAGTGTAAGTTCCAGCAGCGGAGCCAGAACTCCACACACGTTAAATCAAGAAAAAAACAGACAGCACATCCTTTAACCTTTTGGCCCAGATGCAATTTTATACCCTGGGGATTACATATATATCAAAACAATAGCAGCACACTGGTAATGCCAATCCCATGCAAAAAATGATGTTCCCGGATGATGCTAGTAGATGTATTTCTTGAGAAATACTAAAAACTAAAAAGATTTTTCAAAAAAACTCAGATGGAAATTTTTTTTTTTAAGGAAAAACTGCTCATCTTATAATAAGGTTCTTAGCGCATGTATTGGCCAATAAATGCCTGCCCTTCAACCACGGCAAGGTGACCTTAAATCTGAAGGGTCCCTGTCTACACTTAAAACCTCTCTTGTACCCTAGAGGTCTCTGTTGCAATGGGCAGTAGCAGGATACATACCACATCAGATGGCCCCCGTGGCTTAGTAGGGAGGCAGGAGTGCAAGTTCCAGCAGTGGAGCCAGAACTTCACACACATTAAATCAAGAAAAAACCCAACAGCACATCCTTTAACCTTTCAGCCCAGGTGCAATTCTATAGCCTAGATTACATATATGTCAAAGCAATAAAACGATAGCGGCACACTGGTAATGCCAAGTGCACGGAGGTAGAATCACCAGGGCTCGTCGGGGTTGTGAGAAAGTGTCTGTGTGTCTGTTTTTGTTTGTGTGTCAGTTTGTCTTTGCATGTCCCCATGCATGTGTTTACGCAATAGGTTTGTGCTGCTTTTGTTTATAGACAGTTGTGTTTGTGTAGTTGAAAAACCCAGAACAAATGCAGCATAAAAAAATAAGCCCAGTGGGCACATAGCCTACTCCTAATCCTAATTTGTTGGCTATACTGTATAAACGAATGCTAAACTGTTAGGTTACATTTGGTAAGTATGTGAGATTATGAAAACAACATAGTGTACAGGGTTAATCTGAGTCACGTTGACTGTAATAAAACAATACTGGAGGAAGTGTCTGTGCCATTGGCAATGCTGCATGTGTATTTTAACATTCACGGTCAGTGCTTATGGCCTGACAACTGGGATTGAAAATTCTTGTAGCAAGATAACAGGAGCACATAAAAACAGACGCCATCTGCTGCAGGTGCACGTTTAAAGAAGAGAATTTCATTGAAATACATTTATCTGCATTCATAACACACATCCAATTCCCTTCTGGATTTTTGTGTTTATTAGCAAGCTGTAAATTGTTAATTTCAAACAGTGGGCGGCTGCATAAACAAATTAGGATGATTTTCGTTTGTCCCACATTTCGGCAGCATTTGCCTTAGTATCACACAAATAAGAGAAGAAAATAAAAACCAACTTGTGAAACTGTGCCACGGTTCACATCCATCCCATAGGCACGCATTAGGTAATCTCATCAAGGCTGAAGCGGAAATATGAGACAAACAACAAAAATTAACTTTATACCAAACATAGAATAACAGTATATATTTCAGCTGAAGGAATCTGAGAAAAGATGTTAGTGGCTGCAGATCAATCTGCTATTTGCAAAGCAAGAAACTGCATTTACAGGTTTGTGGTAAAGGACATTGAAGGGGATTCATATATTTATTTATCTTTTATAAAATCTATGTGTGTATATCTAGGCTGCAAAATGATAACAGTTTGTAACATACACCCTGTCAGCATTTTGCATTGTTACCTAGATATCAGCATTCAGTGTAATGAGGAGCAGCTCAGCCCCCATCTTGAGGTGTTTTGTAATGTCACCAGGGGTGTAACTACCGGCATAGCAGACGTAGCGGTCGCTTTGGGGCCCGGCGCTTGTGGGGGGCCCGAACCCAGCGCCGCTACGCTGCTATCCGGTGACCTGCGATACAGTGGCGTAACTACTTGGGGCCCCGAGCTCCAAGGGGTCCCGAGCTCCCCGGGGGGCCCTGCTGCCTGTGCCCCCAGCCGCCCCCCGAGACCGCGACAGCGCCGGAAGAGGAGCTGAGGGAGGACTGGAAGTGACAGTGATCACTTCCTGCAGCCGTGCAGCAGTGCCCGCCCCTCCAAACGCCGGGAGAGGCAGAGCAGGTAATTGTGCGCTTACCACCTGGCCGGCACCACTAGCACCTCCCCCCCCGCTTCTCACCCAGCCGGCACTACTAGCGCCCCCCCCCCCCCCTTGCTTCTCACCCGGCCGGCACCGCTAGCACCCTCCCCCCCCACCTCTCACCAAGGGGGCCCCTAAGTGATTCTAGCTCCGGGGCCAGCGGGACACTTGTTACGCCACTGAATGTCACAGCTGGTGGTTTACACCCAGACTCCAAAACAAACACACCTCTAGATGGGGGCAGAGCTACTCCTCCATATACTGAATGCTGATATCTAGGTAACAATGCAAAATGCTGACAGGGTGTAAATTACAAACTGTTAACATTTTGCAGCCTAGATATACACACAGATGTTATAATAAAAAGCACGGACAATCCCCTTAATGTTAATAGTAAAGATAAGCAAGTTGATTTAAAGTGAATCAAATTTGTGTCAAAATTTATAAATTCACTAAACTGGGCAAATTTGTACAAAAAAATGTAACCCCTTCCCGACCAATGATGTTATACAACATCATGGGCCGGTAAGGGGTGTTTGATGTGAGCTCTGGCGCGGAGCTCACATCAAACAGCCAACATCTCAGCTGATGTGATCAGCTGAGATATCGGGCTAAGAGCTCCGATGGGATCCGGGATCCAATCGGCCCTGTTAACCACTTGGATCCCGCTGTCAATCACTGACAGCGGGATCCAAAGCAGCCACGGCGGGGAACGCGCTGTTCCCCGCCTGCTCCGGAGATCCCGTGATAGTATCGTGGGATCTCCGGTGCTCACGTGACAGCCCGGGGTCCTGGCCAGACCCTGGATGCTGTCAGAGCGCAGTTTCCTGTTGTGGTTGGCAGGCGCTGCCAACCACAGCAGGTCCGCGATTCTGGGAGATACAGATGAGCTGCAGCTTATCTTTATCTCCCAGAAGCGATCGGACTGTGCAGCAAGGTGCCTTAAAGAGGCAGTGTAAAAATAAAAATCAATGAAAAAATAAAGTTTTTAGAAACCTGGAAAAAAAAATATATAAAAGTTCAAATCACCCCCCTTTTCCACCAATCACAATAAAAGTATTAAAATAAAAATACACATGTTTGGTATCGTCACGTTCATAATCGCCCGATCTATCATCCTATTAAATCTGTTAATTAGAGCCAAAAACTCCGTAACTGAAAAAATGGTCCAAACGCCAAAATTCTGTTTGTTTGGTCGCCGCATCATTGCTATAAAATGCAATAACAGGCGATCAAAACTGCGGATCCCCCCAAAAATGGTATCATTAGAAACGTTAGCTCAAGACTCAAAAAATAAGCCATCACACAGCCCCAGATCCCGAAAAATGAGAACGCTAAGGGTCGCAGAACATGGCGCAAAAAGTCCGTTTTTGTTTTTTTTTCAAACTTCTAAATTTTTTTTCACCACCTAGATACCAGTAAAGTTATACATGTTGGGTGTCTACTAACTCGTACCGACCTGAGGCATCACCCCGTCACATCGGTTTTACCATATAGTGAACATGGCGATTAACATACTCATTGCATTTAGAATTATTTTGCAATTTCCCTGTACACTATATGGTAAAATAAATTATTGCATATGAAAGTACAACTTGTCCCGCAAAAAACAAGCAATCATATGTCTATATTGATGGAAAAATAAAAAAGTTATGGCTCTTGGAAGCAGGGGAGCAAAAGACAAAAATGAAAAACGAAAAATTCCCGGGTCATGAAGGGGTTAAATGTTAAAGATGAATATATATATATACATATATTGCCTAAAGTACAAAGTAAGTTTGTCATCTTTAACTTCATTACTTAATCGCAATAACAGTAATTTTGACTAGGGGTGCCCAAACTTTTACATGCCACTGTATAAGACTATGGGTAAACGAATGATACCTGTTTTTTACTGATGTAGTTTCACACAGCGTCTGTAACGTTCTGCTTCATTCTATGTTTATGACTTTCATTAATTTTAATCTCTTCCAATCTTTAAAGTTGTAAATTTTGACATCCTTTCACAATCCAGATTTACCCCAAATTGATTGCTGAATTTCCTGCTTTGGCTTTTATACGGAGTACGATAGTTCCTCCTGATTGGCTGTGCTATACCATCTGATGTGTTAGGCTATGTTCACATGTTCAGTTTTTATTCAGTTTTTTACACCATTTTTTGTAAGGTAAATCCAGGAGTAGATGAAAAATACAGAAGTGTTGACGTGTTTCTATTATACTTTTCCTCTGCTCCACTCCTGTGTTTGGCTTGTAAATACTGATGTAAAATACTGATCAAATACTCAGGCCCCTTTCATATTTGTGCGTCTGTGCAGTCACTTGCGTTTGCCTGCCTGCGCTAGCGCAAAAAGCAAGCACAGGTAGTTTTCAGGCAAACGCAGGGCTGCACATGAACGCAGAGATGGGCTGCTCCTGCACTTGCCTGCGTCCCCACCGCCATTACCTGCTATGGGGAGCACAGGAAGTGAAATGCCGGGACACAGGTCTGAAGAGGGGCGGAGTCTGAGCGCAGCGTCACACAGAACGCACCGGACAGTGCTGACCACTGAGCCACCATATAATGCTGACCACTAAGTCACCATACAGTGCTAACCACTAAGCCACCTTAAAGTGCTGACCTCTAAGCCACCATACAGTGCTAACCACTGAGCC
Source organism: Allobates femoralis (assembly GCA_033576535.1). Taxonomy (NCBI): domain Eukaryota; kingdom Metazoa; phylum Chordata; class Amphibia; order Anura; family Aromobatidae; genus Allobates; species Allobates femoralis. The sequence goes on along the minus strand of JARQOC010000003.1, from coordinate 83,878,630 downwards.
ACCATACAATGCTAACCACTGAGCCACCTTAAAGTGCTGACCTCTAAGCCACCAGCATGCCCACACCATCTTTGGTGTCTGCCCCATTGATTTTTGATGGAATATTATCCTCATGATATGTGCAGTCAAAATATATGCTATCCTTACAATGCACAAACACCAACTCCTTTGACTTGAGAAGTTTACAAGCAAATAAATTATATTTAGTGAACTGATTGGTTATTTTGTTCCAATATGTCATTGGATTGGAAGTCACAGCCAACAACCAGACATTGATGAACCATGGATCCAGGTGTGCATTGGTGTGTAAACCTGTTTCTGTCTCTTAAAATTATTTTCACTCCATTTATTTATTGCTCATTTTGATCAATTTTTTTACAGTTTCTTGTTAGGCAGACCTCACCAGAGGCGTAACTAAACAGGTGCAGGTGTTGCAATCGCACCCGGGCCCCAGAGCCTGGGGGCCCCATAAGTCTCTAGAAAAACACTATTGCTATTAAAAATTTGCAATTATTGGGGGCCCCTTTGGAGCACTAACATTGGGGCCCATGAGCTTGAAGTTACACCCTTAGACTCCACCTTTACTGCATTACTCTCATGTAGTGTCTACTATCATTGTTTTGCACATGCATTTTATTTTTTATTATTAGGAGTAGTGTATGTCTTGTGATGGTGTCCATTTATTATGCTGTCACTGTTCATTTGGCAGCCTGTCCGGTTTACCCAAATGTTATTTCTTCTGTCTGTCTATTTGTCTTGTCTTTTCATGAATTTGACATGATTTTTTGATCCCTAGTAAAAGCATCATATATTTATTTACCCCGTTTTGTGTGCTACATTCAGTAGATAGGCTGTGTGTTACGCATAGATCTATGGAAGGTTAATCTTCAAATAAAAAGATGTGCCGAACCATCCTCCCCTGACAAGCAACATGTTCTGCCTTGTCATAAAGCTTTCACTCATTTCTCTTTTTATTGTTACGTTTCTGTCCTTTGTTCCTGGATATCATCACAGAACTTTTACTGTTGATTTCTCTCAGTGGGAGAAACAAGATAATAATCTTGTAGTTGTAATTCCTATTAATGTTCAACAAAAATAAAATAAGTGATGTTACAGGGCAAGCTTTCAAGACGTCTCACGTCTCTTCATCAGGCATGGTATGACAAAATATTCAAAGAAACATAAATATATACACAACCAGAGCAGGCACAAGATGAAATAAATGGACATTCATATAAATAAACAAAACAAAGCCTGGAGAGGATCCAGACTTAGTGATGTCAAAGTTTTTATGACCCTAATTTATATGTAATCCTGCTGTCTTCAGACGTCAGACTTAGTGTCTTTGAAAAACATTCTTCAGATGTGATAATGAACCATAATCCATCAGATAAGTTTAGCCCTTTTTGGATACAATTACCGTATATACTCAAGTATAAGCTGACCCAAGTATAAGCTGAGGCCCCTAATTTTACCCCCAAAAACTGGGGAAACCTGTTGACTCGAGTAAAAGCCTAGCGTGGGAAGTGTAGCACCCTCCCCATCCCATCCTGGTATATAACCCCTCATCACTGTAGATAGCTCCTCATAATGTGTATATAGCCCTGTATATACACTGTATATAGCCCCTCATAATATTGTGCCTCCATCACTGGTATATAGTGCTCCCATCACTGGTATATAGCGCCCACATTACTGGTATATAGCGCCTCCATCACTGGTATATAGCACCCCCATCACTGGTATATAGCCCCCCATCACAGTATATGCCTCCCATCACAGTACATAGCCCTTATCATTTGTATATTGCCCCTCATCACTGTTATATAGCCTCCATAACTGGTATATGGCCTCCATCACTGGTATATAGCTCCTTATTACTATATATAGCCCCCCATCATGGGTATAGCGCCCCCAACACTGGTTTGTGGCCCCCATCCCTGGTACGTGGCCTCCATCCCTGATGTGTGGCTCCCCCATCCCTGATGTGCGGCTCCCACATCCCTGATGTGCGGCTCCCCCATCCCTGATGTGCAGAGCCCCCATCCCTAATGTGCAGAGCCACCATCCCTGATGTTCAGAGCCCCCATCCCTGATATGAGCCCCATCCCTGATATGAGCCCCCACCCCTGATATGGGCCCCATGCTGGCGCTGACCATAAAATAACAAACTTCTTACTCGCCTTCCGACGATTCTCAGCACTGTCTGCTGGCTTCAGGAGTCTTGCCTCCGGTCTGCCGACATGTAATCATGTGACCGCAGCACAGCAGCGATGACGTCACTGAAGCACCGGTCACATGATTAGAAGCTGTCAGACCGGAGGGAGGATGCACGGAGCCCGCATACAGTGCACAGAATCGTCGGAAGGTGAGTAACAAGTTTGTTATTTTGTGGTCAGCCCCAGCATGGGGCCCATATAGCAGTGATGGGGGGAGGCGAGTAGTGCAATGTAATATGCACCGCTCCCCCTGCCGCTGGTGGACAGGGGGTGCAGTACACATTGCATTGCACTAATGAGCGGGCCCATGTGACCGCCTGCTCCTACTGCAGCCTCCCCCCGCCTCCTCCAGCCTCCGGTCACCGCCCCCCCCACTCAGCCAGTATACTGACTCAAGTATAAGCCGAGGGGGGCTTGTACTCGAGTATATACGGTAAAAGTTGTAATTGACCCATCCCAGGGCCTCTTGGTACCCTGTCCTGGGCGGTTGCAGTGGAGAATGTCACGGGTGGCTTGCCCGTGTCCTTGGTGGTTTCTGAAAAATGTGTAAAAAAGGGGAAAAATTAAATAAAGGAAAGTCTCGTGACGCCACCTTAGATGACAACACTCCCCGTAGGTGGACCGGTATCCCTGAGGCAGTGATGTAGAATAGGGATTTTGCACAGGGAGGTAGCTCTCCAATCAGCCTTGTCTGCTGCTGCAGGAGAATGCGGCTCATCAGGTGGAGATGCTGGCAAGCAGTCTATGTTAAGGGCAGGACCAGGGACCGTAATAAGACACACACGCTGGCAGTTGTTTCCGTACCTTTTACTGATGTTGATGCAAGGTAACGTCCATGGTACACTCCAGGTGGTCAGGATGCACTTCAGGATCTCCACACCCGGTGATTTGTGAGGCCTCCTTGTCCTAGTATGATTAAGTCCTGGCCTGTCTGGAATCTGGTCTGACCTCCCCTGTGTCTCTCACTTGTATTGAAGCCAGTGAGAACCTTCTGCTGGCTGCTGCTATCTCTCCTGCGGTTCCTGGCTCTGGTGGTTGCTGTGCTACAAGTGTCCCAGAAGACTGAAGTCTCCTTGGTTGACCAGTGTTTTTTGCTAGGCTAAGTAGTCCCTGGCAGACTCGGACTCCGGTGTCCGGATTGCTTCCTGTGGTGAAACCGGTATGGTTCCTCTGCCCCCATTCTATTCCTCGCCTTGCCTCCAACCCTCACTCTTGGGCCCCTGCACTGGCTAGGCTTCCCCCTGGTATGGGCCTAGTATGGCTCCGTCATGAGGATGTCTTCACAGTACTGCTCCAAACTGCACTGCCTAACTCCTCCCCTGGGCCCTAATTTATAAGGGACCTTGCCTGAAGGCAGCAAGTAGAACTCCCCCTTCATGTCTTGGGTGGAAGGTGTTGCATGTGTAGGGTGCCTGATGTGGAAATCCCTCTGTGCACCAGGTGGTTCTGTGGCTACCTATACCGCAGTGTGCCACATTCCCACTAGTTAAATTCAGTACTCCTGGACTGAAAAACATTTTTCAAATATCATAACCATTAATAACAATATAATATGTACAAAGTCTCAAAATTAAAAAATTTTACAAAAAACAAGAAAACTGTGAAAAACAGGTAAAGTAGTCCATACGGGGCTAGTCCATCCGCCGCAGGCTGTAAAAGAAGTATTTTTGCCACTACCAGTCCCATGGCTATGGTCCATTTTTAAATTGACCAAGCAAATGCAAATGTTCTTAAAGGTAGAGTCTCTGTAAGTTCATTACTTTTAACGGTCTCAAGTTGCAATAAATTATTCAACACATTTACATTCCCTATCATTCCAATAGGTGTCTCGGCTTAGGAGTCCTGTTTACTCTCTCTACCCCCAGGAACTTTCTTTTCCTAACTTAATGTTCATGGGGGTTAGTCCAGGTGCTCCACCCTTTTGTACAATAATATTTACATACAAAACACATATTTACATTTCTTTACTTTACACCAACTCTCCGTACCTGGACGGGGGCTGACCTTGGTTACTACGGCTAGACCTACGTAGCTCAGGTATCTCACCTTGTCCATGGTGTACTCTAGTGTTTGTACTCTGGGTGGACCTATGTGTTATAGGTATACTGGGTAATTGTCTGTGAGGCCTAAAGATACCGTCACACGCCATGATATTGTCCGCGATATCGCTGTCAATTTGCGAATTCTGCGATGTCGAAACCACATCGCAATTGCGTTGTGGCATGTGACAGGGTGATCTTAAGCCGAGAAATCGCTGGAGGCGCATCGCCTGATTGCACTGCACTGCAGAAAAATCAGGCAATGTCCACCTCGTGATTTCAGTGGGTCGTGCTGTGTGGCACGGCGATAGCGACGTAAAAAGCGATTTCAGAGATCCTGAAATCAATCCCGTAGGCGTGCCTGAGTGTGCTGTTCTCCACGCCCTGTCTGTGGCGATTGGTGGTAACGCAGTTGTGTAGGTCAATCGGAGTGGTAGGAGCACGGTGAAACACACTCTGGCATGCCTATCTCCTCACCGCAGTCTAACACTACGCCCACATCGCTGATGTGGCTGTGGCGTGTGATGAAGCGATGTGGAAAGGCAAGATCAGTTCCGGTCTTGCTCAGGCAATTTCCGGAACGCCTGATCGCCGGAGGTTGCACGCGACATCTCTACGTGTGACATTTCTGAATCGATTTGGGGAGAGTGCAAAAAAAGTGCGCGCTCACATCAAATCGCGGGAGATATCGTGGCTTGTGATGATACCTTTAGTCTCACTACAGGACTGGCAGGTACACCGATTGCAGGATCCTCTGGTTCTGCTACAATGGGTGGTTCTTCTTGAATTTGAACAAGTTCTTCTGGAACTCTTACAGGTTCTTCCAGTCTTCCTTATTCTTCCACTGGTTGAAGAAAGGTTATTACAGGTACTATTTACATTGAGGCCAATCTTCAGGAAAATCTCCAAATACTGTATGAATCACTTTTTCCTTTTGTTCTTCTATTTGGTGTGTACAGGGGTCTTCTTCTTGTGGTTTTAGTTGTTCAGGACATTGCTTGAGGTGGTCTCTAGAAACTGTTGCAGTTGTTCTTCCTTCATCTTTACTGTTACGCAAGTCTTTTTATTATTAAAGTTGGAATTTAGCACTGTGTAGGGTTCTGCTTCCCATTGGTCTTCAAGTTCATGAACTCTTCTTTTTCTCTTGAGTACTAATTCTCCAGGTGTTAAGGGAACAGCTTGTGCAGTTTTGTTATAACGTCTCTCTTGTTTTTCTCTAATCTGGTTTAGACTTTTCTCCACGCATTCTTGTGCTCTCCTGTACTGTTCTTTGCGGTTGGAGTCTCAATCAGCATCAGGTGAATCAGTTTCAGGTATCACAATTCCCATTTCGAGATCAACTGGTAATTTTTCGGGTCTTGCTCGCATTAGATAGGCTGGTGTACAAGTGGTGGAACTTATAGGTACAGTATGTTGCTATAATACATGTCCACAAAGTCAGGTAACATCTCCGGCCACATGTTTCTTTCTTCCAAAAGCAGAGTTTTTAGCAAGTCTATGACTACATTGTTCATTTTCTCACACATGCCATTGGTTTGCGGATGGTAAGGCGTGGTTTGGATTTTCTTGCACCCATATCAATCACAAAACTCTTGGAATATCTCAGCTTCAAATGCAGAACCTTGATCAGTTAACATCTGCTCCGGATACCCGTGTGGTCTACAGAAGTAGGCTTGAAAGGTTTTTGCTGCAGATTCTGCTGTTAAGTCATTTACTAAGGCTACCAGTAGGAACCTGAAATAGTGGTCCACCATTGTAAGGGCATACTGTAGGTATAGCCTGATCTGCTGGGTGTCAGCTTCACGTGATTCAAGGCTACTATTTCTAAAGGCTCTTTGGTGGTAATTGGCTGTAATGGTGCTCCTTGGCTGTCACGGTCTTTTCTCCTTAAGTTGCATGGTCCACAGTTTTTACACCAACTCTCTATGGCGCTCCTCATGCCAACCCAGTAGAATCTTTCACGCAATAGCATCTCGAGCTTCTTCCATCTGAAGTGTCCTGCTCTATCATGGTATGCTTCCAACACCAACTGAACATCTCTCTTCGGTACCTCTATTTGCCACACCATCTTGTGGGTTCAAGGATTTTATGAAACATTGACACAGCTTTCACTGGTAGATGAACAACCTGCTTCTCTCTTTCCACAGGTGTTGCACCTCAGGTGGAGCATCCGGATTGAGACATGAGTCTGGTTGGTTATCAGCTCTTTGTCTAAGCTGACAGCCAGGTCACTGTCTTGTGTCTCTTTCCACCCATGGTGAGGTAATGGATTTAGCATTGTCTCACAATGTCTCTGGCAAGTCTGCTGACAATGGGATGCACTGTGGCGGTGGAAGGCGGGTAGCTCTGTTTCTTCTAGCTCATGCAAGTCTTCTCCCACATCTGGTAAGTGAGGCATCCTCGACAGGGCATCAGCAATGGCGTTCTTATGACCTGCCCGGTACTTGATATTGAAGATGTAGTTTGACAACCGGGCCATCCAGCGTTGCTCCATTGCACCTAACTTTGCGATATCCAGGTGTGTAAGAGGATTATTGTCCATGAAGGCAGTGAACTTCGCAGCCGCCTGGGAGTGCTTGAACCGTTCGTTGATAGCCCAGACCAAGGCCAGGAATTCCAGCTTAAATAAGCTGTAGTTCTCGAGGTTTCTTTCCATAGGACGGAGCTTTCTGCTGGCATATGCAATCACATGCTCCTTGCCATTCTGTTTCTGTGACAAGACAGCTCCTAACCCCACATTGCTGGCATTGGTGTACAGCAGGAATACCTTGCGTCTGCTCTGGTTGTGTATATATTTGAGTTTCTTTGAATATTTTATATTTTGCCTGATGAAGAGACCTGAGATGTCTCGAAAGCTCGCCTTGTAACATCACTTATTTTATTTTTGTTAGCCAATAAAAGGTATCACAGCTACAAGATTATTATCTTGTTTCTCCCACTGAGAGCAATCAACATTTTTTCAACTGGCTAACACTGTACCTAGAACTTTTACTGTAACACAAAGTCCAGAATTCTGATTCCAAGCAGAACAGCGGCTCTAATTAATACAATGTGGAAAATGCAATCAAACTCACAAAAATATTTATCGAAAATTACACATCTTGTTCTATGTGTCCTATTTGACTACAAAAATGTTCATTATGTACCATTAACTAAGCAATTATATTTTGCTTGTCAAACACAGCCATTAAGCCACTTAGAATGTCATATAGTAAAAAAATGAAATTACGCTCTATGAAAAACAACATGATGGCATGTTTTACAAAGTGCTTAATGGACATGACTGCTGTATCTAAATTTATACTATAATTACAGATTTTTAATGTTTTAATAGTTCCAATATACATTTAAAGCTTGAATAAATTAATGCCACATATTCATTATACAGTTCTTATACAGTCAAGAGTTGTCTCCTGACAAATATTCGTGGGATCTACCGCTTTGACCCACACCTATACCTACAAGTGCAGCTCAATAAATTAGAATATTATCAAAAAGTTAATTTATTTCAGTAATTCAATACATAAAGTAAAAAGCTTACATTATATAGAGTCATTACAAACAGAGTGATCTATTTCAAGTATTTATTTATGTTAATGTTGATGATTATGGCTTACAGCCAATGAAATCCCAAAGGTAATTATTTCAGAAAATTAAAGTAGGGAGAATGAAGGGTCTGAAAGATAAAATATGACCTAAATAGGTATCAGAGGCTTCACCTTGTGTGGTTGTAAGAGTCACAACCACTGTGAAAGCATATCACGGCTGCTGCAGTCCCCAGCGTGGGGCATATAGAGTAGGGAGGATGAAGAGTTAAAAACTGCTCTGCCGTATTCCACGAGACATTAAAGGGTGAATATAATATTGATTTATTAGCCAATGTGTTTCAGGGCTCCCTGGCCCCTTCCTCAGGAGAAATCAATATCCTATTGCCATGTTTCAGGGCGTTTCAGGGAGAACTGAAATGCGTTGACTAATAAATCAATAGTGTATTCACCCTTTGATGCTTGGAGGAATACGGCAGCACAGTTTGTAACCCTTCATCCTCCCTATGTTAATTATCTGAGATAATGACCTTTGGGTTTTCATTAGCTGTAAGCCATAATTATCAACATTAACATAAATAAACACTTGAAATAGATCACTCTGTAATGACTCTATATAATATAAGTGTGTCACTTAATGTATTAAATTGCTGAAAAAAATTAACTTTTTGATGATCTTTTAATCCATTGAGATGCAGCTGTATAACTGTTGTTTGACTCCTGCCTGATCTGGAGTGAAAGGAAAGGTTGTCACACATGTGTTGACTTGCTCCATTCACCACTATGGGAGTTCTGAATAAAACTTGCTGGATTTCTTTGGCTGTATTTGGAACTACCGTTAAAGTGATCGAAATACGTATAGTATAGGCATAGTTAGTTTTTTTTTAATTTTACTTTTGCTATTTTAATAGTTATTATAGTGGAAGACAGGGTGTTTGTGGAGGTGCCAATCTGACTTGAAGCATTATCCGCTATCCAAGTAACAACCTGTTGACACTGGTCTTGGTTCAAGAGCGGTGTACTGCTGCGGGCCCCAAGAATTTGGGACAGGATGTGCGAGCGAGTAGATGTGGCACTTTGTTGTTGCGAAATTAGTGCTTGCACACGACCTCGGCCTCTGCCTGCACCACCATCACGTCCACTTCCTTATTCCTTGCCAACGCCCTGGATATGGATATTAGACCCTGCCTGTATACAGCTAGTCAGCTACAACAGTCTCCTGACTGTTCTGGTCACAGGAACGCTGGATATGGATTTTAGACTCTGCCTGTATACAGCTAGTCAGCTACAACAGTCTCCTGACTGTTCTGGTCACAGGAAAGCTGGATATGGATAGTACACCCTGCCTGTATAGAGCTAGTCAGCTACAACAGTCTCCTGACTGTTTTGGTCACAGAAAAGCTGGATATGGATATTAGACCCTGCCTGTATACAGCTAGTCAGCTACAACAGTCTCCTGACTGTTCTGGTCACAGGAAAGCTGGATATGGATATTAGACCCTGCCTGTATACAGCTAGTCAGCTACAACAGTCTCCTGACTGTTCTGGTCACAGGAAAGCTGGATATGGATATTAGAACCTGCCTGTATACAGCTACTCAGCTACAACAGTCTCCTGACTGGTCTGGTCACAGGAAAGCTGGATATGGATATTACACCAAGCCTGTATAGAGCTAGTCAGCTTCAACAGTCTCCTGACTGTTCTGGTCACAGGAAAGCTGGATATGGATATTAGACCCTGCCTGTATACAGCTAGTCAGCTACAACAGTCTCCTGACTGTTCTGATCACAGGAAAGCTGGATATGGATATTAGACCCTGCCCGTATACAGCTAGTCAGCTACAACAGTCTCCTGACAGTTCTGGTCACAGGAAAGCTGGTTATGGATATTAGACCCTGCCTGTATACAGCTAGTCAGCTACAACAGTCTCCTGACTGTTCTGGTCACAGGAACGCTGGATATGGATATTAGACTCTGCCTGTATAGAGCTAGTCAGCTACAAAAGTCTCCTGACTGTTCTGGTCACAGGAAAGCTGGATATGGATATTACACCCTACCTGTATAGAGCTAGTCAGCTACAACAGTCTCCTGACTATTCTGGTCACAGGAAAGCTGGATATGGATATTACACCCTGCCTGTATACAGCTAGTCAGCTACAACAGTCTTCTGACTGTTCTGGTCACAGGAAAGCTGGATATGGATATTAGAACCTGCCTGTATACAGCTAGTCAGATACAACAGTCTCCTGACTGTTCTGGTCACAGGAAAGCTGGATATGGATATTACACCAAGCCTGTACAGAGCTAGTCAGCTACAACAGTCTCCTGACTGTTCTGGTCACAGGAAAGTTGGATATGGATATTAGACCCTGCCTGTATACAGCTAGTCAGCTACAACAGTCTCCTGACTGTTCTGGTCACAGGAAAGCTAGATATGGAGATTAGACCCTGCCCGTATACAGCTAGTCAGCTACAACAGTCCCCTGACTGTTCTGGTCACAGGAAAGCTGGATATAGATATTAGACCCTGCCTGTATACAGCTAGTCAGCTACAACAGTCTCCTGACTATTCTGGTCACAGGAAAGCTGGATATGGATATTAGACCCTGCCTTTTTACAGCTAGTCAGCTACAACAGTCTCCTGACTGTTCTGGTCACAGGAAAGCTGGATATGGATATTAGACCCTGCCTGTATAGAGCTAATCAGCTACAACAGTCTCCTGACTGTTCTGGTCACAGGAAAGCTGGATATGGATATTAGACCCTGCCTGTATACAGCTAGTCAGCTACAACAGTCTCCTCACTGTTCTGGTCACAGGAAAGCTGGATATGGATATTAGACCCTGCCTGTATACAGCTAGTCAGCTACAACAGTCTCCTGACTGTTCTGGTCACAGGAAAGCTGGATATGGATATTAGACCCTGCCTGTAAACAGCTAGTCAGCTACAACAGTCTCCTGGTTGTTCTGGTCACAGGAAAGCTGGATATGGATATTAGACCCTGCCTGTATAGAGCTAGTCAGCTACAACAGTCTCCTGACTGTTCTGATCACAGGAAAGCTGGATATGGATATTAGACCCTGCCCGTATACAGCTAATCAGGAAAGCTGCATATGGATATTACACCCTGCCTGTATAGAGCTCGTCAGCTACAACAGTCTCCTGACTGTTCTGGTCACAGGAAAGCTGGATATGGATATTAGACCCAGCCTGTATACAGCTAGTCAGCTACAACAGTCTCCTGACTATTCTGGTCACAGGAAAGCTGGATATGGATATTAGACCCTGCCTATATACAGCTAGACAGCTACACCAGTCTCCTGACTGTTCTGGTCACAGGAAAGCTGGATATGGATATTAGACCCTGCCTGTATACAGCTAGTAAGCTACAACAGTCTCCTGACTGTTCTGGTCACAGGAAAGCTGGATATGGATAGCCTGCCTGTATACAGCTAGTCAGCTACAACAGTCTCCTGACTGTTCTGGTCACAGGAAAGCTGGATATGGATATTAGACCCTGCCTGTATAGAGATAGTCAGCTACAACAGTCTCCTGACTGTTCTGGTCACAGGAAAGCTGGATATGAATATTAGACCCTGCCTGTATACAGCTAGTCAGCTACAACAGTCTCCTGACTGTTCTGGTCACAGGAAAGCTGGATATGGATATTATACCCTGCCTGTATACAGCTAGTCAGCTACAAGAGTCTCCTGACTGTTCTGGTCACAGGAAAGCTGGATATGGATAGCCTGCCTGTATACAGCTAGTCAGCTACAACAGTCTCCTGACTGTTCTGGTCACAGGAAAGCTGGATATGAATATTAGACCCTGCCTGTATACAGCTAGTCAGCTACAACAGTCTCTTGACTGTTCTGGTCACAGGAAAGCTGGATATGGATATTAGACCCTGCCTGTATACAGCTAGTCAGCTACAACAGTCTCCTGACTGTTCTGGTCACAGGAAATCTGGATATGGATATTAAACCCTGCCTGTATACAGCTAGTCATCTACAACAGTCTCCTGACTGTTCTGGTCACAGGAAAGCTGGATATGGATATTAGACCCTGCCTGTATACAGCTAGTCAGCTACAACAGTCTCCTGACTGTTCTGGTCACAGGAATGCTGGATATGAATATTAGACCCTGCCTGTATACAGCTAGTCAGCTACAACAGTCTCCTGACTGTTCTGGTCACAGGAAAGCTGGATATGGATATTAGACCCTGCCTGTATACAGCTAGTCAGCTACAACAGTCTCTTGACTGTTCTGGTCACAGGAAAGCTGGATATGGATATTAGACCCTGCCTGTATACAGCTAGTCAGCTACAACAGTCTCCTGACTGTTCTGGTCACAGGAAAGCTGGATATGGATATTAGACCCTGCCTGTATACAGCTAGTCAGCTACAACAGTCTTCTGAGGACTGTTCTGGTCACTGGAAAGTTTGGACTCCGATCTTGATCACCCTGCCTATATCCTTTTAGATTAGTCCTGAGAAGGACTGTTCTGGTCAGCAGCAGTTTGCAGCCCTGCTTCGGATCTACCTACGAGGGCCGCAAATCTGTCCCTTGAGCAGCAGCAGACACTCTCCCTACACTGACTGTCTGGATGGCTGTGTGCAGAGCACATCGTGGCCAGGTCTTATAAAGGCTCAGTCACGCTGTGCGGGACGGCCAATCACTGCAATGCCACAACTAACAGGGCTGTGGCATTGCAGTGACTGCCAGCCAATTCCTGCATGTGGGCTGGCTCTCTAAAGAGTGCCAACATGCAGGGATGAGGACCCCGAGTACAGCACGAGTATCGCGAGAGTAGCCCGAGTACAGTGATACTCGTGCGAGTACCGAGTAGTCACAAGCGTACTCGCTCATCACTAGTTATTAATAAGTTTGTAATTGTTCTTATAGCCCTTTCCATTTGGTTTTGCTGGATGTCTTTCTGCCTTCTACCTTATCATTTTATTTGGGATCCAGCCCATGGTTTCTTGTAAGGACGAGGACCTATGGTTGTGTTTCCCCCTTGAAGACACCAATCGCGTCAATGATGTATAATAATGCATGATAGAGATAAGTGTTAATAATAATATAAGATAGGAATGTGTAATGTGAAAGATGTAGCAGTGTTGTTAATGTAATGTGAATTTTTCCTTTATAATATACAGGGTGGGCCATTTATATGGATGCACCTATATAAAATGGGAATGGTTGGTGATATCAACTTCCTGTTTGTGGCACGTTAGTATATGGGAGGGAGAAAGCGTTTCCAGATGGATGGTGACCATGGTGGCGATTTTGAAGTCAGCCATTTTGGATCCAACTTTATTTTTTCCAATGGGTCCTGTGACACATCAAACTGATGCAAGCAGCGTTTCCCTGTGCACTCGGCATAAGCGGTCACTAGGCAGCCTGCTGTATGAACTGGTTACCACGATACACATCGGGTAACCAGGGGCTGCGTTTCAAGGAAGCGCCGGCACACACGGACCTGCGCTTCTCTCACAAAACCTAAGTATTTAGCGCAGAACTGCTAAATACTTAGAGCACAGGTGTGTGGACATGGCCATTGACAGCATCCCTGAATCGATTGGAAGCAACATAGAGGCATATAAGATTATAATGAGTCTTACCGCAATGCTTGTAAATAATGTCATGATATAATAATTATATTCTTTGTTTCTGCAATGAAAACGCCTTTTCTCTGCACTATCTTCTCTTTGGCTGATCATGTATAAAGAGCGCCTACACCATGGTATCGAGGTCAAACCAAAAACATCGTCTGGTTGCTGGTTGCTTTTGTGCTTGTCTTCTAATAATGCTCTGCTCTATTGCGTTCTCTGAATAAACTTCAGTTTCTACTTCAAGTAGAGTTGTCTACATTCTCTAAGCTCTCAAGGACTTTGAGTGAGAGACAAAAATATCCAACACTCATGTATAGCCACTATATCCAATAAAGCATGATCAGAAGTGCAGCAGCTGCTTTTCAATCAAGCACAGTGCACCTCTCTAAAGACAGGACGCGTACGTCCAGGTTCAGATGCACAATGCACATGATTGGAATTGCAGAAGTTGTTCTTCTGATCATGTGTAGGGTGCCTCTCTGATGTGTGCACTGGACTTCAGAGGTGCATTAAAGCTGCCAAAATGAGCCGAGCAAGATTTCCAGGAGTTGAGTTGACCCGGCTCATTAGGCCTTTGACTAGTTTAAGGGCATTAATTTTCCCAGACTAGTCAGCCCTCTTTCTCTGTTTTCACATGAGGGTTGACAAGTCTGGGAAAAATAAGGCCCCATAGACTAAATAAAGGCCTAATTAGCATACTAGCACATAGTTAGCACACTTTATAAATGCTTTTTTAAACAGTGATTTTACAATATACAGGCCTGGAAGGCAGGAAATTTTGGCGCACAACTGTGAATGCTGCTGAGCTGGAGGGTAAAAGAGACCGGACAGGTTTACCGTACTTTAAATTTACCATTTTATTTCTGGTAAAATTAATTTGTCTAATTACTTTTGAGCCCCAGAAAAGAGGTGGTTTTGAGAAAAATGGTTGCAATTCCTAAAAAATTCAAAGTATCGTATTTTTGTTCAACCAGTTTAATTAAATCTGAACAACTACACTCCAATTGCATCTCAGTGGTTTAATTTTAAATAAAAAAAAATACTGGTATGCAGAGTCCAAATCACAAAGATTCGGTCACTGTCCAAATATTTCTGGACCTTAATGTATTATCGTTAAATATGGTCATCTTTGTTGGTCCCATGCTTCGGCTGTGCAAAATCTACCGGTATTTTAAATGTACAAAACCCCATTCCCTGGGCACATACCCACTAATCTGCAGAATGACTGAATTTCTTTCAACATAACTGAAACATGTAATATATTAAATAAGAAGAAAAATACAAGCTGGTCACAAATGCAAGTTGATGCATGTTCCCATACCATCAGTGTGAATTTTAATACAAATCCAATTAGGTATAATATAATTTGTACAAGGCAAGAGGCTGACTTCTCCTTCAATTTACTCTAAAGCCTTCAATAAAACGATAAACAGTAGGATAAGTGGTAAAATATATATTAATCTAGTTACGGGAGACAAAATCTAATTTATTAATGCATCTTTCAGTAGCCTTACTGACATATCTGGATAGAGTAATATCCAATTAAGAAAGTGGAATGTGTGAGTGACAAGCTTGAGTGAAATCTATTCGGATGAGAGTAGCTTATCGTGAGGTTGGTTTGATTTGCCTACGAAAATGTAATCATATATTTTATGGCCACAATATTATATTTAAAGTTATTTAATTTTCATAATTATCTTTGAATTGGAATGGTCAGAAGAAAATGCAACAATTGCTAATTTTTTAATTGTATTCTGACAATAATAATGACTTTAGAGCAGCTTATGGCATAGTTTGATTTTCCATGGCTTGTAACAGCTAATGTAGCACAGCCACACAAACTTGAAAAATGAGCCTCGATGGCGGGCATATCCTATGGACAAGAGTGCCGCTGATTGTTGAAGGAAAAAAAAATACATTTTCTATACCTGTCTAGCTTCTTCATCAACCAGCACGCATAAAAAAGCTAAAGGCTTTCCAAGAAAGTTTGTCTATAATTACAGGCTATGGGCAGTTTACACTCCTGTCTAATATTTAGACAGTGTAAACTTAGTTTAGATGCTCCTAAAATGCACCAAACCTTTCACATTGACTCGTGCTGTTTTTCAATCAGCTGTTATATACCCTTGTCTAACTATACACCACTTATTATCCAATTATATATTGGATCTCCTCTATGCCAGTGTTAAGGATGCTTACTCATCATCTGCATTGCCCCCCCTGGGGAAATCTGACCACAACCTCATACTATTGTCTCCAGCCTATCAACCAGTTGTCTGCAAACAACCAGTGACAATTAAACAGATAAGGAAGTGGTCTCCGGCAGCAGAGAAGAGGTTACAAGACTGCTTTGATTGCACAGACTGGGAGGTGTTATGTGCTAGGGAACATAATGATAATGTTAATGAGGTTACTGGGAGAGTTACTGATTACATCAACTTTTGTACTGACAATATTGTACCTATTCATGAGATTCGGGGTTATGCAAACAACAAGCCTTAGATTACAAAAGAATTGAAACATCTACTAAACAGGAAAAAAAAAGCTTTTAAAAGGAAAGACAAGGAGGAGATGAAAATTGTACAGAGAGACTTAAAGGGGAAAATTAAGATTGCCCGTGAAGCATTCAGAATTAAATTGGAAAATAAATTGTCACACAACAACTCCAGAGAAGTGTGGGCTGGAATGAAGCTATTGACTGGGTTTAAGGCAAGGTCAGATCAGGGGGGTGAGGGGCTGATCATGGCTAATGAGATGAATGAGTTTTTCAACAGATTCAACGATAAATGTGCAATGTCAACAGGGGAGAAGGCCGGGGAGCGACAAGCAATATCAACTGGGAGGAGGAAGTTGGAGACTTTCTTGATCTCAGAAAATGATGTGAGGGAACAGTTTAGTAAGCTGATCATTGGTAAAGCAGCAGGGCCTGATGGTATCTGTCCACGTGTCCTCAGAGTGTGTGCAAATCAGTTGTGCACTGTCTTCCAGCACCTGTTTAACTGGAGCTTACAATCACAGAGAGTACCAGTTCTATGGAAGACTTCTTGCCTGGTGCCGGTTCCCGAAACTACCTTCCCGAGCTCCCATAACGACTATAGACAGGTGGCCTTAACATCGCATGCGATGAAGTCCTTGGAGAGAATTGTACTTGCCTACTTGTGTCCGAGGGTGTCTGCTTTATGGACCCCCTTCAGTTTGCGTATCGGCAGAGTCTAGGGGTGGACGATGCTGTAGCGTATCTGCTACAAACAGTACATTCCTTTTTGGACAATGATGGAACCACTGTACGTGCCATGTTCTTCGATTTCTCCAGTGCATTCAACACCTTACAGCCACTATTATTACGTAAAAAGCTGGTTGAAATGGCGGTTGATGAGGGACTAGTGAATTGGATCATTGATTACCTGTTAAACAGGCCACAGTTCGTAAGGTTGGGGGCGGCCGTATCGGATAGTGTTCGGAGCAGTGTTGGAGCCCCTCAGGGAATGGTGCTGTCGCCATTCCTTTTTACGTTATACACAGCTGATTTTCAGTATAAATCAGACCTTTGTCACCTTCAGAAGTACTCTGATGACTCAGTGATAGTCGGAGGTATTGAGAGAGGCCGGGGGGAGGAGGAATACAGAAGGGTGGTCTCGGACTTTGTGACTGGTGCCAGGCTAACCATTTAGAACTCAACGTAAAGAAAACCAGGGAGTTGGTGTTGAGTTATGGAAGGTGCATGAAGGATTGCTTACCTATCACTATTGATGGTCAGGATGTGGAGATGGTGGAGAATTTCAAATATTTGGGGGTTCACCTGGACAGCAAGCTTGATTGGAGGTGCCATATGGAGAAGGTTTGCAAGAAAGGGATGAGTAGACTTTACTTCCTAAGGAAGTTAAGGTCGTTTAATGTGTGTAGCAAAATGCTTGAAATGTTCTACCAATCTATTGTGGCGAGTGCAATCTTTGCTGCAATAATATGCTGGGGTAGTAGTGTGCGCACAGCTGACGCTAATAAGCTGAATAAACTTATCAAAAAGGCTAGTGCGGCGGTGGGTCTACAACTTAGGACTTTCGAGTAGGTACTAGAGGATAGAATTAATAAGAAATGCAAGGCTATAATGAGCAACAATACACACCCGCTCTCTGAACTGTTTGCGAAGCAGAAGAGCACATTCAGCAAGCGTCTAATCCAACTAATGTGTAAAAAGGAAAGATACAGAAAATCGTTTGTTCCGACAGCTGTGGGGATGTTTAACAAATGTATAAGTGTAAAGCGTCCCAAGACTATGTGAAGTTCTATGTGTATGGGGGGAATAGGTGAGGTACATGTACCAGTCTACCCACATCTGCTGTCCATATAGACTTATTTTGTAAAGTGTGAAATGTTCTTGATCTTTGTTCTGCTGCTGTAATACTGTAATTTCCTCCAGGATCAATAAAGTTTATCTTATCTTATTACTAATGATGAACGAGCCTGCTTGCCAATGCCCAATACTCGATTGTGTATCGGGATGCTCGGGTATGCTTAGTACTCGGCTGAATACTGAATGTTCGTAAACAATCCGACACAAAGGGATGGCTCCCTTCAGTGAACAATGGGAGCCGACACCTCAGTGAGAGCCGCTTGCACTCTCTGAATTGCTGTCACTGGGGGTAAAATCAACATGTCCGGGACATAAAGCTGAAGAGAC
Organism: Allobates femoralis; assembly: GCA_033576535.1. Classification (NCBI taxonomy): domain Eukaryota; kingdom Metazoa; phylum Chordata; class Amphibia; order Anura; family Aromobatidae; genus Allobates; species Allobates femoralis. Next base: position 83,860,532 of record JARQOC010000003.1, on the reverse strand, counting down.
TCTACGTGATTAGAGACTGCCAAATCATAAGACAGTCCGGTGCACACATGGTCATGATTCCCTAGTATTCCTAGTGCTACATGGTGGTCATGTGATCACATCATTATTTTTGATGATGCCTAGTTCTAGTCACTTGATTCCTGCAGCGAATGTTAGGGTAAAAAAATCAGGACATCACTTCCTGTCCTACACAGACATCACCAGAGAGGGTATAGCAATTTGCAATTCAGTTCTATTGAGAGAATGTAATGAGTCCATCTTGTACGTGACAGCAATTATGCATATCAGTCGCTGGCAGTAAGAATGATGGGAAATCGTGACAACATACGCACTGCAATCTGTGTGATTTGGTAGTCTACATGCACAGAATGACTATAGACTTCTGTCCCAAGCTTGGATAGATGTTTCCTTCAGACTCTGCTAATCACAGCTTATTGTGGTACTAATCAGATCTCTTTTGAAACATTAATTTATATTCTTTCCATCAAAAGGACAGAACCCTGACCGACGACATTATAACTCTGATGAGCACTATTTCAGGGGCATATCATTCGTGCAACCTACGCAGCCGCACAGGGACCCAAAAGGTAAGGGGCCCATTTCCACCTCCAAAGCAGGTGGTATTGTGCATCTTGAGGAGTTATTAGACTAAAAAGGGCCAAATGAACTGTTCTTGCACAGAGGCCCTTTTCTGTCTTCGTCCGCTAGTGCGCTACAGTAGTATGTCCTGTAGATACACACATACACAGAGTCTTTTTGGATTATTTCTATATATAACAGCATTTCAGAATAAATGTATTCCTGCGCCAAGAAAAGAAATATGTAAATGCCAGAGAGCTGAAAGTGTTTATTGCCAAATGCTCTCGGAACAATGTGGTTCTTACTTTAGCATTTTTTTTGGAATTAAATTGATGTCGGAATCACTGAAATGTGCAAAACTCTGACAGTTTATTCCACCAACAAAATGTTCTGTACTATGTATTTCTCGATAGCTGCAAAATACAGTTTACATAGGCAAACAACTGCTACAAACTTGTAATAATAGTACAATAAGTGAAGTTATATGAAACATTATTTATTTCTCAAAGCACTGCTACCGTTACTGTAGAACTGCAGCCAAGCAAATCACTGGCCTTGTAGATTTATTAAGTGAATTGCCTTTCTCTCAATAGAGACACATTATATGCTTTGATATTGAAACCATTTTTCTTCATTTTCATCAAACCCCGTTAGGAAGCTCATACACTTATAAATAGTGCACTTTATTTCTCCTCGTTACAAGACTCCCGTATCAGTGTTTGTTTTTAATAATACACTGCCTGTGCCACTCCGCAAAGTGAAAACAAACATTACTTACCTATTCATAAACTAACAGTGGGCAACCTGTGCTTTTTGGGGACAAGAAGCACATAAAAAAGGCTTATGGTTTAATACAGGCATTATGTAGATAGCATGCATTTTTAACATCTTAGGAAAAATGTAGGAATTCGTGAACAGGTGAGATAGCCCTTGATCCTTTTTCCTTTATGTTTAACATTGAGTGTACATACACTAATTTTACATGTCAACTCAAAGAATAGGAGGCAACCTAGCCATGTAATAATAAAGTCTGCAACCTCAGGGAAAATATTGCTAGTAGTTACTTAGAGAAGTAACCTGTGCAATGAGGTAGAATCTTTTTGATGATGCCTAGTTCTAGTCACCTGATTTCTGTAGTGAATGTGATGCGGCCAGGGCTAGGGGTACTCGGACACCGAGACTGATGGCGGCTTGGATGGAGAGATCACGGGCGGTCGGGATCCCGATGCCGTGCCCTGGTTATCATTTGTTAGATGGTGGGGGAGAAGGGAGTATTTACAGGGGAACGTGACGCCACCTGTAGTTCCCGGTAATGTGGTACCGGCGCTGCAAGCTGGCCGCTAAGGTGATGGTTGGTGCAGCAGAGAGTAGTCCAGCTCCCCACAGGTGGAGCTATTACCTCAGGACAGCGGTGATGGATGGGGATGAGGGGAGTTGTAGTTGTGTCAGTGATGGTTCTTACCCCTCTGATGAGCTGCGAGTGGTGCAGAGCCCTCCGGGCACCGGCGGGAAGAATAACGGAAACCAGTTCATGTTTTACTCCACTTTACTAGGTACCGGCAGATGGTAAAACGGAACACGGTACAGTTTGGTTTACTGGGTGGATGTTGCCAGCTCAGGGTCCCCTTTATGGAGTCTCTAGGTGTACTCTCTGTTTGTCTTTCAGGGTTAACCTTTCTCTCCTCCCAGCTTCTACCACCCTCGCAGAGCTCTCCCACCAGTCCCACGGTCTGTAGCTAGTAGGCAGGGTCTGTGCCCTACCGGTTCGGAGGGGGGCCCAAGTAAGCAAAGCCTCCCGCCACCGGAATTCTGGCCCTTCTCCTCTAGTGTCCTGAACCGGTTCTTAGACCTGAGGGGCAAGGTACCTTGTGGCACTGTCGGCAACCCGGTTACTATAGGCCTGCAGCTTGTCAGTCTGCAGTCAGAGTTGAACTTCTGGCCGCCTCGGCTTCCCGCGTTGCCAGTGTTTCCCTCAACGTGACCAGCTGGCTTCAACCAGCCCTGGCCCATTGCCTTCTGTTTTGGGCCCCCACTTAAAGATGGGGATCCCTCCTGTCAGAGCACTGTCAGGCCCGTCCTTCATGACTGCCTTCCCAGCACTGTCTGAGGTAAAACTCTCCTAACTTCCTGTTTTTTCATTCTAGCCTAGGCTCCACCCCCTTTTGGGACCTACTAAATTACCAGTCCCCCCTATTCTAAGGTGGCCTAGTCCTGTGTGTGTAACATGAGACTCCACAGGTTAAACCCTAAACCGAAAACTTACAGAGATATCACATTTATTGTCAGAGTGTAATACCTCTCTGTGGCGCCTAGCCAGAGTCGCGCCACACATGTTAGAGTCATCTGTCAATCCGCAAAAAAAATCGAGACATCATCCCTTCCTGTCTCACACAGACACCACCAGAGCGAATATCGCTGGGATCATGGAGGTTAGGGAGGGTGAATATTCAAAACGAACATCTTAAAGGAGTTGTCTTTTCTACCTATATAAGTTTGCAGTCATTATATGGGACTGCAGACTTATGCATCCTCACATTGCACACAGTATGCACTGTAAGGATTCCCCATTTTCGAAGCCGGGAATGGCGGTCACATGTGCAATTATATGTATGTGTTATGCATACTCCCAGCCACTGAATGAAAGTGTTTAGTGAGGCTGCCCCTTCTAGTTGGATTCTGTCAGGGAGTATGCATATTACACATTCGTGGCAACGTGACCGCCCTGCTCTGAGACCGGCGAGTCCTTACAGTGCACATATAGTGACTGCAGACCTATGGATTTATACCAGACAACCCCTATTAGGTGTGAGTTCTATATTGTCCTTCAGAAGGATCTTAGTCTTCTTAGTCTTCAACATTTTCTAGTCAAAATAATAAATCACATAAAAATTATACACCTAAATATAATTCGACACATTTTTAGCACTGACTAAGTTGTCTTTTTTGTGTGATTTTATTAGAGATGAGCAAGACGATCTGTGGAGGATCAAGTTTGAATTGAAACTCAATATTTTTCGATTTTATCTCCCCATCACCATTTTGCACACTGATGAAGCATCAGAAAGCGGGTTGAAGACATTTCTCATGGCTGTACGGGCCTCACCATCATGAATTGCAGCTAGGAAATCCTATGGATTATCAGATCTTGGGCAGTAATAGTACCTGTTGAAAAAAATCACACGCAGAGAAATATCCTTTTTTTGAAACAAAAAACACACACTACTTTATTACCTAAAGAAAACTCCCCAGGTCCGAACCAGTCCAACACATTGCATCCCATAATGGTCCTGGCTCTGCTACATCCAGAGACTGCAGTGATGGAACAAGCAATCTCTCGCTGAAGTTTCTGGAATCACACTGACAGCCTCGGGGAGTGGTGACACCACTGAAGGTTTCATTACTGATGGTAAACTCAGGTGGCCCCCTCTCCTGTATTGTTGTACAGCTATGCTGCCATGTTCTGCCATGCAGCAGCGGGATCACCTGATTTCTCTAACCTCAGCAGGGAAGCCCTCAGTGATTTGACTGCTTCCTGCAGCTGTTAATGAGCTGAGTTGACCCGCTGCCGGATTGCAGCACCTGGCAGCACAGCCATCCAATGATCTGGCATTGGGGTCAGCTGATTTCATTGACAGCAACAGGGAAGTCCTCAATCCAATTGGAATCTCTAAAAATGGACAGAAAGTTTCTGATCCGCGCTGCTGTTCAATAACAAGACTTCCTCTGTGCTTTAAACAGTGGACCTTTATTCCTATGCATTTCGAGATCCTCCTGTCCCTGAGTATAGCACACCTTGTGATTTTTGATACTCCAGTAATGATGCAGCTCTGAAATATGGCAAAACTGGTGGCAAATGGCATCTTGGCAGCTTCACGCTTGATTTTCCTCAATTCATGGGCAGTTATTTTGCGCCTTTTTTGCCCAACATGCTACTTGCGACCCTGTTGGCTATTTGCTATGAAACGCTTGATTGTTCGGTGATCACGCTTCAATAGTTTGGCAATTTCAAGACTGCTGCATCCCTCTGCAAGACATCTCACAATTTTGGACTTTTCAGAGCCCGTCAAATCTCTCTTCTGACCCATTTTGCCAAAGGAAAAGAAGTTGCCTAATAATTAAGCACACCTTAAATAGGGTGTTGATGTCATTACACCACACCCCTCCTCATTACAGAGATGCACATCACCTGATTTACTTAATTGGTAGTTGGCTCTCAAGACTATACAGCTTGGAGTAGGACAACATGTATAAAAAGTATCGTGATCAAAATTCTCATTTTCCTAATAATTCTGCACACATTGTAGTTTCACAAAACCTACAGTCATGGCCAAAAGTATTGACACCCCTGCAATTCTGTCAGATAATACTCAGTTTCTTCCTGAAAATGATTGCAATCACAAATTCTTTGGTATTATTATCTTCATTTAATTTGTCTTCAATGAAAAAACACAAAAAGAATTGTCCTAAAGCCAAATTGGATATAATTCCACACCAAACATAAAAAAGGGTGTGGACAAAAGTATTGGCACCCTTAGAAAAATCATGTGACGTTGGCAATAACTAAATCACACTTGTAGCCAGTTGACATGGATTAAAGTTGACTCAACCTCTGTCCTGTGTCCTTGTGTGTACCACATTGAGCATGGAGAAAAGAAAGAAGACCAAAGAACTGTCTGAGGACTTGAGAAACCAAATTGTGAGGAAGCATGAGCAATCTCAAGGCTACAAGTCCATCTCCAAAGACCTGAATGCTCCTGTGTCTACCATGCGCAGTGTCATCAAGACGTTTAAAGCCCATGGCACTGTGGCTAACCTCCCTAGATGTGGATGGAAAAGAAAAATTGACAAGAGATTTCAACGCAAGATTGTGTGGATGGTGGATAAAGAACCTCGACTAACATCCAAACAAGTTCAAGCTGCCCTGCAGCCCGATGGTACAACAGTGTCAGCCCGTACTATCCATCGGCGTCTGAATGAAAAGGGACTGTATGGTAGGAGACCCAGGAAGACTCCACTTCTTACCCCGAGACATAAAAAAGCCAGGCTGGAGTTTGCCAAAACTTACCTGAGAAAGCCTAAAATGTTTTGGAAGAATGTTCTCTCTTTTTGGGCAAAGGCATCAACATAGAGTTTACAGGAGAAAAAAAGAGGCATTCAAAGGAAAGAGCATGGTCCCTACAGTCAAACATGGCGGAGGTTCCCTGATGCTTTGGGGTTGCTTTGCTGCCTCTGGCACTGGACTGCTTGACCGTGTACATGGCATTATGCAGTCTGAAGACTACCAACAAATATTGCAGCATAATGTAGGGCCCAGTGTGAGAAAGCTGGTCTCCCTCAGAGGTCATGGGTCTTCCAGCAGGACAATGACCCAAAACACACTTTAAAAAGCACTAGAAAATGGTTTGAGAGAAAGCACTGGAGACTTCTAAGGTGGCCAGCAATGAGTCCAGACCTGAATCCCATGGAACACCTGTGGAGAGATCTAAAAATGGCAGTTTGGAGAAGGCACCCTTCAAATATCAGGGACCTGGAGCAGTTTGCCAAAGAAGAATGGTCTAAAATTCCAGCAGAGCATTGTAAGAAACTCATTGATGGTTACCGGAAGCGGTTGATCGCAGTTATTTTGGCTAAAGGTTGTGCAACCAAGTATTAGGCTGAGGGTGCCAATACTTTTGTCCGGCCTATTTTTGGAGTTTTGTGTGAAATGATCAATGTTTTGCTTTTTGCTTCATTCTCTTTTGTGTTTTTTCATTGAAAACAGATTAAATGAAGATAATAATACCAAAGAATTTGTGGTTGCAATCATTTTCAGGAAGAAACTGAGTATTATCTGACAGAATTGAAGGAGTGTCAATACATTGGGCCATGACTGTATATCCAGCATGTGTTACTTGGAGTAACGTGCTCACCTAATAAAAGTCTGAAACTAAGAGTATTAAGAAGTAAAATGCTGCAACACTCTATATGATACGACTATGTTTAAAGCTCAATGGCTAATGATAAATGAATGATAGTGAAAAGCAGGGCTATAGTGTACACCTAAAGGTTTATCTGGAAAGGGAACACAGTAATTACTGTACCTGAGAAAAAGAAATGAGAGTCTTAGCTTCAACACTGGTGCCATTGCGAAGAGCCCGGTAACTGCGCCAAAGTGCTCTCATAATACCGGGTCTTATACTAACACTGTGTGCTGTGTGCTATTGCTGGAATGGGTTATATGCCTTTTCTCAGGTACAGTAATTACTGTGTTCCCTTTCCAGATACACCTTTAGATGTACACTATAGCCCTGCTTTTCACTATTATTCATTTATCATTAGCCATTAAGCTTTACACATAGTCGTATCATATAGAGTGTTGCAGCATTTTACTTCTTAATGTACTGTTTTTTTGCTTGCACCTCGAAATTAGGTGATGCCAGTCCATATTCTATATATATGCTTGAAACTAAGGGCCACGTTACACACACCAACTTATCTGTCCAACTTCTGACCAACTTACTGGTTGCAGTGAAATCATGGACACATTGCTCCATTTGTACACAGCCACAAGACAGAACAATGTGTCCATGATTTCACTGCAACCAGTAAGTTGTTCAGAAGTTGGACAGATAAGTTGGTGTGTGTAAAGTGGCCCTAAGAGCAGGCTGCAAACTACATATGGAGGAGACTGAAAATGAGTGAAAAAATGATATCTGTAACCAAAAATTCAATTTATAGTTTTATAGCTTGTTCCACGCACAAAGTTCAATAGATCTTGGAATAATAATCATTTCCACACCCAGATGTGTTTTAAACAAATGTTCCTGTGCTGAGAAAATCTTATATACAGGTGAAACCAGAAGTTTACATACACTATAAAAAAGATATATACATGTTTTTCTCACTATTTGAAAAGAGATCAGAAAAAACCTTTCTCATTTTAGGTCAATTAGGATTACCATAATTATTAATATTTGTCAAATGCCAGAATAATGAGAGACAGAATGTCTTAAGGCATATTTATTACTTTCTGCAAAATTAAATGTTTACATACATTTGATTAGTATTAGTACCATTGCCCTTAAATTGTATGACTTGGATCAAAACTTTTGGCTATCCTTCCACAAACTTCTCATAATAGTTGGTAGGGATTTGGGCCAATTCCTCCTGATAGAACTAGTGTAACTGAGCCATGTGTGCACGTCGCCTTGCTCGCACCTGCCTTGTCAGCTTTGCCCATAAATTTTCAATAGGATTGAGATCAGGGCTTTGAGATAGCCTCTCTAAAACATTCACTTTGTTATCCTTTAGCCACTTTGTAACCAGTTTGGCAGTATGCTTCAGGTCATAGTCCATTTCGAAGACCCATTTCCACCCAAGCCGTAACTTCCTGGCTGAAGTCTTGAGATGTTGCTTCAGTATTGCCACATAATCTTCTTTTCTCATGATGCCATCTATTTTGTGAAGTGCACCAGTCCCTCCTGCAGCAAAACAACCCACAACATGAGTTGTGGTATGATCAGACCATGTCTCTGTATGGTCAGACATATCCATTACACAGTACATAGCAGGGACACATATGTAAGATTACCTTAGCACAGGAGATGTGATATGATCAGACCATGTCCCTATACGGTCAGACACGGCCATTACACAGTACATAGCAGAGACACATATATACATAAGATTATCTCAGCACAGGAGATGTGGTATGATTAGACCATGTTCCTTTACGTTTGAAACAAAAAGCTATTGCGACAAAAAACAACAGTACACTGCAGTAAAAATATTAAAATGCAGGTGCAGTATAAAATAGTATAACAAATACAGGGTACTTAGTTAATCCGTTTTTTTGCGCAGAAAAAGTTATTTTAAGCCACGTCACTATCTTCAAAGTGTACCCATCTCAGACGCGGTCCTAACTGTTGTATTAAAAACCTGACTGGTGTGAATACTTACCAGAAACAGGAGCCAGCATAAACCAGTGTCTGACATGGACTGAAGGCGACGGGGCTATATGTATGCAGGGCCCAGGGAGGGGCAGGGAGACTCCATCTCTTGCATGGCAAGAGGCAATTAATTAGAAAACAGTTGAGTCCTGCATACAGAGAACAGGTTTTGTAGGAACCTGTTCACACCACCAGCATATTTGAAACAAAAAGCTATTGCGACAAAAAACAACAGTACACTGCAGTAAAAATATTAAAATGCAGGTGCAGTATAAAATAGTATAACAAATACAGGGTACTTAGTTTTCCCATGTTCCTTTACGGTCAGACACATCCATTACACAGTACATAGCAGGAACATATTTACAAGAATATCTCAGCACAGGAACATTTAAAAAAATTAAAAAAAACATCCATTTGTGAAAATTCTTAGAATTCCAAGATCGGTTGCTTAAAATGAACTTTAAAATTAACTTTTATAGTGGGAAAACCCCTATAAGTCCATTAAGTTCAACCCAGTGCCTAACATACTGATTCAAAGAAAAGCAAATTCAAATGATTTAATGCAAGGAATCCAGTAACATATGTAAAAATAATTGTTTTCCTAGTCAAAGTTGATTTTAACTTTAAAACATTGTTTTCTTTGATTGCCATTTCACATCTGAATGTAATCTTTCACATTTTTAGGCAAATTTGCTTGTTATTTATGTTTTTTTCTTCCACTTGATTAATAGAGGAAAATAAAGAATTAAAGTAGTTGTCCATACAGAAGATGATATTGACCTATTTGTATGATAGCTTATCAATATCAGATTAGTGAGGGAATGACCCCTGGTAATTCCACTGTTAAGCTATTATTTGTTACTGGATGGGAGCCTGATGCTCCCATCGGTTAGACGGTGACATCATGATGGGGGCGGGCTCTGCGGTGCTGGAGGCGGTGACTGTCTCTCCCCCTATGCTGTCTCTCCCCTGCCCCCTGTTTTCTCCCCTTCACTCTTCGAACCCCTGTTGTCCCTCTATGCCCCTCACTGTGGTCACTCTCTGCCCCCCTGTGGTCACTCTCTGCCCCCCCCCCATGGGCTGTGGAGTAAGCTGGCTGAGTGCACTGCGGCATGAGTGGTGAATAGGCTGAGTGGTGACTTGGGTGAGTGAGCCAAGTAGTGAGTGGGCAGAGTGGTTAGCTGGACAAGCGGGCCAAGTGGTGAGGGGGCAGACTGGTGAGCAGGGAAAGAGAGCAGAGTGGAAAGCAGGGCAAGCGGGCAGAGGGGTGAGCAGGGTAAGCGGGCAGAGTGGTGAGCAGGGTGAGCAAAGAGCGATGTGAGCAGGCCAAGTGGTGAGCGGGCTGAGAAGTGAGCAATGATAGAGCATGGTGAGTGCGGGCTCACTGCCAACTGAGCATGGTGAGTGCGGGCTGAGCATGGGGTGAGTGCGAGCTGAGTGGCATGATAGAGGGTGTGAGGGAAGGTATGAGTGAGTAAATATGAGCATGAGTGAGTGTGGGTGTGAGTGAGTGTGAGCATCAGTGATGGTGTGAGTGAGTGAATGAGTGAGGGAGTGAGTGCGACTGTGAGTGTGAGCGTGTGTGAGGGCATGAGTGAGTGTGGGCATGACTTCATGAGTGTAGGCGTGCATGAGTGCGGGCGTATGTTAGCGTAGACTGATTGGGGTGAGCACAGGCTCACTTCAGGCTGAGAGGGGTGAGTGCGGGCTGAGCATTGGGTGAGTGCGGGCTGAGCAGCTTGAGTGTGGGTGTAAGTGAGTGCAGGCATAAGTACAAATGTGAGTGAGTGCAGGAAGGCGCGAGTGCGGGCATGAATGAATGCGGGCATGAGTGAGTGCAGGCATGAGTAAGTGCAGACATGAGTGAGTGCAGGTGTGAGTGAGTGTGGGCAGGCATGAGTGAGTGAATGCAGGCATTATTATTACTATTATTTATTAATAGAGCATCATTGATTCCATGGTGCTGCACATGAGAAAGAGTTACATTCAAACAAGTTAAAAATGCAACGAACAAACTAACAGTGGCAGACTGGTACAGAGGGATAGAGGACCCTGCATTGCGGGCTTACATTTTACAGGGGAATGGGAAGGGAGACAGTAGGTTGCGTCTGCTCTGGTGATGGTAGAGCACTGGCTCCAGTGGTGGTGGAGTGTCGAGTCCAGTGTTGGCGGAGCGCCGGGTCCAGTGGTGGTGAGGTGTCACCATTGTCATTGCAGGCTGTAGGCTGTTCTGAAGACATTGGTTTTCTGGTTCCGCTTGAAGGTTCCAAATGTAGGGGATAGTCGGACATGTTTGGGTGCAGAGTTCCAGAGGATGAAGGATGTTCGAGCAAAGTCCTGCAGGCTGTTAGATGAGGAACATACAAGGGTGGAAGAAAGGAGGAGGTCTTGGGAGGATCAAAGATTGTGAGTTGGATGATATCGGTAGATTAGTTCAGAGATATATGGGGGGGACAGATTGTGAACTGCCTTGTAAGTCAATGTTAATAGTTTGAATTGGATACGCTTGTGAATAGGGAGACAGTGGAGGGATTTGAAGAGGTAAGAAGTGGAGGTCGTGTGGGAGTGGGAGACACTAAGGCTAGGGTCACACTGAGCCCTGCACTTGCGTCAGCCAGATTCTGTTACAGCAGAGCTCAACTTGCTGTAACAGCAAGCGATAACATCGGGAACTTTGGGCGAACTCTGCCCTTAGTTACCCAATGTATACCATAGTTACTGACCATACACAGACCTGACTGGACTGCGCTAATCTTGAGCGCAGAGAAAAACGTTCAGGCAACATTTTTCTCTGCGCTCAGGATTAGCGCAGTCCGTCCAGATCTATGTGTGGCCAGTAACTATGGTATACAACGGGAACAAAGAGCAGCATTTGACCGAAGTTCCCGACATTACCGCTTGCCGTTACAGCAAGCTGAGCTCTGCTGTAACGGAATTCGGCTGATTCAACAGCAGGGCTCAGTGTGACCCTAGCCTAAATTTGCGGTTGGAAAGGTAGGAGGAGATCCAGGAGAGGGCAAGGTCAGTGATACCAACGGAAGAGAGGATCTGTAATAGGAGGCAGTGGTCGACTGTGTTGAATGCAGAGGACAGGTCAAGACGTAGGAATTCATGCTTGTTATGAATTTGACGAGCGGTGGTCACCGTAGCTCCGTCCTATCCTCATTATTTGACCTGGTCAAAATAGTGTAGGAATGCCAAAAGTTGCATTAAAATTATACAATTTCAAAAAGCTTTTTAAGCCAGAATACTGTTGTCAAATGTTTGAAAAATCAGCCCAAAGTGTTTGTAAAAAAAAACAGACAACACTCAGATACTGTTTGTGAGCTGTCTGCTTTTCACAACTAGTTAGGTAAATCTGAAGAAACCTAAATTTTTTTTTGCCATTATGATGGTAAAAATTCATCTTGGTTAAACACTCATGAAAATATGATCCAAAACAATGATGAAAATTGGTATTTTTTTTGCGTAGAAGAAAAAAAGCACTGACATCTGAATGAGCCAGTACCTTTATCCACTTATACTGTACTAAACAGCCACATCCCTCCCAAATTTTAGGTGAGTGAGTGGATATTTATCAACATATTGCACCTATGCAAACTCTCCAATATAACATTAAGGGTACCGTTACACGTTGGAACATTGCATACAATTTCACTGGCAATTTGCTGGTTGCAGTGAAATCATGGACACATTGTTCTATTTTGTTGCAGTGTACAAATGTAACAATGTGTCCATGATTTCACTGCAACCAGCAAATTGCAAGTGAAATTGCATGCAATGTTGCGACGTGTAACGGTACCCTAAGACATTTGTCTGCATTTTGTTGGGAACTAGTATTTATTTATTGCGTAAAACGCATATTAGAAAGACTATAACCACTGGTTTTCTCCATAGATATTTCTCTGCATGACGTCCAAAAGACTTGCAGATTTTTCTCCTTTTAGGCCAACGATTTGCCTTGACCTTGTTCTTCTCCTGCACACCATTGGCTGCTTCTCTGTCATATCTTCCCATAATGTATTTCAGTTTCTCTCCCGGTAATAGCTTTTATTCCAGCTTGGTGTCCCCTACTGTGCTATAAAAACACATTCATATATTCCATCATTACTGACTTTCCCACTCTCATACTAATCTTGAACTGATAAGGCCATGTGTCACACATTTGAGTGAATCACTTTGCAAAACAGATTTATGAAGCATATGGACGTTCTTTTGCAAATAAACTTGTTGATGCTGTTACAATTATCTAATCAGCAGAACTCTTAATTTTATTTTTGCATAGTTAAAATTGCTGTAAATTATTAAAGTTCAAAAGACTCTAAGTTGTCATGATCTGCAAAGTATAATTAGTTTAATATTATATAGTTGAGTTATATTAGTACAGATAAAAATGAAAACTGCGCATCAAGCTCAATCGGGGAGGGAGGAGGAGGTCCAGATTCAACATATTGATGACATCCATATGATATGTCGAAGGTAGTCTGAAATCTTAGCACTCCCACTAATCAGATGTTATTTGCTTCGTTAGTTGGCATTTGAACTAGTCATTTCAATGAGAACTATTTTGAAGTTTCGGGCAGTGGCTGCCATACATTGGGTGGGACTAGGCTTTACAGCGTTGTCACCCACTATGTATTATAATACTCACTTTATGTTGTCTGTCACCCATTTATGTTGTCTGAATCCCACAATCCACCGTCCTGACCAAAAGTACCCCTGAAGCCTTATTGGGACACCCAAGTGATTGGTCTCCTAATATGGCGATCACCGCTACAAACCCTGCTGCCCGCCGACACACTTCCGCTGCAACCATCGTCGATGCTCACAACACACCCGCACTGTCCCCGGCCACCCCCTGTTGAACACACCGACCTGACAGGGCCTGCAGTGATGTCACAGCAATGTGATTGATCACATGACTGTTACATCACCAATGGTCCTGTAACACAGCAGCCAGGTACTCTCTACCTTCAGCTCGCAGTCACCCTCCTCAGCCCGCACTCACACCCTCTCTCACTCATGCCTGCACTCATTCACTCACTCACACTCACTAATATCTGCACTCACTCACACCCGCACTCATGCCTGCACTCACTGATGCCCACCCGCACTCACTTATGCCCACTATCACTCATGCCCACACTCATGCTTATACTCACTCATGCCTGCACTCATGCCACTCAGTCCACACTCACCCTTCGTTGATTAATTCTCCATTTGGCTGCTATACTTTGTCTTTCTCTCTGCTGACATTCCCACCATCATCATGGGTGACTATCCCCATTGACTTACACACCTCTTCTCCAGATCACACCTCACCACCTGTGCACTGGACCTCATCCCATCCCACTTTCTCCACAACCTCACCACCACACTTACCCAGCCCTAACCCACCTCTTCAACCTATCACTAATCTCTGGTACTTTTCCTTTCGCTTTCAAGCACATAACAATTACACCAATCTTAAAGAAGCCATCCTTCGACTCCACCTCTAAATCCAGCTACTGGCCAATATCCCTGCTCTTGTTCACCTCCAAACTTCTCGAAAAACATGTCCACACTGTACTCTCTTCCCATCTCTCATCTAACTCTCTCTTTGACAACCTTAAATCTGGCTTCCACCCTCCTCACTCCATTGGAACCGCCCTGAACAAGATTACTAACCACTTACTCACAGCCAAAGCTAACAGACAGTTATCCAACCTCTTCCTTCTAGACCTGTCCTCTGCATTCGACACAGTCGACCACTGTCTCCTATTACAGATCCTCTCTTCCATTGTTATCACTGACCTTGCCCTCTCTTGGATCTCCTCATACCTTTTCAACCGCACGTTTAGCATCTCCCACTCGCAACGACCTCCTCACCCTATTCCCTCTCTGTTGGAGTCCCTCAAGGCTGGGGCCCCTCCTTTTTTCAAATCAATACCCTTGGTCTGGGACAACTCATAGAGTCCCATGGTTTCCAGTATAACCTGTACGCCGATGACACTCAGATATATCTCTTTAGCCCAGACGTCACCTCTCTGCTGTCCAGAATTTCGGAGTGTCTATCAGCCATATCTTCCTTCTTCTCCTCTCACTTCCTAAAACTCAATGTAGACAAAGCAGAACTCATCATCGTTCCCCCATCTCATGCACCTTCCTTACCAGATCTATCAATCACAATAAATGACATCACACTTTGCTCTGCAACTGAAGTCCGCTGCCTTGGAGTAACCCATGACTCTGCCCTGTCCTGCAAATTACACATCCAACCATTGCCACCTCCTACCGCCTCCAACTCAAAAATATTTCCAGAATCTGTCCCTTCCTCAAGCCTCAATCTACTAAACTACTAGTGCATGCCGATGCCCTCATAATCTCCTGTCTCGACTACTGCAACCTCCTCCTCTGTGGCCTCCCTGCTAACACTCTCACACCTCTCCAATCTGTCTTTAACTCTGCTGCCCAACTAATCCACCTCTCTCCTCACTATTTCTCCACTTCTCCCCTCTGCACTGCAAATCCCTCCATTGTCTCCCAATTCACCAACGTATCCAATTCAAACTACTAACACTGACTTCCAAAGCCGTCCACAATCTGTCCCCCTCATATATCTCTGAAATAATCTCCTGATATCATCTAAATCGTAATCTTTGATCCTCTCAAGACCTTCTTCTTTCCTCCACACTTGTACGTTCCTCATCTAACCGCTTGCAAGACTTCGCCGAAGCATCTCCCATTCTCTGGAATTCGTCCAAAACATCCGACTGTCCCCCACACTCTGAACCTTCAAGTGGAACCTAAAAATCCATCTCTTCAGAACAGCCTACAGCTTGCAATGACCACAGTGCCACCTCACCAACACCGGACCCAGCGCTCTGCCACCATCAGAACAGACCAAACCTACTGTCTCTCTCCCCACTGCCCTGTAGAATGCAAGCCCACACGGGCAGGGTCCTCTCTCCCCTCTGTATCGGTCTCTCACTGTTACTTTGTTCATTGTATTTTTACCTTGTTTGTATGTAACCCTTTCTCATGTACAGCACCATGGAATCAAGGGTGCTCTATAAATAAATAATAATAATAATAATAATAATAATAATAATACATCTGGACTAAGCAGAAGCTAAAAGACTTTTTCCTCACTGCTGCAAAACTGTGAGTGTTACACCGCTGTTTTACTGCATTAGGATATAGAGCAAATTCCGTTAGTGAATTGTAGCATCATGATCCGGTTAGTGGAACCCAGATAGAAATTTCGAAAAGAATAGTCTGTGGAAATAGTTTATACTGTTGGTATTGAACTTTGTATCGCAATAGATGGAGAGCAGCTTGTGTGATACATTCCAGCTATCATTTCCTGTATCTATAATTGCAGTTATCATCATAAAAACTGTTAGTTGAATTTTCAGGCATAGAAATTCTCAGTCCTACAATAATGACGGTGTTTTGTTTCTGCCTCCTTATCTACTGTACCTTATTTAAGCCTTGCCCAGCGGTATTGTACTGGCACCTCTCCATCTCAATGCCTTCCTCAGGCTGGCATTATAGTAAATTGATAATTTCACTATATCCAGCAATACTCAAGTATTGCACCATCAAGTACATATTTTCCTTCAATGTCAGGTTCAAGTCCTGGTTTGAAGAAAAAATTTGTGATGCTAGTCACCACACGGACAAGATAAAGTAGAATAGTTAAACATTTCGGTCAATTATCAGGAGAGCAAGTCAAGAGAGTGGGGAAAAAACAGAGGTGTATTTAGGTCACAGTCCAAAGTCAGTTAGCTGGAGGGGAGTGGATCAGAACAAAAGGATAGTCAAGCACAGGCAAAGTCAGGCAGCAAAATATCAATTTTCAGACCACAGATTCAAGAGACTAACTTAGCACCACAGAGCTGAAACTACGGCTGGCAGTGCTCGGAGAAAAACAGCACAGCTAAAAGGCAGATCAATTAAAGGACACTAGGAAAACCTGCAAAATCTCAGCACAACCTAGAAAGTGAATGGGCAACTGAGCTGTCAATAAAACACAAATAGTCCAGCACATCCCAGCTCCAGATAGAATGACTGAACTGTCAATCACCCAGCCCAGCACATCCTGAATGAAAAGTGGAGAAATTGTGCCAGAAGTAAAATGTAATTATTATTTTATCGATTAAATATATATATATATATATATATATATATATATTTTTTTTTTTTTTTTTTTAATCGATAAAATAATAATTACATTTTACTTCTTCCTGGCTTGCAGAGCAATAATCACATAATTATAGCAGTTACTTTTACAGTTTCATTAA
Organism: Allobates femoralis; assembly: GCA_033576535.1. Taxonomy (NCBI): domain Eukaryota; kingdom Metazoa; phylum Chordata; class Amphibia; order Anura; family Aromobatidae; genus Allobates; species Allobates femoralis. The sequence goes on along the minus strand of JARQOC010000003.1, from coordinate 83,843,737 downwards.
GTATATGACAGCAGTGGATTATTGTTAAGGGTGGGATCTTACACTTTCTCACACAAGCTACTCACATGGTCAAAATTGTTGGTACCCCTCATTTAATGAATCTGATAAAAGTAATAATAAATAAAAAAAATTTTAAAAAATTACACCCACGAAATAAATGAAAAATAGATGATTTTTGTGTTATGGAGCGCTCAAGTAATGGACCACAGAGGTTCATAATACACTCAGCTTTATTCCACAACGCGTTTCAATGGCGGCACACCATCTTCATCAGGTGGGGGATAAACAAAACAAGGGGAAATTGTATTATATAGGCATTTGCAAGTCATCATCCAATCACAGTCTGTTGCTTTCAATTGTCTTTAACCCTAGCTTCACTGAACCTAATGGTATTCTTATAAGGCCATGGGGTATTGGATGAATAACAATAATAATACAATAATACGATTAATATACAAATATAATTAAAACCCAGTGATAAAATACTATAAGATTACTATAAAATTCTGCTATTCTACTTCCCTAATAGATGTAAACTTACTCCACTTTTAAAATCATACAGGAACGCTTTACAATGATGATAAATATATTATAAAAGAATTATCTCATAAAAATGACCACTAAATGTCTATAACAAAATATTATTTTTTATAACAGAATATAATTTTTTTTATAACAGGATATAATATTTTTTAGTGGTAATTTTTATGAGAAAATTATTTCATAATATATTTATCATTATTATAAAGTGCTCCTGTACGATTTTTCTAGTTGTGATCCCCTAACCTCACATTTCAGACCTGAGAAAGAAAAGAAGACATTTTTTTACCTTTTTGGGGACATTTGAAGCACTTGTTACCGTATATACTCGCGTATAAGCCGAGTTTTTCAGCCCAAAAATTGGGCTGAAAAGTGCCCCCCTCGGCTTATACGCGAGTCAATACGGCCCCTCAAAGTTTTGCGCCCCCACCTCCCTTTCTGGGCCCCCCCGCATGCAGCGCTGCGCATATACATTACCGGTCTAGCAGCTGTCACCCTCCGGTGGCGGATCGCGGCTCCCGGCTCCGGGCTCCATCTTCCTCCCTGTCTTCCTGCTTGGCAGGTGACCGGCCCGCGTCGCGATGACGTCATCGCGATGCGCGGTGAGCCCCGGTCACAAAGCAGGAAGACAGCGAGGAAGATGGAGCCCGGAGCCGGGAGCCGCGATCCGCCACCAGAGGGTGACAGCTGCTAGACCGGTAATGTATATGCGCAGCGCTGCATGCGGGGGGGCCCAGAAAGGGAGGTGGGGGCGCCAAATTATGAGGGGGGCCCTGCTGGGGCCCTGTATACTACCACTGGGGCTGTATACTACCACTGGGGCTGTATACTACTACTGGGGCTGAATATACCACTGGGGCTGCTGTATACTACCACTGGGGCTGTATACTACCACTGGGGCGGCTGTATACTACCACTGAGGCTGCTGTATACTACCACTGGGGCTGCTGTATACTACCACTGGGGCTGTATATACTACCACTGGGGCTGTATACTACCACTGGGGCTGTATACTACTACTGGGGCTGCTGTATACTACCACTGGGGCTGTATATACTACCACTGGGGCTGTATACTACCACTGGGGCTGTATACTACTACTGGGGCTGAATATACCACTGGGGCTGCTGTATACTACCACTGGGGCTGTATACTACCACTGGGGCTGTATACTACTACTGGGGCTGAATATACCACTGGGGCTGCTGTATACTACCACTGGGGCTGTATACTACCACTGGGGCTGTATACTACTACTGGGGCTGTATGTATACTACCACTGGGACTGTATATACCACTGGGGCTGTATACTACCACTGGGGCTGTATACTACCACTGGGGCTGAATATACCACTGGGGCTGCTGTATACTACCACTGGGGCTGAATATACCACTGGGGCTGCTGTATACTACCACTGGGGCTGTATACTACCACTGGGGCTGTATATACTACTGGGGCTGCGTGTATACTACCACTGGGGCTGCGTGTATACTACCACTGGGGCTGCGTGTATACTACCAGTGGGGCTGCGTGTATACTACCACTGGGGCTGTATACTACCACTGGGGCTGTATACTACCACTGGGGCTGTATATACCACTGGGGCTGCTGTATACTACCACTGGGGCTGAATATACCACTGGGGCTGCTGTATACTACCACTGGGGCTGTATACTACCACTGGGGCTGTATATACTACTGGGGCTGCGTGTATACTACCACTGGGGCTGTATATACTACTGGGGCTGCGTGTATACTACCACTGGGGCTGTATATACTACTGGGGCTGCGTGTATACTACCACTGGGGCTGCTGCTGTATACTACCACTGGGGCTGCTGCTGTAACACTGCTGGGGCCTGTATATACCACTGGGGAGGCTGCTGTATACCACACTGCTGGGGTCTGTATACCTGTGCTGGGGTCCACCCTCGGCTTATACACGAGTCAATAGATTTTCCCAGGTTTTGGGGGCAAAAGTAGGGGGGTCGGCTTATACACGGGTCGGCTTATACACGAGTATATACGGTAAGTGCTTTTTACGCAAATGTGTAATTAATAAAATCATCAGTCTTTGGCTGCCGATTCTTTGTGGAGATAAAAAAGTGAAATACTAAACAGATGATAGGGGCTTTTGAAGGGTAAAGAATTAACCAGTTTTTATAGCTCCAGGTCTACTGTTTAACTTTTACCTCTTGTTCACACTCATATTCTCATGTTGTAATGAAAACATATACTGTCTACACTGTGTGCAGAATTATTAGGCAAGTTGTATTTTAGAGGATTATTTTTATTATTGATCAACAACTATGTTCTCAATCAACCCAAAAGACTCATAAATATCAAAGCTTAATATTTTTGAAAGTTGGAGTGGGTTTTTTTAGATTTGGCTATCTTAGGAGGATATCTGTTTGTGCAGGCAACTATTAAGGCCACTTTACACGTCACGATATCGCAACACAACTACGATAAAAAGTCACGTGGTAGGGGCGTTGCAGTTGATATAGTTCGTGCATTGTGTCGTGTAAATGAGCAATGCGATGCAAGAACAATGCAACTACGATATCGTTTATGAAATGTGCATGCTCTTCAACCGTGCAATATTGGCTATGCGATCTGGCAGGATCGTGCTGTGTGACAGAGCAACTACGATTTGGAGCGCAACTTCCCCTATTCACTCCAATGTTAATTGGTCGTTCCCTGAGTTGCTCAGACGCAGTGTGCAAGAGGGGCGTACAACATCATAGTTGCGTTGCCTGCCGATATCTCCCTGTGTAACATCTCCTATGCTATTTTGGACAAGTGCCAAAAACGTGCGCGCTCCCGTGAAGTTGTATGCCATATCGGAACGATATTGCGACGTGTAAAGCGGCCTTCACTGTGCAGAATTAGTAGACAACTTAAAAAAAAACAAATAAATTCCCATCTCACCAGGTAAACTAATATAACTGCACAAAATTTAGGAAAAAAACATTTCGGACATGCAAAAACAAAACACAAAAAAAATTAGTGACCAATATAGCCACCTTTCTTTATGATGACACTCAACAACCTTCCATCCATAGATTCTGTCAGTTGCTTGATCTGTTTACGATCAACATTGCGTGCAGCAGCCACCACAGCCTCCCAGACACTGTTCTTTACTATTTTCCCTCCCTGTGGATCTCACATTTTAAGAGGGACCACAGGTTCTCTATGGGGTTCAGATCAGGTGAACAAGGGGGCCATGCAGCGGTGGACTGAGGTGTCTGGGGCCCACCAGGAAAATAGACTCCAGGGGCCCACCCACCCGGGCCCACCCATTCTTCAGCTATATGCAAATACCTGTTATCCGTTATACCTATTACAGTGGAGCGTGGACTGTAAAACACAGGCGGCTCCTGCACATCACTGTGCGCTCACCATTACTGCGATGTATCATAACTGTAGTTTGCATTAATTTGGATTTTTTGGTGTAAACAAGTTATCAGTGATGCACAGGCAGGGGCTGGCTGGCAGATCTTGCCCTGGGGGGCAGTCGACTATTTCTAGCCGGTGGCCAACTGAAGAGTGGAGGGATGGGTGCTACCACTACAGAGGCCAACTGAAGAGCATGTGAGTACTGGCGCTGCTTCACTAGCCTGCCAGCTGCCTGCTGCCGCCGCGCCAATACCAGGTCACAGTTAGCCTCCACGCTGACGCCCGCGTCCTGTCTGCTGCGTCCCGGGTCCCGCGCGGCCGCTCTCACTGAGGGGGCAGCTCTAAACTGGGACTAAACCACCGGCCTGGGGGGAAAATGCCTCCCTGTCACCTGGGCCAGTCCGCCCCTGTGCACAGGTTAGGAATGTGATCACTTATTTATTGGTGGAATCCGCACAATCAGAAGAATGTGGAGCTTTGAGTATTTGGTGAATTTTGTACCTCAGTATTTGTAAGGCCGACTTCACAGCACGTTGTGATCAGATCCGGGGCTGTCTGATGTGAATCAGACAGCCCCGGACCCCATTTTGACATAATGCAGCCCTATGGTGCTGGACAGGGCCGGATGGCAGCTATTTGCCATCCTGTTTTGTCCCTGTTCGGCAGCATCAGGCTGCAAACTATTTTTGCCCCGGACACAAAAACGGAGCTTGCATCATTTTTGAGTCTGGGGCGAAAAATTTAAGCAAACCAGATCCTACCGGATTCTCCCGGATCCAGCACGATCCTGCACCCCCTAACATAATCCGGCAACCCCTAACATGATAGTCTATGGGGCGCCGGATTGTGCCGGACCTGACATAGTCTGTCAGGTTCCCGGACGCCGGCTGCACTTCAGCGTGAGCTCCGTTGAACTTCAGCCCCAGGAGCTGCCCCCTGTGAAGAGGTTCAGCATCATATCAGTAGGGGACAGCTCCTGAAGCTGCACTCTGCAGAATCTGACTACAAACAGGACCTGAGGATATATTAACCCTCTGCTTCTATTTGTCCAGACCTGTCAGGCTGTGTCCGGTGCCTCCTGCAAAGCATCGGACACAGCCTGACAGGGAAAAAAACGGCCTAAGACAAAACCAGGAGTAAAGCAATCAGAGGTGATTTTTTATGCATTTCTCACTCACTCCTGGTTTTGTCTTATAAATACTGAGGTGAAGATCTCACCAAATGCTTTACTTGCTTTCTCTGGCAAACCTCTGCATCTCTGCTGCTGTGTCACAGGACAGGGAAAGGTTAACCATCTAAGTATTTAATATCTATTGGAAATAAAATATTTTCCACTTATTGATATCAGATAAAACAAATGACTGACCAAAATCCACTCTACCAAGACCATTATTATCAGATAGAAGTCAGAAATACCACCACACCGTGACCAGATCACATACTACCACCATATAGTACCCAAATAATGCCACATACCAGACAAATACCGCCACACCATGACGAAAGCACATAATACCACCACATAGTGATCAATAACTACCATATACAAGGTATAAATACTGCCACACCATGAGACCTCATATTACCACCACATAGTGACCGAATAATACCATATACAAGGGACAAATACCGTCATGTCATGACCAAAGCACATAATGCCACGATCCACCACATATAATACTAAATTAACAGAAATGTAAAAAAGCTCTGTATATTGGGTCAGTGTACAGGTAATACAGTGATCACCAGTGACATTATACACAGGAGCTCTGTATATAGTGTCAGTGTACAGGTAATGCAATGATCACCATTGACATTATACGCATGAACTCTGTATATAGTGCCACATTCAATGTAGCTTCTCCTCCCTATCCATCCATGTTCCTTCTCCCTCTATTCCCCCTCCATCCATATACCTTTTCCCCCATCCACCAAACCATTCATGTACCTTCTCCCCATCCATCCATCCATCCCGTTCTCCCCCCTTTTCCATGCCGCCCCCCCATCCATCCCATTCTGCCCCCTGTTCCAGGCCTCCCCCATCCATCTATCCATCTATCCATCCCATTCTGTCCCCTCTTCCAGGCCGCCCCATCCATCCATTCATCCATTCCACTCTGTCCCCCTGGCTGCTATCTTCGGCTGTAATAGCGCCTTACCTGACTCCAGACTCCTGATTCTGGCAGCTTCTTCCTCTGCGGCTCCCGGTCTCCCGCTTGCCGGCACCAGGCAGCTTCTTCCTCTGTGGCTCCCAGTCTCCCGCTCACCAGCACCAGGCAGCTTCTTCCTCTGTGGCTGCCAGTCTCCAGCACCAGGCACCCGGCAGCTTCTTCCTCTGCGGCTGCCGATCATTGGCACCAGGTACCCGGTAGCTTAGTCCTCTGAAGCTCCCAGTCTCCGGCACCCGGCAGAACCAGGCACCCGGCAGCACCAGGCACAACCAGGAGCCCGGCACCATCAGGCACCATGGGGCCTGGCTCCATGGGGGCCTGGCAGCACCAGGGGCCCAGCACCATCTGGACCCAGGGGGCCCGGCAGCACCAGGCAACCAGGGGGCCCGGCAGCACCAGGCACCCAGTGGGCCCAGCAGCACCAGGCACCCAGGGGGCCCGGCAGCTCCAGGCACCACCAGGTGGCCCAGCAGCACCAGGCACCACCAGGGGGCCCAGCGGCAACAGGCACCACCAGGGGGCCCAGCACTGCCAGGGGGCCCAGCACCGCTAGGGGGTCCTGGCACCACCAGACACCACCAGTGACTCGGCAGCACCAGGCACCACCAAGCATCCAGGGGCCCGGCAGCACCAGGCACCACCATGGGCCAGGCAGCACTAGGGGCGCAGCACCATCAGGCACCCTGGGACCCGGCAGCACTAGGGGCCCAACAACATCAGGCAACCTGGGAGCCCAGCAGCACCAGGCAACACCAGGGGCCAGGCAGCACCAGGCACCACCATGGGCCAGGCAGCACCAGGCATCGCCAGGCACCTTGGGGGCCCGGCAGCACCAGGCTCTCTTGGGCCTGGCAGCACCAGCCACCTTTGGGGCCCGGCACCACCAGGCACCCTGGGGGCCCGGCAGCACCAGGGGGCCCAGCACCACCAGGGGGCCCAGCAGCACACAGGGGGGCCCAGCAGCACACAGGGGAGGCCCAGCAGCACACAGGGGGGACCCAGCAGCACACAGGGGGGGCCCAGCAGCACACAGATGGGGCCCAGCAGCACACAGACGGGGCCCAGCAGCACACAGAGGGGGGCCCAGCAGCACACAGAGGGTTCCCAGCAGCCCAGCAGCACACAGGGGGGGCCCTGCAGCACACAGGGGGGAGCCCAGCAGCACACGGGGGGGCAGCAGCACACAGGGGGGCCCAGCAGCACACAGGGGGGGGCCCAGCAGCACACAGAGGGGGCCCAGCAGCACACAGAGGAGGGCCCAGCAGCACACGGGGGGGGGGGCCCAGCAGCACGCAGGGGGGGGCCAGCAGCACACAGAGGGGGCCCAGCAGCACACAGAGGGAGGACCAGCAGCACACAGAGGGGGGCCCAGCAGCCCACAGAGGGGGGCCCAGCAGCACACAGAGGGGGGCCCAGCAGCACACAGGGGGGAGGCCAGCAGTACACAGTGGGGAGCCCAGCAGCACACAGGGGGTTGCCCAGCAGCACAGGGGGGGCCCCGCAGCACACAGGGGGGGCCCAGCAGCACACAGAGGGAGGCCCAGCAGCACACAGAGGGGGGCCCAGCAGGACACAGGGGGGAGCCCAGCAGCACACGGGGGGGCCCAGCAGCACACGGGGGGGGCCCAGCAGCACACGGGGGGGGGGCCCAGCAGCACACAGAGGGGGGCCCAGCAGCACACAGAGGGGGGCCCATCAGCACACAGAGGAAGGCCCAGCAGCACACAGAGGAAGGCCCAGCAGCACACAGAGGGGGGCCCAGCAGGACACAGGGGGGAGCCCAGCAGCACACAGGGGGGGCCCAGCAGCACACAGGGTCTCCCCTCCACTGCGCCCTGAGTGCCGGCTCCCACTGTGCACACAGGAAGCAGTCTCAGGGCGATGACGTCATCACCCTGAGACTGATGTCCTGCGCACGCGCGGCAGGAGTCAGAGCGACTCAGCGGCGGCAGCAGGCAGACCAGGGAGATCTTTCTTCCTGCTTTGCAGCTGCAGAGGGGCACAGGCATTGCTAATCATATCGGCAGTGCTGCCGATATGATTAGCGATATTACCGGACTGGGGGGGCCCAGGGGTGTACGGGGGTGGGGCTTGGGGGGTGTGGCACAATGTCTCGGGGCCCACCGGGGATTCTCCCGGTGCTCCGGTGAGCCAGTCCGACCCTGGGGCCATGTCATTATTTTTTCTTCTTTTAGACCTTTACTGGCCAGCCACACTGTGGAGTAGTTGGATGCATGTAATGGAGCATTGTCCTGCATGAAAATCATGTTTTTCTTGAACGATACCGCCTTCTTCCTGTACCACTGCTTGAAGAAGTTGTCTTCCAGAAACTGGCAGTAGAAGTTGAGCTTCATTCCATCCTAAACCTGAAAAGGTCTCAAAAGTTCATCTTTGATGATACCAGCCCATACCAGTACACCGCCTCCACCTTGCTGGCGTCTGAGTCAGAATGGAGCTCTCTGCCCTTTACTGATCCAGCCTCTGGCCTATCAAGAGTCACTCTCATTTCATCATTCCATAAAACTTTTGAAAAATCATTCTTAAGATATTTCTTGGCCCAGTCTTGACATTTTATCTTGTGTTTCTTGTTCAAAGGTGGTCATTATTCAGCCTTCCTTACCTTGGCTATGTCCCTGAGTATAGCACACCTTGTGCTTTTTGATACTCCAGTAACGTTGCAGCTCTGAAATATGGCAAAACTGGTGGCAAATGGCATCTTGGCAGCTTCACGATTGATTTTCCTCAATTCATGGGCAGTTATTTTGTGCCTTTTTTGCCCAACACACTTCTTGCAACCCTGTTGGCTATTTTCCGTGAAGCGCTTGATTATTCAGTGATCACGCTTCAAAAGTTTGGCAATTTCAGCCCTCTATAAGACATCTCACAATTTTGGACTTTTCAGAGCCTGTCAAATCTCCCTTCTGACCCATTTTGCCTAAGGAAAGGCATTTGCCTAATAATTAAGCACACCTTATATAGGGTGTTGATGTCATTACACCACACCCCTCCTCCATACAGTGATGCACATCACCTGATTTACTTAATTGGTAGTTGGCTCTCAAGCCTATACAGCTTGGAGTAGGACAAGATGTATAAAATGTATCATGTGATTGTGGCGCCCTGTGACAGGTAAGCCACAGAACCAACTAGTTCACTAAGGGATTTCCACATCTGGTACCTCACCTACACACCACACCTTCCACTCCAGGCTTGTAGGGGGAGCTCTATTGGTTGCTGTTAAGCCAGATCCCCTATAAATACAGGTGCTGGGGGCGGAGTTAGCCAGAGTGTGTAGTCACTAGAAAAACTGTGAAGTCAGATCAGTGCCTAGTGAGCTAAAACTGGTTACCGGAGCCATGCTAGGCCCGACACCAGAGCACCGCCAGAGCCAGTGTGAGGGTCAAGAGAGAGAGGGCCGAAGGCAGAGGTGAGCAACACTATAGAGGGGGCAGAGGAGCCATACCGGCTCACCCCAGGAGAACACCGGTCACTGGAGACCGAGTCTGCAACAGGGAAAGAGGTCAGCCCAGCAGAGAATCCAGTACACCGTGGAGGCTTAGCTTCCTGGACACCCACAGCAGCCACATTTGAGAGCCACGGACCGCAGGAGAGATATCGGTAGCCCAAGAGAGAGCCCTCAGGGCAGCAACGCAGGTGTAAAGGACACAGAGGGGTCAGGCCTGATTTCACACACACCAGACTCAAGAGAAGGGAAAGTACAAGGAGGCCTATACCTCACTTGGCGTGGAGATCCTGAAGTGCATCCTTCAACCCGGGACGTGTACCTGTTCTCCATCAGTAAAAGGAACAGAAAAAGACTTATTTGTGTGCGTGTCCCTTCTTCAACCTGTCCCACACCACAACGACTACGGTGCCCCATCCCAACTGTGCTGCCCTATTCCACCATCATACCCTACTGCCTCTGGGAACCCGCTCTTCCTGTAGAGGGCCACAACACCTTGCTGTCGCCCATCCAGCAGCGTCGGTGCCATCATCAGATCTACAGGTGGGGTCACGACTGACAATAACTTTAATCCCTGTAAATACTCCCCTTTTCATTGTCACCCAAGGGCACAGGCTCGGCCACCGACCACCCGTGACATCCCCGCACCTGACCACCCGAGACCTGAGTACCCAGTTGTGGCACCAGACATGATCAAAATACTAATTTGCCTAATAATTCTGCACACAGTATAATTGCAATAAGTTGAAGTATGTAAGGAGTTAATTCTTGGATGCAAATACTGTAATTTCTTCATCAATACATTATTGTATAGATATGTGTAGGAGGTTGTATCTAAATTCAGTCAGAATAATCCAATGCACGTCAATGTCTGTGTGAATCTATAAAAATAATATGCCTCGGGAAAGCGGTGACAAGAATACTGCAGTTTCCACGGCAACAATGACAACACTTTGAAATAGATTGTAGCGTTATATAAAATTAAAAGAAGCTGCAATTTGTATTTTCACTATAAGGCTGGATTACTGATATCTGTGAAATTAATATGGGCCACATAATGCTCCATGAGGTTAATGTAATATCAGAGCACACGTATTAATAATATTGATAACCAGTGCTTCATTTGTTTCTACAGCCTCGTTTGTCATCACTATAAGGGTATGTGCAGACGATCCGGAGACACAACGTCCTGGACCTAAGGGAAGCCGGTGATCTCCGTAGGTGAAAGCAGCCACCCTGTGCCCATATCTACGTTCAGTGCAGGATAGCTTTTCCCTGCATTCACCCTCTGGAGATCGCTCCCGACTCCGCCACATTAAAATACATGCTGCGGAGAAACGGCGGAGCCGAGAGCCACCCAGTGTGTCAGTTAACATTGCAGAGTAATGAAAGAACAGTGGGCATAAGACTTCTGGAAATCCCATCCACTGTTCTTGTACTGTACAATGCATCATTATGAACGCAACACTGACATGCTGCATCCATAACACTGCAAATACTGGTCATGGGCATGCAGCATATTACTGCAACCTCCTTAAAATAAACACATTTTACACTAATATACAGTGGGGGAAAAAAAGTATTTAGTCAGCCACCAATTGTGCAAATTCTGTCTGTTAAAAAGATGAGGTCGGCCTGTAATTGACATCATAGGTGACCTCAACTATGAGAGACAAAATGAGAAAACTAATCCTGAAAATCACATTGTCTGATTTGGAAATAATTTTTTTCAAATTTTGGTGGAAAATAAGTATTTGGTCAATAACAAAAGTTCATCTCAATACTTTGCTATATATCCTTTGTTGGCAATGACAGAGGTCAAACGTTTTCTGTAAGTCTTCACAAGGTTGGCACACATTGTTGCTGGTTTGTTGGCCCATTCCTCCATGCAGATCTCCTCTAGAGCAGTGATGTTTTGGGGCTGTCGCTGGGCAACACGGACTTTCAACTCCCTCTAAAGGTTTTCTATAGGGTTTAGACATGGAGACTCGCTAGGCCACTCCAGGACCTTGAAATTCTTCTTATGAAGCCACTCTTTCATTGCCCTGGTGGTGGTGCTTGGGATCATTGTCAAGCCGAAAGACACAGCGATATTTCTTGTTCAATGTCCCTTGCTGATGGAAGGAGGTTTGCACTCAAAATCTCATGATACATGGCCCCATTCATGCTTTCATGTACTCAGATCAGTCATCCTGGTCCCTTGGCAGAGAAACAGCCCAAAGCATGATGTTGTCAACTCAGCATTCTTTCTCCTCAAAACATGACGAGTTGTGTTTCTACCAAACAGTTCTACTTTGGTTTCATCTGACCATATGACATTCTCTCAATAGTCTTCTGGATCATCCAAATGCTCTCTAGCAAACTTCAGATGGGCCCCATCAAGCAAGGGGACACATCTGACAATGCAAGATATGAGTCCCTGGTGGCGTATTGTGTTACTGATGGTAGCCTGCGTAACATTGGTCCCAGCTCTCTGCAAGTCATTTGCAAGGTCGCCCCCTGTGGTTCTGGCATTTCTGCTCACCATGCTTGAGATCATTTTGACCCCACTGGGTGATATCTTGTGTGGAGCCCCAGATCAAGGGAGATTATCAGTCGTCTTGTATGTCTTCCATTTTCTAATTATTGCTCCCACAGTTGATTTCTTAACACCAAGCTGCATGCCTATTGCAGATTCAGTCTTCCCAGCCTGGTGCAGGGCTACAATTTTGTTTCTGGTGTCCTTTGACAGCTCTTTGGTCTTCTACATAGTGAAGATTGGAATGTGACTGTTTGAGGTTGGGGACAGGAGTATTTTATACTGATAACAAGTTCAAACAGGTGCCAGTAGTACAGGTAATGAGTGGAGGACAGAGGAGCCTCTTAAAGAAGACGTTACAGGTCTGTGAGAACCAGAAATCTTGCTTGTTTGTAGGTGACCAAATACTTATTTTTCTACCAAAATTTGAAAAAAAAATCTATCCAAATCAGACAATGTGATTTTCAGGATTTGTTGTCTCATTTCTCCTAGTTGAGGTCACCTATGATGTCAATTACAGGACTCTCTCATCTTTTTAAGTGGGAGAACTTGCACAGTTGGTGGCTGACTAAATACTTTTTTTCCTTACTGTACTTCTCTGTAAAATGATTCCAAATAAGGGTTTGTTCAGATGATCGTATCAAACAGTACTTGCAGATATAGGTTGTGGTGTTCCAAATCTGCCCGGCTTCCAAACTGAAAGTCTGGCTACTGAAAAGAAATGAACTTTATTCCCTTTGGCAGCCTCAGGTTTTCAGTCATAGAGACGCATCCAGAATGACTTCAATAAAGTACATAGGGAGAAGTGGATGTAACTGCATTCCCCACTAACTGACAGCTGGTTTAGCAGTGCATCAGTATAGAACCAATTGTCAGTGTTGAATCATGGTTACAGCTTTTGCTAATATGTGTTGATTATTGACTGAAACCACGTCAGCTATCCCTCTATGACTGAAAGCTGGAGGTTGCCTGGATTAATAATGATCTCCAAGAGTAGTGTGGTGCCCCACCTGGTCAGGCGTCACAATTGGGGTACTGCACCCATAAATGAGTGTGCAGTAACCCCTGTCACAGTGGGAAGGCAGATGTCTGTGGGAGAATCCCAACCCAGCACTCCCACACTCGAGCCTAGGCAAATGGTTGAAGCTCAATTCCTAAGGGGAGAGTTAGGGGAGAAGGGAGGACACACAGTGAGTTTTAGTCGACACTGAGGAAAGACGGAGAACGGGGAGCCTCTGAGTGAGAAAAGGAGACTTCCAGGGAGGGGGCCTGGAGAGAGAGAACAGGCAGCCCAGACTGAAAGATGGGACTCCCTGAGCGCCCATATTCAGGGAGGGAACTCTGGTCCACTTTACTGGAGTACCGGTTCTGAAGACGGTCAGGGAGACCAGCCTATAGCCGAGAACACCGAAGGTCGTTGGTCTGTTTACCGGCCCCATTACCCTGTCTGGTGAGATTAGTCACACCAGGATAACCCACCGGAGTTGAGTCCAAGAGCAGGAGAGAGAGAGAGAGTGGAAGCCGGGATCTTCAGACCACCTCAACGGGCCTGGTATTAAGCAGGCTACCCCAGGACAGGCACAAGCAGCAGGACACAGGTTAGATCTAGGAAGGCATACCACGGGAGACTTCCAGAGACTTTGCAGCCCACTGTGACTACTTGGCTGGATAAAGACTGTTTTGCCACTGTAAATTGTACCACCATCTGCATTGTTCCAGTAAAGTACTCGCGTAGAGTGACTGAGTCTCCGTGTATCTGTTTTTCTGCTATACCGTGCTCTGCTCATTTTCCTCATCAGCACCTCCATTACCACCTGTGCATACCTGCCCCCGAGGGCCAGCTCTACCTGCAAGGAGCTGTACCATCTTGGCCGCTATACCACCATTCTCCAAAGGTCTGAAGCGGCGCTGGTGCTCAATCACCAGAAGCTGCAGGTGGCGTCATGAGAACTTTATAAACTCCATTTCTCGCATTTCAACTACCCCTTTTCAAAAGCAGACCACCAGTGCCAAGGGGATGGGCAGGCCACCAGTGACAACCCCAACAGCAGCAGAGGCCCAGACACCAGAGTCCCCATACCCTTGGCGAGTCAGTAGCTTTTAAACAGGAGATCCTCTGTTGAAATCTCAGCACTCAGTGCCTTCACAAATGTCATGTAGCTTCTCTCTACTTGGCTTCAAGGATTCTATCAATACAGGTGAGGCAGGATGGAGGCGGGGGGCAGGATGGAGGCGTGAGCAGGATGGTGGCAGGAGCAGGATGGTGGCAGGAGCAGGATGGTGGCAGGGGGCAGGATGGAGGCGCGGGGCAGAATGGAGCGAGCGGGGCAGGATGGAGCGGGGGAGCAGGATCAATGCGGGGGGCAGGATGGATGAGGGGAAGCAAGATGGTGGCGGGGGGGCAGGATGGTGGCAGGGGGGGCAGGATGGTGGCAGGGGGGCAGGATGGATGCAGGGGGGAAGGATGGATGCGGGGGAGGCAGGAAGGATGCGGGGGAGCAGGATGGAGTGGGGTTCAGGATGGAGGCGGGGTGCAGGATTCCCCTCGCCCCCCTCTGTCCTCACCCGTCTTCTCCAGCTACAGAGTCGCACTCTGTACAGCGGTCATGTGACAGGGTGGGCTGATGTGACGTCACACAGCCCGCCCTGTCACATGACCGCTGTACAGAGTTCGACTCTGTAGCTCAGGGAGGCAAGGGGGGAGGCGAGGGGACAGGCGAGTGGACAGGCGAAGGGAGGTGGGTGAGGATCGAGCGGCGGGAACCAGTGCCTATGGTCGCCGTGGCAGGACGCGTGTATCCTGGTGATAGCGACGCCTATGCGTCGCTGTCGCCAGGTTACAGCTTGGCGTGAGTTTTGAATGCGCGCGGCTGTTTTGCATATGCTGCGCTCATTGATTACATTGTAAGGCCGTCTCAGAGCTAGTGGAGCCAAAAGGCCTACCATGACCTGTAAAGAATAATACTGAATGACTTCTGGAACTGAAGAGGACCAGAGCTTTTTGAATCCAGCAAAATGGAGTCCAATCAGCTACCATCTTGCTGGATTTTCAACAAGCAAATCTCAAGTCATTCAGTTGCTTGCAAATCCAAATATTCTGGGAAGTTTGAGGTGAACTCAGTTCACCTCAAATTTATTTGCTCATCTCTATTAAGGATGCTCCATCTTGAATATTCTTATAGAAGCCTATCTGTGTTAAAGGAATTAAGCTATAACTTAACAATGCGTTTTAATACATTTGGAAAAAAGCTGAATAATTGTGAGCAAAGGTTTGAGGGATTCTTACTGATCACTGTAGAGTCCAGCAGGTTGGACCTAGAATTTACCGTCAAATAAGGGAATGCCCCTTAATCATGGCTAAAAGAGCACTCAACTGGCGCAACAATTTATCTAGAAGCTATTTTACGAGACCCAGCATGAGGTTAGGACATGGTCATTATTTAATTGGCTCATTTGCATGTGTGGACTGCAATGTTTGCCAAAATATACACTCGGTCTAGGATTTTTTTCACTAGCCCTGTAAATCTAAAACATTATAAACTTAGATTTTGCAATAATTGTAAAACCCTATGTGTGATGTATGCCATCATTTATCCATGCAACAGGATTTGTGTGGGTGAAACCAGAAAAGAACTGAGAAGTCTTTTTGTAGACTTCAGCTATGGAAAAAAAGAGCAACTTCCAAAAAGCAACTCCAGTACCCAAGTCAGCAACTGATCCAAATTTCCAATAAAAGGACTTTTTAGTTGATAAATTGGCTTCTATTAAGTTCACCATTAGGCTAGGGTCAGACTTGCCTCTGCCCTGAGCCTGGGGAATCCGTTAAAAACTTAGTCTGTGGCAGGTCTAACGGTATGTAACGCTATCCGCCACCTGCTGTATGCATCACTATGGTTACGTGATGCTTACCGCATCCCCCGGCTCCACAGACAATCCCCTGATATGCGCTTTTGCAGAGTGCACAGGAAACGCGGTCTGCAGCATTTTTCTGTGCGCTCTGCAATAGCACATATCAGGGGATTCTCTATGGAGCTGGCTGCAGTAAACATCATGTATCCATAGAAATGTATAGAGCAGGCGGCACATAGCGTTACATGCCGTTAATGCTATGCGCTCTGCCTGCCTGCCACTAAGTTTTTAACAGATTCCCCAGGCTCAAGGCAGACGCAAGTCTGATCCTAGCCTTACTAGACAAAAAAGGAAAGAGCTTGCCTAGAAGGAAAACTGACAAAAGTGGCAACCTTGGGTTCTGAATCTGAATAATATATTGATTCATCTCCTAATATATGCTCAAACCAAACTCAAATGGACTCTGAAGATAAAAATACTGCTGTAGACCCGTTACAAAGTCTTCAAAACAGATCAATCAATCTCTCGAAAATTTATAAGGGATCTACTCTCTGACTTGAGAATCAATCATTGTTAATACTAATAAACAGTTCAACGAGATGAAAGCTTCCATTGAAGCCTTTGTTTTTAGTATTGAGTGTACTGAGGCGGGAGTAGCAGACGTTTAAAACTACAAAGAATATCTTGAAAGATCCAAAGTCTATGAAGTACGAGATGAAAATGCTGAAAAACATAATCACAGATTTAGAAGATCGCAACAGATGAAAAACCATGAAAATGAGAAGAATACCGTAAAGGATTAACACAACCTCATATTTAAGATATTATTTAAAAAAAAACTATTCCTACCTTAACTAAAACTCTTTTATTTATAGATAAAATCCATTGACTAACAAAGCCCAAATTTCATTCAAATGAAATACCAGATGTAATCCTAAAAATACACTTTTTCCAAACAAAACAAGCTTTCATATTTAAAGAAGAATGAACGTCTTCCTACACCAAAATGCAAAGTTTTCTCCGATCTCTTGAAAGAGACTTTAAACAAAAGGAAACTCTTCAGAAAAATCAAGCACAATCTACGACAGAAAGACGTTACCTATCCCTGGAGGATTCCCTACCAAACGTCTTCCCCACCAATTCGGATTTCCAATTCCGATGAAGGAATTTTCTGGTGACTTTCTTCTGATTTAAACTTTTAAGAACTTTACCAAAATTGTCTTTGATATGATGACTACACATAGATATAAATATTGTCAAACTACGTGGCCTTCTAATGTGGATTTGACAAGAACGGTCAGCCTCTTGGAGATGATCTATTCCACCAAGCTAGCAGGGCTCTCGAGATGATTTGGAAGGTAGTATCAGGTTTTTCATTTTTTTATTGCCTGTATTGTTAATGTTTAATTTTTTGATACTTGTTAGGTTACTTATGGGAAACAACATTGTTTTTTTTAATGGTTTCAAATATTTACAGTTTGTTATTGTATTTGAATGTATTTGTATTTCTTTTATGATTTATCAATGAGTACTAATTCTTTATGTTATAACGTTAAAGGACTGAATAGTTCGCAGAAAAGGTTCATGACATGGAAACAAAAAAGGAAACAAATCCTGATGTTATTTGGTTAAAAGTATCTAAATTCTCATTAACTAACACCTCTAAATTTACTAATAGTAACTTTTTTATTATAATAAACATTGCTTGAATTCCAAATCTTGTACCATACACTTAACACTACTAATTCTTTACTCATATTTGTTGAGGTCATGGTAGCAGTTATCCCTAAGGGGCCCGGTACACGGTGCCACCTCGCCGCCGATGTCGGCGGGGAATCACGAGTGCGCGCATCCCTGACGACTTCGCCATTGAGATGTCACACGTAGCAACTCGCCGGCGTACTCGCCGGCAAGTAGCGTCAGTGACAGCTCGCCGGGTTGGCCAGGAACCCAGCGACTGGTAACCCGCAATGTTAAACATTGCGGGTCGCCGCGTTACACAGGGCGATCATGCCTGATCGCCCTGTTTACATCGCCAGGTTTCACATCACTACTGTCAAACCTGGCGACCATTCTGAGGCGATATTTCGCCTCATTATCACTGTGTCACACTAGGCGACGCACCGGCGATGTCGGCGGCGATAGGCCACTCCCCTGCATCGCCGCCAAAATCGTAGGCGATGTCACCTAGTGTGACAGTACCCTAAGTGTAAAGGAACATAGAGAAATTGCTGTCAAACAAATATAAGTCTTGAGGCAGTAATAATAAGAAATGAAGAATTAGTCAATGCACTTAAAACCGTGTCCCTGCTTATTCTTCAGGAAAGTCACAATTTGCATTTCCTGAAGGAGAACATGGTTCAAAACGCGTTGAATAAATCATAATTTCTTATTATTACTGCTCCTGGACACATATTTGTTTGACAACAGCGTTGGTTATCTTTCTAGTTTCTCCTGGATCCTGCATTATTAGCTTGCCTTTGTGCATGTGGTTCCTGTTGCAACTGTTTATATGCTTTCATATTGGTTGTTTGTCACAACGTTAAAAGGTGAGTGACTAGCTCATTTATCCTTTTTGTTTATTGGGTAAGACCTTATTGCGCTTTTCTATCCACAGTTTATTTTTTTAGGCGTTAAGGTGACAATCAGGATGTGACCAATATAGGACAATATCCATATTATACACTGGCACAAACGTTTTAACAAAACTTGTAGCATCAAGAATTCAACAACCTTTTTTTAACCTTTTCCATGATAACCAGGTTGGGTTTATAACTGGCAGACAAAGCTGATTTTACCAGAAATGTGTTAAATCAGTTCCTGCTTTCACATATTGAAAAGGACAGAGTGCATTCTTTGCTCTGGATGCCGAAAAGGCATCCAATAAAGTTCTTTGGAAGTACTTTAAAGGCTTTAAAGAAAAGTTAAAGATTAGAGATGAACGGACCCATGAATGTTTGTGTTTGGCCGATGCTGCCAAACCTTTTTTTTGCTCACTGTCTGGGACTCGTACAGCAATGGAAGTTACTGATTGCCAGTTCAGCTCTCCACCCACACATAGCCAGCCGTAAGCAAAACACTTCCAAAATATTCCTGGAGGAAGGGCGGGAATATATATTTTTTAACTTTGAAAACACACTACACCCAAAAACTGTGCTTTCAACCCCAGTACAAGCCGCTCAAACACTGCACTCGGTTTGCACTATTCCAAGCTCCTAGCACACAAGAGCACAGCGATGCTAGCTCCGATGCTTGTGAAATGGAAAATACACGAACTACAACCCTGGACAGGTTTGCTCTTCTCTGTAAAAAATATTTGGTTTTGAGGAGAAATGTTTTAATTCAATTTTAGCTCTTTAGTCTTTTTTAACAAAAATATATACCATTTTTTTTATCTATTGAGATTCATATATCCAATAGCAGTGGACAGGGATATCCATTAGCTTCAACTCTATTTGCATTAATCTTTGACCCTCTAGTGGAAATATTAAAATCAATGACACAATTAAAGGTATTTACTTAAATATAAGTTAATATAAAACTACTTTGTCAGCTGAAGACAACTTTGTTGAAGATAATCTTCCTTTTCTATCTGATCCTTTAATCTCTCTAAAGGCCCCATTACACGGAATGATATTGTGAACGATACCACTGAAACATCACGGGTTTGGAGTCATTCAAACTACATCGTTAGTACGTCGTTGCGTGTGACACCGAGATACGACTACGATAAATCGTTGGATCGTTGATCGCAGATGATCAGATGATCCTCGATCAGCCAACCTGCTGCATCATTGTGTGAGACACCGTAATAACGATGCTGTTAACGACTTCCCCTATTCACAACAGTGAACATGCATCGTTCGCTGGGTTGTGCGAATGATAGCTGCTCGCTGGATCGTTGGGGTGTCGTGCACGATATCTATATGTGTGACATCTCACCAACGATTTCTAAACAATGTCCTAACGTCCGAGCGCCCATGAGATCATTGGTGAGATCGTCTCGACATTTAAGCGTGTAACGGTACCTTAAGTGAATTTACGGCAACATGAGAGCAATTTCTGTTTATAAACTTAACCCCAAGAAATCTCAGCTGCTTAGTTTCTTTCTGGATTATCAACTTCAAGTTATTATTCAGAAAGAATTCACATTTAAAAAGGAACAGGAACAAATATCATACTTAAAAATATCCATAAATAGCTACTTAGATAAAATTAGTAATCTGACAAGAAATCATATCCAAAGCAGAACTATCCGGATTGGAAAAAAATATTTCCTATAAAATGCTAGTCATATCAAAAATATTATATATTTTTCGATCCATCCCAATTGTTATACCAAAAACCAGGTTAAAAATAATACAAACACATTTAGTGAGACATATTTGGCACAATAAGAAACCTACAGTTGAAACCAGAAGTTTACATACACTATATAAAAAGACATATCTGCATGTTTTTCTCATTATCTGAAATTAAATCAGAATAAACCTTTCCCATTTTAGGTCAATTAGGATTACCATAATTATTAATATTTGCCAGTTGCCAGAATACTGAGAGAGAGAGAGAGAGGGAGAGAGAACGTTTTGAGTCATTTTTATTACTTTCTACAAGGTCACAAGTTTTACATACATTAGTATTTGGTACCATTGCCCTTAAACTGTATGACTTAGGTCAAACATTTTGGATATCCTTCCACAATCCTCTCACAAGTTGGTAGGAATTTGGGTCCATTCCTCCTGACAAAACTGGTGTAACTGAGCCATGTTTGTAGGTTGCCTTGCTCGCACCTGCCTTTTCAGCTTTGCCCATACATTTTCAATAGGATTGAGATCAGGGCATTGTGGTGGCTACTCTAAAACATTGTCTTTATTATTCTTAAGCTACATTGTAAACAGTTTGGCAGTATACTTTGGGTTATTGTCCCTTTGGAAGACCCATTTCTGACCAAGCTCTAACTTCCTAGCTGATGTCTTGAGATGTTGCTTCATTATTGCCACATAATCGTCTTTCTTCATGATGCCATCTATTTTTTGAAGTGCACCACTCCCTCCTGAAGCAAGATATCTCCACAACATGATGCTGCCACACTCATGTTTCACAGTTAGGATGATGTTTTAAGGCATCCAAGCTTGTCCCTTTTCCCCCAAACATAACGATGGTCACTATGGCCAAACAGTTAAATTATAATTTCATCAGACTACAGGATAAGTCTCTAAAAGTTTAGGTCTTAGTTCCTGTGTGCATTTTCAAAAATTAATCTAGCTTTTTTATGTTCCTTTTGGAGTAATGACCTCTTCATGGTACAGTACTCGTTTCCCTGAGGATAAAGACACAAGCTTACCAGCTTCTGCCATCATATTCACAAGGTCTTTTGTTTTTTTTTCTTGGGTTGATATGCAAGTGTCGGACTAAAGCAAGCATCTTTGGGACACAGAGTCCATCTCCTTCCTGAGCGGTATGGTGGATGGACATTCCCGTCTTGTTTGTATTTGAATATAATTGTTGAACAAGGCACCTTCATGTATCTGATAATTCCATCCAAGGATGAACCAGACATGTGCAGGTCCAAAATTCTCTTCCTGATATCTTGGGTGATTTGGACTTTCCCATGATGCTACTGACCCACCCCAGGGCTGTAGTACCCTGTCCCGGGCTGTAGTTCACGGGGATGTCACGGGCAGCCTGTGCCCGGCCCCGTGGCACTGGTGGTTGCTGAAAAAGGGGAAAAAATAAAAATAAAAAGTGTTTGTGATGCCACCTACAGATCCTGGTAATGATACCGGCGCTGTGGGACAGTCCTTCGGGGTGATGGTGGTGCAGCAAGATGGTTACGCTCCCCAGGGCAGTTGTAAAGGTTTATGTATGGTCTTTACACAGGGAGGCAGCTTACCACACAGCACAGTCACTTGTCCTCTTCACTGCAGCAAGGGTGCGGCTCATCAGACACAGGCAAATGAAGTAGACGAAACAGTCTTTATCTCTGAATGGGTTTACTGGTAGATTTGTAGTGCAGGCAAGCAGGTGTACAGCCTTACAGGTTGTGCTGGCCTGGGAGGTCACCAGGGAACCAGGATAACTCACTTAGAACCCTCAGTGGTGTGCCTGCGGTTCCTTTCACCTGTCCTTAACTGCTCTCTCCCTCTCCTTAGCCCTCCTACGTGCAGAGCCCTCAGCTGATTCCCACGAATCCTCTCTGGAATGCTCCTCTCCTGGACCTCCGGACCCTCTTCGGGACCTTTTGGTACGCCGGGTGTCGGCCATGACTTCCCTGGAAAGCTCGTGTTTCTCTGGTTTGGCGGCTTGGGATAAATGCCAGCACCATTCTTGGAGCTGGTTCTCATTCCTGGACAGGGTCCCTCCTGCCAGTGGACTGACTGGCCTGGATTTGGATGCACCTCAACACCATGATGCTATGACGATGCTGTAAACAGTGAATGTGATTGCTGGATCCCCCTACAATAGAGTCTATGGGAATCAGAGAGCGATTATAGCTCATTTATGGAGCGACTGAACTTGATCTATAGCGGTATGATGAGCCAACATTGTGATTAAGGGGACAGAAACAGAGAGGGTACTTTTAATCTTTGTATATTGTGTATTTATATTGATTTTGTATTGGTTGCTGGTTAATTAAGGGGTGTGTTTAACACTATATGAAGCTGATAGTTTCAGTGTACGTTGTGCTTGAAAAAGGACACATATCGTCCGAAACGTCGCATGGGGAAATAAAGACAAGTTGAAAATTACCACCATTTTGTGAGACGCTGTCTTTATGATTTATGGATCACCATGTGGGCTGTCCGAAATTGTTTTAAGGCATAGTAATCTTAGTGTATGTAAACTTTTGACTTTGCAGAAAGTAATAAAACTGTCTTAAAACATTCTCTCTCCCATTATTCTGGAATTGCTCAAATATCAATAATTATGGTAATCCTACTTGACCGAAAGAGGGAAATGTTTATTCTGTTACAAGTTGTTTTTATTGGTTTACAAAAATAGGAAATGTTTATTCTGAATTCATGTTAGATAGTGAGAAAAACATGTGTACGTGTCTTTTTATATAACGTATGTAACTTCTGGTTTTAACTATTAAATATCTAAAAACATTTTAACTAAGCATAAGAAGAGAGTTGAATTTGGAGTACCCAATTTATACAGAAATTATACAATCAATATCATTAAATCAAGTCAGAAATGGATTTTGATTAGAGATAATGCTAGTTGGTTAGCAATTTAGAGAACCTTTAATAATAACAAATCTCTTTATGCACTCACCGTGGCACATTTAATTGATTCCTCACTGTCTCTACTAAACCCTTTCTTACTTAAAGCTACAATATCAACGTGAAAGCAGTTTCTTATGGTTTCCATGAATAATTCTACCTATTCTTTGTTATGAAGTATTTTTTTTGAAAGGGTTAGAACATGTCTCCTAAAATTAACATATTCAACTGGAAAAAATCTGCCATAATTAACTTCATAGCTAAATATTTTGACAATTCTTTAATACCTTTCCAACAATTTCAAACAAAGTTTGGTTTACCGATGAGTAAGTTTAATAATTACTCAATTTTCAGTCACTATTTTTCAACCAAAAAAGATCTTTCATTTAGGCCGGTTTCACATTTGCATAACAGAACGCATCCAATCGCATGCGTACTGCGTTCCTATGTTTAACATGGGAACGCATAGTAGCTGTGTTTGGCTGTGTTCGGTTGCGTTTGGATGCGCATAATTTGTGCACCCTCCTCCACCCTCCGAACGAAAGCCTGTTGCATTTTTTGTGCGCTCACAGGCGCTTGTTTTATCAGCAAGGGCCCGCAAGTGCACAAACAATGCATGAATCTCAGTGGATACTCAGACAGCGCAGGAGAATGCTGCGGATCACATTGAAATATCTCCCGGTGGCCAATCAGTGATCTCAGTGCCGGTCAGGAGGAGGAGTTCTCTGCCGCTGATCTCCACCTCCCAGCCGCCACCGAGATCGCTGATTGGCTGGCCGGGCACCATACTGATGTGAATGCATGCTGAGATTCTCCGCTGCGTTCACATTAGTATGGCAGCGTTTGCATTTCCTTTTGCGTCTGCATGCCCTCCACATGCAGACACAAACGCAAATGTGAACCTGGCCTTAGTCTTCCTTTGAATATTGTGGAATTACTAAATAATCAATTGAATGCAACAATTTGGAAAACAATATGCATCTAAATTTTAATGAAGATATTTATATCTGTAAAAGCTTCAATGTTTCATCTTGGGAATGAGAATTGCAAATTAATGTAGATGAAGATCAATTATTAAAAGCCTTAAGCATTACTTATTCAAATTCTTCATGTGCAACATTTCAAGAAATATTTATAAAAAAAAAAACTTCTCAAGATGGTATTTTACACCCCAATGGATGAATAAGGTATTTTCCCTCCCGAACATTATGTTAGAGGAATTGTGGGAATGATAAATTATCTCATCTCTTCTGGAGTTGCCGTCAACTTAAATATCTATGGTTAGATATCCAAGACCTCCATTGTAAATCACTCATGAAAACACTAAACTTCCACCACATCTAATACTACTTTAGTAAGAATTGGAGGTTTTGCAATAAACGTAAACATACAGTAATACTTTGGTTATCGTCGGCTTCAGTTATCGTTGGTTTCAGTTGTCTTTAATTTTTTTCAATGAAAAATGTGTCTTTGTTTTCGTTGATTTTTGATGGTACATCACTGGTAATCTTGCTATAAAAAATGTGATTCCCCTTCCAAAACATAATATGTCTACCCCTCCTCAGCGTCTTCCATACACAAAAAAGAGTGTATATAAGAATAAAATATCATATTAAATGTTTATTTTTTCTTTAAATTAGTGTTTCATTCATTTTATAGTCATTTCTGACTGTTTCCAGTACTAACTGCTATCTTTATTCTCAATACAATGTGTTTTTTTGTAGGCCTTTTGCAGTGTCTCAAACAAATGAATTCATTTAACATTGTTTCCTATGGAAATCGTTGCTTCGGTTTTCATCGGTTTCAGTTTCCGTCAATAGTTTTCGGACGGATTATCGACAAAAACCGAGGGTTATATAACCCCTGCCAAAAATTATGGAATTGTCATGCTTCCGGGGGAAGGCGCCCTAGAGTGGACCCACTGGGACATGGTACCAAACTCCCCTAAGTGAGCTGCTCCTAGTTTACCCAACCCCTATACAGGGATTGTCAGGGGCAAGCCCAGGGGGTCTAAATACCACCACAGCTAGTACCAGGGGGCGGCTCGTAAGGTTAGCCTATACTAAGGAACAGAGAAGTATTCCAGGTAACAGGGTACAAGGCTAGGAGATCAGGAATGGTGCTACCGGGGAAGAGCACAGCAAGGGTTCCAGGACATAGAGCACAAGGAAGGCCTGACCAAAAGTCAGCAAGGCAGAAGCAAACTGACTTAATAATCAGGCACCTCCCATCAGAGGAGGTGGCCTGATATACCATGGGAAGAGCAGCTATTGGTCAAGGGGAGTGTCAGGTTGGACCGTGCCGGCCCCTAGAGTCACAGGGAAGAAGTGCACCTAGTGCGCTGCTGACTGGTCACACGAATATGACCACAGTAATGTGCTAATGTGCGAACCCGGCGGTCAGCTGACAGGAAGGGAACACGGTGACGGCTCAGAGACACAGCACACCTGAATGCCAGACGCCCGGTCGGCAGAGGAGCAGGAGATGCCGACCCGGGAGAGGTGAGCTGGGAAGCGGTGCCAGGGGGCCTAATAGGAATCACCTGGCTCGGAGGATGTCCATTCAGTTGTTTAATTTTGTAGAAAAAAAGCATGGCACAAAACTAAAGTAATTTCAAATGGCAACTCTCTGCCTTGAAGAAACACTAAGGGTGCCTTCACACTGTGGTATGATCTGGTCCGGTGCTGTCCGGGATGACTCTGGCAGCCGCGGACTGGATCAGCACACAGGACTGGAGGGCTAATATGCCCTCCGGTCTGGTGTGCAGCTGCACACAGTTCCTGCTGCTGATAAGTCAGGACCTGTCAGCGGCTGCAGTTGCGTGCGCTGCAAACTGGACCGGAGGGCAAATTAGCACTCCAGTCCTGTGTGCTGATCCAATCCGCGGCTGTCAGGGTCATCCCGGACAGCCCCGTGCCGCAGTGTGAAGGCACCCTAAAAGAAATCTTGAAAAAAAAATATTCTAGCCAGTAATGGTTACTTTTGTAGACCAAGCAGGGGGAAAAATTAAGAAATCACTCAATTCTGAGGAAAAAAATATGGAATCTTGAAAAACAAACAAAACAACACTCAAATACATTGCTAGTATTTTGTTGCACCACCTCTGGCTTTTGTAACAGCTTGCAGTCTTTGAGGCATGGACCTAATGAGTGACAAACAGTACTCATCATCAATCTGGCTCCAATTTTCTCTGATTGCTGTTGCCAGATCAGCTTTGCAAGTTGGAGCCTTGTCATGGACCATTTTCTTCAAATTCCACCAAAGATTTTCAATTGGATTGAGATCTGGACTATTTGCAGACCATGACATTGACCTTATGTGTCTTCTTTCAAGGAATGTTTTCACAGTTTTTGCTCTAGGGTGGGATGCATTATCATTAGAGATGAGCCACCACTTTAGTGTTCGAATTCGATTCGGTTCGCCGAATTGGGCGTTTGTTCGTTGAATGTATGTCGAATGTTCGTCGAACACCGTCGAATCCCATTGAAAACAATGGCAGGCCAACACAAACACATACAAACACATAGAAAACACATAGAAAACACCTTCTAAAGTGTCCAAAAGGTGACAAAGTACTCAGAAGATACAACAAACATATGGAAAAGTGAAAAGTACATATAAAAATGCGAAAAGAAAAAAGATAGATGAGTAAAAGGGGGAGGAGACACAGATATAGGCATGTGATGCCATTCCAAAATCAGTTTTTACTCCAGTAGTTGTAAGGCATCATGCACACGATGATTATTTGGTGAGTTTAACTTCAGTATCTGTAAGGCCACGTCGAGAAGATGAGTATTTGTTGAGTTTTAGGTCAGTATCTGTAAGGCCATGTTTAGAAGATGAGTATTTGGTGAGTTTTATTTCAGTACCTGTAAGGCTTTGTGGAGGCGATGAGTATTTCTTGAGTTTTACTTCAGTATCTGTAAGGCTATGTACAGACAATGATTATTTGGTGCATTTCACTTCAGTATCTGTAAGGCCATGTTCAGATGATGATTATTTGGTGCACTTCACTTCAGTATCTGAAAGGCCTTGTTCACACATACCAATCCGTTTTTTTAGCCCTTAGAAAATGGATCTGTTTTTCTAAGGGTGCCAAATAGTCTCCCCTGAGGTTCTGAATGTTTTTGGCAAGTTTATGGACTTAGGCCTTATCCACACACCTGCGCTGTCAGTATTTAGCGCTTCTGCGCAAAATACTTAGATTTCGTGAGAGAAGTGCAGGTGCGTGTGTGCAGCCGCTTTCTGCAGACGCTGTCCCTGGTTGCTCGATGTGTATCGTGGTAACCAGTTCATACAGCAGGCTGCCTAGTGTGCGCTTATCCCGAGCGCACAGGGAAATGCTGCTTGTAACGTTTCCCTGTGCGCTCAGTATAAGCGGTCACTAGGCAGCCTGCTGTATGAACTGGTTACCACGATACACATCGGGTAACCAGGGACAGCATCTGCTGAAAGCGGCTGCACACATGCACCTGCGCAGAAGCACTAAATACTGACAGCGCAGGTGTGTGGACAAGGCCTTATTCCTGAGTATCTGGAAGGCCTTATGCAGGCGATGAGTATTTGGTGCAGTTTTTACCGCAGTATGTGGAAGGCCTCGTGCAGGCGATGAGTATTTGGTGATGTTATTCCTCAGTATCTGGAAAGCCTTGTGCAGGCGATGAGTATTAGGTGCAGTTTGTACCGCAGTATGTGGAAGGCCTTGTGCAGGCGATGAGTATTTGGTGATGTTATTCCTCAGTATCTGGAAGGCCTTGTGCAGGCGAGGAGTATAGTGTCACATTTAGGGGACTACAAGAAGAGTCTCCATTTTTTCCAAAAATGTGGGCACAGACAGCACTTCTGTGGCATCAATTGCCCCACAGTTGCAAAGTTAAAATTTTAAGTAAAAAATCCACAATGCTTTATTCTCCCCAGGATGACACAGGGGTAGAAAAGTCCTTGCGGATCAATGCCTTGTTCATCTTTATAAACGTTAGTCTGTCCACATTCTGGGTGGACAGATGTGTGCGCTTTTCTGTCAGCACACCACCAGCAGCGCTGAACACACGTTCCAAGAGGACGCTGGCTGCAGGGCACGACAAGATCTCCAAGGCGTGAATGGCGAGCTCAGCCCATTTTTCCAGATTGGAAGCCCAAAATGAGCAAGGCTCCACTTCCCCAGTCATGGCATCGATGTTAAGTTGGAGATACTCGTGTACCATCCACTCCAGGCATTGACTTGTCAGACTCCTCGTGTCTTCAGGCCTTGCAAATGATGGTCGAAAAAAATTGTGAAACGAGGCCACAAAATTGCTGGTACCACCACCAGATATGGTGTTACTGGAATGGTGTGAGTGATGATGACTTGACAGTCCCACGGTTGCAAGTGAGAACTGTGAGATTCACTCTGTGTACCACTGGTGGTTTGTGGAAAAGCCGATCTGAGATTATGTATCATCTTCTGCTGATACTCCTGCATGCGTGCGTCCCTTTGTATGGCAGGAATGATTTCTGCAAATTTGGTCTTGTACTGGGGATCTAATAGTATGGCAACCCAGTAGTCAGTATTGCTTCTAATTTGGACAATCCGAGGGTAATGTTGCAGGTAGTGCAGCAAGAAGGCGCTTATGTGCCTTGCGCATCCAGGAGGACCAAGTACTTGTTGTGTTGGTGGTGGGGAGGTGAGAATCAAGCTTGCTTCCTCTGCCCTCTCCCCCCAACCTTGCACAACAAAAATGTCATCAAGGTCTCCCTCATCTGCTGAGTCTTCCATGTCCATCACCAGTTCGTCCTCCATTTCTTCCTGGGCTCCTGCACCTTCCTCAAGACTTTGGTTGCTAACATGTGCCCTCATTAATCCATCTCCACCACCCTTCCATGCCTGCCGTATTGGTGCTGCTGTCTGTGAGGACCTTGGAGATGTTGTCATCCCTTCCGCATAGGACTCCTCCTGTATTTCCTCCACCTCCTTTTGTTCGACCACCTGACTCTGAATATTGTTTAGAGTGTGTTCCAGCATGTGGATGACCAGAATAGTCATGCTGATAATGGCATCGTCAGCACTAAACATCTTCGTTGCCATCTCAAAACTGTGCAGAAGGGTGCATAGGTCATTGATCTGAGACCACTCCTGCAGAGTGATCTGCCCCACCTTTGGATCTCGATGTCTCAGGCTATATGTCATAACGTATTACACCAGGGCTCTGCGGTGCTGCCATAGTCACTGCAACATGTGCAGAGCAAAATTCCAGTGTGTTGGCACACTGCATTTGAGCCAGTGAACAGGCAAGCCGAAAGACTTCTGGAGCAAAGAAAGTCGTTGAGCTGCGGGATGCGAATGGCGGAAGTAAACACACAGCGACCGTGCCCTCTGCAGAAGCCCATCAAGCCCTGGATAGTGTGTCAAAAATTGCTGGACAACCAGATTCAAGACGTGAGCCATACAAGGCATGTGTGTAATTTTGCCCGACGAAGGACCGCACCCAGGTTTGCAGCATTGTCTCACATGGCCTTCCCTGGCTGCAGGTTGAATGGAGACAACCATTGCTGAGACTCAGTCGCCAGAGCTGACCACAACTCCTCAGCTATGTGACTCACGTTTCCCAGGCATTTGAGGGTAAAGACCACCTGATGGCGTTGAGCCCTCCTGCCAGCATAGTAAGGAGGTGTGCAGGATTCCTTCTCTGCAGTTACAATGCAGGTGGCATTACTAGACGGGCTTTGGGCGGAGGTGGAGGACCGAGACGAGGTTGAGGAGGCAGAAGCAATGGAGGAACTTCTACCTACAGAAGATGGATGCACAACTCGTGGGGACGGCAAGACTTGTACAGCAGACCCTTCTCCAGCTCTCACCATAGTTAACTAGTGCCTAGTGAGCGACATGTAACGCCCCTGTCTATGCTTACTGGTCCAAGTGTCTGTGTTGAAATGCACCCCGTGACACACTGAGTTTCTCAAAGAAGCAGTGATGTTGTCTGCGACCTGCTGGTGTAGCGCAGGCACACCTTTCTTGGAAAAGTAGTGGCGACTGGGCATCTGGTACTGGGACACTGCGACGGACATAAGGTCTCTAAAATCCTCTGTGTCCACCAGGTGGAAGGCCAGTATTTCTGTAGTCAACAGCTTGCAGATGGTGAAATTCAAGCGCTTAGTCTTCTCCTGGCTAGGAGGAAATGGTCTTTTACTTGTCCACATGTGAGGGACGGAGTGCTGGCTGCTGTGCTGAGACGCGGTTGAGTAGGGTGTCCCCAGCAAACTGCTGGTCTGTGAGTGAGATGCAGGCAAAGATGTAATGTTGCCTTCATCCAAAGGTGCTGCTCTCGATGTCTGTGAGAGCTCAACACCTGCAGCATTGTCCACTTGAAAACCAAGTGACGACCTGCCAATCACACTGCCTGTTGCGGGTAAAGAGGTGAAATTTCTGCATCCAAAAGCCTGTGTGACAGCTGTCCCAACAGTCACAGACGATGAAGAGCACACGGATGCACTTGATGGGGCACACAGTGCTAGGTGTGCCCCGCTAGCCCGCATTCTAGCACAGTGAGCTTCGCACTGTGACTTGTGCTTCATGTCCATGTGGCGATTTATACATGAAGTACTCAAGCTACTGAGTTTTTTGCTTCTACTCAGAGATTGTTGACAAATCTTACAGATGACATGAGTTGGGAGATCCTTGGTGATGCCAAAATAGGCCCAGGCTAGGTAAGGCTTAGAGCCCATGCGAGCTGCAGAGCCATCACGACTTCTGCTCAGAGGCAGAGTTGTGGCTGAGGATGCAGTTGTTGACATGCTTCCAATACTCCGTCTATGTCCAGGAAGGTGCAACCTAACCTCTTCGTCAGTGGCATTCTCCTCCACCACCTCTGCTGATCTCATCGACTGGCTGACTGTGGCTTGACAGTAAGTGGGATCACCAACCTTATCATTATCCTCTGTATTCTCACATCCCTCGTCCTCAGAGACAACCGCTTCCTGCCTTGACTGAAAACTTGATTTTTCAATCAAATCCGGTATCTGAGTCTCATCAGCATCATCCTCCTTGTGTCCACCAAGAGTAGTTACTGGTAGGGAATGAGGGTCTACACGAAGGTCAGATCCTTCTTCCTTTGGAACCTGGCCTGGATCTGTCTCATAAAGCTTCTGGGCATCAGGGCAGATCATTTCCTCGTCTCTACTCAATGCAGCTTTGGAGCAGACCTCTGATTCCCAGGCTATTGTGTGACTGAACAGCTCTGCAGACTCAACCATGTCTGTTACCCTAGATTCAGTAGGGCGGCTGGAGACTTGGGAGCTGGGTGGAATGACGTACGATTGGGCTGACACCTCAGACGACTGCAGGGTTTGTGATGTAGACGTGGAGGAGAGGCCACTTGATGGAGCACTTGCGATCCATTCAAGCACCTGCTGTTTATGTGCCTCATTTACGAGAGACATCGATGATCGTGTCCGCAAGAAAGGGATCATATCCAATTGGCCACGTACAGAAGTATATAAAAAATATAAGGGGAGACAACAGAGGCGCAATAGTGCCCTATCACTCGATAAGAAATAGGGTCTTATAGGTGTAAACAGGTTACACTAACCTGATCCAGTTGTGATTCCCACAACTGGAATAGAAGCGTTGGTTTTAATGTCTGTAGGCTGCTGCTGGACTTCCACCTCCACCACTATAGTGGGTACTTCAAGAGGTTTCAGAAGTAGACATCTTACTTTAGCTGGAAGATTGTCTTTCTTCAGCTGATGATGATGTAGCTTTAACATATGCCCCACGGACACAAAGTTTTTTGCCCTTTCCACCACGCCTACTCCCCTTTTCACCATCAGCAGGCCTTTTGCCACTCATTTTGTATGTTACAAAATTGGGAATTGTGCAGCTGTTGGCCAAGACAAAGTTTGATGTAAATCAAGCAGTGGTGACACAACCAACACTGCTACTTGACCCGAAGTGAGACCTGGCAAGGTGCAATAAAAAATTAGTAGAATGAACTACACTGAAGGTGTACTTGGTTGTATTACACATGGCCTACAGTAATGTTTTTGTGGACACTTCTTTTAGGCAAAAACTGAAAGGTCTGCTACCGTGTTTCCCCGAAAGTAAGCCCCCTCGATTGTAAGGCCGCCTAGGGGTAAAGGGGGGGCCTGCTAATGTAAGGCCTCCCCCGAATATAAGGCCTTACAACCGGAGGGGGCTAATGTAAGGCCTCCCTGCTGCTGCTCACATCTTACCCTCCAGGGTCTTCTTGCAGCAGCCAGCGCGTCGGTCCTCTGTTCCCGTCTTCAGCTGTCTCCCGGATCATGTGACCGGCCAGTCGCACTAGAGATGACGTCATGCGGTGCGACGGGTCACATGATCCGGGAGACAACTGAAGACGGGAACGGAGGACCGACGCGCTGGCTGCTGCAAGAAGACCCTGGAGGGTAAGATGTGAGCAGCAGCGGGGGGGGGGGGCCCAGAACACTGTTCGGGGGCAGTGTGCCAGCAGAAGGGGGCCTGTATGCCACACTGCTGGGGCTGTATCCACACTGCTGGGGCCTGTATACCCTGTGTACCACACTGCTGGGCTGTATACCACACTGCTGGGCTGTATACCACACTGCTGGGCTGTATACCCTGTATACCACACTGCTGGGCTGTATACCACACTGCTGGGCTGTATACCACACTGCTGGGCTGTATACCACACTGCTGGGGGCCGTATACCTGTGCTGGGGCTGTATACCGAGGTGGCCGTCTGCTGTATTTCCCACCCTCGGCTTATACATGAGTATATACGGTGTGTGTGTGTGTATGTGAGTAGGCTGGGGCTGCCAATATAAGACCCCCCCCCCCGAAAGTAAGACAGGGGGCCACTTTTGGCCCCCAAAAAAATGTAAGACAGGGTCTTACTTTCGGGGAAACACAGTAGGTGCAGTTAAAAATTAGTAGAATGAACTACACTGAAGGTTGTACTTGGTTGTATTACACGTGGCCTACAGTAATGTTTTTGTGGACACTGCTTTTAGGCAAAAACTGACAGGTCTGCTAGGTGCAGTTAAAAATTAGTAGAATGAACTACACTGAAGGTGTACTTGGTTGTATTACACGTGACCTACAGTAATGTTTTTGTGGACACTGCTTTTAGGCAAAAACTGACAGGTTTGCTAGGTACAGTAAAAAATTAGTAGAAGGAGCTACACAGGCGGTGTAACTTCTCTCACAAGTGGGCTATACCACTGTGGGACACTGCTAGTCTGCTACTAGCCCGAACAAAGTGCCTGGACTAGCTGCAGCAAAACAAAATGCCTAATTAAGACAGGTGGTGTAGCTTTCTTCACAGCAGTGCTAGACTACTTGCCCTAATGGATTCAAAGAGCTATATTACTGTGGCCAGATGCTGTGAGAAAGACTTGCAGAGCACTGGCACACACCTGACACACACCTGCCTGGCAAAAACTAATAGAGACTGCTCTAACCTAACCCTCAAAAGGGCTGCAATTAAAACTAGTCCCTGCTTCTATGAAGTAGCCCTGTAAAGGGCTGATAGACTACTATTCCCTAGTCCCTATCCCTAATCGCTACTCCTATGGAGCTGTCATAAAAAGGGCAGATATTACTAAGATTCGCACCATCCCTCCAGTCCCTGCTCCCTAAATCTACCTATCTAACTTTGTATTCGCTGACTAACAAACTGAGAGAACACAATTTAGAGTTTGCACTGTTTAGCGCACGCACACAGCTGCAGCGGTGCCGTGTAACACCCTGCAGCAGCAATCAGCAAAATGGTGGCGATCGTTAAAATGGCCGAGTCTTATAGGGCTAGGACATGTGACAGACACAGCCAATGATGACCTTGGTTTTGTGAAAAAATGCACTTTGCAGTGTGGCACTGTGATTGGCCAGCAGCCTGAACCGCCCCACTGTACAGGCTTTAGGAGAGAAAAAAAAAAAGCGACATTATTGCTGCAGCTCTGATACAACCCCCCTGCACACTATACACACAAACTGATTATTAACATTCATTTGCAGTATTAGGGCTAGGTTTAGGGTTAGGAAGATTAAGCTTTTGGTGATCGAAGCTTTATCGAACATATACTAGAACTGCCGAATTTCAAGCAATTTGTTTTAATTTGGCGAATGACTCGAACACCGCCAAAAACAGCTCGAATTTGAGATTGGCGAACAATTCGAATCGAACACCGCTCATCTCTAATTATCATCTTGATAAATGATTTCATCATCCCCAAACATCCTTTCAATTGATGGAATAAGATAAGTGTCCAAAGTATCAATGTAAACTTGGGCATTTATTGAAGATGTAGTGACAGCCATCTCCCCGGTGCCTTTACCTGACATGCAGCCCCATATCATCAATGACTGTGGAAATTTGCATGTTCTCTTCAGGCAGTCATCTTTATAAATCTCATTGGAACAACACCATACAAATATTCCAGCATCATGACCTTGCCCAATGCAGATTCGCAATACATCACTGAATATGACTTTCATCCAGTCATCCACAGTCCACAATTGCTTTTCCTTAGTCCATTTTAACCTTGTTTTTTTCTGTTTAGGTGTTAATGATGGCTTTTGTTTAGCTTTTCTGTATGTAAATCCCATTTCCTTTAGGCGGTTTCTTACAGTTCGGTCACAGACATTGACTCCAGTTTCCTCCCATTCATTCCTCATTTTTTTGTTGTGCATTTCCTGTTTTGGAGACAAATTGCTTTGTTTCCAGTCTTGATGCTTTGATGTCTTCCTTGGTCTACCAGTATGTTTCCCTTTAACAACGTTCCAATGTTGTTTGTATTTGGACCAGATTTTAGGCACAGCTGACTGTAAACAGGCAACATCTTTTGCAACATTGTGCATTGATTTACCCTCTTTTAAGAGTTTGATAATCCTCTCCTTTGTTTCAACTGACATCTCTCGTGTTGGAGCCATGATTTATGTCAGTTCACTTGGTGCAACAGCTCTCCAAGGTGTGATCACTCCTTTTTAGATGCAGACTAACGAGCAGATTTTATTTGATGCAGGTGTTAGTTTTGGGAATGAAAATGTACAGGGTGATTCCATAATTTTTCCCCCTGTTTGGTCTTCAAAAGTAACTGTTAGGGTACCTTTACACACGGACACAGGAAGGTAGACACCGCCAGCCATCGGACACAGTTCTGCAAGACACAGGAGGGAAATGCCTGAATTACACGCAGCCACATCGTGGTGTTTTCATGGCAACAGGCACAATTGTGTCCGATGCCTGGTGGTGTCTACCTTCCTGTGTCCGCGTGTAAATGTACCATTATGGCCACTTTACACGCAGCTACAGGTAACAGGTTTTCCACAGGTAACTTACTGGCTGCAGTGAAATCATGGCGACATGGTTCTATCTTGGTGCTGTGTACAAATGGAACTATGTTTCCATGATTTCACTGCAGCCAGTAAGTTACCTGTGGAAAACCTGCTACCTGTAGCTGCGTGTAAAGTGGCCCTTAGGGTACCTTTACATGCCACAAGCAGCGGAGACATTTCTGGCGGCAATATTTCTCGCTGGAATTATCGCTGCCAAATTGCCTCTTTATTGCAGCGTGTATTTCGGGAATTTGGGGTCGATAAAACCAATGTCGCCTGGTTTCGATTTTAGAGCAGTGCTGTAAAATCGAAACCGGGCGACATTGGTTTTATTGCCGCCAAATTCCTGAAATACACACCGCAATCAGGAGGCAATTTGGCGGCCATAATTCCAGCGAGAAATATCGCCGCCAAAAAAATGTCTCCGCTGCTTGTGGCGTGTAAAGGTACCCTTATGGTACCTTTACACGCCGCCACAACAGGATGGATACCAACGGCAACTTCACGTGCACGAGCACGGCCGAACGGTTACCAACGGGAACCGCACCCTCTTTACACGCCGCCACAAGGTGCGCTACGCTACGCTACATCTACAGCTAGATACATCGCCGGGTGTCGCAAGTAGCCGTCTGTAGCTCAGCGTACCAGCTTTACACACCGCCACCACAGAGTGATCTGGGAGCAACAAAGGCAGGACGTAAAACAAATAGGCGTGCCACAGACCTGTACGCCGCGCCCAAACCACAACCATTGGCCAACACTACGGAGTTGTGATTGGGCACGACGGAAAGGGCGGATGGCCGAGACGTGCCGTACTAGTGAGCGGAGTGTGGCACGGAATAAGCGCTTGTGACATGGCGGAGCCTGGCGAATGCATCCAAATCGATGGTAATGGGTCACGCTAGAGCGGTGGCCAGTCACATATCCCGTGTGTATTAAAGTAGCGGTCCGGGGCTATGTGTGCGTAGTACAAGTGTTTGCCTTGTCACGCACGATCAGCGCTTGTGACAGCCGCGTGTGCCGATTGAACTGAGGTGCGTTTGTGTGCCACACATTAGCGTCTTACAAAAGACAGTATGTGCGTTTTCTGTCAAAAATCTGTGACAACTGTGGCGAAGTATGTGTATGTATACAGGCTGAATGGGGTTTAATATATGTGCTGACAGATGTGAATGTAGTGGAACAGCTTCCAAGGCACCAAGTCAAAGATCTGTGTGACAGTGTATTAGCAAACACCTGACAAGAATATGTCCTGCATCAATGTGCTGTGTGCAGGGGACCCTCTGCCTACAACAAAATAAAGGATCATGTACGCACAATGGCCACAAACACTGTTGGGCAAAAGACTTTCAGAAAAACATGGCTACCCACACATATTGTGTGCACAATCCCAGCCAATAGGTGGCTATGACATCCCAGGCCCCCACCCAACCCTGCATCACATTGCCCTCCTCCACCAAGTAATCAGGCTCACACAGATTATGTTGGATCCAACAGAAAAAGGTTTAATATATTGCATGAATCTTGACCTTGTCTTGTGCAAACAAAATATACATAAAGTAAAAACATTGTAGAATTCAAGAGCAGGTGACATTAATCAGCCAAATTCAATGGATAAGCAAATCACCACACATTGCA
Source organism: Allobates femoralis (assembly GCA_033576535.1). Classification (NCBI taxonomy): domain Eukaryota; kingdom Metazoa; phylum Chordata; class Amphibia; order Anura; family Aromobatidae; genus Allobates; species Allobates femoralis. Next base: position 83,806,626 of record JARQOC010000003.1, on the reverse strand, counting down.
AACTGTGCATGGAAAAAATACCAAAATAACCTAAACTAACTAACTAAATAACTACATAATGAAAACTCATGCACATAATGAAAACAAAGATAATGGAAAAGGTCAACCAAACATTAAAGGGGTGCAGCTAACCTGCTGTCACCTTCATTGAAAACACAAAAAGCAACTCCCAGAGCCAGCCACATTATATGGCCTGGTCCTGCCAGCTCACTGCACCAGACCCATTGAAGTAGGAGCAGTAAGCTTCTCTACTGTCCCTGGCCTCCTGCCGAGTGCGGCCATGGCTCTGCGGCTGGAGTGGCACAATCACATGGGCCTCATCACGCCAAGACCCTGGACGGAGCTCCCCTGTTGTAGCGTCTGCATTATCTACATAACCTCCTGGCGTGTATGATGCCCTATCCCTACGACGCAGGAAGTTATGTAGCACACAGCAGGCCACCACTACCGCGTCAATAGACTCCGGTTTCATATGTATAGGTGTATGAAAAATCCGGAATCTATTCGCCATTATCCCAAACGCATTTTCAACTACACGGCGGGCCCGGGATAGCCGGTAGTTGAAAATGCGTCTCTCAGAAGTAAGGGCCCTCTGGGGATATGGCCGCAGTAGGTGTTCCTGAAGTGGGAATGCTTCATCCGCCACAAACGCAAAGTTGAGATGTTCGGTCGTGTGCTCATTTGAGGGTAAGTTTAGCCCACCATTCCCTAGTAGTGTTGCCAAGGAGCTTAGGGCAAACACCCCCCCATCTGAGTTGCGACCGGGCATTCCAACATCCACGTAGAGGAACTCATAGTTGGCATCTACTACAGCCATGAGGATTATACTACAATACCCTTTGTAATTGTAATACGAAGAGCCAGAGTGGGCAGGTTTGGTAATCCTCACGTGCTTACCATCCAATGCCCCGCCACAGTTGGGGAAGTTCCACCGGGTTTCAAACCCTCGGGCCACTTCCAGCCATTCTGCGGCGGTTAATGGCATTTTCATGTAGGCTGGCTGCAGAGCTCTCCAGATGGCCCAACACGTTTCAGGGATCAGGCGGCTCAGCAGGGGCAGGGAGACACGTGACACGTATGTGAGGGATGTCATGGACTGCCCTGTAGCCAGGAACCGCAAAGTGATCGCCAACCGCTCAGCAGCTGATACTGATGGGCGCATTATAGTGTCCTGACGCGCTATCATTGGCCCTACACGCTCCAATAGGAAGGTGAAACAGTCCTCGGGCATACGGAGATAGTTTCGGTAATCATCAGGACAGTTAAGCTCCAGCTCCCGCAACAGCTGCATGTGGCCCCGGGTTTCCCGCCTCAGAAGCCAATCACGGGTCCACATCCGCCGCTGTCTGCGCCTCATCAACCTTTCATACCGATCCTGATACCACATTTGCTCTTCCACCAACGCAAGAGCCACGATAACATTGCGGTCATGGATATTCTGCATCCTCAATATCAGCACCTGTAGATGAGAAAGCACAACATGAGTACATAGACCAAAATGTGTGCAAGTCAGCAGGTTCAGCAAGCCACACCTCTTTCCCATTACACACTATAGCCAAGAGGATGGGATCTCTTGTGTGGGCCCAAAACACAACCCTGAAGCAAGGACGGCAAACACCCAGTAGTCACCCCAAACAACATGGCACACGGCGATTGAGAGTGGCCTCCTCTACATCAACGTCAATGGGAGCTCCCAAAATTCACACATCTGCACCTAGGTGAGTTAGAAAGGGACATGTGTCACCAATAATGTTGGTCAAACAGGTCCCATAATCCATTACACAGCCCATAATGTCAATTGATTTCAGTAAAAATGAGAAGAATAACGAATGTGACGTACCCCGATATGGAAGGTTGAGGAAGGCTACATGAACCAAACAACATTGCACATGACTGCGGATGGTTACCCATGGTGTAATTGGTTTTTGAAGGTGTCATTTTAAATACACATGTATGGCATGTCTGGCGCCCAACACCTCAAAGCCATGTGTCATCCCATTCCCGTTGAACACAGTCTCCATTGGCCACAACCAGTATGCAGAAATCGATCCAGTCGACATGAGTGACACAGTTCCGTCTACAGTCATGCATCCATTCTCCTGTATGTTGTCTGCAAACAAACACAGCAATGTATCTCAACAAAAGTGTCAAGGCCCACACAAAATGCCGTATCCTAACCCACACACTACACTATATGTAGTCCCCAAAAATACAAACCCCTATATCGCCGCTACGCCAGTCTCCACAGCTCTCCAAGAACATCAACATATGCACCCCACCCTGCGCTAATTCCATGTGTGTCCACAAAAACTTACCTAATGGGTCTGGCCAGCAAGCGTAATGTTTGGCGGGATGGGCAACTTTTAAAGGGCCGCCAACCTATCACGATTCAGCGATCTCCACCAATTAGCGGAAGGCAAATCCGCACCCAGGTGCCCCATCAGGATGTGCATTATTGTGTCCGCTGTGATTGGTGTCCCGGACTATAAAGGCAGGTCAATGGCCACTGCTCCGTGTCCAGACGTCGATGTGCATTGAGCTACTAGTGTCCTGTTTGACTTCTGTTGCTCTGACGGTAAGCCTCTTTAGCGGTTTGTAAGAAAATGTAATGAACGCAGCTGGTTCTGGCACAGGCAGCTTAGGCGATGTGTGTATGGCCATGTTTGAAGCGGCATGCAAATATTGAACACGTAATATTAAATATGTGAACCTTATTCTGTGTCGCCCAGTAGCCAGGTAGTGCCTCTACTTATATAGTGTAAGTATGTATTGCACCTTCTGCTTTTTGGCAATGGTAAAAGAGCACGGTGTTATTTCTTTGGCTGGTACTTCACATCAACATTTCAGGGGTGGTAGAATTGTGGCGGACATTCCAGGGATGTTGGGTACATGGGTTAAAATGGGACTTCAACGTCTGGAGGAACACCTACATGATCATGTGGGTGCACATTACATGTAGTATGTGCAGTGTTGGCACACACCCAGCCCGCCTTTCTCATATAGTGACCCCTTACCATTGTGGACACTGGCCAGGTACTAGTTTTAGCACACAACGTGTTAGGTCACATGTTGCCCTCTACAGGTATGTACGCACACACCGTGTCAAGGTGTGTTGCAATAGGTACATTGGGGACTGAAATCATGTTTGAAACATCTGTAGGTGGACACCGATATCCGGGGCATGATATTGGCAGCATACATGTGTTTGAGTTAGTAGCGGTCTGAGATTGAGAAAATGGCACACTCATGGCCAGTTTCACTCCACAAAATAGCTGCATAGATGATCACTGTAGAAAGTTAATGATTATGTGTATGATTGTGCCAAGTTTTGAAATGTCGGTATGCCTTGTGTTGTGACTGTGTTTTTTTTGTTTATTTTTTCATCGGCAGATGCCGACGGGTACTGTAGAAATTGGAATCCCAGCTTCTCACGGAGTATCAGCGGCACGAATGTTTGTGGCGCAGCTCGCTGCCCGAATATAAAAATCGGGCAGCGAGGGCCGAGGCCTACAGGAGTCTTGTGGCTCTGGCAAATCGCTTGGAGCCAAGGGTAGGCAAGACGTGGGACCAGCATATGGTGGCACTTAAGATCAAAAACATGAGGTCGGCGTTCATGCGGGCTCACATTCAGTACCAGCGTCGTCGCTCAGGGGCTGGAGCAGAGGAGGTACCATCACCTACCCTATGGTACTATCCCCTGTTCACCTTCATCCTGGGCGAGGTTCGCCCGCATCGAACGACCACCAACGACCACCGTCCCATGTAGGCCCGGCTGCATCACCATCTGCGCCACAGGAGGTGGGTAATTGTGTGACAGTGGTGGGCCACAATGTTTCCTTCACATGTGTGCTTCGATAAATCCTTCACACCAAATGTGTTGGCATATTTACCTCCTTGCTGCGGCACACCTTGGGGTGTCAATCTATCTGCCCTCCTTCCATGACTTGCCAGACTTTTCTATTCTATGCTTCCAGCCGTATTGCAATGTTGCTTCTTCCACAACATCTTGGTATGTTTAGGTTAGTTATTTAAGGGTTTCAAGATAGCAGGTGGTTTGTTCTCAAACAGCCACATAGTACCATGTAGTAAATGGTGCTGGCTCACATGTGTGTTGGCTTTGTTGCCAGTGGGTTAAAGGTAATTGAGTGAGGGGTGGATTCTCACCATAAAGGAGTCCTAATGGGAAGGTGCCCAATATGTGTCATTGGCCAGCACAGCCCCCAGTATCAAGGTGTTGTGGTGACATGTCCTAATATTGGATTACGGCTACGTGACAAACAACTAATTATGTATTTAGCTGAGCTCCTGGAATGGTCGAGGTGAGTGTACAGGAGAACCACTGGTGTTGGGGTCTTGAACCTTATTTGCTTTACTGTGTTATTCCTCATTTTCCATTCTGGTAGTTGGCCTTGGTGTGTGTGGGAGTGGTATATAGAGTCCTGTTGTGAATGTATACAGTTGATATTGCCTCCACTAATGGTTTTTTTTTTTTTTCCCCACCCACAGGCCCCAGAAGAGGACGGCTCCATTGCCGAGGATTCTGTTGCTGATGATGCTCAGCCCATGACATCTGGGGCTGAGCAGGAGGGCGGGGCGAGTGATGTGGGTCCAGGCCCAGGTCCCAGCTCCGGGATCCGTCGCCCCCAACGTCCTGCACCACCTGAGACGGAGCTGGGCGCCTGGGCCCGACGCGTGCTGTTGGATGAACAGCGGACCCACATGGACAGCGACGCCCTCTACATGAGCAACAGAATGCGAGGGATGGAGCCGCTCCAGAAAAAAGATCCTTCTGAGGGTCTTCCACAATGCCGCTGATGCTGCCGATGATGGGGCCCTTCAATGGGGCTGCCACGTCCCCCCCCCCATGCAACACACCTTGTGGCCCCTTTCACCAGCTGCCCCATCTCGGCCCGTGAGAAGACCGGCCCCGCCACAGTCACCCCATCCCCCCTCAACACATCGTCGTTCAACCAGACGCTCTGGGGCAGGTCGGGGCTGCCCTCAGAGGAGGGGGGATGCGGCATTGTCAGAGCCGACAGAAGAGGAGTAATTTGGACACTAGTAGCCAATGCACAGAATTGGCAGTCTGGACTTTATAATTTCAGGATTCGCCTTTTATATGTATATTTTGTTGATTGAGTATTGGCCAAAATTTGTGGTTTTTTATTTTTTTTTCCACAAAAATTCTATTCTTTGTATTTTTTTTTAAATTCCAGCCTGGATTAAAAAATTTTTATTAACACAATTGTGTATTCATTTCAGAATAAGGATTGTGGGGGTTTTTGGGGGTGAATGTAATTGTGGCCAATAATAGGTTTCCCCAAGCCACACAATATGGGCCAGTGCTCGCTCAGCAGGATCACCATCGGTTCATTTGGAATGTCTTAGCACATTCACAAAGGGATGTTGTGATGTGCCTCACATAGTTAGGTTATGGTGAGGTTTGGTCACCAAATATTAGTAAGGTCACATGAAGGAGCGTATAACAAAGTTAGAACAGCATTGTATTGTAAACATACATGTGTCACAGACATTTGCCATCATACAAGGAAGGCTTAGGCCAGATGGGGCTAGCCAGTCCACACTTGTGATGGTCCCAATGTGGGACAGTATAGGGATTGTAGGCCAGATGGGGCTAGCCAGTCCACACTTGTGATGGTCCCAATGTGGGACACTATAAGAAAAGAGCCCAACGGGGGCAAAAAAAAAAAACAATATTTTCACTTTTGCAAGGCAACAAGCCAACGTGTGAAAATTTTAGGGTCCAACAAGGACAACTGTTTGTGGGGCCATGTTTGGCCAGGATACAATGCATCCCTCAAATTCATGGGTGTGATCCATGGTGTGGGTGTAGGTCCGCCAGCATTTGAGCCAGGCGGCCAAGGTCCTGCAGGCCACGCTGTAGAGCCGTGGTCAAACGGGCCACAAATGCCTGATGGGCCTGGATGAATTCCTCCATGGTAGGGGCACCTGTATTGGGAGTAAACACAAACTTTAGTACACAGTCGTCACTGCTGATGGTTAGTCATGACTGGCCGCAACCATCCACTTACCCTGTTCCTCCAAATCCAGTTCACCATCAGACGGGGAGGGAGATGGGGTCAAGCTCCATCCATATGAGCCCGCACGTTCACCATCTGGAAAAAGGGTGAACCAACATGGTTTACTTTGTTTACATAAATTGTTTGGCCCCAGATGAAATTTAAGCAACAGTGTGCAGGGTGTCTGTGGCAACATAACCCACTTACCACCATAGTCACTGTGTGGGGACATGGTCACCCCAGGACTCGCCACTGAGCTGGAGACAGTGGGAGGTGGTGTTACTCCCGGGCTGGGGCTCCGTGGCCACATTATGTGGTTCAGGGGTAACAGTGGTCCTGGGCTACGGGGCAAAGACTCCTCTGGGCCGCCAGGTACTTGCTGCTCCTCGCCCTCCTGTGGGGAGTTGATGTGTTCCTCCAGCAGCCAGGCAGATGGGGACAGCTGGTCACACTCCAGCGGGCTGCCAGGTGCGGACTGGTCCTCCACGTCCTCTGTCCCGGTGGGTGACGGGACGTCTGGCTCCTGAGGCCCGGGGGAAGGTGTTGACCCTGGGGACAAGGGTGCCACTTGAGCCTGATGTGGTGGGGTTCTTGATGGGCCACCTGGGGGTGGGGCATGGGGCCCTTCTTCTGATGAGGATTCAGCATCTAGTTTGAAATTTGAACATAAAAGACGTAATAAGATCATGCCTACACATTGTTGTCCTACAAAGAGCTTGTGTGGGTATGTATTTGACGGCTAAGCCTGGGGTCACACACACACAGATATGTGGCCAGATATTGTTGACAGATCTCTGGTTGCAGTGAAAGCATGGACACATTGTTCCATTTTGAGGCTGTCTCCAAATGTCAACATGTGACCATGATTTGACTGCAAACAGAGATCTGCAAACAATATGTGGGCAGATATCTGTGTGTGTGACCCCAGCCTTACTTAGCATCAACCAGGTGATGCTGGATGCATACACTCATGTTGTATGCATGGACTGTGCGTGTGAGACATTTTTAGGCCTGACTGGATGAGCACAACACTGTGAAGATGTGTTTGATTGTGTAGGCCACACTGTCCCTTGTCATATGTTTCCATCATTTTTTGTGTATTGTGGGACATGCACATGTGGCGGTGTGTGTTTTGGGGCAACAATTACTCACCACGCAGCCTGGCAATCCTGGCACGGATGTCCAGTATGCGACCTGGGCACTTATGCTTCAAGTCAGCGATCTTTTTTTGGATCGCTTTGACTGTCCTCTGTACCCCCAGTTGGCAGAGCAGGGCCCGCTGGATCCGCCGCACGGTGCACCGATTGCGCAGCCTGGGGTGGCGGTGGTGATGGTGGCCCCAATAGTCCCGACGGTCGCACTGATCAATGAGGATGATCAGCTCCGCCATCCCCCATGTTTCGGCGCGGTGCACGGCTGCCATGACTGCTATGGTGTGTGCAGAGGCGGGGCTGGCACCTTGCAGGCAGAGTGAAAATGAAACCAACGTCATGACGTCATTACGACCGCTGTGGGGGTGACGCACCTTTATAAGTAGCCCAACACGCAGTGACTCGCCCGACACACTTATGCGGCCCCTACTGCAGAAGACCCACAGTGCAGTCCGTACAACACGGCTCTGATCTGTCTACTGGGTAATCTCCTCCGATGTGCTATGGGATTGTGTGCATCTGTGTGCGCGCTGCGCGCACTGCCAGACCCGGAACACTTCTACGGCAGCTGCTGTGCAATAAGCCAGAGCGGTACGTAACACACACTTGTGCGCTGTGTCCCGCATTATTCGTTATCATGTTGATAGGATGTGCACACTGTATGTAGATCATGGGCCATTTATGATTTTACGTTCAAGTGTGTGTCCGCGTAATTGTACTACTATCTGATCGTGCATACGGCGCGTATGTGTAGTGCTGAAGGGACAGCTCATCCAAGATGGAGGGCTGTGAGGCAAGGGCCAATCGTAACGCAGCATCTTCCACCAATGATCGCTGAAGGGGCGCGGTATCACGGAGCATGGGTGACGCCTTAGCCACATTGCAGCTACATCGCCGGGTGTCCCGAGTTCACTTCTGTAGCTTCTTTACACGCCGATACAGCTCGCTACAATCGGCGATGTAGCCATCTGTTTATGGGCAGTGCACGGATGCAGAGGTATCTGTAGCCGGCTGTGTCGTCCCGTCTTCAGACGCCGCTACTACGGGCGATATTGGCGCGACAAGCTACTTTTGTAGCCTGTAGCGGGTTGTATCCATCCTGTTGTGGCGGCGTGTAAAGGTACCATTACTGGCTAGCATTTTTTTTTCAAGATTTCTTTTAGTGTTTCTTCAAGGCAGAGAGTTGCCATTTGAAATGACTTTAGTTTTGTGCCATGTCTGTGATCTGCTTTTTTTCTGCACAATTAAACAACTGAATGGACATCCTCCGAGCCAGGTGATTCCATAATTTTTGCCAGGGGTTGTATATGTCCCATACTTTTGACTACAAAGGATATTCTGGGGACAAAGTGGAAAAATCATTTGTTCCTACCATTCAAGTAATAGAAAGAGTGTCATTGCATAATATTTTTTAACATAATTTAGCATTGGAAATAAGAATTTTAAAAAATGCTTCTTAGCAGAATGCCCTTGGATAAATAGTTTCACACCTAATCTTGGAGTTGTTGAGCCCTTAGAATAATGCACTATGATGGTATAATATATTTTATTTATTTTATTTGTCTTTTTTATGTCTGTTTAAATATACTTTCTTTGTTGTATTTTTATCCCAGTATGAATCATTATCTTGATACAACCAAAAGACTACCACTCCTTAAATTTATCCCCTTCCTCTTTGTTCCCAAGTTTCTTTTAACCTTCTTTTTTTTCCGGTTCCCTTAAAGAGAACCAATGGGCAGGATTTAGGTCTATAAAGTGAAGCCAGTACCTTAAAGGCACCAGGATACTGAATGAAATCATATCTTTACTTGAATGATTTCATGTTTGATTGAAGAGAAAAGTGTCCTAAAACCCCTGGAACCGCCGAAACGCGTTGCGTGTGTAGCATTCAAAATAAAGGTCTTTATGTTTACATTACCCTTTTGCCCACTTCTGTGTGCCCAGTGCTCCGCCTGACCACACATTTCTCTTCATAAAACTCCTGGAAAACAGGGCAGGAGATGAGTGATCACTATTTGGGGTTGTTGTTTTTTTCCTCCTCTGTGGGCATGCCTTTTGGCTGTAAGCCAAACCCTGCCTCCTTTTGATCTCTACTTTCAGTTTTATCAGGCACTCTGTGGCCGGAGTATAGTGACAGTGCACAGGAGCCAGAATCTGAAAGTAGAGGTGAGGGGGGGGAGGTTTGACTTACAGCTGTAAGGCATGCACACAGAGGAAGAAAAATAAACTCCAAATAGTGACACAGTGCTGCACACATCAATCATCAGCTGCCCTGTTTTCTAGGTGTTTTATGACACTTTTCTCTGCTATCAGACATGGAATCATTCAAGTAAAGGTATGATTGCATTCAGCATCCCATTGCCTGTAATACACTGGCTTTACTTTATAGCCCTAAATCTTGCTGGTTGGTTTCCTTTGATATATATAATAAATCAATACAAATAATTTGAACAGAAGAAGTAGAGAGTGTTGGCTTTTCTCTTACTGGATAACATTTGATTAATATATATTTACTCATTTATATAGCACTATTAATTCCATAGTACTTTATATATATATCAGTAATGCTGTCCCCATTGAGGCTCACAATCTAAACAGCCCATCCATATGTCTTTGGAGTGTGGGAGGAAATCCACACAAATACATGGAGAACATACAAACTCCTTGCAGATGTTGTCTTTGATATGAATTGAACCCAGTACCTCAGTGCTGCAAGACTGCAGTGCTAACCTCTGAGCCACCGTCCCTAATCACTTGTGCTTTTCATGCTACATTTTAAACATGATAAGAAAAAAATGGTGAGGAAAATGCAAACGTTCAATTTTCTTGCACAAAAAGAAAAACAATTGTGATTTATTTATGTCAGCAAACTGTAACAAAAGCCTTATTATAATTCATATAAATTCCCATAATTTGTAATTGAAACATTGTAGCAGTTACAAATCATATTGTTGCATCCAAAATGCTTAAAAGTAAACAAAATAGTTCAAAATAGTATTTTCATGATGCAAACTCAGATATTGCAGCAGAAGGTGAAGCATGAATGCTGTTAGCTTAATTAAGAAAGTTCATTGGCATTGAAACTGCATCCAACTGTAAATTTAATTAGCAACACAACTTTTTTCATTGTCCAAAACATCTGTGCACACTTGCTGCATATATAATCTAATATTGTGCATTTTTTCCACTCTTGTATAGTATTTGCCATGCTTATTTAATCCCACATAACAACCACCTGAACAGCCGCAGGGAAAAGCATCTGTGCTAAATGATTTTATATCATTTTTAAAAGGCATAACAGTCACCACATAACATAATTCATTGTCTTAATGACCTGAGAAAACACTCTGAGATCGACATTAGGAACCATTCCAATGAGCGACACAGGCTGTCTTGCCTTTTTCGTGGAGAGATGATGCATTTCGGGAGCAAAAATGGTGTCTACATTCCAAAACATTAGCAAAAGTGCTGAGGAAATAAAATGTAATACTAAGTGAAACAAACTGTAACATTTATGTTAATACATTCAGGAATCTGATAGCTTAGGGCAAGACAAGACAGAAGCAAGGTTTAAGTTTAGGTCTATATTTAACAAACTTGCAAAACAAACGGGTTCTGTTGATGGTGCAATAAACAGGGAGCAGGACAAATGAGAGGGCTGAATTAAATCCTTCAGGAAAGTGTTCTGAAACCCGGCTAGCCCGGCGGTGGAACAAGTCCAGAAAAAAAGTTCACACAACAAGCCGGTAATGGGAAACAGTCTGTAATTACTTGTTCACACTGCAAGGCTGGTAATTGTATAGTTTCTGAGTAAAACACGGTCCCAAACCTTAGCACAGTGCTGTGCAGCTAATACTAGAGCTCCAAAACAGTCCAGAGCACCACACTTGCAATTAATACACAAATAAACCAACATCATAGAAGCAGATCATTTTGTGTAGCAGAGCTTACCTGTAGCAGGTAAGTACAGCCTGTTGCTGGAAGGCAAACCGAGAGCAGGTGAGGCTAGCTGAGCCAATGACTGCAGAGTAGAGAGAAGAACTGACTCAGAATAGCTGGAGATGGAGAAAACTCAAATTATGCACAAAAGAGCCAGAGCTGAAGCAAAATACTCAAGAAAAGCCTGGAAGACGGACTGGAGATTTTTAACTAGGAAAGCAGGAACACATTATTGTTTACCAAAGTATTAAGTTATCCATTTTCAGCTATTTGCTCCACAATTTTCTTATATATTCCATTTTATATATTATATAATATTCCAGCTGCCTGGCAACCCAGGCAGCTGGAGGTTGGAATTCTTACCTTCATGAGGCCAAACTGTTCTGGGCTCCCCACGCTAAAAATTGAAGCCTGCAGCCACCCCAGAATTGTAATATCTATAAAAGACGCCAAAATCAGCAGTTACCACACTTTTTCAGTTGCCCTGTTGCAAGTGGCAAACTGGGTAAAAATGAGTTGAGTTGATGTCAGTTGACAGCAAGCACAGAGGTTAGTTGTGTGGAGACATCAATCCACAGAGTACCCAATGTTACTAACCAAGTTAGTATACAAAAATAACCACACTTATCAATATTATATTTGAAAATAAACCCCAACATTCCTCTTTCAACATGTTTTTAATTAAAGGGATCACATGCGGTGCTTGAAGTCGAAAGAGCGACGTGGATGTACTGACGTCACCCTACCCGGAAATGACGCGATTTGCCAGCGTCGTGGAGAGCAGGGAGGGCCTGCCTAGAAAATGAATAAAAGATCATGCCCATTAGGGCACCAAACAAACAAACCCTAAGGGCTAAAGAATATAGCCCCTACTAATTATAATGCCTAATGAGTAACTATAAAATAGTTTTTATTTACTTTGACAGGATGCTTTTAGAAGACAAAAGGAGTGTGAGAATGATGATAGGATGCTGCAGGGACATGATTTTGTAGCTTAGGTGGCTTTTTGGAGGTGAAAGGATCCCTTTAACCCCTTCATGACCTGGGAATTTTTCGTTTTTCATTTTCGTTTTTTGCTCCCCTGCTTCCAAGAGCCATAACTGTTTTTATTTTTCCGTCAATATAGACATATGATGGCTTGTTTTTTTGCGGGACGAGTTGTATTTTCATATGCAATAATTTATTTTACCATATAGTGTACAGGGAAATTGCAAAAAAATTCTAAATGCAGTGAAATTGCAAAAAAAGTACAATGACACGTTTGTTTTTTTGGGTATATTAGTCGCCATGTTCACTATATGGTAAAAGCGACATGAAAGGGTGATGCCTCACTTCGTTACGAGTTCGTAGAGACCCAACATGTATACTTTTATTGGTATCTAGGTGGTGAAAAAAAATTCAGAAGTTTGAAAAAAAACAAAAACTGACTTTTTGCACCATGTTCTGTGACCCGTAGCGTCCTCAGTTTTCGGGATCCAGGGCTGTATGACAATTTATTTTTTGCGCCTTGAGCTGACATTTCTAATGATACCATTTTTGGGGGGATTCGCAGTTTTGATCACCCGTTATTGCATTTTATAGCAATGTTGCGGCGACTAAAAAACCAGAACTTTGGCATTTGGACCATTTTTTCCGTTATGGAGTTTACGGCTCTCATTAACGGATTTAATATGATGATAGATCGGGCAATTCGAACGCGGCGATACCAAACATGTGTATTTTTTTTTTAATGCTTTTATTGTGATTGGGGGTAAAGGGGGTGATTTAAACTTATATATTTTTTTTTTTTACAGGTTTTTAAAAACTTAATTTTTTCATTGATTCTTATTTTTACACTGCCTCTTTAAGAGGCACCTTGCTGCACAGTCCGATCGCTTCTGGGAGATACAGATGAGCTGCAGCTCATCTGTATCTCCCAGAATTGCAGACCTGTTGTGGTTGGCAGTGCCTGCCAACCACAACATGGAACTGCGCTCTGACAACATCCGGGGTCTAGCCAGGACCCCAGGCTGTCACGTGAGCGCCGGAGATCTCGTGATACTATTGCGGGATCTCCGGAGCAGGCGGGGAACAGTGCGTTCCCCGCAGCGGCCGCCTTGGATCCCGCTGTCAGTGATTGACAGCGGGATCCAAGGGGTTAACAGCGCCGATCGGATCCGATCGGAGCTGTTAGCCCGACATCTCAGCTGATCACATCAGCTGAGATGTCGGCTGTTTGTTGTGAACTCCGTGTCGGAGCTCACATCAAACACCCCTTACTGGCCCATGACGTTGTATAAGGTCATAGGTCGGGAAGGGGTTAAAATCTATTTTTTTAGTTTCCCATTACACCCAATTCCCCCAATAAAGGATGTAAAAAATAAGTAGAAAGTTGAAAAAAAAGTGTTGTTCCCAGCCAGCCTGTCTTCTGACAAGTGTTTTGGCCCCAAAGTTTCAGGGAAAGTTTAAGGGCCATTTTGAAATCTTGAACTTTTTCTCGAACAAAGCCGTGTTGGCTGAGATTTTGGTAAATTGCTCGGGTTTCCGATCGCGAACCAAGCCTGCACTGTTTATGCTGAATTTGAAGTTGGCGAACACTTTCGGGAAAGGCTCGCTCATCTCTGTTAGTGAGTAGGCAGATCAGGTATTCTTCTTTATCATGCTACTTCTTTGACAGCTGAGAGGTATTCTCCAGCAGTGTTTCTTCAGGCTGCAACTCGACCCATGCTGTCATGTGACTTGAAGGGGTTGCGACTTTAAATATATGACAGTGCCCATTTTTATCCCATTAATGGAGAACCCCTTTAAGAAACCATGATATAAAACATAGTGTAAATAAATTGTAAAATAAAGAAATACACATACATGAAATAGCTAAGGCTGCCTTCACACTTGCATTTGTGTCTGCATGCGCAGGGCATGCAGACGCAAACGCAGTGCAACGCAGCACATACTTATGTGAACGCAGCAGAGAATCTCCGCATTAGTATGGTGCCCAGGCAGCCAATCAGCTGTCTCTGGGGGCGGCCGGGAGGAGGAGATCAGCGTTGGAGAGCTCCTCCTCCCGTCACAGCTGATCTCCCGCCGGTGTCAGCGGAGAGAAACAGCTGATCTGACTGCTGTTTAAATCTCCCGCCCTGACACCGAATAGGGTGATATCAGTGCAGGAGATAAGAAACAGCTGATCGCTGCCGATATCACCCTATTCTGTGTCAGCGCGGGAGATTTAAACAGCTGTCAGATCAGCTGTTTCTCCCCGCTGACACCGGCGGGAGATCAGCTGTTGCTTTGCATGATCTCCCGGTGGCCGCCGCTGATCACTGGCGGCCACCGGGAGAGATTTCAATGAGATCCGCAGTGTTCTCCTGCGCTGTCATGCGGAGGACACCGCGGATCCATTGAGATCCATGCATTTTCTGTGCGCTTGCGGATAAAACAAGTGCCTGCGAACGCACAAAAAATGCTGCATGCTGCGTTTGGAGTGCGGTCGGAGGGCGCATAAATTATGCACATCCGTACGCAAAAGCAGCCAAACGCAGTCCTACGCAGGCACATGCGTTCCCATGTTAAAAATAGGAGCGCATGTGCGCAAGCGTTTGGCTGCGCTTGGTGCGCTGCGCTCCATACGCAAATGTGAAGGTACCCTAAGATGGCATTTCCAGAGACTTTGTGTTCTGTCAAGAAGCATCAGGAAGAGGATCTACACTTGGTCCCGGGAGAAGGGGGGTCACTATTTCTCCTCTCTCTTTTGTTATTAAGGAGCAATTTTTATTCCTTAGTAAAAGTGGCTTAATCTGTGGATACTCTGACTGTAGTTTATATTAATTGGCAAATGACCTGAAAGTTTGAATAAATAATAAACACTACATTATCTTACTTACCGTATATCCAATTCTTAGAACCAACAGTATAATTTATATACATAGCAGTGAATGATAATATCAGCTCTCTCTATCAGCTGCACTTATCCTGGCTGCTGACTTTAGTTCTACTTTAAAATCCCCCCTCTGAATATGTCTAGGTCAGAGCTTTGCTGCTTCTGTTGGACAAAAGATCATATTGTTATTTTCTGCTTGACAGGCAGACATACACATATGGCAAAGAAGGAAAACTCTCTCCATCCATCATTACAAATCTTATCACTTTCCCTCATATGTAGGGATTGATTTATCAACCATCGGTAGCACTGACACTTTTTAATATTGCAGCATCCATCTAACAAATATTTCTTAGATTACAGATAACTTGCAATATCATCCGTTTGTCAGTAAAAGGAAATGTGTTACAGCAGTTTCGCAAAGGGTATTATTGTCTACCGCAACGTATAATGATCCAAAGGATGATGAAAAGCAGCTTATTATGAAAGTATTATATACTTATATAGGTGTTTTTTAATAGAAACATGTACTGTTAATGAAATCTGTTATCTTCAGCCTTGCTGCAGTTTGCCATAAGCTTAAAGTGAACATGTCAGCAGGATTTAGCAAAATAGAGTAAAGCCGTGGTAATAATGGCGATGCGATGCTGATTAAACTGATACCTGCGGTGAAAGAATCCGATGTGTGGTTGTTGCATAATCATCCTTTAAACTTTTCATCTAATGATGTCTTCTGTGAATCGGTGTGCATCGGTGCGAGATTGGGGGAAGTGTCTTCTTCTGCTTCTCTGCTCCTCTCTAAGACCTGGCTACTCTTTGACGTTCAGTGCTGCCGCCTGCCACCGTCATTGGTTTGGCCAGAGCATGAGCAGTTGGTTTCCACGGACGGTCTTCAATAAAATAATGCTGGAGTGTGTGTAGCGTGATTCTACGGTTGGTCTTTAGGACTTCAATAACAAAGTGCGAGATGTGTGCATTCACAGGTCAAGATTTCAGCTCAATTTCTTCATTATTGATCAGAAACCACATTCTGTATATGCCTCACCTCGGGCACCATTTTATTGAAGACTGTCTGTAGAATCACAGTGCCACCAACCCCAATGATTGTTGCGGTGGCGTGGAGTCTCAAAGAGGAGGCTGGTTACTGATGGTTCAGAGACCTGTAAAAGAATCAGAGGAGACAGACGGAGGAAAAGATGAGCAGAAGATGACCCTACCCCCAAGTGTCGCCCCGATGCACACAGGAGATATCATTAGATGAAAACTTTAGAGGATGATTCAGCAACTACAGATCTAATTCCTACACTGCCAGTATTAGTTTAATCAACATCAAAGTGCAATAATGACAATGGCTTACATTTATAGTGCTAAATCCTGATGACAGGTTCTCTTTAAGGGGAAACCAGTCAAGAATGAAAAACTAAACAGTTTTTATAACAATTCCACACCCACTGCTTCCGATACCTGTTGCCTGCCCGCCTAGTCCAGAGAGGCTCTTTTTTCCGGACACTTTCTCCTGTGTCTTCACTCTGGAAAAGCATTTCCAACTGCAAGCAGGCCTCAAAGGTCACAGTACTTTGTAATGTTTTAATGTCATGACACACCATGACTTTTGAAACTTGAAGTCTACACCCTAGAACTGGACTTCTGGATGCAATCAGTCCTCATCTCAGAGGCCACAATGTTACAGGTGAAGACGCTGGTAAGTGACTGTGCAAAATGAGGCCCTTACGACCAGACTTCTGAGTAGCGAGCACAGCTCTGGAGGTAGCAGACCTGCTGGTACAGGTAAACAGTGAGTATTCATTCATCTGGATTTGATTCTGTGACCTTTTGCAGTCACAGTTGTCATGACTTGCTCATTGTGAAGGATTATATATTTTTTCCGGTTTCCAGTCTTCAGACTAGCTATATTTCTGTGAGGAGTGCTACTAAAGAGATCCAGTTTTGCTATGTGGGATTTTGCCTGTTGTTTGACCTATTGGTTTTTACACTGCGCCTCCTTATTTATCTTCCCCTCACTTTCTTTCTGTTTCTATTAGGTTGGTAACGGTTTCCCTTGCTTGTATTTATTATTGCTCCCTTATCCACTTGTGCCCTTGTTATATGTACAAGTAGAGACAAAGAAAGGAAAGTCTATAGAGCGATACAACCTTTTAGGCAATTTCAGTAATTTTAACAAATTTTATTTAAGTAACAAATAGCAAACAACATAGAAGACACACAGTTTAAAAACAATTCAAATAGCCATATACAGCCATAACTTTTCCATTGACAAGAATATATCAAGGAAACCCCTCTGCCAACTTGCAGAACCAGTTAAAGCAAAAAAAAAGGTTGTTTGAGTCTTACAATTCCATTATATATGCTGAACAAGGCTGTACAAGAAGTTATCATACAGGGTGTATAGCATGGAACCTCCTTTTACAAAAACGTCATTCAGATTATTCTGTAGACAATGCATACATCAGATATATTGCACAAGGTCCAATCCCTCTATAAGAGGTTTCAAGGTCCCCCATATAGATCAGGGCAATTATATATGAGCGGAGTGGATTTTAAATCCATAGTTAACATCATAGGATTTTCTGAAGTAAAATGAAAAACCTACTCCTAGCCCTTTATACCAAAAGAGGGTTCCTCCCTTATTTAGACCTATGCACGTGATGATACAAATGCTCCGTCCCTTTTAGAGTGGTATAGAGATCCCAAATTCAATGTTATATAGTTACCAAGTATCATATATATTGTACAAGGTCCAATCCCTCTATAAGAGGTTTCAGGGTCCCCCATATAAATCAGGGCGGCTATATATGAGCGGAGTGGATTTTAGATCCATAGTTAACATAAATATTCAGATAAAAGACAACGCAGATTTTACACCAATAGTAGATATAGGATCTGTTCAGGTATAATGAAAAACCCACTCCTAGCCCTTTATACCAAAAGAGGATTTCTCCCTTATTTAGACCTATGCATGTAATGATACAAATGCTCCGTCCCTTTTAGAGTGGTATAGAGATCCCAAATTCAAAGCTATATAGTTACCAAGTAAGGACAAAGGAACGTACCCTCAGCAGGTAAAAGTTATATAAAGCTCATTTTACCGGTATTAGATTGCATAGTGCCAGGGGGTGAGGAAAAGTTATGCCTGTATTTGGCTATTTTAATTGTTTTTAAACCATGTGACTTCTATGTTGTTTGCTATTTGTTACTTAAATAAAATTTGTTTCCTTTCTTTGTCTCTACATATACTACTTGGTCTAGTGATCCCTTTTTTTCTATTAATATAGTATTAGTGGTGCCCTCCCTCTATTATTGTTATATACTTGTTATATGTACACTCACTTTGGGTTTTTATCTACTACTGCACTCTTACTTTAGTTTGGTTAGTTGTTGTTGTTGCCATCTCCCCTCTGGTTCCTTAGGAAGAACAAGAAACAATCTAATGTCCTATTAGGCAGCAAGGTCTGGATTGTTTTTTCTAGTTATGTTTCTAGTGATATTCCGGTCTATGCAGTTGACTATTAGGGTACCTTTATATGCCGCCACTATCCCTGGCAACCGGTATCAACCGTATGTGCACGCGCACGTTTTTAACGGTTGCTAACGATCGCCGATACCGCATGTACACGCCGCTATTGCATTGTCAACTGAAGGTATCGTGGTTCCCCGGAAGTTCCCACAGATCCTGCGGATAACTTCCTGTTGAATCCCGTCGCCCCTTCACACGCCGCAATCAGTAGGGGAATGTGGGCGTACATGTTCTGCGTCACCAAGACATAGGTGTGACAGAGTTGTGTATTCCGTGACGCTAACACGGTGATTAGACAATGCAATAGCGTCATGATTGGGCAGCCTGCGTAGGAAGGCTGGCTAATACATGACGCCATTGCAATTGTGTAGTATGAATGGTCAGCTCTTTAAATATAGCGCCCTGTCAAGGGACAGCCAATGGTTACACAGTAGCCTGCACCAATCATCGCTGATGGGTGCGCAGTATCCAGCACGCTGTGGCATGCCCCGGGGAAATCATTAGGCGACGCAGATTCCATCCCTGTCCCCCGTTTACACGCCACTACCATGGCAATTGTGCCTTGGATTTTAGAACACAGCTCGGAAACAGTTACCTGAAGCAACTGTGAGGAACCCGATCACTTTCCCAAATTACACGCTGCCACTTCATAGCAATTTCAAGGCAACAGTCACGAAAATCCCCATTGCCAGGCAGTTGCTACCACGCAGTGGCGGCGTGTAAAGGGACCCTAAGGGTGCTTTGCAGATTTGGATTCTAGTCTGTACAGGAACCAACAGGGTGTAGATGCCGTTTCAGTGATTTAATGAAAGGCAGTAATTCTGGTATTATTTAGGAGCTCTCAGTAAAGAGAAGCAGATACCAATAATTAAAGTAGACCTGTTTATTCTGGTTTGTCCACTACGCGCGTTTCGATCCCTGGTTAGAAGACCTAGGCGGAACACGTGACCTGAGGAGGCGGCTGGGAGCGGCGACGCTTGGAGCGATACATAGGAATCAGCAGCTACACGCTGACACCGTGGTTGTGCACGGACAGCACAACCAGTCCAGGTGAGTGGTGATTACCGCCACTAACAATATATCCCCATTAGACCACCGGGTATTATTCAAGATTGCGCCTCTCATTTTTGTAATTTCATGTTTCAGTGATTTAGGCTTTATTTCCCCTTTTACCCTTGTGTGAGTGATCAAGGCATAACATAATTATTATGGGTTTTAACCATTTGTTGACCCTCTATGAATTGAATGGCTTCCATTTTGGTGAATTTGTGAGTAGCAAATTACAAAAAAAATCCATTATCTAGAAAATACCTTACAATTCAAGTAGAGATCTATTCTACTTAAGCAATTTTGCCCGTCTCTGCTGCACAGTATTATGCCAAACTAACCCCTCTCCCATGCTTTTGACAGATATCACAAAGAGTTTTAACTAATCTGACAAAAAGGCCTTAGCTTCTATAGCACCCAGTGTATTACCCTACAATGATTTAAACTGAAGATAAATCAATAAGTTAATATGATGATGTAGTGCTATCCTTGAAGGACTGGAAATACCTGAAGTTTACTCCTCATTCAGAAGCCGGATTTATTTTGTACAAGTCAAAATAGACTGTTGGGTTTTTTTCACTGTGGTGGATAAAAGTTTAAGCAATTTTTGGTTTGAATGTTAATTATTGCCACTCGTGTGGCATCTGCTTTTCTTTAATAATATAAAAAATTTTAAGTATTTAAGCATCCTCTACCCATTAGAAGGTAAAAAGTGGATAGCACTAGAAAGAGAACAGATCAATGGAGAAGGTCCAAATCATTTCAAAACCGTAATGTTTCATAAGACACTTAAGAATAAAAGTTGCTCAAATCAAAAACAGGAAATTATGGATAAAAAGAAAATCTCCCATGTCCCATGTTTTTTCAACAGATATATATTATTCTTAATCATGGCATATATACACATATGTACATTTTATGTATATATGTGTTTTCAGGGGCGTAACTACAACAGGTGCAGGGAGCTTTCGCATCGGGGCCCATAACTTTAAGTTACGCCACTGTGTGTGTATGTGTGTGTATATATACAGTACAGACCAAAAGTTTGGACACACCTTCTCATAGACACTCATACTCTTTATACTTTTATTGCTTCATATTTGCATTTTTTGGAATGTACACACACACACCTGCATGTTATTTTTCTTTATCATACACATTATCTTTAAATATACACATCACACCTTTTTTTGGAGATTTAATTTATTCATTAAATTGGACATATATATATGTATATATTTATTTTTTTATATATGTATATATTTTTTTCTTCTTTTGATTAATTGTTACACCTAAGATACTAATAGTGTGCCAAACCCAGTGAGTCTTTATATATGTGCCGTTGTACCTGGTACATTGCTTGATAATTATTGTGGATCATTGTCATAAAAACGTTTTTACAATATTATCATTGGTTGTTTGCTGTATTATACTAACATTGTCTTTGTGCTGATTCTGTGCAATTTAATGTATTTATTACTGGAAAATTTTTTGATATATTATATGTATCACTAAAGATCATTCCAAATATTTACTAGCCAATGTGCAGTCTATTTGTATAGGTAGTGCGTTTGCCAGATTGATTCAGACTATACTGGTGTACTGTAAAAATGTGTTTATCCCTAGCAGCTCTGTGGTGTTCTGGCAACTACACATATAGTATTTTTTTTATGTCTATACATTGTAAAGACTTCACATTGTATGGCACTAAGGGGATGATATATGGTACATTACCATATTTGTTGTTCTTGTGTAATTTTGGTGTACCATCCATAAAAGCATGCAGCGTATTAGATGTTACTTACCAAACTGGTTTTAGTGCTATCTAGGCTCTTATACAAACATATAATAACATGGAGTACCGTCTGTACTCTTATGTCTGCAATGATGGCTCTGGAGTCTATTCACATACAGTGTTTCATTGATCTACATCCAGAGGGTACACATGTTCCCATCTGTAGAGCTTTCACTAGCATCAAACATTTCCTAGAATCCGGTGTGCGTGCACAGACTATCACTCTTTTTTTCCTTTGTGATCTAGATATTTGGTGGAGTGAACGCAGTCCTACACACCCTTTCACATTATGACCTGGTCCAGGTGCAGTTTTTTTTCACTTCTGCAAATATCTAGCGTAGAGTCTGGAAGCGGCTGGCACACCGGTATAGTCACTCACAATAATATTTTTTGTATATATATATATCCTGTCTTGGTGGGAATACAAGCCACCTCTCCTGCTGAAGATGCCCAGATTAGCGTAAAGTGTGGGGTTATCGTTGATTCCCCACTCCACCAGCAGTAATGTGCTGATTTGCAGCCTGTTCTCTTGATGAGGAAGCACAGGGTAAATTTTGGATAGGAGTACATAGAAATCTACATGATCTTATTTTGGGCTTCTTTTGGGTATTTACTCCTTTGTGTCAGCAATTTTCATTATACTATGTTCTACAACCCCTGGTAAAAATTATGGAATCACCTGGCTTGGAGGACGTTCATTCTTCAGTTGTTTAATGTTGCAGAAAAAAAACAGATCACAGACATGTCACAAAACTAAAGTCATTTCAAATGGCAACTTTATGGCTTTAAGAAAAACTAAAAGAAATCAAGATAAAACATGTGGTAGTCAGTAAGGGTAATTGTTTTCAGACCAAGCAGAAGGAAAAAATTATGGAATCACTTAATTCTGAGGAAAAAATTATGGAATCTTGAAGAACAAACACAAAGAGGAACACATAATACATCACTAGTATTTTGTTGCACCACCTCTGGCTTTAATAACAACTTGCAGTCTCTGAGGCATGCACTTAATGAGTGACAAACAGTATTCATCATCAATCTGGCTCCAACTTTCTCTGATTGCTGTTGCCAGATCAGCTTTGCAGGTTGGAGCCTTGTCATGGACCATTTTCTTCAACTTCCACCAAAGATTTGCAATTGAATTAAGATATGTTTTTAACCTTGTCTTGTGTCCATATAAGTCAATAAACTTTGTATACCTTTTTATATATATATATATTATATATATATATATATATATATATATATATACAGTTAGGGCCAGAAATATTTGGACAGTGACACAATTTTCGCGAGTTGGGCTCTGCATGCCACCACATTGGATTTGAAATGAAACCTCTACAACAGAATTCAAGTGCAGATTGTAACGTTTAATTTGAAGGGTTGAACAAAAATATCTGATAGAAAATGTAGGAATTGTACACATTTCTTTACAAACACTCCACATTTTAGGAGGTCAAAAGTAATTGGACAAATAAACATAACCCAAACAAAATATTTTTATTTTCAATATTTTGTTGTGAATTCTTTGGAGGCAATCACTGCCTTAAGTCTGGAACCCATGGACACCACCAAACGCTGGGTTTCCTCCTTCTTAATGCTTTGCCAGGCCTTTACAGCCGCAGCCTTCAGGTCTTGCTTGTTTGTGGGTCTCTCCGTCTTAAGTCTGGATTTGAGCAAGTGAAATGCATGCTCAATTGGGTTAAGATCTGGAGATTGACTTGGCCATTGCAGAAAGTTCCACTTTTTTGCACTCATGAACTCCTGGGTAGCTTTGGCTGTATGCTTGGGGTCATTGTCCATCTGTACTATGAAGCGCCGTCGAATCAACTTTGCAGCATTTGGCTGAATCCTGGGCTGAAAGTATATCCCGGTACACTTCAGAATTCATCCGGCTACTCTTGTCTGTTGTTATGTCATCAATAAACACAAGTGACCCAGTGCCATTGAAAGCCATGCATGCCCATGCCATCACGTTGCCTCCACCATGTTTTACAAAGGATGTGGTGTGCCTTGGATCATGTGCCGTTCCCTTTCTTCTCCAAACTTTTTTCTTCCCATCATTCTGGTACAGGTTGATCTTTGTCTCATCTGTCCATAGAATACTTTTCCAGAACTGAGCTGGCTTCTTGAGGTGTTTTTCAGCAAATTTAACTCTGGCCTGTCTATTTTTGGAATTGATGAATGGTTTGCATCTAGATGTGAACCCTTTGTATTTACTGTCATGGAGTCTTCTCTTTACTGTTGACTTAGAGACAGATACACCTACTTCACTGAGAATGTTCTGGACTTCAGTTGATGTTGTGAACGGGTTCTTCTTCACCAAATAAAGTATGCGGCGATCATCCACCACTGTTGTCATCCGTGGACGCCCAGGCCTTTTAGAGTTCCCAAGCTCACCAGTCAATTCCTTTTTTCTCAGAATGTACCCAACTGTTGATTTTGCTACTTCAAGCATGTCTGCTATCTCTCTGATGGATTTTTTCTTTTTTTTCAGCCTCAGGATGTTCTGCTTCACCTCAATTGATAGTTCCTTTGACCGCATGTTGTCTGGTCACAGCAACAGCTTCCAAATGCAAAACCACACACCTGGAATCCACCCCTGACCTTTTAACTACTTCATTGATTACAGGTTAACGAGGGAGACACCTTCAGAGTTAATTGCAGCCCTTAGAGTCCATTGTCCAATTACTTTTGGTCCCTTGAAAAAGAGGAGGCTATGCATTACAGAGCTATGATTCCTAAACCCTTTCTCCGATTTGGATGTGGAAACTCTCATATTGCAGCTGGGAGTGTGCACTTTCAGCCCATATTATATTTATAATTGTATTTCTGAACATGTTTTTGTAAACAGCTAAAATAGCAAAACTTGTGTCACTGTCCAAATATTTCTGGCCCTAACTGTATATATATATATATATGTTTGTGGTTGTGCTCTAAGTATATGGCTGTCATGTTTCTCTTATTTTCATTGTTTATATATTCCACTTCCATGTGAGCACCTGGTTACTTTATTTGTATATTGAGGTGCATCCTTCCCTTACTATTTTTTAGCTAGCCCTGGACAGAAGAGCAGATTTCAATGCACATATATTACCTTAAGGTTTAAAGATCTCAATTAAGTTTGGTAAGATGGAGATAGGATCATAGAATTATAGAATGGTAGAGTTGGAAAAGACCTCCTGGGTCATCTCATCCAACCCCCTGCTCAAAACAGGATCCACTAAATCATCCCAGACAGATGTCTGTCCAGCCTCTGTGTGAAGACTTCTATTGAAGGGGAACTCACCACTTCTCATGATGATACTACCAGTAAAAGGGTTGCTTGAAGCTGGATGCAATAAAATGGTGGGAGTGCCTGATGTCAATGTACCAAATGAGGGTGAGATGGGCAACCCTGGAGTATATGTAAGTGTCAGTGTGATTAATGTGGGGATAATTTGGCTGTTATGTATCATGTGTCACCCCTGGGAAGGTGTAGGGTATGGGATCTGGATTTTACTACTAAGGGGGCTCTGTATGTGGCTTATGACCTCCTTTTAGAGCTGAATGAAGCTCTCAAAGTAAGAAAAGTTGGAGAACACTGCTGTAGACAAAATAAATACAGATGCTTCATGGTTTAGAAGTCAAGGATATCAGCACCACAATTGTGAATGATTAGCTGTCATACCATAATAATAATAATAAAGCTTTATTTATATAGCGCCAACATATTCCGCAGCGCTTTACAATGTAGGGTTAGAGTACAGAAAGTATAATACAGTAAGTAATTACAGTAGAGAACAAATACAGTACAATTATTGGATACAAAACAATAGGCATAGAATCAATGTAAGAAAGAAAATACAATAAATAAAGCAAGAAATGAAGGTGACCCTGCTCAAAAGAGCTTACAATCTACAACGGGATAGGGGTTGCACAAGGTACAGGGGCTTATTGCACTGATGGTCCAGGCATCTTGAGAAAATGGGGCATAGAGATAAGCTTACATGGATGGTCATTATACAGTCTGTGTAGACCTTTTTTGGTTTGGTGGAGTTTATAGAAGAGTAATATCCAGAGGGATAGCCCATTCACTGTCTACAGTACAAAGGACTTCTATTAGGGAGTATGATAGGCCGTCTTACCATAGTTTGAAGACCCACCTCTTCCGACAAGCCTACAACCTGCAGTGAGCCTCAGTCCACCAAACCGCCGCATGATTAGCTTTACCCTTTCCAAGTGGATCTTCACCCATCCCTTGCATTATGTTATCCCTCACGGGCAGGATCTTATATCCTCAGCTACTGCATTCTCACCCAACCCATGTAGACTGTGAGCCCTCATGTACAGGGTCCTCTATCTTCTCCGACTGTATCTTCACCCATCCCTTGGTAGACTGTGAGCCCTCATGGGCAGGGTTCTCTCTCCTCACCTACTGCGCGCAGTGTTTTTCTCAACTGGACTCCCTGAGATCAGTGAGTGCTTTGTGATGTTGGTCTACCAGGCATTGCTTCCACCTAGCCAGAATCCTACTCCACACTGATGAGGGAAAAACCCCAAAACAGCTGTCTGTGGATGGATACCTGGCTTTGGTAATTCCCTTGTCTTATCTTTAAACTCATAAAGAGTTGAATATTGACTGAAAGGGCCACTTAATATGGTGGTTATAGTGTTTTCCGCAAGGAGCCACCCCATTGCTAGGTCCTTCCCTGGAGTAATATCTGACCAGTTCTGTGTTTGAGACTCCTAAATGAGGCTCCACAGACTCTATTTGCATGTTCCCAGGGGGCAATGTACCTAGGATTTCACTGTGTTTGAGCGTTTTTGCCGACTGCCTGCAGTGTTTTCCTCGACTGGTCTCCCTGAGATCAGTGAGTGCTTTGTGATCTCAATATTGCCCAGTAATGGCTAGGTAGGCCAAATATTAAACTATTCTGCATACCTTTAAATAATCCACGTGCTATTAATATTCAGGGTCATAGCAGGTACACAGCAAAATTGTATTTGTTACATTGTTTATCCTTTTTAATAAGTTCTCAATAGCCCTTACGGAGGACTAATTTCAGCTAATATTTTCCAATTGTGTACATCCAATTGATGTCATATGGCACACCCTCTGAACAGCTAAAGATCAGCATTTAATTCTGCTTAAAGTGTAATGAGAACAGAAAATTGCCGGTCTGTGATGTAATAAGCTTAGAGATGAGCTTTTAAAAGCTTCCTCATTAACAGTGACACTAATGGAACATTTAGCCACATTAATGACTATAGCTGACCAATCTTATCTAGTAAACATCTATCTAAATGCCCCGGTTATTAGCAGCGTGCCCTTGTATTGTATTACATGTATTAGAGTACATATTGTAAAGTGATCTGGTATACCTTAGGATTATTTGTAATGATTTTTATTGGTTTCTACAAGAAAGGCAAAAATATTTATGGTACACATAATCCACATAACATAGCTTAATAAGCTTTTGCCCGTTCCTGTAAGATGAAGGAAAGAAGACGAGTTGGACTTTGAAAATGCATAATTCAACCTGAAAGGAACAACGAGGTGAACTTCATTATCGAGCCATGAAAGTACATCAAGGACACCTACTAGGAGAAAGAAAAAATCATACTTCTAGTAAATCAGGGTCACTTTTGTTGCAGGTGAAACTTTTTGCTTGGTCAATATGCCTGACTTGTTGTGACGAGCAAATTTATTCAAGTGAAATTGACTTCTAATCGACTTCTATTCTGGAGAATGCAGAATTTTTTCATTTGCTGTGTGCAAATTCAGCACAATGGCCGCCAGCTGCAGCCGCCATCTTGCTGAACAGTACAGATTCAGCAAAAAGTTGAAGATGAATGGAAAAATTATATGATCAAATCAGATAAAAATAGTAGGGAGGGACCAACTCAAATGCAGAGAAACACTGTGGCACAGACTGCAGGGCAGCGCAATAATGTGTGCACCTATATAATAATCATACTAAGTATGTCTGTTTTATTCTCCATCAGGTCACGTACATATTTGTGGAACAAAGAACAGGGGAGATATATAAATAGAAGAAAAAGAAGAAAGAGTAAAAACAAAAAATTGCACGAGTCACAATGAATCAAATGCACTACTATCTCAACATTGCTCATAATTGATGGACAGAATTGATGGTACTCTTAATTTAATATTTTGTTGTACAACCTTTTGAGGCAATCATTGCAATCAAACGATTCCTGTAACTGTCAATGAGACTTCTGCACATCTCGACAGGTATTTTGGCCGATTCCTCAAGAGCAAACTACTCCAGTTGTCTTGTGTTTGAAGGTTGCCTTTTCAAGACGGTATGTTTCAGATCTTTCCAAAGATGTTCAATAGGATTTAGAAGGCTCATAGAAGGCCACTTCAGAATAGTCCAATGTTCTCCTGTTAGCCATTCTTGGGTGTTTTTAGCTGTGTGTTTTGGGTCATTAGCCTGTTGCAAGACCAATGACCTATGACTGAGACCAAGCTTTCTGACACTGTGCAGCACATTTCTTTCTAGAATCACTTGATAGTCTTGAGATTTCATTGTACCCTGCAAAGATTCAAGAAACCCTGTGCCAGATGCTGTAAAGCAGCCTCAGAACATAACAGAGCCTCCTCTATGTTTCACAGTAGGGACAGTGTTCTTTTCTTGATATGCTTCATTTTTCCATCTGTGAACATAGAGCTGATGTGCCTTGCCAAAACTTCTATTTTTGTCTCTTCTCTCCCAGAAACTTTGTTACTTATCAAGATGTAGTTTGGCAAATTTCAGTCTGGCTTTTTTATGATTTGTTTTTAACAATGGTGTCCTCCTTGGTCATCTCCCATGAAGTCCACTTTGGCTCAAACAACGACAGATGGTGTGATCTGACAGTTATGTTCCTTGAGCTTGAAGTTCACCTTTAATCTCTTTAGAAGTTTTTCTGTTTTGTTACCATTCGTATTATCCATCTCTTTGATTTGCCATCAATTTTTCTCCTGCAGCCACGTCCAGGGAGGTTGGCTACAGTCCCATGGATCTTAAATTTCTGGATAATATGTTCAACTGTAGTCACAGGAACATCAAGCTGCTTGGAGATGGTCTTAAACCTTTACCTTTAACATGCTTGTCTATAATTTTCTTTCTAATCTTCTGAGACAACTCTTTCCTTCGCTTCCTCTGATCCATGTTGAGTGTGGTACACACCATGTCACCAAACAGCACAGTGAGCCTCTGTAGCCCTATATACAGGCCCATTAGAATTAGAAGATTGTAGACACCTGTGATGCTAATTGGTAGACAGACCTTGATTTAGCATGTACCTTTTGTCACATTATTTTCAGGGGTACCATCATTTCTCTTTCATAAGTTACATTTTTTTAAATATTCTGTGGCTGCAGTATTGAAAAGCAATGTCTGACTTTCATTTTTATAGATTGTTTTTTATTTATTATTACTTTTGTCAGATTCAAATTATTTCTTTGACCACTGTGTTTTTTTTTTTTTAATTAAATGAGGGGTACCAACAATCCAACAATTTTGACCATGTGTGTATATAGCAAGAGTATTTTACAGACCTGGGAGACCTGGAATTATTTTACAACTTGTCACGGCGCATGCAGAAATACGTCTACTGAAGCACATGTAGGTCTGGACAGCGAGGATCCAGAGTAGAAAGCTTTTAGCATACTGTCTGTGGAAGACAGAGAAAGATGCTAGGCCTTGAGGCCTGGCTGGAAATCTTGTGGTAAAGGGAATCTTCAAGTGTGCTCTGCTTCCTATGGCATCTGGCCTCAGACTGGGGAATGTCTAGCTCTTGTCTTGTATAGACAAGACTGGAGTAGCTCCTCTTATTGAACACACAAATCACTTATCAAATCCGTACAATGCAAAAGGGGAATATAAATCATACTTTACCAGCAGATGGTGCTGCAACACAAAAAATGGATTTCAATGAAAGTACATATCTGACACTCACTAATAATGGTAGAGAGGTAGCCAAGGAGTGAGCTGCAGTGTAAAGAGTTACTCATGGTCCAGGGGTACTTAAAGGGAAAAACATTGTCTTGACCGAGTCACTACATCCTCAGCTGCCATGCCAATGCACTTGGACTATGATATCTTGACAGCAGAATTTAAGGCTTTAACAGCAGTGATTGGAGTTTAGCTTTCCTCTGATTGGTGCTGTTAGAGGCAGATGGTGGCTCTGTAACACCATATGCCATGTCAGAAGATGTGTAACAACCAGTGCTGCTATCTCAGGTATCTAATGGCATTGGGCCAAAGACACGACTGAGACAAAGTGAAAGTCTGTATTAACACATAAAGGTGCAGCAAACAATGCAGAGTTCATAAATCATACAGGAAATAGTTCATTCACTGATGCCAAGCAGAATAGTTTGTTAGGAACAGTTCAATCACAAGGATGCCAAACGGAGTAGTCTCTTAGTAACAGTTTACACTGGACGTGTTCAATAACAGAACAATTTATAATAACAGTTTCACACCCATGAAGGCCTGAAAATGGTATAGTTTCTGAGAACAAGTCCAGAAATGGATGCAGAGCAAGGTAGCAAAAACAAAGTTCGGAATAGTCCTGATAACTGCAACTGCAACAAAATAAAGTAACACCAAAGCCGCAACAGAGCCATTTAGAACAAACTGATCTTACATGAAGCGAGGCAGGCTGGCAAAAGCTGAAGCAGAAACACACACAGCACAGAGAAATTTGATGCAAGAGACAAACATGAAGCAGGTGTAGTAAGCTGGACATTAGACTGAAAAAGCTGGAAAGAGCTGAACCAGAATAGCCGGAGGAGGATCACAAACTTGGAATGTACAAAAGAGCCATGGATCCAAGCAAAATACTCAAGAAGTGAAATACTTCTTAAGTGCAAGAGGTCTTCAATATACCAAACATAACAGGTTCATCCTATCCCTTCTCCATTTCACCCTCACTCATAACTATTTCAGGTTTGACGGACGTTTCTTCCACCAGCTCAGGGGCACAGCCATGGGTAGCTCCATGGCACCCACTTACGCCAACATGTTCCTGGGCTGGTGGGAGGAAACAATAGTGTTTAGGGGCAATGAGAGTGACTGGTGGTGCCCCCAGATCTTATTCTGGGGGCGCTATATTGACGACATCTTTATCTTATGGTCTGGGAATGAATCGAGCTTTAGGGAATTTGTGAACACCCTCAACAAGAACCATATAGGCTTACGTTTCACTTCTGAGTTCAGAGAAAAAGAGATAAACTTCTTAGATGTGACCATTGGGATAAAAGAAGATGGACGCCTAGTCACTCACACGTACCGAAAACCAACTGCAAGTAATGACTTGCTGCATTGGAATAGCCATCACCCTTCAAATCTGAAACAAGGGATCCCCAAAGGCCAATATCTTAGAATTAAAAGAAATTGCGCTATGGAACATAGTTTTTTACAAACAAGCAAAGGATCTACAGGGGTGGTTTTTGGAAAGGGGATACCCACAACACGTGTTGAACAGAGCCTATAGGGAGGCCAAAAACAGACCTAGGGAAGATCTTTTGAAATCCAAAACAAGAAGTGACTCGAATATCCTAAGGATAATAGGGAACTTTGATAACAGATCCAGGGAAGTAAGGAACATCCTTAAAAGACATTGGAGGATTCTAACGGCGAACTCTGATTTGAAGAATCTGATTCCAGCTTATCCGTCTATTACTTTTAGACGGGGCCGGAATCTGAGGGACCAATTAGTCCACAGTACATACAACCCACCCAAACAAAAAGGAACCTGGCTTGATAGGAGGGATACAGGAACATTCAAATGTGGTAAATGTGTCTCTTGCAAATATATTCGAACTGGTAAAACCTTTTTGAGTAGTAACTTAGGAAGGACCTTCACAATTCGGCACTTTGCCAACTGCAAAATATGTGGGGTAATATACCTATGCAGTTGCATATGTGGTCTGGAATATGTGGGTAAAACCATTCGTGAACTAAGGAAGAGGATAGGAGAACACATAGGGGATGTACGCAATAAAAGAGATACTCCAATTGCGAGACATCTCTGGGAAGAACACAATAATGACACGGAATGTCTATCCTTTCAAGCAATTGAGGTGGTACCCGCCACCAAACAGGGGTGGGGATTGGGACAGACTGATTCTTCAAAAGGAGTGCAGATGGATACACCGCCTTGGGACGGTGTCACCTAATGGACTGAATGAATCTCAAATCTGTACCTGTTTCTTATAATTCCAATTCAAAGAAAATTGAAGGGCCATCCCACCCTATTGATAAAAATTAGGCCAAGAAGCAGGGGCGTAACTACAACAGGTGCAGGGGTTGCGATCACACCCGGGCCCTGCAGCCTAGGGGGGCCCCAAAAGTCCCTTTGGCTCATAGAAAAAGACTAATACTATTAAAGATTTGCAATAATTGGGGCCCCGTTGGAGCTTTCGCATTGGGGCCCCAGGGCTTGAAGTTACGCCACTGCCAAGAAGCATGCCACCCCTTGAACAGCCCAAAAGGGCAGGGGTATAAAATACCAAAAGAGGAGAATGTGTATCCTCTATCTGACTTGTTATAATAAATAACGAACCTAAACATAGTAAATAGGATAGGCGCCGAAACGCGTAGGAGAGAAGAGGAATAAAAGGATGGAAATCGATTTGGCTCTTTGGTGAGTTTATTTAACCCTGAAGCAGCGCGGACCGTGAGACACCAGCACTCCCATAATTTCTTAGGGACCTATAATAAGCATACAATACAGCTATGGGTAGGTCTACAAAATCATTTTGCATCTATATTTATTATATATATCTATTGCTTTTATGCAACCTTCTCACTTTCTGGGTGCTATAAATATAAACAAACATACACTGAGGGCAGATAACTGGTATACATAGAAATATATACAAGGATTTCTTCATATTTTGACACATACATAATATATACCCTTTGCAGATAAAACGGATCCTACATACAAGGAGATTGTACTGAGAAGCCTATGCTCAAATGGACCACCACAGAGAAGCAGTCCACTCAGCACCACAAACTGGGTTTATCACATAAAGACTTAACATATCATACGTGATATAAGAAACAGATCCAAACATAAGTGCCCCTGATGAGCCTTCTATGAAATATTAGAGTCGAAACGCGTAGGGCGGGATTAAACCATATTGATGGATCTAACCTTGTACATATCATAAACCATTTATAGGACCTGCGACACGGGGAGGGGGGACGCAGACCACCAGACCACGGTAGGAGATAAACGCTGAACCCTAGTGGAACAAGATTACTGACACTGAGGGAGACCGCTACGGGCAGTACTCTGGAAACAAATTGTATCCAGGGGCTCCCAAGGCAGTCACCTCAACCACACAAACACTACTCAGCAATAGGTACTGCCAATAGCACCCCCTTCTACCAACCTAACAAATGGCATTTTGTCTTTATTTCTGGGAGGAGGGTATTTGTTAATGTGTAAAAGTTCACTGTCACTTTAAACACCAACCCACACTGGATATTTTAAACCTAATAGAAGCAATAACTGCGAAACAAATCTTTCCAATTTATTAAAAAAATATACTACTAAAACGGAAAGACTATAACTATAGTTAGGTGAGTCTCTGGAGCTAAAGATATCAAATATTATTATTATAATTATGATTATTATTATTGTTATATGGAGAGGCAAATTTTAAAGTACTTCTGTACAACATGCTTTGGACAATTTACGGTACTTGATTTCTCATAGCTTATAAAACTAACATAATTTACAGTTCTTTTATACAATGCATCCATGGAAAAATAAAAAAAAATTCAGAAACCTATTCCTTCCATTAGGGGAATATATGCTCCAGATGCATAGATAATGGCGGGTTCTGAAGAGGCTAATAGTACTTTTAGATGACTAAACTAAGCCAAAATGGTACATTGCTTTCTCTTGGCGCAAAATACTTTTTTTCCAGTTTTACAATTTTAACATATTTATGCTCTCTAGAGTATAACAATTCTTGATATTTGTCAAAACATAATTTCTAAACAGCGTATGTACAGTGGGAATAAATATAAGACATTTACAGGAGTTTGCCAAGTTAGCAGCTTGTGCAGCAGACGGTGACTTTTTAAACTCTTATCATGCTCACAAAATATGCACAAAAATCCATATCCGAGGTTATGGATACATAAAATCAGTGTCTAGTAATGTGGCATTGTGAGTTTATTCCAGGTCATATAATCTAGGTTATATCTATATAACATTAAAGCATTAATTTTTAGGTAATTTAGGTAATATTTAGCGATGAGCGAGTACTCAGATCCTCAGATTTGGATAGCTCTAACTGAATACCTTGAATGAGTAACGATCAAGTAATCCCATGCAAGTCAATGGGGAACTCATGTGAATCCGAATACGGAAACAGTTCAAAGTACTGGGTTAGAGCTATCCGAACCTGAATATCTTACTACTCGCTCATCACTAGTGATATCACATCTGTACGTGGGATACTCTAAATATTAGTATCGCTGATTTACACCTGGACTTAGTTTCCTAAGAATTGGCATCATAAAAAATTGTGAATTTTTTAAATCAACTTAACCTTCTGAAATGTCATGAAAAGCAATGGGCATAAGGGTCTTGGGTCTACAAACTATTAAAACTAAAGGGTAAAAAAAACTTTACTGAGCTTTGTGACCCTCAGGTTGGTGAGCATTTACCATAATACTGAGACAAGATTAATGAAGCAAAGGAGCTGACGACATAGAAAGAATAGGACTGAGCAGAAGTGCTAAGAGTTGATAATAGGCTTTTCTATGTGGAGTGCTAGGCCCTAACATGCAGAAGGTTGAAGATTGGCCAAAGCAAATAGTGAGCTCTCTTTCACCTTATTTCATAAATCCAGCAATCACAACTTGTGATATGTCACTATAACACTTCAGAAGTTATTTTAAATGATATTCACACCTTAAAACTAGATACATTTACAACTTATGTGTTCCTACATAATGAGGCAGATGACTGTGATTCTGGAAACTGTTCATAGCCTAAGTAGAAATTGCAATGACAGTAATACCAGTTGGTATATCCCTATCAGAGCTCAAGGGCCGGGTCTTGCTTCCATCTCCATTGGCTACCTCCCTTTGTGCTAGATTATATTGGGTTACTGTAGTTACTTTGGTATCCTGGCAAGCATCATTGATGTCATCACCCTAGGCCTTTCAAGGTTAGCTTAGGCACCTAAATGTTTTGAAGTAAGAAGAAAGCAGAGTTCTCAGCTACCATGTGTTTGTCAGGTGTTTGCTTCTCCTTCCACTTGACTCTGCTGCGGCCAGGTGTATATATATCTCCTCTTCTATTATTGACTTCCATTCTCACAACTGTACTTTGGTGCTGTTTAGAAAGTAATGGCAGACATTAGGATCTCAATCAAATTGAACAGAAGTAGGCATAAATGGAAATATTCCTCAAGAATGATGTCCCAGATAAGACAGAGGCTGTAGCACATGTTGAGCAGCAGTCAGTGTAACAACAGGAGTTTGGGTATTATATCCATACAAGCTGAGAGGATACACATGTTTGGTTAACCTCCGTTTGGCTCTGAGTAAATGCATTTTTGCCAATTTCTACATTGACACAAACGTTGCAGATTTGGTTAGTGATCAGAAACCAGGGCAATTTACTAAAAAAATCATTGAACATGGCTTTGTTCAGGAAAAAGTTTGAAATTTTAAAATGGCCCTAAAGGTACCATTACACGGTACAATATTGCTGAACAATATCGTTGATACGTCACGCTTTTGAGATCGTTTGAACGATGTCGTTTGTGCATCGTTGCGTGTAAACATACGATGTTGAAACGATAAATCATTTTATCACCCATCAGAAATTTGAGATCCTGACCTCAAATCCGTCGTTCGTCGTCCAATTAACGTTCTGTGAACCAGTAAAATTGTTTACTTTTGTCAGATGCCGGGCACCGCTGCAGTCTGGTCACCTATCAGGAATCCTTAGCTCTGTGCTGGAGCCTCACACGGCCACTGACTGGCACCGCATCGCCGGCTTCCTCCGATCACGTGTTGTGCACTTCCGATCATTTGATTTAGACTGATAACACAGCAACCAAATTAGCAGCGGCAGCACTCACCGGTCTTCAGAATAAGTTCCTTTATTGGTAAAATTACAGCGTATTTACAGCAGTCACAGTGGATGTGTGGCACCCCTATAGCTAGGCGCCACAGGGAGGTATTACACCTTGCAAGTATATGTAGTGCCTCTGTACTGTGGGTTTGGGTTAACCTATGGATTCTAAGTCAGCACCCAATACTACGTCACCTTAGAATAGGGGACTGTCATACAGTAGATCCCAAGGGGGTGGAGCTTAGGTTGGAGTAGTAAAACCAGGAAGTGAGAGTGGTTTTCAGTCAGTCAGTAAGTCAGCGTCAAGGACAGTTCTGGGAAGGCAGTCAGCTAGGACGTGCCTGACAGCTTTGTGACAGGAGGATCACCAATCTTCAGGAAGGTGACCCGGGACAGAAGGTGATGAACCAGCATTGTTTGGAGCCGGCTGGTTAAGTCTGGGGTAACACTGGCAACATGGGAGCCGAGACGGTCAGTGGTGCATCCCTGACTATAAACCGACAAGCCGCGGGCCCTTAATCATCGGGTAGCCGGAGGCGCCACAAGACAGTACCTCACTCCTCAGGCCCACAATCGGTCCAAGACTATGAGGCTAACGGTCCGGATTACGGTGGCATTCCTGCTGCTCCCGTCCGTACCAGTCAAGGATAACCCATGCCTCAATTTACAAGACCAGGGGACTGGTGAGAGAGCTCTGCAAAGGTGGTGAAGGACAGAGAGGAAGGTAGAAATGAGACCCCGAAAGATAATAAGGAAGGATCATCTGCAGACTCCATAGGGACTCCCTGAACATGCAGCTACGTCCCCGTTCTTCCAGACTGTACCTTGTATTGTTTAACATCTGCCGGTACCAAGTAAAGTGAAGTTGGAGTTGAATCAGTGTCTGTCTTCCCCCCCGCCAGTGCCCGGAGGGCCTCAGCATCCTCGGAGGGGTAAGAACAACTACTCCCCTCATCTATCATTGCTGCCCTGAGGTAAAGCTCCACCTGTAGGGAGCTGTACTACACTTGGATGCATCCCATCACCTCAGTGGTCTGCCCAAGCGCTGGTACCAACATTACCAGGGTCCACAGGTGGCATCACGGACTATTAATCCTTGTAAATATCTCCCCCACCAAACAAATGACAGCCAGGGCACGGAACCGGGAACCCGACCACCTGTGAGTCCCCGTCACAGCCATCAAATCCATCCCGGTGTCCGAGTACCGCTCTCACTGTGCTCATCAGATGCACACTTGGGGGATGCAGGGGGGAGGATGGGAAATGGTTCTGAAGACCAGTGAGTGCTGCCACTGCTAATTTGGTTCCTGTGTTACCAGCAACATCGTTCAGTGTGACACCTTTTTGAACGATGTCGTTCACAATTCTCCTATTTCTGCCGCTTTCTAAAATCATTCACTAGTTGTTCTCAAAGTACCTGGCACGTTGCCAAATTTTAGATCGTTAACGATATCCATGTGTGTGAGAATGCACTAACGATGTCTAAACGATCGTGGTCACGTGACATCGCTAATGATATCGTTCAGCAATATAATACCATGTAATGGTACCTTTAAACTATTCCTGAATCTTTAGGGCCCAAACAAGTAGTGGAAGATCCACCAGCTGGGAATAACACCAAACCTTCCTGTTAGGAGTGTTCTCAGCCATCAGGTCTACCGTTTTCGTTCATCCTGTAGATGTGGCAGCAGCTGTGAAGTCCAGGAACTTAACAATATCTTTTAAACATCCATTGAAGAGGACTTTGTATTTTTTTTTCAATATATATTTTTTTAATTATTAGTATTTTTTTATTATTATCATTATTTTTTAATAATTTTTTTTAGAGAGCAAGCCTTTAGTATTGCAGAGGGTCATCAGCAAGCGGAGCCAACACTTATCTGTTAGCAATTCAGGTAAAAAAAGCATATGTCCCTTATATGCTTAACATAGATCATGCTTAACATAGGTCTGTTCACAGTCATGAAACACCATATTCTGAATATTGCTTCTTGAAAATATGCATCCCCTTTATTTCCTTTCATTCCATATGTATAGAGTACAGATTTTTGTCATGTGTACAAGTGTGTTATATGGATTATTAGCCTTGGACCCGTCCGTGCATTAATCACTAACCTCATTCAACATTCCAGATGAAAACTATATTCTTTTTCTTATTTCTCCTCCAAATATGTCAGACTTCAATAATCACTCCCACCAACCTCAAGCCCAGGTGTTACCTGTGGCATGGGGAATGGCATTTGTAAGTCACGTGCCTTCTGCTGCCCACTCTATTGGTGGGTTAATGAGGAGCTTGACGACAAGATTGGGCAAACAATAATATCCTGTAAACTATTGGGTCCTGGCACTGAAAGACACAGGACCATAGGCAAAAGATAGGTGCTTTACCACGGAGACCTGAGCCATCTTGGGATTGCTGTACAACACAATTACACTGTACTAACGTGTGCCTGCAATCCGATGTTTGGAGATGTGATGGATCCACCCCAAGACGTGCCTGTTCTGGAGAATGTGATCTTCCTCAACACCCCAGTGGCTTCACCACCAGAACCGGAGTAGGTTGCACAGGAGATTACTTTATCTACATTTGTGAGCTGGAGTATGACTGGCTACCCGCATTGGGCCTGATATGCAGTGAGGTCAAAATCCAGCACTACTCCTCCATGCCTAAACAAGAGGTTCCACTGGAACTTAGCTTAAAGTAAGAAGGTCAGTTGTTCCATATGGCAGCCAGGATCAGCACAGGTTAGAGTCAGGATCTTGCACAACGCCTAGCATATTACACCTGTGTTCAATGTCACAGCCGGTAGATTGGAAAATACAAGAGGTGGACGAGATGGACAAGGAGGAGATGGTAGTAGTGGCAGAAGCCCCTGTTTGCCTGCCTTGTGTAGCACCTCTACCAGAGGCCTTCGACTTGGAGAATGCCATGTGGGTATCCCATCCCACTCCCAGCAACTATCCTAATAGGCCTGAACCACACCAGTCTGTCTTATTTCAGGAAGAAATTAGGCACTCTGATGCCATCACTCAAGAGTGTTTGCAGGGGCCTAAAGGTACCGTCACACGCAGCAATTTTGCTAGCAATTTCACTGGCAATTTGCTGGTTGCAGTGAAATCATGGACACATTGTTACATTTGTACATGGCAACAAAATAGAACAATGTGTCCATAATTTCACTGCAACCTGCAAATTGCCAGTGAAATTGCTAGCAAAATTGCCGTGTGTGACGGCACCTTAAGGCTAATCTCTTTGATAAGCAATGCACCCAGGGCCAGGTGGCAACATTTTTCCAGATGAGGAGTTTGGGTTGGTTCCCATCCAAAAACAGGACTGGTGAAAGTTGTTACGTGAATGGGTTCATGCTGCTGTGTGAACATCTACCTTCTCAACTCTGCACCCTGTGTGTTTGGGAGGTGGTCACTTTCATGAAGGTGAAGAGCAGCAAGAGTGGTTTGCGGTAGGTGTAAGTAAGTTTGGCATCGCTGAAGAATTCCAAGACTGGCAGCAGGACGCCAACATGGAGAGGATGCCACATCAGATGGAAGCCAAGGGATAATCTTCTTAGCCAGCCAGCTACAGAGAAACCCACAGGGACCAGAGATCCTAAAGGGCCTGTAAGGATTGCCCAAGTTTCTCCCATACCTTCTAGAGGGCATAGCCACCCCTCATTTTTCCATCATCTTTTTAAGCAATGACCAAGATGGGGTGTGCTGGGGTGCAGGTGGTGGGGTAGAATGCTCCTGGAGTAGTAGCCCCTGTGACCCACGAAGACCATCCGACTGCGTGTGGAACAGCCATATCCATCCCAGTCGACAATGAGAAAAATGCTAAAGAGTTTTTAATACAATTAAAGAATACTTC
Source organism: Allobates femoralis (assembly GCA_033576535.1). Lineage (NCBI taxonomy): Eukaryota > Metazoa > Chordata > Amphibia > Anura > Aromobatidae > Allobates > Allobates femoralis. The sequence continues at coordinate 83,767,288 of JARQOC010000003.1, read as the reverse complement.
CCTAAAAAAGCCCTGTTGTTTGTTCGCTGACCCATCCTGGAATTGCCCTATTAAACATATAAAGACTGTTTGAGTTCTCATACGAGTGAGGCCTGTTTTGTGTGTTTATTTTATTTTTCCCCTTTCCAAGTTTAGCACTGGTTGCGCTTCACCCTGCTGGATTACTGGGACTGCAGCTGTAGGGCTACACCTCAAAACCCTTAAAGTAGTGTGCCCATAATGGACTCTATCCTTAATGGCCCAATTATTTTGATAGTCTGCACCTCATGTCAATGGAGTCTGCTGATCCTTGCTGGACTTCATTATATACTGTAAACATTCATATCTATCTTTTAGACTATTATAGTCTGTGATAAGTGCCTATTTTAATCTTATCACTGTGTATTATAAATGTGAACAATTAATCATGTACCAATATGTTCTTTTTTTAAAAGTTACTACAGTAAAGCTTTTTTACTTCACTCCTTGTGTGCTGCACTGTTTCTGAAAATGAAGAGTTGCTATGATACTGCCCTATACATGCTGGCAAACAAGCCGCAGGCCTGTATCCTGAAGGTGTGAGGTGTGGAAATGCAAGAAACTACACACACTCCTGTGGAACAGAGCTGGGCAAATGCAGTCCTCAAGGTCAGCAAACAGTGCAAGTTTTCAGGATTTCTTTAGCATTTGGTGTTGGAAATGACCACCTATCTAATGTTAAGGAAATCCTAAAAACATGCACTGTTTGCAGCTCTTGGGGACTGTAGTTGGTCCCCCCACCCTAGAAGTTTCTGTGGAGGTAGCCAGGAGACAAAATGAACCCTCGAGCCCTTTCAACACAACTGCGTCTCTTCCTGGACCCTTTTTGGCTCTGTGCCTAAGGTGCGTTGTTTGATGCTTTTCGTAAAGCAGATTTTGAGAATCTTCATCAAAATCTGAATATGTCCTGAAGCCAGTAAAGTCTATAATAGTTCAGAAGTGCTGTAACAATGTTGTTGTTTTTTCCCTAGCTAATTCGGTGCAGATTTTGGGGCAGAAAAAAGAAATCTGCATCACACCTTCAAGGAAAAAATACAACGTGGGCATAGCACTTCCAAACTGTCATAGACTTTGCTGGCCTCAGGAAAATATGCACTGTTTGAAGCCTTTGAGAACTATAGTTTGCCACACTTGCCCTAGAAATCCCTGTGGATGTAGCCAGTGACCAATAGGGATCATTGAGCCATTTCACCACACTGTGGCTCTCCCTGGACCCACTTAGGTCCATTTTGAGAATCTGCATCAAAATCTGTATGTTTAACCTGAGGCCAGCAAAGTCTATGACAGTTCAGTATTGCTGTGCAAACGTTGCTTTCTTTTTCCTTGCAGATGTGGTGTAGACTTCTTTTTCCTGACCCAAAATCTGCACCAAATCTGCAAGTAAAAAACAACATTAACGCAGCACTTCTGAATACTCATAGACTTTGCTGACTTCAGGATAGACATGCAGATTTTATTGCAGATTCTCAAAATCAACTTAAAAACAGCATCAAACAACACACTGTGAGCACAGAGCCTTAAAAGCATATAGGGGTGTCACATTCACAGAAAACATCCCCAATATGGTGTGAGAGCAGGCACGCAAGCACTGGTGACAGTGTTTGGCATGGCAGTGCCATTGGCATGGCAGTGTTTGTAAATCCCACATGTGCTGTCTCACGATCCTGGTGAAACATACCTGCTACAGCTCACACAATATCGCAGCTCTCACGGACAACGTGTTTTATGAGCGCTGACGGCACTGAGGTTATCTCAGGTCACATAGAGGATTCCCTGCTGTGTGATACCCATTGTATAACCCGAGACAGCCTCAGGGAAGTCACAGCTTGTCACACTGATGGAAGCCATGCAGCGTCTGCTGTCTCACACCATATGGGCAATGCAGTCATTGATCTTGCCCCCCCCATATCCTGAGAAAACTTCAGCATTTATTTGGGTTTCATTTCTTTTTCTAATTATTTTTTACATCCTTTATTTTGGGGGAGTTGAGTGGAATGGGAGACTTTAAAAAATGGTTTCTAATTTTTAAAAAAATGTTGAAATAGGAATATGTTTAGGGTAAATTTTCAAATAAAATATTTATTGATGTGGTTATTTGCATCCTTACTGTCGTGGTTACTAATATCGGGTATCTGATTGATGCCTTAAAATTACTAACTTCTTGGCTTCCTGTCGCTTAGTCCCTTATTACCCAATCTGCCATCGGCACCAAGCAACTAGAAGAGCATGGTAACTGCCAGTTTTGGCATCTGTCATGGTGGCACAAATTCTGAGGTGGCAGCAGACTGCAATTTTTAGCAAGGGGGGAGCAAAATGCTTGGGCCTCACCACACTGATAATTCCAACCTCCAACAGCCAGGGCCTGGATGGCAATCAAAAATATGGTGAAGTGCATGCCCATTTTTACAATTATTTATTTAGTTTTACAGTAATCTTGTGGCGCCCCTTTGGCTAGGCGCCACAGAGAGGTATTGCAAGCTGACAATAAATGTGATATCTCTGTAAGTTGTCAGTTCAGGGTTTAACCTATGGAGTCTGTTCTTACACACACTTAGGGCTAGGCCACTTAGATAAAGGGGACCGGTAATTTAGTAGGTCTCAAAAGGGGGTGGAGCCTAGGGTAGAGTAGTGGGAGAGAGTGACAGTTTAGAGACAGTGCTGGCAAGGCAGTCAGTAAGGACGGGCTGACAGGAGGGATCCCCATCTTTAAGTGGGGGCCCAGAACATAAGGCAATGGACCAGGACTGGTTGGAGCCGGCTGGTCACATTGGGGAAACACCGGCAGTGCGGGTAGCCGAGGCGGTCAGAAGTTCACCTCTGACTGCAGGTCGACGAGCTGCGGGCCCATAGTAACCGGGTTGCCGACAGAACCACAAGGACATCTCACCCCTCAGGACAGAAACCGGTTGAGGACACTAGTGGTTGCGGACTGAATTCCGGTGGTGGGGGAAATTGTGCGCTCCTGCTGCTCCAGTCCGTACCGATAAGGGACCAACCTGATCGGCTAGTGACAGCCCGTAGGACTGGCGGGAGAGCGCTGTGAAGGTGGTAGAGACTGGGAAGAATAGAGTTGACCCCGAAAGACAAAGAGAGAAAATATCTAGAGACTCCATAAGGGGGACCCTGAACCAGCAACATCCACCCGGTAAACCAAACTGTACCGTGTTTCGCTTTACCATCTGCCGGTACCCAGTAAAGTGGAGTCAAACTTGAACTGGTCTCTGTTGTTGTACCCGCCGGTGCCTGGAGGGCCTCGACACCATCTCCAGCACCTCACCAGAGGTGTAAGAACTATCACTACAACTCCCCTCATTCTCATCCATCCCTGCTGCCCTGTGGTAAAGCTCCTCTTGTGGGGAGCTGTTCCACTCTCTGCTGCACCCACCATCACCTCAGCGCCAGCTTGCAGTGCCAGTACCCATATTACCGGACTCCAAAGGTGGCATCACTTGTAAATATTCCCTCCCCACCATCTAACAAATGATAACCAGGGCACGGAACCGGGATCCCAACCACCCGTGATTCCCCCATTCAAGAAACCATCAGTCCCGGTGTCCGAGTGCCCCTTGTCCTGGTCACATCAATCTGACAACAATTTGGTTGCCATACTGGCAAGTGATAGAAATAATCTTCTCAGTTTAATCTTCGTTCGATAAACTCCATAGACTGCGTCTTCAGAACCAAAAGTGGGTTTTATTCGGGTAGGAACAAAATACAGAGATTTACAGCAAAAGCAGTATGACTGACAGAAATCTGAATGACAGGCGCGGGAGCCACAGGTGTCACACTCAAGATGGATTCAGAATAATGGCTCCCCGTCTCTTGGACGGGGCGTGTCTTTATATCAATTTTCTCCATAGAGAATCATTGGTTACAATGACTCTCTATGGAAGAAGGATTACGTCACCTGTCATAAGTGATCCCTTCATATTACTTACAACATATATTGACATGAAAAAGCACATTAATTTCATTACTAACTACATACAAATTATCTCATAATAGCCTTTTTGGGACCAAGCACAAATCATAACTTATTGACATTAATCAGCTCTGTTCTTGATTATAAGAAACGTCATATTAGCCTTGAGGGATAGAATACACCACAAAAAATAAGACAAATTCAGAACTGGCTTATGAACTGATTATAAATTTTGCTAAATGATCAGACCAAATCTAATTAACGAGTATCTGTTTTCTTATACTAGTTAGGTCATTGCTTATAGCTAGAAGACATGACATTTATATTTCTACTAACAGAGAAAGTTTGAAGTCACTTTTTCAAACAGACAATATGGCCGACAGAGGCCTTGGTACCCATGGCCTCCGTCTAACAAATCCCTCTGTTGTACTTATGGTAATTTGATAATTTACCCAAAGTACAAATTGGCATATGAGTCTAGTCCCAATTCTCATATATGGTATTGAGGGAATGCATAATTTCGTACACTCTCTGGTCAGTAGGAGTGTTGGGAGGGACTGAAGGTACCCTTGGAAGAAGGGCCCTAACAATAGGTATACAACCTACAAGTGAGCGTGGTCTGGCAGTAGGTACCCTACCCGCACCAGATCTCCGGTATGGTCTGATAAAAGTGGTACTATGTGTTATTACACGGGCCTGAAAGTTATTTAGTTCCTCAACATGAGCCAGATTCTTTTTTGAAAAACTTTTAGACTTTTAGGTTACTACCTATGAAACACATATAGGAAAAAACAAACAAAGTAGCAAAAAATCTACAGTAAATATCACCAACGTAAGAGTTCTTAAGTATTAATGAGTCCTGTTACAATCTTTCAAAAAAAAGAAAAAATTCAAAACTTTTCTTTGTTCCATGGCTCCTAAGGTCCTATTCACAGTTCAGGTGTGGGCAAATAGTCCTAAAAAGAAGCAAAAAACACAACAAACAAAAAAAATCATCACAGAAGTGAAAAAACATAAAGTGTCCGAGTCCCAAGTCCCATAACAGTCTCTGAGTCCTTTGATCCGTGGCTCTCGATCTTGTTCTGTTCCCTCGGAGCTTCCACTGTCTTCCCCCTCGATCACACTGTCCGGATCCCACTGGATGGTGTGAGATATCATCTCCAGGGAAACAGGCGGATTCATGGATCCCGATCCAATAGGGGACCTGAAAAATAAAATAAAAGCGCAGTATCAGTTCTCACCAGCATCACTAGAATTCTCAACTGGCAGTATAACAAACTTACATTGATCAATATGAACAATTTTAACACCTTTTGTCTCTTGGCCTGCTAATCCTTAGCACTCGCAAAACAGTTGGGCCTATCACCTGTGTGATAACAAATGGGCCTTTGTAATTGGAATCCCACTGTCCTTTTTTTCCTAAGATTCTTAACCATGAGCTAAGCTCCCACATCAAATTTGGACTCATATAAATTCCTGTTGACTCTGAGGCTACAGCTCTTATTGCCAGGCAAGTGGGTCATGATTTGTCTCACTAAGTGAGGTCCATTGTTACTTTCAATTAATTTTGGGAAGCCCCAGTGTGAAAACACATCTTTCCACAAGAGGCGGCCGTTGTTTGTGGCAGGCAAGGCCTCAACCCATTTTGAGAAAACATCAACAATGACCAAGGCATACCTAAATCCTCCCTCTGCTGGAGGGAATGGACCAATGAAGTCAATTTGAATCGACTACCATGGACCATCAGCCACTCTGGAGATGGCACATTTTTCCTTTGTACTAGCTGTAAGAGCGCTTCTGGTTCTGGCTGAACAAAGACTGAATGATTAAATTTAATCAGAGACTTAATCATTATAGTTGGGATATATGGTAACAATTTGTCATCAACCCTTTTGTAATACAGATATTGTCCTTTATCAATGGGTACTGATTCAAGGGAGTTAAATAAAGATGCATCACCTTGTTCTCTCTGTGCCTTTAAGAGGTCGTGGAACTGAGATGCGTAAGGGAGCGGCTCCTCCCGGGGTCTTCGCGTGACAGCAGAGATAGTAGCCTGTGGATATCTGTCAACGCCCATCAGGGCGGCTTCTTTGGCTGCGGAATCTACATATGCATTGCCAACGATGTGGGGGTCAGATGTGATCTTTTGATGTCCTTTGATTTTACAGAAGGACCATAAATTTGGAAATTCTTTGCCTTTCTGCACAATTTGCTTGAGAATATCTGCATGCTGAAGCGGCTTGTTCTGGGAGTTTACCATCTTCCTCTGTGCCCATACATTGAAATACAATGTCAGAGAGGAGACAGCGTAAGCACTGTCGCTGAAAATATCATGGGATCAATACACAAAAGAATGACTTGCAAAGTTGCCTCTAATTCAGCCCGCTGGGCGGAAAAATGTCCAGGAAGCTTATATTGCAATAAATTCTCGTTGTCAGGGAACCACAAAGCGTAACCTGTGACGTATTTGCCATCATGCCAATACCGAGCCCCATCTATGTATACACAGGGGACATTGGTTCGAAAGTCTGCACGGAAGGGGGTGGGGGCGACATGAGTCTGTTCAATTTGGCAATCATGAGACTGACCTGCATATTGCAGCAATTGTGCTCCCACTTCTACCTGCAAATCCCTAGTCTAAAAGTCAACAATCCATTGGGCCATTCTCTGAAAATTCACACCCCAAGCATTGCCTGTAAGCAGTGTTTTTAAGGTTACATGGGGGGTCTGCAGAATCAAGGTGAAAAGCCAATTAAAGTGCATGTTTTAAATTTTCTAAAGCCTGCAGGAAGTCTCCCTCTATTGTGATCGTGGTAAACTCATTCTCAATACCTTTTAGGAGATGTACAAAGGTTTAGCAAGACAAGCAAAATCCTCTGAAAAAAATTCACAAGACCCAGAAACATTCTGAGTTCTGTGATATTGATTTGGCACAGGTACAGCTTGAATGAATGTCCCCTCTTTTGAAACTGACACATTCAAACATTTAACCTCTGGTTGCATTCAGCTGTACTCTGTCCGACTCACATTTAATATTGTGCTGCACAATGCATCACACATATTGTCAGTTTCATCAACAATTTGAGTCCATAAATTTTAAATCAAGAAATCATTGACATATTGCAAGACTTTGTCTCCGTACCTCAGGGGTTCCAATACCTGTGCCAACACCTGATGGAAATAAATTGGACTAGAATAAAACCCATGGGGCAGGCGTGTGAACAGGTATTGGACATTTTCAAAGGTAAATGCAAAACGGAGAGCTGACTCAGGTGTAGTGGGCATGCAGAAAAAACCATTTGCAATATTCAAACAAGAGAAGAAAAAAAAAACTGACATTCACTCCTCAGCAGTGACATCACTTCAGGGACCGAGATGTGTGCTGAGGGGTGTATTTGTTTACAAGTCTTAAATTCATGACCATGCGATAGCTACCATCCTCTTTTTTTTTTTTTTTTTTTTTTTTTTTTAGGCAGGATTGGGCTATTGCACGGGGAGTTGCCTCGTACAATCACGCCCTGTTATTCCAATTCACTGACAGCAATCCTTATGTAAGGAATTGCTTCCTCAGGAATACGGTATTGGCGCTGAAAGGGTGGTAGACGGTCGCTGTCAATCTTAATTAAAATTTGCATCAGTCCGCAATCTGTACATTTTGACACCCATAAATGAGGAAAAAATTGCACCAATTCATGTTTCAAAGCCGTAGCTGCAACATTTACCTCAGGCATGTCATCATCATTATCAGCTGAGCACAAACTAGCAACGGTTAATTTATGACTGTGACATTTTCAACTCTGCAGCATCCATAATAACTGAACAAACAGTAGTTCCTTTGTCACGCCATAAGACTAGTGATGGGCGAATCCTAAATTACTCGGAATCGCTTGACTCTAGCGAGTCCGAGCCCAGGACTCGCTACTCGTTGCGAGTCTAGCGAGTCCAATGTTAATGAATGGGGAAGCGAGTAATAGCAAGTAGTGTGAGATTTACAAATCGCAGATGTGTCTCGGAAGCTTCAGCCTGAAGCAATCCTAGTTGTGTCATTTATTTGCATTGCTAGTTTACTTTGTAAGTAATCGCTGACTCGCACAGATAAGATCCTGTCTTCTCTGTGTTCTGGCTGCCCCAGCTCCAGGGTCCTAGAGCCTGCCTGCTGCCTGATGTAGCAGAGCTGAGATTGTTCTCAGTCTGCTCATTCCCTGTGTACAGACATGAATGTCTGTGCACAGAGATGATGTAGCAGAGCTGAGATTGTTCTCAGTCTGCTCATTCCCTGTGTACAGACATGAATGTCTGTGCACAGAGATGATGTAGCAGAGCTGAGATTGTTCTCAGTCTGCTCATTCCCTGTGTACAGACATGAATGTCTGTGCACAGAGATGATGTAGCAGAGCTGAGATTGTTCTCAGTCTGCTTATTCCCTGTGCATAGACATCTATATTTATGCACAGGGGATGTAGCAGAGAGGACATCGCGTTTTGGACTGCGTCGGACGGAAGAGGATTTTTTTAATTAAAGATGGAGTCCCTAATGGCTTTTTTTTTTATTTCTAATAAAAAATTTTCCTTGTGTTGTGTTTTTTTTAAAACAATTTAATAGAAATTCATGGCGGTCATGTCTAATATCGGCGTGACCGCCATAAATTTCGGGCTTAGGGCCAGCTGATAATACAAAGCTGGCCCTAACCTCTTTATTACCCAGCGTGCCACCGCTACCAGGGCCGCTGGAAGAGCGGGGTTCAGCGCCAGAGGATGGCGCTTCAATGAACGCGCCATCTTCTGGGGCGGCTGCGGGCTGCAATTTGCAGCGGGGGGTGCCCAGAAAGCTTGGGCATCCCTGCGCTGCGGATTCCAGCCCCCAGCTGCTTAGCTGTACCTGGCTAGACATAGAAATTGCGCGGAGCCCCACGCATTTTTTTTTAATTATTTCATGAAATTCTGAGATTCTGACTCTGAGACTCTGACTCTGAGACTCTGACTCTGAAATTCATGAAATAATTAAAAAAAAATGCGTGGGGCTCCGCGCAATTTCTATGTCTAGCCAGGTACAGCTAAGCAGCTGGGGGCTGGAATCCGCAGCGCAGGGATGCCCAAGCTTTCTGGGCACCCCCCGCTGCAAATTGCAGCCCGCAGCCGCCCCAGAAGATGGCGCGTTCATTGAAGCGCCATCCTCTGGCGCTGAACCCCGCTCTTCCAGCGGCCCTGTAGCGGTGGCACGCTGGGTAATAAAGAGGTTAGGGCCAGCTTTGTATTATCAGCTGGCCCTAAGCCCGAAATTTATGGCGGTCACGCCAATATTAGACATGACCACCATGAATTTCTATTAAATTGTTTTAAAAAAAACACAACACAAGGAAAAATTTTTATTAGAAATAAAAAAAAAAAGCCATTAGGGACTCCATCTTTAATTAAAAAAATCCTCTTCCGTCCGACGCAGTCCAAAACGCGATGTCCTCTCTGCTACATCCCCTGTGCATAAATATAGATGTCTATGCACAGGGAATAAGCAGACTGAGAACAATCTCAGCTCTGCTACATCATCTCTGTGCACAGACATTCATGTCTGTACACAGGGAATGAGCAGACTGAGAACAATCTCAGCACTGCTACATCATCTCTGTGCACAAACATTCATGTCTGTACACAGGGAATGAGCAGACTGAGAACAATGTCAGCACTGCTACATCAGGCAGCAGGCGGGCTCTAGGACCCTGGAGCTGCACAGAGAAGACAGCTGGACTCAGCTCGCAAAGAAACAGCAGTTATCTGCGAGTTTCCCTGCTATCACTGGCACAGTAGCCAGTGATTACTCGCGAGTCTAATGCAAACAATGGCAATCCTAGTTTTGTCAGCGTTTCTGACAAAACTAGGATTGATATTGATTTGCATTGGACTCGCGAGTAATCACTGGGAAACTCGCAGAGTACCGAGTCCTGCGAGTCCCTTACTACTCGCCGAGTAACGAGTCCTAGCGAGTAGATTCGCCCATCCCTACATAAGACCTTATTACACAAATCAACAATGATACCCAAATTAACAATGATACCCATGGCTGACAACACATTTGACCCATTAATAAAAAAACTTTAATTGCGGACTGATCCAAAGTTCACACATGAATGTTCGCCTGTATACAGGAGCCCTCAAATCCCACTAAAGTTGTGGTGTCTGGCAGCCCGGGGGGAGCTGCAATTTGTGTCCTGTTACTGAAACAGAGGCTCATGTATCAATTAAAAAAAATCTTCCCAATTTTTGGTACCCTCTATCCTCCCCTCTGACATAAGGTCAGTTCATCTTGGCCTAGGGATAATTGTGCCAAGAGGTACAGGGGAACGGGGGGGGGGGGGGTTCAATGCATCAATCAGTACCGGCAGTAGGAAGCCCAAAAAAAAAATTCACCAACCTCACCAGAGGCAATTCTACGGCCCACTGCTGTCACCTCCGAGCCGGACAGATCGCTTGAAAGAGCCATTTCCTCGTCCCCCCCAGCTCCTGAATCAGTGGAGCATAAGGGTGGGAGGAATTCCTCCCGGAGGAGGGTGAGCTCTCCTCACAGCATGGATCTGTCTGCTGGGATGGACAAGGGTCGCATAATTGGGTGATGGGGCAAAAGGCTCCCGAAAAACAGGGTTAACTATCTGAGGACCATTGTACTGCTGGCACGGTTTGGGGCCGTTAACCGCTGGCTGTCCAGGGTTCTTAATAGCAGGATTTGGAGCACTGGCTCCCTCATACGGATCTCGGGACATTGTAGAGGTAGGCTGCTGCTGCACCCGTGAATCATCCCTGGGAGCTAAATGGGAACACTGACATCTAAGATATCCTGATTGCCCACAAGGATAACATACAAGAGAACCCATGGAGTTCCAAGGGGCTTCTGCCGACTGGGACCAGCCCTCTTTCGGCAGTTGATTATAACCCCAGGAAGTCCTGGTCTCCTGTCCACAGCAGATGCCATTCAGGCAGGGCGATACGCAAAAACATTTGTATCATCGCCCTTAGTCTAGGATGGCATTTTCCCTAATAATGGTTACCAATGCCCTAATTTTGTCCTCCACAAATTTAGCATTATGTAAAATCCCTAACTTGCAAAACCTTTCCAAGTATTCTCTACAATCTATTCCATCAGATCATAATCATCTTTTCTGATCTATTCTATCAAAAAATACTTATCAAACCGTTACACACCAGGCAGCCCCTCTTCTAATTCTAAGATAATTTCCTTTCCTGATTCTAAAGGATGCTACAATCTATGGATGGATTTTTCTTCCTCCTTTCTGTCTGCCTGCAGCACATGTATCTCATACCTCTCCCTTTGTGATACTACTACTCCCATCATTGTATCAGTAGATGCTGTGTTCTCTCCATACACTGCTCCGCTGCCCCTCCCTGTGTAACTACATTAACGTACTGTCTTTGAAGCTATCACTATCCTGATCTGAGCTATAACTAACTTACACAAAGCCGCTATTCGGCTGCCCTTTCTGCTAATAATTTTTTTCTTGTCAAGATGTCTACTTTCTTCTGTGAACCACTGCATACAATTTAACCAAGTGGTTCAGCATTAACCCCTTCTAGCTATGGGGTTTCAGCGTGCCTGTCAGTCTGTTTCCTTAGCCACTCCATAGCGGTGGAAACACAAGGACGACTTTATAAACTGCTTTCAGTATCAACTTAATGCAATTACAGGCAAAAGTTAGATACTCACACCTCTGTAATGGAAGACACGTGCCGGCTTTGGTCAACCAAAAGAGGTCCAGCCGTATGATCAGCCTCACTCGTTACGTTGCCACACGTCTCCTTCTTCGTACCCTCGGCGTTAATCTGCACGTCCTTGTTTAACTCACGTAGAGGCACTGTAGTCTTAGTTACTTCAGGGTAGATAGGAGCGCAAACGAGAGATTCTCAGCGGCTGATTTCCTTAATGCGATTTCACGTGATGCATCACGCCTTTTTAGCAATAAAGGCAAAAAAAAGAGAAAGAAAAGTCCATTCCTCACCCTCTCACCACTTTGGTTCACGGCTTTACTTGCAGGAATCTTCTAGGTTCTTCAGAAAGGATGTGGGATCATCTCCCCCCTTTACGACCGGGCTGTAGCTCGCCATTTGATAGAAATAATCTTCTCAGTTTAATCCAAAGGTGGCATCACTTGTAAATATTCCCTCCCCACCATCTAACAAATGATAACCAGGGCACGGAACCGGGATCCCAACCACCCGTGATTCCCCCATTCAAGAAACCATCAGTCCCGGTGTCCGAGTGCCCCTTGTCCTGGTCACATCAATCTGACAACAATTTGGTTGCCATACTGGCAAGTGATAGAAATAATCTTCTCAGTTTAATCTTCGTTCGATAAACTCCATAGACTGCGTCTTCAGAACCAAAAGTGGGTTTTATTCGGGTAGGAACAAAATACAGAGATTTACAGCAAAAGCAGTATGACTGACAGAAATCTGAATGACAGGCGCGGGAGCCACAGGTGTCACACTCAAGATGGATTCAGAATAATGGCTCCCCGTCTCTTGGACGGGGCGTGTCTTTATATCAATTTTCTCCATAGAGAATCATTGGTTACAATGACTCTCTATGGAAGAAGGATTACGTCACCTGTCATAAGTGATCCCTTCATATTACTTACAACATATATTGACATGAAAAAGCACATTAATTTCATTACTAACTACATACAAATTATCTCATAATAGCCTTTTTGGGACCAAGCACAAATCATAACTTATTGACATTAATCAGCTCTGTTCTTGATTATAAGAAACGTCATATTAGCCTTGAGGGATAGAATACACCACAAAAAATAAGACAAATTCAGAACTGGCTTATGAACTGATTATAAATTTTGCTAAATGATCAGACCAAATCTAATTAACGAGTATCTGTTTTCTTATACTGGTTAGGTCATTGCTTATAGCTAGAAGACATGACATTTATATTTCTACTAACAGAGAAAGTTTGAAGTCACTTTTTTCAAACAGACAATATGGCCGGCAGAGGCCTTGGTACCCATGGCCTCCGTCTAACAGCAAGCAATCACAAGTCCTGGCAGATAGGGTGGGCAATGCTAAGTCTGACTTTAACCAATCAAGGGGGAGTTGGAAGCAGTCAATATATCTGAGGTTCATGAGCAGGGCTGGAAGCAGGGTGACAGTGCCACTGAAGCTTGGTAAGTAATAATATAGCAAGCTAATGTATGTGTCAAAAGAGTGGAGCTCCACTGCGCAATGGCTTGAGCTGTATTTGGCAGTTTTTGTGCCCCTTTGTAGGTGTTTTCTAGGTCCTTGATTTGTTTTAAATGGGGTTCGGAAGTTCAGCAAGCCAACCGTGAGGTAAGGAAGCAAAATCCGGCGCTGGAGTGAAGTGATAAATGGTAGCTTATTTTTCTTAGAAGTAGCTATAACTTGGAAAATGCATACTGTATTTTTCACATTATAAAACGCACCAGATTATAAAATATACGGTACCCCAAATTTACAGAAATAAATTAGGAAAATCAAACTAATTTAAAAAAGAGGGTCAATTTCTATAATCCAGAGCAACTCATAAGCAGTGTAGTTTACCCAGGAGGGTACGGTGGTGGTAGAGCAGAGTCACAGGAGGCAGGGTCATGGTGGCATGGGTCAGTGGCAGTGGCACAGTGGGGCAAGGCTGCGGCGGGCCCAAAGATGGGGGGTGGGGGTGTATCACCAGGGAATCACTGAGCACATCTCCAGGTAGTTCACAGTGTGATGGCTGAAAGCAAAATGGCTGCAGCATAGATGCAAATAAAGATCTCACACAGCCGAGTCCTTCATTTCTGCGAGCGCTGCTTTCTAAGCGATGGGCAAAAGGAAATTGGCTGCTGAAGTGGAGTATGAGCAGATGGAGATTTTTGCTGTCTGAAATCTTCATCTGTGCCTGCGCTGTAGCCATTTTGCTTTGAGCTATCACATCGTGAACTGCCATGACACCCCCTCCTCCCAGCTTTGTGTGCCCCCACAGTATTGCCATATCGTGATGCCGCCGATTCACACTACTGCAACAATGCATCCTGTGAGCACAATCTACGACCATTATGTCCTCCCCAGTAAGTTGCGGTTTAGATTATAAGATGCACCCCCATTTTCCCCCCAATTTTGGGGGACAAAAAGTGTATTTTATAATCCAAAAAATATGATTTATCTGATTGCATACCAGAGCTGATTGGGTCAACTTGTGTGGATGAGCCTAAAAAGGAAATGTCCAACGCCATGTCAAAAACTACTGAAGTGTCACAAAGCAGACTAATAATGACAGGCTCAGCCAAGTGTGCTTCCATATAATGCTCTGAAGGTATCACAGCATATGGCTCAGCACAGCCAATCAGGGGTGACAATCACAGCAAAGTAGAAAATACACAGTATAAAACATACGGGTATATTAAATAGCATAGAGATAGGGGTCAGAGTGCACAACTCATTCCGTATAGGGACAGAAATCGGCACTGATGTTAAAGGGGTTGTACGGTCTAAAATGATAATTCTGCAGTCACTGTGTGACAGCAGAATTATTTATCCTCCAGCGACTAAACCCCTTTAACATCAGTGCCTATTTCTGATAATTCGTTGTTTCTAAACTGGGAACAGACCACAGTTATGAGGTATGCATGTTCTCGTCCCCGTCTAGTGGGCACCGTCTCACTCAATACAACTGTATGGATAAAGGCTGCCTCCACTAGACGGCTGGGCCCACTAGTCAGATGTGCCCGCTCTATACACTTGTATTGAGTGAGGCTGGGCCCACTAGTCTTGTTTTGCCGGGAACACACATACCGTATAATTGTGGTCTGTTTCTGACTTACAAAATGGTGAATCATCACAATGCACAGTGCGAGCATTGGGAGGATTGCCAAGACACACAGAGTGACTGCAGAATTATCAGTTGACACTGGACAACCCCTTTAAAGAATATTTGGTTGTTTTAGAAGGGCCAGAGGTATGGTAGGTGGCAGCAGTGTCAGTGTGATTGATTAATACATTCAAATTACGCACATTTCTCATATATCTTACAGTATAAAAGTTTCATCTCTCCCTCTCTTTTTCTCTCTCTCATTAGAATTTCTAGTGCTTCGATCATCTTTACTGCCTTCCTACAGAAGGTGTTGGGCACGGTGTTCACAGATAGAGTTGAAGTCAGACTTTTCATTCTTGTTCATTGAAGAAGTATTTGTAGTCTAGATGTAGAAACTAGCAAGTACAACAATATATAGAGTTTCTGCACATCAAAGAAGGAAAGTTTATATTTTTAAGTGGTTGCTTATCCTTCAATTCTCCTTTATAGGACAGTTCTTGAATTTAGAAAAAAAGTAATTATAGATTATAGAAGAAAAATCAGTAAAATGAAAAACTTGAAAAAGGAATAAATATTTGAAGTTAAGCGGAATGATCAACGATCAAAGAGTGATTTTAGTTAAAGTTGGATGAGAATGAATAAATAAAATTGAAAACCTTGTATAAAATGGTTGGGAGGAAACTTACAAGTAATGTAAAATTGAGAAATATCATATATCCAGTAATGAAATGCTGGATGAAACACATGGAGCATACGCATTCACTTAATGCAATAGAGAGTCACTAGAGCTGGCAATCAGGATTGATTACACGCTTGAATGTTCATCCTGTCATTTTGGCACAAATAAAAAAATACTTATTGAATTCTTACAATTTCCACATTTCTAACATGAACAGAACTCATGTGAGATATCTGAGTTCAGAAGGTTCTGTTGTGGCTACAGTAGGGCGAGGTTACATTTGGACAGTGAGAAATAACACAAAGATTTGTTTTCCATTTGTATTGTAATGTTATCAAAGAAGAAAGCATAAGTCATGAAATATGTATGTGAGTACCAGGACCCCTTGTCACATCTAGTTAGGAGTGTTGTGGTGCCCAGCTGCTCCTAAAAGACACCAAATTTTTATCTTTATCCAAAGCCCTCTGGTTTTTAATGTATGACATTGAAAGTGGTATTGCAAAACATACTTATTTTAACATATAACTCTTAAGGCCCCGTTACATCAGGCCACATCGCCGCCGATAACAGAGGCGACGTAGGGGCCTGGCCTATCGGCGATGTAGGGGCAATGTCGGTACGGCCGGGTGGTTGCCTTGCTTCAGAGCAGTGCTCTGAAACCAGTGAACCATCATGGGGCGATGTGCACACATCGCCCCATGTAACCGGCTGCCGGTGACCTGTCAGCCATAGGCTCCCATTGTTCTGCATCGCCGATGGGGTTTTCAGACACCCTCGCCGGCGCAGGGCTGGAGATGTCGCCCCGTGAAAATGGGGGACGGCGACGCTGGTGGGGCGCCAAAAACATGCGCGCACCCGCTAGTCGCCGCCGACATCCCCAGCCCCATCGCCAGGTGTGACAGGGCCTTTAAATTGATGAATGTAGCTTTATTTTAAAATATTCAGGAGTCTGGGTTTCATGGGAAGGCCCCTCCACCATATACTCCCAAAAAGGAGATATTGGTGGGAAAAATAAACTTAAAGGTATGTGCAGATGATCCACAGACACTGCATCCTGGACCTGCGGGAATCCAGTGATCTCCAGGGGTGAACGTAGCCACCTTGTGCCCATGATCTGGATTCAGGGCAGGGCAGTTTTTCCCTGCCTTTACCCGCAGAGATCACCTCTGACTCCGTTGTGCTAAACTGACATGCTGCGGACAAGCGATGGCACGGAAAGGCACCCGGCATGTCACTGAACGCTGGGGAGGAAAGAAGCAAAGTGGGCTCAGGATTTCTGTAAATCCATCCACTGTGCTTGTACTGTACAACTCAACATTATGGACGCAGTGCAAACACGCTGTGTTCATAATGCTACAACACTGATCATGTGCATGCAGCTTAATACAGGCTCTAGATGTCACAGGATATTTGTTTTTTAACAATTCTTCTCCTGCAGAAAAAATGGACCATCAACATACAATCCTCCAAGATGAAATTGTAACTCAAATTGGAGGACTGATAGACCTGATGTGCAGGTGACGTAAAAGTGGAAACTTAAGTTTTCAAAACATCTCGATTAATTCAGTTTTGAGTATTAACGCCGTACACAGAAATAGACACTTCCTTAATGGTGGGTTTACACACACCAATCATTGTATCCAATATCTGAACAGATCTCTGGTTGCAGTGAAATCATGGACACATAGTTCCATTTTGTGGCTGTGTACAACATGGAGCAATCTGTCCATGATTTCACTGCAACCAGAGATTGGTTCAGATATTGGATACAATGATTGGTGTGTGTAAACCCACCATAAGTCTTTGCCTGCTATCAGTTGGGTTATTAATGCTTTTCTGTGGAATGTTTTGCCACGCCAAGTGCACTCGGAAAGACAATTCATCAATATCCACTGATTCCACCTTCCTTTGACCTTGCTAACCAGCGATGGCCCAGATACGCTCAAGGGTGATAGAAATCCGGAAACACTGCACGCTATAGTAGCACATTTAATCTGCTCACAATAGCACAAGCAACGTGCGGCTTGGTGTTGTGTTGAACAATGGCTTCTAGCAAACTTTGTAGAAATGGCCTTACTACTGGTTCCATGATTGATATATACTGTACTGCAAGTGATATTGGCCATCACATACCAAGCCTAAGGTTTCCAACAGTGTCTACACAAACCATCAGAAAGAATTTGCATGACATTGATATGCCCTACTGACCTCATACACCACTATCAAAGGCTATCAGGGCAAGAAGGTAATGGAGGCTTGAATAAAGGTATATTATCTTTAGCAATGAGTCCCACCTTTGATTTGGTTACAATGTTAGCTTCAGATTTGTCAGGAGACCACATGAACAACACCATGAAAAGGCCTTCATAAAGGAATGTTACATAATTTGTTCTCCAGGTATTATGGTTTGGGTAACACAATGTATAGTACCTGGACCCCACTAATCTTTATTCTAGGTACACTGACAGATCAACATTACATTGATTTAGTGTCCCAGGAGCAGTTTTTCAAACACAACTGCCCCAAGCAATATGTTGTTTGTGCTACTCTCAATAGCCTGCATGGCCCAAATGTGCTACTATGGCATGCCGCATTTCTGGACTTTTCTCTCATCAAATACATCTACAATGTCACTGGCGTTATTACAGCTGTAAGCAGTACTGTGTAATGGGCTAGTACCAGCAGTGGGCGCCATAATTGCACACCCATCACATGATAGGAGGACATCAGAATGGAAGTTGATGACAGACGGGACTGTAAGAAACTGGTAACAGGATAAGCTCTGAGCAGCCATGTTGTATCTAAGGCTGCTTTCACACTAGCGTTTTTTACTATTTGCGGCAGATTTCCCGCATCTGCCGCATAATGGCTGCACTTGCGGCACATTTGCAGCAAGCCCCATGCATTGTCTATGGGGCTTGGGGCAGGTGCGGGCAAGTGTGGTATAACTGCAGTTCCAGCACTTGCGGCCACGAAAAAAAGTGCTGCCGAGCGCATTTTTTTTTTGTGGCCGCAAGTGACGGAATCACGGCTATACCGCACTTGCCGCAAGCCCCGTAGACAATGCATGGGGCTTGCCGCAAGAGTGCAACAAGTCTATAAAGGTTAAATAGAATAGGAAAAGTGGATTGTGTTACTTGACAGGTGGTGATATACAGCCATGAATAATAGGTTTATTGAATTGATAAAGAAAATAAGTTTACAATAGAGTTGTCAGTGTTTCAGGAGTTATGCGAGTAGAGATCACAAATTTAAATTATGGCGAAATCATTGAAGCAATTGGAAGCAACATAGAGGCATATAGGATTATAATGAGTTTTACCGCAATGCTCATAAATGATGTCATGATGTAATCATTATATTCTTTGTTCTGCGATATACCCACCTTTCTCTGCAGTATCTTCTTTCCTTTCAACCATGTGTAAAAAGTCCCCACACAATAGTATCGGTGCTGGCCAGACAAACACATCGTCTGGAGACCTGCGTGTGTCTTCGTGCCATCAGTCTGTCTTCTAACACTGCTCTGTTGCATCTTCTAATAAACTTCAGTTTCTACTTCAAGAATTGTCTACAGTGTCTTCTAAGCTCTCAAGGACTTTGAGTGAGAAACAGAATCTCCAACAGGGACAGGACATTTATGTAAGTAGATTGTACAGTCAAAGTTAGCAATTTATTTTCTACCATTTGTGGTGTTACACTAATGATTGTTGTTATGTGGGCTCCTTATTATACCCATGTATACATTAGAATAGAATATTATAAGGGTCGTGTAGAAGAATATAAGATCCTCTGTATTTTTGCACAACTGTAACATCTACTTTTAAAACTATTGGAGGGTCGTGTGATATTTTTATTTTATTAGGAGCTATTTTTTTTTAACTTGGATTGGTTGCTATTCTTATTCACTGATCAAATATTTCGTAAACCTCACCCCCTTTCATTTGAGCTGGGTTCTTTGAATATTTCTCACAAGATTAATCTGCTGATCCCGTAGTTCATGGGGACAGGGATCTGGGTATTTGCTGGAGAATCGATACTGTCCAGATACATTTTAACCTTTGCACTCAATCAGTAAATATGTGTTGCTGATAGGCATCAGTTGGTGCAGAGGCGGATAAAACATCTTGTACATCATTGTATGTTCACTGCACACTTTAGTTGCTGCTGCTTTAGCTATTGATGTGGCCCTAACACTGGTACAGTTAGGGGACCGCTGGCTTCGAGGAGAGCATACGGATATCTCCTGTTGAGATGTGTGGTTGAAAGACATTTGCTCAGCAAAACCTTTGTCAAGCATGGAACAGAGATTTTTCCGGGAATGTGTCAATTTTGACTCCCTTTCAGAAGTAAAAATTCACCTATTTTGCTTTTCTGGCAAGAGTATATATATATATATATATATACCGTATATACTCGTGTATAAGCCGACCCGTGTATAAGCCGACCCCCCTACTTTTGCCCCCAAAACCTGGGAAAATCTATTGACTCGCGTATAAGCCGAGGGTGGACCCCAGCACAGGTATACAGCCCCCAGCAGTGGTATACAGGCCCCAGCAGTATGATATACAGCAGCCCCCAGTGGTATATACAGCAGCCCCGGTGGTATTGTAGCCCCTATATACAGCAGCCCCAGTGGTATTGCAGCCCCTATATACAGCAGCCCCAGTGGTATTGCAGCCCCAGTGGTGTATACAGCAGCCCCTATATACAGCAGCCCCAGTGGTATTGCAGCCCCAGTGGTATTGCAGCCCCTATATACAGCAGCCCCAGTGGTATTGCAGCCCAGTGGTATTGCAGCCCCTATATACAGCAGCCCCAGTGGTATTGCAGCCCCAGTGGTGTATACAGCAGCCCCTATATACAGCAGCCCCAGTGGTATTGCAGCCCCAGTGGTGTATACAGCAGCCCCTATATACAGCAGCCCCAGTGGTATTGCAGCCCCAGTGGTATTACAGCCCCTATATACAGCAGCCCCAGTGGTATTGCAACCCCTATATACAGCAGCCCCAGTGGTATTGCAGCCCCAGTGGTGTATACAGCCCCAGTGGCAGTATATTGCAGCCCCAGCGGTAGTATACAGCAGCCCCCGTAATGCAGGGCCCCCCCAGCCTCGCTCCGGTCACCTACAAAGGAAACTATACTTATCACAGTGCCGCTGTCTGTCCGCGCCCGCTCGCAGCAGCCGTACGCGATCCTCCATCTTCATGCCTCTCTTCCTGTTTCCTGTGCTCGTCGCAGGGAATGACGTCATTGCCGGCGACGAGCACAGAAACAGGAAGAAGAGGCATGAAGATGGAGGATCGCGTACGGCTGCTGCGAGCGGGTGCGAGCGGGCGCGGACAGCGGCACTGTGATAAGTATAGTTTCCTTTACAGGTGACCGGAGCGAGGCTGGGGGGGCCCTGCATTACGGGGGCTGCTGTATACCGATGTATACATCGGTATGTACCGATGTATACATCGGTATACAGCACTGACTCGCGTATAAGTGAGGGGGGTACTTTTCAGCCCAATTTTTGGGCTGAAAAACTCGGCTTATACGCGAGTATATACGGTATATATATATATATATATATATATATATATATATATATATACTATATACATATATAGTATATCTGACTATCCAATGAACAGTTATCTCTGAGTTTAATGCTAATAATATACCTCACAAGCAATCAAGCAGACAACTTGCTATGCTTGCAGTGCTACCAGTGGTCTGGCGGGTTCGCTTTCAGCAATCCATTGTTATAATTTGTCCTCACAGGCCAGTATCATCATCATCATTAATTTCACTATGTAAGCTCCATCCCCTGTTTGTGCTTGGAGTAAATTAATGTTCACCTCTAAATCCACCTGCTGATGATGCTCCTCCTTCTCCTCCACATTCTACTCCATGTAACATTGACCTTGAGGGTCACCCATATCCCTTGGATGGTAATGAACAGTTAGAGGTGACTGTTCTATCTCCATTCCCTGCTGTATCCTTGAGAGTGATTGTTTTATATAACTTTAATAGTATTAATATTGCTAATGCCACATGTTTTCCTACTAGGGAGGCACAGTGGCTCAAGTGGTTAGCACTGCAGCCTTTGCAGCACTGAGGTCCCAACATCCTGCGTTCAATTCCCACCAAGGACACTAAGGACAACATCTGCAAGGAGTTTGCATGGGTTTCCTCTGGGCACTCTGGTTTCCTCCCACATGGTAAAGACATACAGATAGGATATTTAGATTGTGAGCCTCAATAGGGACAGCAGTAGTGATGCACCTTTTTTTTTAGTGACATCACATTACATTTGCAGTCCCTTTGAGGGGCCAATGTGACAGAAAACACCCAAAAGTGACACCATTCCAAAAACCGTACCCCTCAAACAACTCAAAACTACATTCAAGAAAATGATTAACTCTTAAGGTGCTTCAAAGGAACTAAAGCAACGTGGAAGAGAAAAAGGAACATTTTCATTTTTCCAACAAAAATGTTCATTTAGCCTCAATTTTTTCATTTTCACATGGGCAACAGGATAAAATGGTACCTCATATGTTGTCATTAACCATTGTTTGGGCGCATAGCAGGGCTCAGAAGGGAAGGAGCGAAATTTGACTTTTGGAGATAATTTTCCATTCAAAAAGTCAAATGGCGCTCCTTCCCTTCTGAGCCCTGCTATACACCCAAACAATGGTTTATGACCACATATGAGGTATCGGTGTACTCAGGAGAAATTGCCCAACAGATTTTAGGATGCATTTTATCCTGCTGCAATGTGAAAATGAAAAATTTGAGGCTAAAAGAAAATGTTTGTGAAAAAAAAAGTACTTTTTCATTTTTACGGATTAATTTGTGAAGCACCTGGGGGTTTAAAGTGCTCATCACCCAACTAGATAAGAGGGTCTAGTTTCCAAAATGGGGTCACTTGTGGGGGAGCTCCAATGTTTAGGCACACAGGGGTTTTCCAAACGCGACATGGTGTCCGCTAACAATTTGAGCTAATTTTCCATTCAAATTGTTAGCAGACACCATGTTGCGTATGGAAAGCCCTTGTGTGCCACCAGTATTGCCACCAGCACACGGGCAACTGGAAGAGATGGGGTACAGCACTAGAAAATGGCACCTCTAATAAATGCGCTATTTTCTGGAGTGGCTGTGGGTTGCAATTTGCAGCGTGGGGGGCCCACAACATTTGGGTCTCTCCACGCTGAGGTTTCCAGCCCCCCAGCTGCCTCGTTGTACCTGGCTGGCAACCAAAAATACAGCAAAGCCCATATTTTTTTATTTCTAGAACTAATTTTAGAAAAAAAATGATGTGGGGCTCCGCCACATTTTTGGTCCAGCCAGGTACAACTTGGCAGCTGTGGATTGCCACCAACGTCCAGCTGCCTCATTGTATCTGGCTGGCAACCACAAATACAGCCTTTTTTTTATTTCTAGAACTACTTCTAGAAAAAAAAAAATTATGTGGGGCTCCGCCATATTTTTGGTCCATCCAGGTACACCTAGGCAGCTGGGGGCTGGAATCCTCATCATAGAGAGGCCCAAGCATTCTGGGCCCTATGCTTGGAATTGAAGCCCTCAGCCACCCCAGAATCTTCCAGTTGCCCTGGTGCCAGTAGCAAACTGGGTAATAAAAGGGTTAATGCCAGCTTTTTTATTGGCATCTGGCACTAAGCCCGAGATTCATAATGTCAGGCCAATGTTAGACCCGGCCATTAGGAATCTCTAGTAAATAGTCAAAAAATACACCACACAGAGAAAAAACTTTTATTTGAAAAAAAAAAAAAAACAAACAAAATTTGGACTCCATCTGTATTATAAAGATCCAACGTAATCTACAACGAAGGTCCAACGACGCTTGATCGCCTCCGACGTAGTCCACAACGAAGGTCTCACGACGCTCTATCGCCTCTGCTACAAAAGTATAAAGTATCCTCTTGTTGCAGTCTCTGGTGACATAGTGATGATACTCTGTATGGCAGATCATTGCCATACAGTGCAGCATCACTGTGCAAACCCAAGTCTCAGAGATCACATGATCTCTGAGGCTTGGGTCAGGTGACCCGACGTTGCAGTGAAGTGATCTGACAGCCCTGGTACAGTGATCACATAGTGGATCACTGTGTCCGGGCTGTCAGATCGCTACTCTGCAGCCTGATACCCCTGCATGGGATCAAGCTGCAGAAACAATCTGACAGCCCAGGCAACGTGATCTGCTAAGTGGATCACTGTGCCCAGGCTGTCAGATCGCTACTCTGCAGCCTGATCCCCCTGCATGAGATCGAGCTGCAGAAAGCAATCTGACAGCCCAGGCAACGTGATCCACTAAGTGGATCACTGTGTCCGGGCTGCCAGATTGCTATTCTGCAGCCTGATCCCCCTGCAGGGGGATCGGGTGCATAGAAGCAGCGACTGCTCACTGGGTCCATCCAGGTGGAGGGCACAACTCGTCAGCGGCGGGTGGCTCGGGTGGCAGCAGCTCTTTGAGCTCTGGTAAATTGTTAGATCTAAAACATTGTTTCAGAACTGCTGCACCCAGTAAACTAAGTGATAGATTGTTGGATTCAGGGCCCCTTTCCTATGTCATGCTGCTCTAATATGAGGTAGCAAATACCTGCTGACAGATTCACTTTAACATATTGAGCCCTGGAACCTCCATCATAGAGTCTATCATATTTTATGGCAAAATATTCAATGCAATATTTCCAATTAAAATAACATACCTCAGTAGGGATGACAGATCTCATAATAAGTCATTCGTGTAACTGGTGTTCCATAACAGTACGGATCCGTCAAAATGTTGTGACTTCCGTTATAATCAGGGCCGGCATCAGCACCCAGCGTACCCAGGCAAGTGCCGGGGCCCTGAGCAGCTGAGGGGGCCCACTGGCTATCAGGGACATTCAGCTCTGATAGTCAGGGGCCCATCAAGAAAAGGCAGCCCCGACAAGAACGGCCCATTAAGGACATTCAGCCAGTGGCTGAATGCTTCTGTAGCTCTGCCAGTGCACATGGCTAATTTGCATGCAACACAAATTGGCCATGTGCTGGCTTCGGGAAGCAGGGGAGCTTCCTCCTGCTCCTCTGCCGACTGCTGCAGCATGATGAGTCATCTCCCTGTGACCTTATCACGCTGGTGCAGCCCTGCAGGAAGGTAACACAGACCAGAGTGGAAGCATCTCAGGAGGACACAGCCCCAGGGGAGCGGAAGGAAGGTGAGTATGATTCATTATTTTTTCACTGTGTGCAACACAATGGTAATTAATTAATTAAGTGGAAGCCACTATGGAGTTTTTGTTACATAAAATATAACTTTTATTAAATATATAAAAGCAGACATATAAACGTTCTGAACGAAGTACAAGGGAAACCCACAGAAGGCTGCAGTCAGGTAGTAACTCCCTGAGCAGGCACTGCACATATGAGGTACAAAATTCACATCAATAGCAGAATGCACAATGTAATTGGGTATGTTAGCCCACATAACAGATAGTACCAATCACTCACCCATAGTGCACACTTGTGATGACAACCTGGCAGTTACTCAAGGAGCCCTGGCCTGCAGCGCGCCCCTAACAGCTGTTTCGCCACTGCTTGGTCGCAGGGGCTAGTTCTCAATGTGATTATCGGCTGTTAAATACACTGCCACTAATTGGTCCCGCCGTCCGCCCTGCGCCGCTTCATTTCAAAAAGCGAACTAGTGATTGGGCAGGCGCCGGACGTCAAATGACGTCACAGGCGCGTATGCGCAATGCACCCGTCGGTGCTTTTGGAACAAAGAGCGATGTGCACATCATGAAAAAATTACCGCGGCGGCCATTTTGTTGAAGACCTCACTAGTATTATCACCTATGAAGGTTTATGAAACGTATAGCAACATATCTAAGGACATAGCAAGGGATTATTGCATACTGGGGCAATCATTATGAATAGGAAAGTGACATTCATTCAATACAATCATACACAACTTTTACTTATAAAAAACTAGTAAAAAGGCCCGATGCAACTGCATCGGGAGCGCGGTGAAATGAATTGTGTGTATACAGGCGGGTCAGTGGGTAGCAGAGTATACAGGCGGCTCTGTGGGTAGCAGAGTATACAGGCGGCTCTGTGGGTAGCAGAGTATACAGGCGGCTCTGTGGGTAGCAGAGTATACAGGCGGCTCTGTGGGTAGCAGAGTATACAGGCGGCTCTGTGGGTAGCAGAGTATACAGGCGTCTCTGTGGGTAGCAGAGTATACAGGCGGCTCTGTGGGTAGCAGAGTATACAGGCGGCTCTGTGGGTAGCAGAGTATACAGGCGGCTCTGTGGGTAGCAGAGTATACAGGCAGCTCTTTGCGTAGCAGAGTATACAGGTGGCTCTGTGGGTAGCAGAGTATAAAGCGGCTGTGTGAGTAGCAGAGTATAGAGGCGGCTGTGCGGGGAGCAGAGTATACAGGCGGCTCTGTGGGTAGCAGAGTATACAGGCGGCTCTGTGGGTAGCAGATTATACAGGCGGCTCTTTGCGTAGCAGAGTATACAGGCGGCTCTGTTGTTAGCAGAGTATACAGGCGGGTGTGTGGGTAGCAGAGTATAGAGGCGGCTGTGTGGGGAGCAGAGTATACAGGCGGTTGTGCGGGGAGCAGAGTATACTGGCGGCTGTGCGGGAAGCAGAGCATACAGGCGGCTGTGCGGGGAGCAGAGCATACAGGCGGCAGTGCGGGGAGCAGAGCATACAGGCGGCAGTGCGGGGAGCAGAGCATACAGGCGGCAGTGCGGGGAGCAGAGCATACAGGCGGCTGTGCGGGGAGCAGAGTATACAGGCGGCTGTGCGGGGAGCAGAGTATACAGGCGGCTGTGCGGGGAGCAGAGTATACAGGCGGCTGTGCGGGGAGCAGAGTATAAAGCGGCTGTGTGAGTAGCAGAGTATAGAGGCGGCTGTGCGGGGAGCAGAGTATACAGGCGGCTGTGTATACAGGCGGGTGTGCGGGGAGCAGAGCATATAGGCGGCTGTGCGGGGAGCAGAGTATACAGGGGGCTCTGTGGGTAGCAGAGTATACAGGCAGCTGTGTGGGTAGCAGAGTATACAGGCGGCTGTGTGGGTATCAGAGTATAAAGCGGCTGTGTGAGTAGCAGAGTATAGAGGCAGCTGTGCGGGGAGCAGAGTATACAGGCGGCTGTGGGGGGAGCAGAGTATACAGGCGGCTGTGCGGCGAGCAGAGTATAGAGGCGGGTCTGTGGGTAGCAGAGTATACAGGCAGCTGTGCGGTGAGCAGAGTATACAGGCGGCTGTGCGGGGAGCGGAGTATACAGGGGTCTGTGCGGGGAGCGGAGTATACAGGCGGCAGTGCGGGGAGGGGAGTATACCGGCGGGAGTGCGGGGAGCGGAGTATACAGGCGGCAGTGCGGGGAGCAGAGCATAGAGGGGTGTGTGCGGGGAGGCGAGTATAGAGGGGTGGGTGCGGGGAGGCAAGTATAGAGGGGTGTGTGCGGGGAGCAGAGTATACAGGGGTGTGTGCGGGGAGCAGAGTATACAGGGGTGTGTGCGGGGAGCAGAGTATAGAGGGGTGTGTGCGGGGAGCAGAGTATACAGGGGTTTGTGCGGGGAGCAGAGTATACAGGCGGCTGTGCGGCGAGCAGAGTATACAGGCAGGTCTGTGGGTAGCAGAGTATACAGGCAGCTGTGCGGGGAGCAGACTATACAGGCGGCTGTGCGGGGAGCAGAGTATACAGGGGTCTGTGCGGGGAGCGGAGTATACAGGGGTCTGTGCGGGGAGGGGAGTATACAGGCGGGAGTGCGGGGAGCGGAGTATACAGGCGGCAGTGCGGGAGCAGAGCATAGAGGGGTGTGTGCGGGGAGGCGAGTATAGAGGGGTGGGTGCGGGGAGGCAAGTATAGAGGGGTGTGTGCGGGGAGCAGAGTATACAGGGGTGTGTGCGGGGAGCAGAGTATACAGGGGTGTGTGCGGGGAGCAGAGTATAGAGGGGTGTGTGCGGGGAGCAGAGTATACAGGGGTTTGTGCGGGGAGCAGAGTATACAGGCGGCTGTGCGGCGAGCAGAGTATACAGGCAGGTCTGTGGGTAGCAGAGTATACAGGCAGCTGTGCGGGGAGCAGACTATACAGGCGGCTGTGCGGGGAGCAGAGTATACAGGGGTCTGTGCGGGGAGCGGAGTATACAGGGGTCTGTGCGGGGAGGGGAGTATACAGGCGGGAGTGCGGGGAGGGGAGTATACAGGCGGCAGTGCGGGGAGGGGAGTATACAGGCGGCAGTGCGGGGAGCGGAGTATACAGGCGGCAGTGCGGGGAGCAGAGTATACAGGGGTGTGTGCGGGGAGGCGAGTATAGAGGGGTGTGTGCGGGGAGGCGAGTATAGAGGGGTGTGTGCGGGGAGCAGAGTATACAGGCGGCTGTGCGGGGAGCAGAGTGTACAGGCGGCTGTGCGGGGAGCAGAGTGTACAGGCGGCTGTGCGGGGAGCAGAGTATACAGGCGGCTGTGCGGGGAGGAGATGATAGAGGGGGCTGTGCGGGGAGGAGATGATAGAGGGGGCTGTGCGGGGAGGAGGTGATAGAGGGGGCTGTGCGGGGAGGAGGTGATAGAGGGGGCTGTGCGGGGAGGAGGTGATAGAGGGGGCTGTGCGGGGAGCAGAGTATACAGGCGGCTGTGCGGGGAGGAGATGATAGAGGGGGCTGTGCGGGGAGGAGGTGATAGAGGGGGATGTGCGGGGAGGAGGTGATAGAGGGGGCTGTGCGGGGAGGAGGTGATAGAGGGGGATGTGCGGGGAGGAGGTGATAGAGGGGGCTGTGCGGGGAGGAGGTGATAGAGGGGGCTGTGCGGGGAGGAGGTGATAGAGGGGGCTGTGCGGGGAGGAGGTGATAGAGGGGGCTGTGCGGGGAGGAGGTGATAGAGGGGGCTGTGCGGGGAGGAGGTGATAGAGGGGGCTGTGCGGGGAGGAGGTGATAGAGGGGAATGTGCGGGGAGGAGGTGATAGAGGGGGCTGTGCGGGGAGGAGGTGATAGAGGGGGCTGTGCGGGGAGGAGGTGATAGAGGGGGCTGTGCGGGGAGGAGGTGATAGAGGGGGCTGTGCGGGGAGGAGGTGATAGAGGGGGATGTGCGGGGAGGAGGTGATAGAGGGGGCTGTGCAAGTTGAGGGGCGGGGGGAGGTGACAGCAGGCTGCAGGGCCGGCGGCTCTGCAGCGTACAATCACAGAGCTCCGGGTGAGCGGCGGCTGGTGGTAGTTGAGGGTGCCCTCCAGGGTGCGGGTCCGGGGCTTCTGTCTGTGCCCGCGTGTCCTGTGTCCCAGAGCAGCAGGTTGCGGGTCCGGGGCTCCTCTGTCTCCCCGGGTCTTCCCCGGGTCTGCTGTGTGGCTCAGCGGCTTGGCGGATGTGCAGGGGTGCGGGTCCGGGGCTGCTCTGTCTCCCCGGGTCTTCCCCGGGTCTGCTGAGCGGCTTGGCGGATGTGCAGGGGTGCGGGTCCGGGGCTGCTCTGTCTCCCGGGTCTTCCCCGGGTCTGCTGAGCGGCTTGGCGGATGTGCAGGGGTGCGGGTCCGGGGCTGCTCTGTCTCCCCGGGTCTTCCCCGGGTCTGCTGAGCGGCTTGGCGGATGTGCAGGGGTGCGGGTCCGGGGCTGCTCTGTCTCCCCGGGTCTTCCCCGGGTCTGCTGAGCGGCTTGGCGGATGTGCAGGGGTGCGGGTCCGGGGCTCCTCTGTCTCCCCGGGTCTGTGTCCCTGAGCTGCTTTGCGGGGCCGACGGAGGCAGGAGAGGTGGGGGGCAGCAGGAGAACTGCGGGGGCAGCAGGCGAGGTGCGGGGGTGGCGGGTGGGGCAGCGGAGACTGCTCGTGATGACGCTAAAGCGTCATCACTCGCAGTCTCGCAAAGCATTCTGGGATTCGGCTACAGTGCCCGAATTCCAAACTGCGGATTATATAAATAGATAAGTGTTTAAAATATATATATATATATCAATATACATCAATATCATGACATAAAAATATGAAAAAAGGAAAGTGAGTGAATAATATGATTAATAAGTTACGACACAGTACCAGCTGTGAATAAGTGATGAAACAAAAATTATATGTAGAAACTCAATTTCCTCATACAACAAATTTACACTATATAAATATACAATAACCAATTTGTGACTATGTATTTCATATATTATTCACGATCCATCTTCACTAGTGATGGGCGAATCCTAAATTACTCGGAATCGCTTGACTCTAGCGATTCCGAGCCCAGGACTCGCTACTCGTTGCGAGTCTAGCGAGTCCAATGTTAATGAATGGGGAAGCGAGTAATAGCGAGTAGTGTGAGATTTACAAATCGCAGATGTGTCTCGGAAGCTTCAGCCTGAAGCAATCCTAGTTTTGCCATTTATTTGCATTGGACTCGTTTACTTTGCAACTGTAATCGCTGGGAAACTCGCACAGATAAGAGTCCTGTCTGCTCTGTGCAGCTCCAGGGTCCTAGAGCCTGCCTGCTGCCTGATGTAGCAGTGCTGAGATTGTTCTCAGTCTGCTCATTCCCTGTGCATAGACATCTATAAGAGGATTTTTTTAATTAAAGATGGAGTCCCTAATGGCTTTTTTTTTATTTCTAATAAAAAAATTTCTCTGTGTTGTGTTTTTTTTAAAACAATTTAATACAAATTCATGGCGGTCATGTCTAATATTGGCGTGACCGCCATAAATTTTGGGCTTAGGGCCAGCTGATAATACAAAGCTGGCCCTAACCTCTATTACCCAGCGTGCCACCGCCACCAGGGCCGCTGGAAGAGCGGGGTTCAGCGCCAGAGGATGGCGCTTCAATGAACGCGCCATCTTCTGGGGCGGCTGCGGGCTCCAATTTGCAGCGGGGGGTGCCCAGAAAGCTTGGGCATCCCTGCGCTGCGGATTCCAGCCCCCAGCTGCTTAGCTGTACCTGGCTAGACATAGAAATTGCGCGGAGCCCCACGCATTTTTTTGACTCCGACTCCGAGACGACTCTGACTCCGACTCCGAGACGACTCCGACTCCGAGACGACTCCGAGACGACGACGACTCTGACTCCGAGACGACTCCGACTCCGAGACGACTCCGAGACGACTCCGACTCCGAGACGACTCCGACTCCGACTGCGAGACGACTCCGACTCCGACTGCGAGACGACTCCGACTCCGAGACGACTCCGACTCCGAGACGACTCCGACTCCGACTCCGAGACGACTCCGACTCCGACTCCGAGACGACTCCGACTCCGACTCCGAGACGACTCCGACTCCGACTCCGACTCCAAGACGACTCCGACTCCGACTCCGAGACGACTCCGACTCCGAGACGACTCCGACTCCGAGACGACTCCGACTCCGACTCCGAGACGACTCCGACTCCGACTCCGAGACGACTCCGACTCCGAGACGACTCCGAGACGACTCCGACTCCGACTCCGAGACGACTCCGACTCCGACTCCGAGACGACTCCGACTCAGAGACGACTCCGACTCAGAGACGACTCCGACTCCGAGACGACTCCGACTCAGACTCCGAGACGACTCCGACTCAGACTCCGAGACGACTCAGACTCCGAGACGACTCAGACTCCGAGACGACTCAGACTCCGAGACGACTCAGACTCCGACTCCGAGACGACTTCGACTCCGACTCCGAGACGACTCCGACTCCGACTCCGAGACGACTCCGACTCAGACTCCGAGACGACTCCGACATAGACTCCGAGACGACTCAGACTCCGAGACGACTCAGCCTCCGAGACGACTCAGACTCCGAGACGACTCCGAGACGACTCCGACTCCGAGACGACTCCGACTCCGACTGCGAGACGACTCCGACTCCGACTGCGAGACGACTCCGACTCCGAGACGACTCCGACTCCGAGACGACTCCGACTCCGACTCCGAGACGACTCCGACTCCGACTCCGAGACGACTCCGACTCCGACTCCGAGACGACTCCGACTCCGACTCCGAGACGACTCCGACTCCGACTCCGAGACGACTCCGACTCCGACTCCGAGACGACTCCGACTCCGACTCCGAGACGACTCCGACTCCGACTCCGACTCCAAGACGACTCCGACTCCGACTCCGAGACGACTCCGACTCCGAGACGACTCCGACTCCGAGACGACTCCGACTCCGACTCCGAGACGACTCCGACTCCGACTCCGAGACGACTCCGACTCCGAGACGACTCCGACTCCGAGACGACTCCGACTCCAACTCCGAGACGACTCCGACTCCGACTCCGAGACGACTCCGACTCCGAGACGACTCCGACTCAGAGACGACTCCGACTCCGAGACGACTCCGACTCAGACTCCGAGACGACTCCGACTCAGACTCCGAGACGACTCAGACTCCGAGACGACTCAGACTCCGAGACGACTCAGACTCCGAGACGACTCAGACTCCGACTCCGAGACGACTTCGACTCCGAGACGACTCCGACTCCGACTCCGAGACGACTCCGACTCAGACTCCGAGACGACTCCGACATAGACTCCGAGACGACTCAGACTCCGAGACGACTCAGACTCCGAGACGACTCAGACTCCGAGACGACTCAGACTCCGAGACGACTCCGACTCCGACTCCGAGACGACTCCGACTCCGAGACGACTCCGACTCCGAGACGACTCTGACTCCGAGACGACTCCGACTCAGACTCCGAGACGACTCCGACTCAGACTCCGAGACGACTCCGACTCAGACTCCGAGACGACTCAGACTCCGAGACGACTCAGACTCCGAGACGACTCCGACTCCGAGACGACTCCGACTCCGAGACGACTCCGACTCCGACTCCGACTCCGAGACGACTCAGACTCCGAGACGACTCAGACTCTGAGACGACTCAGACTCCGAGACGACTCCGACTCCGAGACGACTCAGACTCCGAGACGACTCAGACTCCGAGACGACTCAGACTCCGAGACGACTCCGACTCCGACTCCGAGACGACTCCGACTCCGAGACGACTCCGACTCCGAGACGACTCCGACTCAGACTCCGAGACGACTCCGACTCAGACTCCG
This sequence comes from Allobates femoralis, assembly GCA_033576535.1. Taxonomy (NCBI): domain Eukaryota; kingdom Metazoa; phylum Chordata; class Amphibia; order Anura; family Aromobatidae; genus Allobates; species Allobates femoralis. The sequence goes on along the minus strand of JARQOC010000003.1, from coordinate 83,734,844 downwards.
AGACGACTCCGACTCAGACTCCGAGACGACTCAGACTCCGAGACGAGAGCGATGTGCACATCATGAAAAAATTACCGCGGCGGCCATTTTGTTGAAGACCTCACTAGTATTATCACCTATGAAGGTTTATGAAACGTATAGCAACATATCTAAGGACATAGCAAGGGATTATTGCATACTGGGGCAATCATTATGAATAGGAAAGTGACATTCATTCAATACAATCATACACAACTTTTACTTATAAAAAATAAGTGTTTAAAATATATATATATCAATATACATCAATATCATGACATAAAAATATGAAAAAAGGAAAGTGAGTGAATAATATGACCGAGACGACTCCGACTCCGAGACGACTCCGACTCCGACTCCAAGACGACTCCGACTCCGAGACGACTCCGAGACGACTCCGACTCCGAGACGACTCCGACTCCGAGACGACTCCGAGACGACTCAGACTCCGAGACGACTCAGACTCCGAGACGACTCAGACTCCGAGACGACTCCGACTCCGACTCCGAGACGACTCCGACTCCGAGACGACTCCGACTCCGACTCCGAGACGACTCCGAGACGACTGAGACTCCGAGACGACTCAGACTCCGAGACGACTCAGACTCCGAGGCGACTCCGACTCCGAGGCGACTCCGACTCCGAGACTCCGACTCCGAGACGACTCCTACTCAGAGATGACTCCTATTCCGAGACGACTCCGACTCCGAGACGACTCCGACTCCGAGACGACTCCGACGCGACTCCGACTCCGAGGCGACTCCGACTCCGAGGCGACTCCGACTGTGAGGAGACTCCGACTCTGAGGAGACACCGACTCTGAGACTCTGACTCTGAGACTCTGACTCTGAGACTCTGACTCTGAAATTCATTAAATAATAAAAAAAAAAATGCGTGGGGCTCCGCGCAATTTCTATGTCTAGCCAGGTACAGCTAAGCAGCTGGGGGCTGGAATCCGCAGCGCAGGGATGCCCAAGCTTTCTGGGCACCCCCCGCTGCAAATTGCAGCCCGCAGCCGCCCCAGAAGATGGAGCGTTCATTGAAGCGCCATCCTCTGGCGCTGAACCCCGCTCTTCCAGCGGCCCTGGTGGCGGTGGCACGCTGGGTAATAAAGGGGTTAATACCAGCTTTGTTATACAAGCTGGTATTAAGCCCGAGATTCTTAATGTCAGGCCACGTTTGACCCAGCCACTAAGAATCTCCAATAAAGGGTTAAAAAAACACAACACAGAGAAAATTTTTTATTTGAAATTTAAAAAAAAAGCCATTAGGGACTCAATCTTTAATTAAAAAAAATCCTCTTCCGTCCGACGCAGTCCAAAACGCAATGTCCTCTCTGCTACATCCCCTGTGCATAAATATAGATGTCTGTACACAGGGAATGAGCAGACTGAGAACAATCTCAGCACTGCTACATCATCTCTGTGAGCAGGCGGGCTCTAGGACCCTGGAGCTGCACAGAGAAGACAGCTGGACTCGGCTCGCAAAGAAACAGCAGTTACTTTGCGAGTTTCCGTGCTATCACTGGCACAGTAGCCGAGTCTAATGCAAACAATGGCAATCCTAGTTTTGTCAGCGTTTCTGACAAAACTAGGATTGATATTGATTTGCATTGGACTCGTGCGAGTAATCACTGGGAAACTCGCAGAGTACCGAGTCCTGCGAGTCCCTTACTACTCGCCGAGTAACGAGTCCTAGCGAGTAGATTCGCCCATCCCTAATCTTCACAGATCATGATTGTAGCCACCAGTTTCGCTTTCTCCCATGTTTGATTAAGAAATCTTCCAAGATTGTTTTACATCCCATCGGTCCATTATTCTTTCAGTATGAGAATGTAGTGTGGTCTTAAGGCTGTGTTTTGACACTGCTCCGTATCATCTCCGTTATCAGTTTTTGATGAAAAACTAAAATATACAAAACATAGGTTAAAATCACGGTAGGCTCCAGGACACACACACGCACATGTGACAAGTCCCACAGCATAATTGAAGCGCACAGGAGGATAGCTCTCTATAGAAAAGGGGCATAACTTATAACTTCGTTAAGTCCCTTTGGGGTGAGTGTTTCTAACTTGACTATCCATCTGCACTCCTCTTGTGCCAATGTTTTAGCAAGATCTCCTCCTCTGATGCCCCCCTGAATCCGGTCAATTCCTTTGATAACTAATCCCTTTGAATTACAGTCATGAAACAGCCTAAAATGCCTCGGCAGGGTTTTCAACATATTTAAATCAATGATTTTGGCGGCTCCCTCTATGTCCCTGACATGCTCACGTACTCTAATTCGCAACTGTCTCGTGGTAAGACCAATGTAAATCTTACCACACGGACAAGTTGCGTGATAGACCACGTGAGTAGTGCTACAATTAATATATTTTTTTATCTTGTGTGTTTGATTATTAGAGGAGTGAAATTCTTTCGCTCGTTTTATGTTACCCTGAGTGCAAGCTAAACAATCACCACACGGGTAACATCCTATTAGTGGTCCTACCGTTCTTTCTCCAAAGAAATTGTTCTTTTTGGGAACATAATGGCTTGCACTCAGGATATCACGTAAATTTCTACCCCTCCGTGATGTTAGCAATGGTCGTGTTGATAATTGTTTGGCCAAAATTGGGTCAGTAAGTAACACAGACCAATATTTACTCAAGATGGATCTAATATTTGGCCACTGGGAATTAAAGGTCGAGATATATCTGATAGGACCATATTCAGCTGATTTGACCTTGGTTTGAAATAACAGTTGTTCCCTCCTCATTTTTCATTTTTTTGGCCTTCACATACCCTTGTAAGTCATTCGTGTAACTGGTGTTCCATAACAGTACGGATCCGTCAAAATGTTGTGACTTCCGTTATAATCAGGGCCGGCATCAGCACCCAGCGTACCCAGGCAAGTGCCGGGGCCCTGAGCAGCTGAAGGGGCCCACTGGCTATCAGGGACATTCAGCTCTGATAGTCAGGGGCCCATCAAGAAAAGGCAGCCCCGACAAGAATGGCCCATTAAGGACATTCAGCCAGTGGCTGAATGCTTCTGTAGCTCTGCCAGTGCACATGGCTAATTTGCATGCAACACAAATTGGCCATGTGCTGGCTTCGGGAAGCAAGGGAGCTTCCTCCTGCTCCTCTGCCGACTGCTGCAGCATGATGAGTCATCTCCCTGTGACCTTATCAGGCTGGTGCAGCCCTGCAGGAAGTTAACACAGACCAGAGTGGAAGCATCTCAGGAGGACACAGCCCCAGGGGAGCGGAAGGAAGGTGAGTATGATTCATTATTTTTTCACTGTGTGCAACACAATGGTAATTAAATATACCAAGATGGGGAAATATATTATTTCGAGGCTATGCTGGGCTATATTTAATTATCTGGAGACTATTGGTGTGCTGTATATAGAATTTGAATGCTGTGCTTTGTATATATAATATGGAGGCTGTGCTTTGCTGTAAATATAATATGAAGTTTGTGCTTGGCTATATTTATTATTTGGAGGCTGTGCTGGACTGTATATATTATTTGGAGGCTTTTGCTGGGCTGCCACTGCCTCCAAATAATATATACAGCCCAGCAAAGCCTCTAAATATATACAGCCCACAGCCTTTATATTATATATACAGCCCAGCAGTTTCCATATTATATACACAGCCCAGCACCCTCCATATTTTATATATGCAGCCCTGCACAGGCTCAATATTATATATACAGCTCACCCAGGAACCTCTATATTATATATTCACAGCCCGCAGCTTTTATATTGAACTCATGAATCATGGTCTGTGTTAAAGGGGCCACACAAAACCTGGAGCCGCCCTGGTTATAATGCAAATATAAATTTAGCCTTATGTGTAGAGAGTAGAGATGAGCAAACTTTTGCTGAACATGTTCACCAATTTCATATCTGTACTGAATTTAGCAATGTTTGTTCAGCCCCTCGAACCCGAACGTTTTACTGAAAAATCAGAAATTCAGGATTTGTTTGGTAATTATTCGAATGACAAAAAGCATTAGTGCAGAGGGGAGGGGAGAGAGGTGTCTTGGTCTCATGACAGATAATGTATCTGATGTAAGCACAGGTCTCCATTTTTTTCTTTCCCGAACTTACTGTAGGTGGTCCAGTCTGGCAGCCAATCCACACCCATAAAGCAAATTGTACTTTTTAAACACAACGGCTTGGTCATTGGCTGAGTATGCCACATGTCCTTGGCATATAAAAACCAGCAATTTCCCCTCATTGCCATTTTCCCAGTGTTAGAGCTTAGTGAAAGTCTTGCTGCGGCAGTGCTGGCGCTGCTGATCCTGTGAGCGCTATTTAGATAGCTAGCGATTCTATTTCTTTATAGATAGAGAGATAGATAGTAGGTTTAGTAACTCCTTCCTAAAACAGCACCTTTTAGGGCTTAATACCAGTGTTTGGCAAATCACCTGTGGTACGGTGGTCTTTGTGTGATCATGTGCACTAATCATGTGCTGAAAAGCATTTTATACCACATCTGCCATCATCCCAGCACTCAAACATTTTAACCTAGTACCAGTGTTTGGCAAATCTGGTCTGATGGATTCACATCCCCAGATATTTTGGGCCTACAACAACTGATTTGCAAATCTGTTACTGTGGCACCCCACTGGTCGGGACGCCATGGAGGGGTACTGCACCCAAATAAGAGTGTGTGGCATGGGTGAATGGAGAAGAGGGATCAACAAGGGCTCATGTTAGCAAGCCAAAGAGTGGATGAAGGTGCAGGAGTCGAGGAAGAAATGGAGGAGGAAGAGATGATGATCATAGATGACTCAGCAAATGAGAGAGATTTTGGTCATATTTCTGTTATGCGGGGTTGGAGGGAGAGAAAGGAGGAAGAAAGTGGGACTGTTTCCCTGCTGCTAAAAACACAACAAGGACTTGGGCCTCATGGATGCACAAGACACGTGAGAGAATTCTAGCTCAGCTATCTGCAAGATGATCTACGGATTGTTAAAACTCAAAGTAATGCTGACTACTGGGTTGCCACACTGTTAGATCCCAGGTACAAAAGTAACTTTGGCCATATGCTTCCTGCCCTAAGGGACGCACGCATCCAGGAGGATCAAAAGAAGCTTTTAAACAATATTTGTACTGCTTTTCCCCAAAACACCAGTGACGGACATAATGCACATCACAGTTCTAGGCTTTCAACACAGGGAACGTCCAGTTGTCATCACAGAAACGTTACCAGCAGCAGTGTATCTGTTACCAGTAATTTCTGGGAGTTGGTTGACAGATTTTTTAGACCATCCTTTGCAATGACGCATAGTCCATGTCTAGAGAGGATGGTGCAGGAGAATCCACAGCTCAATATCGATGACTGTGGAACTGGACTCTTGTGCATTTTGAGTTTTAAAACTGCAAACGTAGCCTGAGCTCACAACTTATGGCTTGGAGATTTTGTTTTGCCCAGGAGCCAGTATTCTTTCAGAATGTATCTTCAGTGCTGCTGGTGGTGTTCTGATGGATAAGTGCAAACGGCTGTCCACCGAGAGTGTAGCCCGCCTAATGTTTAACAAAGTGAACAAGTCATGGATCTCCAAGGACTTTTTCAACCCAGTATCAGAATGGGGAGGCTAGGCGCTGATGTACTTTTCAGTGTGCTGCATTACGCTCCACATTACAATATTTCAACTATAGGTCAACTGTTGCCACTTTAGTGATGGCTGTGTCTAATTCCTGGAAAATTGGGGACTCGTGTTAGGGTCTCTTTCATGTGTGGTGCATTCTTTCAGCAGGGCTCTATGAGTGACATTCCTACATCTGTCACCCATCCTCATTTTACTCCTCCTCTTCCTTTTACTTAATGTAGAAAACTGCTGCCACTTTTCCCCTTTACCTCATCGATCAGTCAATTCAAACTGAGTTTCACTCACCTTTGAAATTTAATTGAAACTGAGCCACCTCCTATTTTGAACTGATTTCTAAGAGTGTGCAGGCTGGCAGACATGGCGTCTCGTACACCCATGCTACACCATTAGTCTAGTTGTACTCTAGGTAGATTGTTGTCCCTACTCCTGGTGTCTGGCACTAATATGAGCAGTGTGGCAGTTTTTGGAGTTGTTTGGAAGGTGGAGAAGGTTGGGCGAACAATTCGGTGAACATCTTGGCATTCGGTGAACCTAATCCGAACCCCAAGGTGTTTGCTCATCTCTAATTATGTGCACACAGATATGCAATTTTGAATTAGTGAGACTTAAGATTTGGTATTAAGTTTTCTTCTTTAGATATTAGGTAGGTAAGAAGGAGACATAAATCAGGCTGAACAAGTTAATTGAAAGCAAAAGAACTGCAAATAATTGTAAAGAGCAAAGTTTTGCTCTGGGAATTGGCAGGAGACAATTTGCTAAAGTAAGGTATTGGAGAAGATCCAGGCACAGTTGCCTTGTGTTTAAAAGCTGCATTATCACTGCAGAATATTAATCATAAATGTATGTTTGACTACTTTCTGCTAACTTCGCAACATGTTCCTTAGGGTTTGCTCACATCTGTGTATAAATACACTGAGTGCAAAAATTGGATTGCATTTGCATCAATGTTAAACAATAAGACAGTGTTAAAATAGCCTTTTTTTTTCCACAGCTGTTTTTGGCCTGAGAAAATAAATCAGCGTGATGCAGATGGTCGCGTATAAGAGCCTATAATCGCCATTGAAAGTCCATGGGAGCAAGAAAAAAAAATGGACAGCGCATGGACCATTGATATGCTGTCTATTTTTCCAGATACTTTACCATTGTGTGGCATAGAGGAACGTAAATGGTCCTGTAAATGACTGTAGAATAAAACTTCTTTCAGATATAGCATTTGTGCTGCGTTTTTTGTTGAACTATTTTTCCAACAAGCATCACAAACGCATCATCTGTTTGTGATGCTTTTTCCTCTGTTTTCAGGGGACACAGACAGACAGACACCCAGATAGAGACACGCACAATTTCTTACCCTCCCTGGAGATCCCACAGTGGTCACTGGTGATGTCTTCCTTCCGGGAACTGGCAGGAACTGCGAGTAGTAGGAGTATTTACAGGACCTTGCACCATGTGACTCTTATCCACAGGTCATAGTAACATACAGTTGTGGCCAAAAGTATTGACACCCCTGCAATTCTGTCAGATAATACCCAGTTTCTTCCTGAAAATGATTGCAATCACAAATTCTTTGGTATTATTATCTTCATTTAAATTGTCTTCAATGAAAAAAATAAAAAGAATTGTCCTAAAGCCAAATTGGATATAATTCCACACCAAACAAAAAAGGGGCGGACAAAAGTATTGGCACTGTTAGAAAGATCATGTGATGCTTCTCTAATTTGTGAAATTAACAGCACCTGTAACTTACCTGTGGCACCTAACAGGTGTTGGCAATAACTAAATCACACTTGCAGCCAGTTGACATGGATTAAAGTTGACTCAACCTTCGTCCTGTGTCCTTGTGTGTACCACAATGAGCATGGAGAAAAGAACGAAGACCAAAGAACTGTCTGAGGACTTGAAAAACCAAATTGTGAGGAAGCATGAGCAATCTCAAGGCTACAAGTCCATCTCCAAAGGCCTGAATGTTCCTGTGTCTACAGTGCGCAGTGTCATCAAGAAGTTTAAAGCCCATGGCACTGTGGCTAACCTCCCTAGATGTGGACGGAAAAGAAAAATTGATGAGAGATTTCAACGCAAGATTGTGCGGATGGTGGATAAAGAACCTCGACTAACATCCAAAACAAGTTCAAGCTGCCCTGCTGTCCGAGGGTACAACAGTGTCAACGCGTACTATCCGTCGGCGTCTGAATGAAAAGGGACTGTATGGTAGGACACCCCAAGACATAAAAAAGCCAGGCTGGAGTTTGCCAAAACTTACCTGAGAAAGCCTAAAACGTTTTGGAAGAATGTTCTCTGGTCAGATGAGACAAAAGTAGAGCTTTTTGGGCAAAGGCATCAACATAGAGTTTACAGGAGAAAAAAAGGGGCATTCAAAGAAAAGAACACGGTCCCTACAGTCAAACATGGCAGAGGTTCCCTGATGTTTTGGGGTTGCTTTGCTGCCTCTGGCACTGGACTGCTTGACTGTGTGCATGGCATTATGAAGTCTGAAGACTACCAACAAATTTTGCAGCGTAATCTAGGGCCCAGTGTGAGAAAGCTGGATCTCCCTCTGAGGTCATGTGTCTTCTAGCAGGACAATGACCAAAAACACATTTCAAAAAGCACTAGAAAATGGTTTGAGAGAAAGCACTGGAGACTTCTAAGGTGGCCAGCAATGAGTCCAGACCTGAACCCCATAGAACACCTGTGGAGAGATCTAAAAATGGCAGTTTGGAGAAGATACCCTTCAAATATCAGGGACCTGGAGCAGTTTGCCAAAGAAGAATGGTCTAAAATTCCAGCAGAGCATTGTAAGAAACTCATTGATGGTTACCGGAAACGGTTGATCGCAGTTATTATGGCTAAAGGTTGTGCAACCAAGTATTAGGCTGAGGGTGCCAATACTTTTGTCTGGCCCATTTTTGGAGTTTTGTGTGAAATGATCAATGTTTTGCTTTTTGCTTCATTCTCTTTTGTGTTTTCTCATTGAAGACAAATTAAATGAAGATGATAATACCAAAGAATTTGTGATTGCAATCATTTTCAGGAAGAAACTAAGTATTAACCGACAGAATTGCAGGGGTGTCAATACTTTTGGCCACAACTGTATGTGTGATGAGTGGGGGTATTTGGGGTGTGCAGACAGTTCTTGGGAGAGAAGGTTGTGGTCAGAGTGAAGAAGAAGGGAATTATGGAAGTCATGCACTGAGCAGAGCTAGGAAAGGATGAAATCCAGTGTATTCCCATCTTCATGTTTACGAGAGTTAGTAAGCTGTAAGAGGCCAAATGAGGAGGTTAGAGAATGAAGATAAGCAGCTGATGGGGAGAGTGAATCATCAATGGGGATATTAAAGTCCCCCATGATGAGAGTGGAAATGTCACAAGATAGAAAGTGTGGAAACCAGTTGCCAAAGTGATTAAAGAACTGATGGGAAGAGCCCGGAGGCCGAAACCCATCTGCCACTCACAGAGAAAATGTTTTCAGAAGTCTAATGGTGTGAATGTCAAAGGAAGGAAAGTAGTAAGGGCACTGCAGGGATAACCTGGAAAGAACATTGCGATGAAATGGGCAGAGCAACACCTTTAGCTTGTCCCTTCTCAAGTCTGGGGATATGTGAGAATTGTAACCCACCATATTAGAGACCAGCAGCAGAGGTGGTGTCAGACTGCTGGATCCAGGTTTCTGTACAGGTACTGTACCTTTACACGCCGCAACCGCGGCGAGAAATCTGACCGGCAATCTGTAGCCCTGTCACCATCGCTGTGAAATTGCCTCGAAATTGCGGCGTGTAATTGGGGAATTTGGCGGCGATAAAAAAGGTTGCGCCTGGTTCCGATTTCACAGCACTGCTCCAAAATCAGAGGCATTCATGAAGGTGAAATTCCCTGCTTTTGGCGTGTGAATGAGCGATAGGGATGGAATCTGCGTCACCTATTGATTTCCCGGAGGCGTGCCACAGTGTGCTGGAGACCGCGCCCCGTCACCGTAGGTGGTGGCTATTGTGTTTCCATTGGCTGTCCCTTCACAGGGCACCATATTTGAAGAGCTGTCACTTCAGCACCACATATGCATGTGCACATATGCATATCTTCACCTACACAACCATCCACTAAATCAGTCCAATTACATAAGCTATTGTTGGCGCATGTATTGGAAGTTTCACTGTGTCCACTATACAGCCACACATGACAGTTCAGATGTTGGCCTACACATCGCACATGGGTGCCATGGGAAATGCACTGCAATCGTTTGTGAAATTGGTGACGCTGATATTAAGCTACTCCCACTCTGCGGACGGCGACCTTGTTAGCATCCTCAATGTTGTTTGGCGGCGCTAGTATGCGTGATGATGTCATGACGTTTGTTTTGGTTACTCCCTGCCTGCCAGGTGCTTTCCCCTCCCCTGCACATAGGAGAGGAGTCATGGCCGCCGCACAGCGCGCTGCCACATGGGATCTGGCGGAGCTAATGCTCATCATAGACATATCTGACCGCCATGATTATTGGTGTGCCCAGCATCACCGGCACCCAAGGCTGCCCAAACGCAGCATACTCCGTAGTATCCAGCAGGCCCTGATCACCAAACTGGGGGTTGAGAGGACCTGCAAACAGATCCAGAAAAAAATTGCGGACCTGAAACATAAGTCCTCAGGGCGCATTGTGGATCTGCGTGTCGGGATTGCCTGGCTGCGTGGTGAGTATGTGGCAATGCCAAACACACACATGGCAAGCTAAATACTGCAAACACTACACAAACATCATGTGGTATTGTGGCATGCCACATAATGTGGCCTAAGCCACCCTGTTGAGCTGTCACCAATGTGCATCTGCATGTTGGCTACACTGCAACATGAAGGTGTATGAAACACTCATTTGTCATACAAATGGTGATGGCTATAGCGGTCCTTGATGTGTGTAGTGTCACAAATAGTTGTGTCCTGACTGCAAAGGTGACAACAACATATTAATGCGATGTTCAACACACATATGACACCTGGCAGCACATATGTGTAATGTGTTACACATACAATTGTTCAACACAATCATCAAAATACAGAACACTGAATACAATCTCAACGCTATGTGTTGGCCCCCATGCTGCAAACACATGATGCTTACTGGCTGCTCTTGTGTTCAAGATTCAAATACCTACCATGCTAAGGCAAGGACCACAGAGGATCATTTCGCCCAGGTACCCAGCTCCGTGTTGGGTGGGGCCGGTGGTCTTCTACATCTGATCTCAGAGCTGGGACCTGGGCCCGGCCCCCCACCACTGGTCTCGGGCACTGGCTCTCCCGCAGATGTTGAGAGGAGAGCCTCGCCAGCTGCTGGCTCCTAATCATTGCAGCCAGGCGCCAGAGGGGCCTGAAAAACAAAGAAAAAAAAAACATCAGCCACATGTTGCAATGTAAATGAAGCTAATACCACATCCAAACACTCAATACAACATAGAGCCAAGATCACCAAGGCTAACACCAAAAGCTACAGGAGCAGAGTTTAGAGAAGAAAAAGCCTAGCAACAAGACAAGTGCAGTATACCCACATGAGGGTCCACATTGATATGTAAAGTGCACAAAAATAACACAACACAATCTGTGAGAACATAGACCAAAAAACACATAGAAAAGAACAGTGAACAGGATTCATGGTTGAAAAGCACAATGGTGACTACCACATGTGCAGCAAACCCCACATCAGTGCAAACAACATGCTTGGTAGATTGAGCACACAAACACAATTACCCACCTCCTGCGACAGGGCAAGGTCTTGGGCTGCGACCACAGATGGTTGCTAGCCGCACCTGTTGCACCGTGTTCCACGAGGCCCCTCCTGGCCCAGGGTGAAGGTGAGGGGGTCATAGTTTCAGAGAGTGGGCCTATGGACCTCCTCAGCTCCAGCCCCGGATCGGGCCTCCATCCTCTTTTTGTGGCTCTTATTGAACACGGTGCGCAGGCTTTTGATCTTCTCCGCAACCAGTGCCACTGTACAGATCTTGTGTGGTTGGAACCGGTTGGACAGCTCCACCAGTGGCACGTAGGCCGCAGCCCTCGCTGCCTGGTCGTGATACGCAGGCAGCGACATCCGCCACAGGCATTCGTGTGCCTGGTACATAGTGAGGAGCTGTGTCACAAAATGGCCATGTTCAGCAATACAAATTAAATGTGTTCTGGTAGTATGCTTGGCTACGGCAAATCCTTATTGGGCTTAATATGTGTCCATACATGGGGCAGGCAGGACATGCGTGGTCATATATGTATTTAGGGCCACTGCAGGGAAATATGTGAAGGTCTCTCATTACAAATGGCACGCATGGCCTTAGTAACTTCATTAAAACACACCCTCATCTGTTCCACACATATTTTGCAATCCACATAGTGCAATAGTAAACATTTTCCTGGTAACGATACCGCATAACATTATGTGTGCTACACGCCACGGAGTGTAGTTACGATGCGTAGACGTCGCAAAATACACTTCTACAGGACAATACATGAAGCTGTACATAATAAGCACAAACATCAGCCAAGATATGGGTCTGCAGCACACAGAAAATAACGCCAAGGAGTGCCCAATAGCATGTGCCCCCACTTACCGTCTGTCCAACAGAGAACTTGTGAAGAGACACTACTAGCACAATGCACATTCCAGTCGGAGCAGGGGTGGCGCCCCAGCACGTGCTTATTTAAACAAAACCTGACCAATGAAAGAAGCGCAAAGGCGCTTAATCATTGGTCGCACCTGCGTACGCCCAGGCGACTACGTCGATTACAGGACTCCACTGCGTTCTGATTGGGTGGTTAACATATCAAAACTGCACAAGGCCGAGGTCGGTCACGCTTTCTGCCCCAAGTCATTACATAAGTACTGATGTGCGATCATCACCTGGGATATGGCTGTGTTGCATTTAAAGCACCTTAGCATTAGGGCTCGCTATTGTGTACTGTGGGTAACGCCCAAGTGGTGTGGTATGTTTGTACTCGTCAAATTTGACTCACTATTTTCCATTGTGTCCTGGCAAATGGATGCATGAGTACTTTCCCAACCCAAACCATATCCCCTTAGAAATGCCATTTTGCCTTTGCTATACAGGATCATGTTTGCATGATGTGTGTGTCTTTAGTTGCAGGGAGCATCTGAATTGAGGACACATAGTACTGTCGTGGACCACACACAATGGGATGTTTAAGGACAAAATCAGATGTACAGTGGGGCATGTGGCATCTGAGAATGTCTGGCTCTGGACATCCTGCATTCCCAACACATCAGAGAAGTCTCTTGGACATGATGAGTATTTAATAGTCTGCTTCGTGGCGTGATATTTTGAGCATGACACACAAAGGCTGGGATACGTGTATAATGAAACTGTATAGATGCGTTAGCTAAAAATAATTACTTAATGTGACCTATGTGTAGGGCCATGCCTTGTGGTCACACGTGAACATTATGGCCACGTATATGAGCTTAGCCTCATGATGTGTTGCATTTGACAAGGGAGATGTATTGTACAGGAGGGCCAGAGGTGTACAGTGACCAGGTTTGGGTATGAGCCAGTGCAATGCTGGGTTTGACCCTGGAATAGGGATATATATGTATGTGTGTGGGCTGCTGTTCACAGTTGGGTATGCTGTGGTAAAGTGGGCAGGAGATGTTTAGGGAAGGAGGTGTTGTGTGTAGATGATGTGTGATGAATTGTTCTTGTACTGATGTTTATTTTTCTCACTTTTGCAGGGGTTGGTACGTGAGATGATGTTCGACCCTGATGGAGATGCTATCACGGTTCTTGCCTTGGTGGAAGAGCAATTGTGGCTGGAGGATAGATATGAGAGGTTGCGGGCTCGCAGACCACGGCATGTGTGGGCTCGGGATTGGCTTCTCCGCTGGGACACCCGGAGCCACATGCAGCTGGTGCGTGAGCTGGAGGATCGCAGTCCGCATGATTTCAGGAACTACCTCCGTATGTCTGAGGACTCTTTCACATTCCTGTTGGAACGCATAAGACCATTGATAGCCCATCAGGACACTGTGATGAGTCGAGCTGTGCCACCTGAGGACCGTTTGGCAGTAACTTTGCAATTCCACTTCGCATGTATCACTGTCCCTGCTGAGCCGCCTGATCCCTGAGAAGTGTGAGGCCATCTGGAGTAGTCTGCTGCCATGCTATATGCAGTTTCCAACAACACTTGCTGAATGGATGGATGTAGCCAGAGGGTTTGACGACCGCTGGCAATTTCCATACTGCGCTGAGGCATTGGATGGCAAGCACATGAGGATCACTGAACCCCCGAACTCGGGGTCTTTGTATTACAATTGCAAAGGATATTTTAGTGTTGTCCTCATGGCCCTGGTGGATGCGAACTATGAGTTCCTCTACGTGGACGTTGGAATGAACTGGTGTATCTCAGATGGGGGGGTGTTCGCACACTGCTCCTTGGCCCAAGACCTAAGGACAGGTGGGCTGAACTTGTCCTCAAATGAGGAGACAACCCATCATCCAAACTTTGCATTTGTGAGGGATAAAGCCTTCCCACTTCAGGCTCACCTTCTACGGCCATATCCCCAGAGGACACTTACTTCGGAGCAGCCCCGTTTCAATTACCGGCTATCCCGGGCCCCCCGTGTGGTTGAAAATGCGTTCGAGATCATGGCCAATACATTCCGGGTTTTTCATACACGTATGCATATGAAACTGGAATCTATTGATGTGGCAGTGGTGGCCTGCTGTATGCTGCATAACGTCCTGCGTCGTAGGGATCGGTCATCATACACGCCGGCAAGTTATGTGGACTCCGTGGACCCCACAACAGGGGAGGTCTTTCCAGGGGATTGGCGTGCTACCGACCACTCCAGCCACTGAGCCAGGGTCGGACTCAGCAGGATGCCAGGAACAGTAGAGACGCATACTGCTCCTATTTTAATGGCCCTGGGGCAGTGGCCTGGCAGCACCAGCAGGTGTAGGGTGGCTGGTGCTGTGAGACTTCAACATAATGAGGAGGGTGGAGTCACCAGGGTGGCTGCACCATGAGGATTTGGGTTGGCTTTTTGTGTGTGCACATTCTTCAGTTAGTTAGTTAGTTTTTTTTTTGTACATTTCAAACTTTGACATGTTTATTGCTTTCCATTAATTCTCATCATGTTGCATTTCTTTGTGTGATGTTAACACTTCTGTTGTCTGTTATTTTGTGTGTGTTGTTGTCCTTATTTTGTTTGTGCGCAAAAATATAAAGTGAAAAAAATTGGATCCAAAAAACTACCTGTGTGTGTCATTACTTTGGGATACAGGGCAGTTGCACATAGCTTTATGCTGTGCAATGAGGTATGTGACCCATCAAAAGCTATTGATGGGTCCGTGAAACATTGTGTGGTAATATGCAGTACACAGGTTCTGCCCTTTGGGCCACAGTGTATGGCGCAACTGTGTGTATATATCCATTGTGATGTGTTGTGGCCACAGGGGCACATGTCCACACACATTGACAAGCAATGGTGTTTGTGAGGGATGTAGGTACAGTACATTACACACAAACATGTGTACACACACATAGTTCAGTGGTGCCATGGCAGCTGTGCCATGGTATGGACCAATGTAGCCACATATGGGCAAATATTGTTTGTATGTTCCCACCTTCAGCTATAGACGCACACATAGCAAACCATTGTGTAGTGTAAGCCACTATTCTGCTCAAAACCTCTCCTGTGTGATGCTTGAGCGGCTCGAAAGTGTCTCGCAGCAGCCACTTGTCATGACACGAGCGTGTATTCCTTCCAAACTCCGCAACAATGGTGTCACGTATTAGCCAGCCTTCAAGCGCAGGGTGGCCAAACAGGACACGATTGTGTTGTCCAATGAGCATGTTTGGGGCGCGGTGTAACACAATTTGTAACACCTATGTTTTCGCTGTGCTGAACAGGTACGCCCACATTCCTTTGGGGATTGCGGCAAGTGAAGCGGCGACGGGAGTCTACTGGATGTTTCCCGCTGTTGGTGTTGCAACTTCAGGCGAGACACCTCGCCTTAGGTTGAGGGCGATATTGCGGCGTGTAAAAACGCCTTCAGCATTCTGAGGAAACCATGAAAAATGTGCACGCGCACGTTAGATTGCCTCCTATCGCCGCCAAACGTTGCGGCATGTAAAGGTACCCTAAAGGTACTTTTATACGCCACCATAGGAAGGCAGCAACTTCCGGGCACTGGGGATAATTGTGACTGTTGCCATGAAATTGCTACGAAATGGCGGTGTGTAAATCAGGCAGTTCCTCCCAATGTCCTGCAGTTGCTTCGAATACCTGTTGCTGAGCCATGCTCAAAAACCGATGGCAACAGAAAGGCACAATTGCCATGGTAGTGGCATGTAAACGGGGCACAGGCATGGATGTTGCGTCGCCTAGTGAACACCCAGGGGCGTGCAACAGCGTCATGGATACTGCGCCCCATCAACGATCATTTATGGGGGCTACTGTGTAACCATTGGCTGTCCCTTCACAGGGCGCCATATTTAAAGAGCTATCAATTCACAGTCCACAATTGAAATGGCGTCATGTGTTAGCCAGCCTTCCAGCGCAGGCTAGCCAATCATGACGCTATTGCGTTGTCCAATCAACGCTTGTGCAGCACGGAACACACAACTCTGTCACGCCTATGTACTTACGGCACGAAATATGTATGCCCATATTCCTTTGTGGTAGCGGCGTGTGAAGTAGCGAAGGTATTCCACAGGTAGTAAGCCGCGGGATCTGTCGGCACTTCCGGGGAACAAAGATACCTTCAGTGGAGATCGTAATGGCAGTGTGTATATGCAGCATCAGCGATCGGTATCCACCGTTAAAAACGTGCACGTGCACATGCGGTGGATACCTGTTGCTAGCCACAGTGGCAGCGTGTAAAGGTACCTTTAGAGGCACTTGAGAACACAGCATGCTATACTTTATACAATTATATGTTTTTTGGAGAAAAAGGAGAAGGAAGGAGCTAGAGGTAGAGCACCACCCATCTACATACAATCATATCAGTAACAACTGCCATCTCTCATTTTAGTTATGTAAACATGCAAATACAGATTTTACCCATGAATTGATAATTATGAAAAGGAAAGATCTGCCCTGGAAGGGAAAAAAAGGAGATTCATTTCACAAGATATTTTACAAAGTTACTTATTTTGATGTGTAATATTAATTTATAAAATACATTTTAAAACAACAGTTACATTTTAAAGACACTCAAGGTTGAGCATTTGGTAGGAAAGGGCATAAAAAAACCTGAACAGGACACTCTCCAGAGGAAATATATATTAGCAATTAAAGAGATACCATACTGGAGAAAAATGTAAAGTGTAAATGTTTACATTTTTATTTATTAATAATGTAGAGTAAGTGATTATAATAAACTTTCAAATATACTTCATAAGTGAAATCTGGAAGAAAACCTTTTAAACACTTTCCAGAAGATGATCTTACTAGGCTGCTTCTAAACCTAACATAGGCCTTGTTCACACATACCTGCGTTTTTGGCTTTCTCTGCGTTTTTTAGTTGTTTATAAAAAACGCATATGCGTTAACGCATGGTGCACTTACGTGTACATGCGTTTTTTAGCTACACATGCGTTCTTTTCCCCCATTCCAAAAAACACTGCATGCAGCGTTTTTTGGGTGCTGTAAAAAAAAATGCAGGGGTTGTTTAAAAAACGCATGTGTTTTTTTTAACATGGGGCCCTATGGGAAACGCATGCGTTAACGCATATGCGTTTTTAATGAAAAAATTACTATGTCCAAACACTTCTTAAAAACGTTCAGAACCACAGGGGACACTATTTGGCACCCTTAGAAAAACTGATCAGTTTTTCAAAGGGCTACAAAAACGCATTGGTATGTGTAAACAAGGCCATATGCTGGTTTTCAGGGAAATCCATCTCCAGCTTCACACACTGAATACAGCCATATAAGGGTGGGGATGGGGCCTACACAGGCAAGGGAGCTCAGGCTGTCAGCACACAGCTCCTGTGATCTTATCTGACTCCTCTCCATTCACATCAGCTCTGCTCTGTGTTATTAGCTTATGGCCTCCACACAGCTCCTCAGCTGATTGCACTGAGCAGAGCGATGTGAATGGACAGGAGCCACATAAGATGACAGGAGTTGTGTGCTGACAGCCTAACGAGGTAATCTGCAGATACACTGATCTGCTATATCTACGCTACACAGGCACACTGTTTAGACACCTCTCCCATTTCTTATATGGCCTTATTCAGTGTATAGAGTTGAAGGTTTCCTTGACAACCAGCATATGTCAGGTGTAGAAACAGCCTAGTGAAGACAACTTCAGGAAGGTTTTGGAAAAATTTTCTTCCACATTTCTCTCATGAAGTATATTTGAAAGTTTATTGTAATCACTTGCCTCACATTTGTATTAAATAAAATTTTAAATGGCACTTACACTTTAAATATTTATGGTGGGACCCCATCACTTCCCTGTACGTTAACAGTTGTCCACCTCTTGAGCTTTAGACTGTGCCATATTTTTTATCACAAGACAGTAAAAATGGATAATTATTACTTATGTCAACGATTGTAACTGTACAGCCATATGGGAATGTTACATATACATTCCATATAATATAAATGTAAAAAAAGTAATGTGAGAAAAAAAATGTAAAAGCATTTAGCTAAAAATGTTCTTGCAAATTAAAATTGGAACTCTGTTATACCATAAATTAGTAATAAAATAAAGTGACCAGATCAGAAAATAAAACCTTTCTTTTAATTCAATCTAATAGAACAACTAACGAAAAAAAGATTTTTAAAATGTTAAACTTTTGTCTTCTTTTGGACTTTTGAACTAACACTAAACTGGAAAAGGATGGTATGTCTAAAAAAAATGGTAAAAAATAGCTCACGGTATAATAAAGATGTTGATGCAAGATGCCTATTGGAGCTAAACAGAGTCAAATATCAAGAGTGTCACAGACATAGCTGTCAGGTTGACCCTGAGTGTGATATATATGAATAAGACAGGAGCTGATAACATAATGTTCACACATATATTTTGGCATATGTCAGTGTGAGAAGGTTGTACTGGGTTTTACTAGCTTTGTAGGAAGAAATCAATATCTACAGCACAAGGTTGTCTCCAAAGTCAACTCTGTCAGACTTTATAGGACCACTTGATTAACAATACGAAAAGTTTGACATGATGGTATATTTTACAGACAAGACTGATGTTTTCCCTTGTGCCAGTTAGACTGATTAATTTCAGTTTGATGTATATGCTGATATTGCAGGTCAATCTGATAATCTAATTGATAAATCAGCAAAAAAATGTTGAACATTATTACCGTATATACTCGTGTATAAGCCGACCCCCCTACTTTTGCACCCAAAACCTGGAAAAACCTATTGACTCGTGTATAAGCTGAGGGTGGACCCCAGCACAGGTATACAGCCCCAGCAGTGTGGTATACAGGCCCCCCCAGTGGTATACAGGCCTCCCCAGTGGTAGTATACAGCAGCCTCCCCAGTGGTAGTATACAGCAGCCTCCCCAGTGGTATATACAGGCCCCAGCAGTATATACAGCAGCCCCAGTAGTATGCAGCAGTGGTATACAGGTCCCAGTGGTATACAGGCCCCAGCAGTATATACAGCAGCCCCAGTGGTATACAGGCCCCAGTGGTATACAGGCTCCAGCAGTATATACAGCAGCCCCAGTGGTAAACAGGCCCCAGTGGTATACAGGCCCCAGTGGTATACAGGCCCCAGCAGTATATACAGCAGCCCCAGTGGTATACAGGCCCCAGTGGTATACAGGCCCCAGTGGTATACAGGCCCCAGCAGTGTGTCATATATGGCCCCCAAATGCTGGCACTCGCCCCCCTCCGTTGTAAGGCCCCTCCCGGCTGCTTAACTTACCATCCCTGGTCTTCTGCACTGCTCCGGTCCTCTGTGCTCCATCCTCCGTGCTCCCGTCCTTGGCTGCATCCGGGGTCCCCAGCCGTCACAGTAACGATGACATCATGCGACCGACCCGTCACATGACCCCGGATGCTGCACAGAGGACCGGCGCGGTGCCGAAGACCAGGGATGGTAAGTTAAGCAGCAGGGGAGGCCTTACAACGGAGGGGGGCGAGTGCCAGCATTTGGGGGCCATATATGCAGATATGCACTGCTTCCCCCTGCCGCTGATAGACAGGGGGAAGCAGTGCATATATAATGAGCGGCCCCACGTGACGGGGCACTCATACAGCAGCCTCTTCCCGCCTCCTCCTGCTTCCCCAGCCCCGTACACAGCCCCCGCCACAGCCCCTACTGTATTGACCCATGTATAATCGGGGGGGGGGGGCTTTTCAGCCCAATTTTTGGGCTGAAAAACTCAGCTTATACACGAGTATATACAGTAGGTAAAATATATGTCTGTACTATGTAAACCAGTAGATAGAAAAGTATTAAAATCTGAGAGTCCTCAGTGGTTGATACCTTTTAAAGGGAACCAACCACCTCAGATCACCCTAATACACAGTTAGTACATGTCCCTGCACCCTAAGGATACCTTTCCAGCACTGTTTTTGTGTAAAATCTTGCAATGGTATAACTCATATAAAGAGTTTATAAACTTACTAGCCTGGTGACTTCTGGGCGTATCCCTCCTTCTGTTATACTTCAGGGCTGTGCATTGCATGTCTGTGCTCCCCCTCCCTCTGTGCAGAGGAGATAACGATCACGCCCATCAGGGCAGGGCAGCAGGCACGGAGGGAGGGGGAGCGCAGACATGCAATGCACAGCCCTGAAGTATAACAGAAGGAGGGATACGCCCAGATGTCTCCAGGCTAGTAAGTTTATAAAGTCTTTATATCAGTTATACTAATGCAAGATTTTACACAAAAACAGTGCTGGAAAGGTATCCTTAGGGTGCAGGGACATGTACTAACTGTGTATTAGGGTGATCTGAGGTGGTTGGTTCCCTTTAATGGCTAACTGAAAAGATGGTAATAAATAGCAAACTTTCGAGAGAACTCAGGTCTCTTCTTTAGGCTCATAATAACATAAAATCTGAAGTCACATATTTATACACAAGAGAGGGATTGGTTAGTGCAGTACAGAACACAAGTGACTTGAAGCAGAGCACAGAATGGTCAGTGTGGGGAGGGGGAGCAGCCGGGAGAGTAGATATTATTTAGAGCAATTGACAGATAAGAAGTGTGATAGTTTTATTGTCCTTTGATTGGTGGTCTGGTCCTCGATATGAAGATTCTTTAACTGATGTGAAAAGACATAAATCCATGCCCCATATTCATTCCTTCTCTGAATGAGTCCAAGGTCATCATCAGTTTGTATTCCCAGACTCTTCTATCTTTTTGGGATTTGAAATGACCTTTCAATACTATTAACTTCAAATAAGTCATTTCAAATGACCTGTCAGACTTTATTATTTATTGAAGAGTTTTAATAAAGCGTCAAAAATACAAGTATGAAACCTTAGATATTATTTTAAATAACCAAGAAGGTTAAGTGGTGTTAAGACGTCTCCTGTGCTGCAAATTAATTTTTCAAATATATAATTTATTTTAAAATTTTTAATATTTATTTTAAAATATATAATTGACCTAATTTATGAGTAAAATACTATAACTAAAGTCTACTTACCCAACATTTAATTATCGATCATACAGAAATGAAGGATCCATTAAAATATGTGATGTCTGTGGAAAAGATGAGATCAACCGGAAAGTTACAAAACTATTGATTTTGGTAAGAAATATATGATTTAATTTTACGTTATCAGTGTTTTCCTACAGATTGAATTCATATTTTATTATTAGGTGGCACCATTATGATATTTTTTCCATTAGGCCTTGAAAAAATGTAATATCCTATATCCTATTGCAATGCAAGTCACACATATGCCTAGAAGAAAAGTGTTATGTTCTTTATTCCATTGCCTTCTCTCTTCTAAAGGTCATGTGTGTTGACTGTGACCTTCAGAGCTTACTCATTCTGCAGGTATTGTAAGTGCATGTTCACACTGTGGTCATCAACAGACAAATATCAAAGAAAAAGAAACAGCCATACCAACGCCAGGTGAGATTATCAATGCACTAGCAGGATGGAGGAGACTCCACATAAAAGACGGGGCCCGCAAAGGAACAAAATCCTGATGAATAAAAAACTTAATTCACAGAGGGTATGGCTGCCTAGTATTATAAGGCTATGTGCACACGGGGGGCGGGTTAGGGGCGGCGGCGGCTGGGCGGACCCGACAGGAAGCTCCGGAGCCGCCCACCGGCTTCCTGTCGGGTCCGTGCTGCGGAAGACGGTCGGGTGTGCGGCGGTGCACAGCGGGTTAGTGGCGTCGGTTCTGCAGCGGCTGGAAGCAGCACATGATTCTGCTTGCAGCCGCTGCAGAACCGGCCGGATTATAGGACATGCACATTCTTTGCTAACCCGCTGGGAACCCAGCGGGTTAGCAACGGATGAGCATGTGTAAACCGCCGCTGTGTGCACAGCGGGTGTCGGTTTACATAGGTTTCAATGTTAATCCAAACGCCGGTTTGGA
Source organism: Allobates femoralis (assembly GCA_033576535.1). Classification (NCBI taxonomy): domain Eukaryota; kingdom Metazoa; phylum Chordata; class Amphibia; order Anura; family Aromobatidae; genus Allobates; species Allobates femoralis. The sequence continues at coordinate 83,712,701 of JARQOC010000003.1, read as the reverse complement.
TTAACATAAATTTACATGAAATTTATGTAAACCGACCGGCGGTTTACACACCTAATCCGGCCCTAACCCGACCAGTGTGCACATACCCTAAATGCACACAGATGAGGCTTCTATTGGGCACCAGTCATACAGGTACGTGTGATGCACAGTGTTTGGCTTACAGAATATTGATGATGGCTAGGGTCACATTTGGAAAAGTAATTGCGGTTACCACATCCACATTTGGATGCGGTAACCGCAATTGCTATCACACACATTTTGCTAGCAAAATGTGTGTGTTAAACCGCCATGCAGTTACCGAATTGCTCCGGATGTGTAATCCGGAGCAATGCGGTAACCGTATAGTTTGCTCATCAATGCTGCCGCGGGGATGAGCAAAATGTAAAATCTGTTATTAAACATAAAATATTAATAATAGTTGTGTTGAACATGTCTCTAGGGGGTGCCCACCCCCCCTAGAGACATTCTACCTACTCAGCTGTGGCCATAATGACTTAATATCTTATGTACAGTAGCCGGCTCCTGTCGGCTGCTGTACATTTTTATGAATGAAGCCGTCGGCTCCTCTGTGCACAGCGCTTATACTATACCTATTGTAGGTATAGTATGTGCCCTGCCCGAGGATCTGAAGGCTTATACAGTAAGATCTATGGGCAGCGTTGCCCATAGATCTTACTGTGTAAGCCTTCAGGACCTCGGACAGCGCACATACTATACCTACAATAGGTATAGTATGAGCGCTGCGCACAGAGGAGCCGGCAGCTTCATTCATAAAAATGTACAGCAGCCGACAGGAGCCGGCTACTGTACATAAGATATTAAGTCATTATGGGCACAGCTGAGTGGGTGGTATGTCTCTGGGGAGGTGGGCACCCCCTAGAGACATTATAGCCACATTTATTAATTAATTTACATTTGTAGAAACACTGATAAAACTTTGCTTATCCCGGTGGTAGCCGGGATAAGCAAAGTATATGCAGTAACAGCATTGCTCAGGATTACATATCCTGAGCAATCCGGTTACCGCATTGCGGGTCAGAGAACCGCTCTGAAAACTGCAGCCTGCATGATTATTCACGCAGGCTGCAGAGCCGGAGGCGGTAACCGGATTGCTTGTGAAGCAATCCGGTTTTTATAATAGGCTCCTATGAGGAGCGTTTCCTGCTCCGATTTTGAGCTTTTTAAAAGCTCAAAACCGGATCAGGTTTTAAAAAAAAACCTGAAGTGTGACCCTAGCTGATACCCGGACAGACTGCACCTCACCAGAGAGACACCCTTATTAAATCAATTAACACTTATAGGCCTGGTTACATTCTGCATAAAAGTGAATAACTGTGCCTTAAAAAAATGACATACAAAAAAACATAGAAAACACATGAGAAATTGGTTGATATTTTGGCCAAAGTATGGAAGCTTGCAACACATCAAGGGTCCTCATACTTGCAAGTTGTTTTTTTATTAACGTTGGAGTAGTACTTTTAACCTAAGGTCCCTGTATCTACTCTTGTACTCACCCTCTGGCATTTTTAACTTTTTTTCTGGTCGCTCTGGTCCCGTGGTGCCATATTGTGAGAGAAACTTCTGACTGGCTGGAAATAAGAAGTTACTTCATAAGTGAAAAAAATAATATCAGCTGGTTCAATTGGTGTCCTGCAAAAGGTGTCTCATTACCAAGGTTTCACACAAGAAACATCTCATGATTGGTAAATGGGTAAAACCAGTCAGTTGTTTTAAGATCTTTGCAACCTTATAGTTGCAAAACATACTGATTGCATTAGTTACAGAATGTCTAAATTACTGAATCATCCAGTGAGTACCGTTGGTACTATAATCCGAAAGTGGAAAAAAACATAATTTGACCATAAACAGTGTGAGGTAGCAACCGGGGAACCCGCTTGCAAAACGACAACAAACACGTGTTTATAAGTTTAACCAATGTCTACCCGTTTATTTTCACATATTAATAACATAACCCGGGTAGCATGTTTGACACATATCACATTGATTAAAAAACACTTTACATAAATACACCATACATTTACATTTAACATCACATAACACTTATATTGCACATAACGTCTTATAGTAACCCGGGACCTGTAACCATCTCTGTCCCCATTGGAGCTCTACTAACAGCTCCCGTGGTGGCTACGGCCTCCGGCCTACTCACACTATACATACGTTACAGTACGACGATGACCCCTCCGGGTTCATAACAGGGATTGAGCAACCTGAGTACCGGGTATGTCATGTATCCCCAAGGGGCTCTTTCCTGGACGCATCTCCGCCTACGTCCCGGTCAGAGTCCACATGGTTCAACCATGGTGTCCCACTCTAGGAGCCCTTTTAACCCCTGCTTCTGACCTTCGTTACATACGCCTCAACGGGCCCTGTGGGTCCCAATGGCGGTACCTGCCGCCTGGCTTTAGTCCCCCAGCATGATGATATACATTCACCCGTAGTCAGGATTCCTGCCTGACCGGGACCTTACATACCGTATGTGATCCATCATTCAAACGTCCATGGATCACACACCTGCTCACAGCCCACATCCATGGACTGTGGCCCCTCCATGGCCCATTACAGGGACTGGCAAACCATAGTACACGGGAACCTCATCCGATACCTACTAGGAGCCCTATTACCCCTGTGTCTGGCACCACAGGCACACCCACACCATTAGAGGTCGTGGTTGAGGGACGGGTACCCTCTGCAAGCAGCAGGGCAAGCCTCCCTCTCGTCCCACAGGGACGGAACGCCTCCAACATCATCCATACTAGCTGGGTCACTCTCTCCCCACATCATTATACATGGGTCTTACATATAGGCCATCATCTCTCATTCAGGCCATTACCTAAGCCCTCATACACATAGTTAAACACGTTCTGTTTCATCAGGTCCTTTAACCGAGCACTCTGACTCGGACCCAAAGGCGGTCCATGCCCGCCTGGCACACTACATACGATTGCCTCCAAAGGCTACATACATTCGCCTCCCGAAGGGCTACATTCATTCCGGTTCATCAGGACCTTTAACTGACTCCACTGAGTCGGTCCCAAGGGCGGTCTATACTCGCCTAGCATGATTTACACACACGGTGCACAGTTCCCACAATCATTCAGGAACTGCTTTTCTTACCGGGCACGGATCCGGGTCTCGCTACCTGTGTCACAGGTTCCACCGGGCATCCCCACAGGCTCCTTCCCGGACGTGAGGTGAACCACGTCCGGTCTAGCGTCCACGGGTCAACCACAGCTTCCCCCTCCAGGTGCGGACACGACCACGGACCTCGGCACCGGCATGGAGCTAGCATGCTCCCTTGTCCACACACAGAGCCTTGGACTGCTCTGCACTCAGGCTGCTCTCAGCCCACATGCTCTCAGGCTGGCAATCTCTGGATGAATCTCAGCAGGATCTCAGCTTCCAGAATCAATCTCAATCTGAATGAATCAATCACTCACCTGGCTGCCTCTTATCGTGCCAGCCACTCCCACATGGACACACCCCCTTAGCTACCAGTAAACAGCCTTTCACACAGCTCAGGTTAACTCCCTGTGTTCCGGGTTGTCAGCACTCAGCCCTTACATTCCTTAGGGACTCCTCGATCTCATCTCACTCTCACTGCCGCTCATTAGGCTCATGAAACCCTGTGTCTCACAGTTGGTTCACACAGCATTATCAGTCAAACCGGCCAGTGTGCACAGGATCATACCTCGATCCTGCATGTGACGCGCCGGCGGTGCCTCACAACAGGCTACAATCAGGTGCTCCACTCAGGATTTCAGATAGAAGAGTGAAAATAATTATAAGGAGTTTGTCCAAGAGACAAAAACCACATGTGTAGAGCTACAGAAAGTTCTGGAATCAGCAGGAATAATTGTGTCAAAGACAAAAATAAGTAATGCGTAGTGATAAGCGAATGTATTCATCAGTATTTGCTATTCGCACGGATAGTACGGTATTCGCATTATTCTGCGAGTTTTTGTATACTCACCTTGCTATATTCGGATGTCCCACCCTGCAGTTTGCCACCTTCTTTGCAGCTACAAATCATGCTGGGCTTCTTAATCAATCATAGTTATGCCGCAGAGATCTTGGTTGTGGCATTACTGTGATTAGCTGGTCACCCAGTGACATAGATGACTCATAGGGTCTACTTAAGCCCTGCCACCACCATTTTGCCCACATTGCTTCCAGAGCCAGTGTTGGAGAAGCATAGGAACAGATCGCTCAGCTGCTAGGGAGTGTGTCAGGTACCGTTACACATAGAGATATCTCTGGAGACATTGCTTCCAACTCACTGGTTGCAGTGAAATCATGGACACATTGTTTCATTTTGTACACGGCAACAAAATGGAACAATGTGTCCATGATTTCACTGCAACCAGTGAGTTGCAAGCAATGTCTCCAGAGATATCTCTGTGTGTAACGGTACCTTTAGGCCTCTTCCAAACACAAAAGTCCTTGTCAGGGCTACATCTTTTGTACCTCAGTGTAGATTAGCAAGGGAGAGATATTGGAGCAGGGACAGTTGAAAGGATCTGTTCATCAGCTGCATAATACCACAAAAACAATAGTTCTTTTGAGAGCTCAAGCGATACAATACAGAGTTAGACTACAGGGTAGGTGAGCGACTCCAACAGGGTCAATGTAAAGCAGCAGTACTCCAAAACTTCCTACTGCCTGCTACTAACCTCACAGCAGTCCATTTAATCCTCTGGTGCTTCTGTCCACATAACAAAAAGGCGGTTTGCCCAACGTGAAGCAGCAGTACTCCAAAACTTCCTACTGCCTGGTACAGACCTCGCAACAATCCATTTAATCTGCTGTGGCTTCTGTCCACATAACAAAAAATCGGTTTGCCCAAATGTAAAGCAGCAGTACTCCAAAATTTCCTACTGCCTGCTACTAACCCCGCAGTATTCCATTTAATCCACTGGTCCTTCTGTCCACATAGGAAAAGAGCAGTTTGCCCAACGCAAAGCAGCAGGATTCCAAAACTTCCTACTGCCTGCTACCAACCTCGCATCAGGTCATTTAATCCGCTGGTGTTTCTGTCACCGTGCAGCATCGAAGAGGGACGTGAGGAGATGTAGTGCGATGATGCTCAATTATTTGAGGACCTACGGCCAGAAGAAAGCCACTTGGAGGAACGTCATTTACTGTCTCCAGAGGTGGATGCTGATGATGATGAGACACAGTTGCCATCAGGTTAGACTACAATGTCCACTGGGAAGGAGGATGATATGGTCGATGATAAGTCCACTGATTCGACATGGGCCATTATCATGCATATCCATGACAGCAACACAGAGGAAGATGGATATGTAGCACCCACACAGACCACCCCTGCTGTGGGCCAAGTCAGGACAAGAGGGCGTTCAGCCCCTGTGTGGAATTTTTTTCTGAATATCCTTCAGAGAAAAACATCGTAGTCTGTAGCATCTGCTATGCCAAGTTGAGCAGAGGCCTGAGCAAAGGCAACATCAGCACCACCAGTATGCAAAACCACATAGCAGCCAAGCACGCCAGTAGGTGAGCAGAACACCAGGGTGCCAAACCTGTGTCTGGTCGCAAACCACTGCCATGTCGCCTGGGCTATGTCCTTCAGAATCTGCAGTTCAGGAAACTGACGCTCATACCTCCTGCCCACAAGCTGCGGTTGCTCACTCACAACAAACATCAAAACACATCCACTTCCTTGTCCCAGTGAAGCGTCTAATTCTCCGTGCCTGACATCTTGAAAAGAAAGTGTAAATACCTAGCCTCGCACCCAAAGGCACAAATACTAAACTCCCACATTACCAAATTGCTAGCTGTGGAGATGTTGCCATTTAGGCTTGTGGGAAAACAGTCTTTCCATGATCTCTTTGCTGGAGTTAACCCATGAGACAGTGTTCCCAGCTGCCACTATTTTGCACGGTGTGCAGTCCCTGCGTTACAGAAGCATGTGTTAAACAACCTGAACTATGCTCTCACCAATGCCGTAACCGGGAAGGTTCACCTAACAACAGATACCTGGACAAGTTGTGTACAGGGACTATAAATTTCTATCATGGCACACTGGGTGAATGTGGTGGAGGGTGTGACAAAGGCGCAAAGTTGAACATCGCAAATCCTACCCATGTCAAGAATAGTGGACCCAACTTTTGTCAGGGTTTCCGCCTCTTCATATTTCAGTTTCTCTCTCCCCTCCTCCTGCTCCTCATCCTCCTCAGAATTACCCTCCCTATCAATACCAAGCTGGAACCTGTGCAGCAGCACATCGGCAAAGTGGCAACCCACTCTGCTGAAGCTGATCTGTTTAGGTCAGAAATCACACACTGCAGCACAGCTGTGGCAAGCTTTAAAACAACAGACTGATTAGTGGCTCTCCCCGTAGCACCTTCAACCCGGTCGTCTGTGATAATGTGTGTAATCTGGTGGCGGCTTTATAGGACAGCAAGCTGGTACATGTGCCATTGCATGGCTCTGGGGCTGAAACTAGTTGCTTAGAAATCTCTTAAAACTTACCCTGACTTGCAGTCCCTCTTTGAGAAAGTGCGCCATCTTAGTGCCCATTTCCGCCATTCCTCTACTGCTTTTGCTGGTCTTACAGTGCTGCAAAAGCGCTTGGATGTGCTAAATCACCGACTCATTTGCAGTTGATATGGAGCCAGATTTCCGAATGGGTGATACTACCCAACCCAGCCAATATTCTGAGGCAACATTGGGGGATGTGGAGGAAGATGAGGAAAAAGACTTGTTTTACTGTGCTACCGAGGCGACTCATAATGCTACAGAGGGGACACCCAACCCAAGCTTCATGTCTGTCCAGGCTGGATGGGCTGGAGAGGAGGAGGTGGAGGAGGAGAGTAAGCGTGAGGAGAAGATGGGTACTGGTCCTACTGTTAGGGACACCGAAGATTTGCCTTTTGCCAGCTTGGCCCACATGGCACAGCTCATGTGTAACTGTCTGCGGCAAGACCCTCATGTGATACACATTTTATCCAACAACCTATACTGTTTGGCCACATTTCTCGATCCACAGTACAAGGAGAAATTTCCTTCTCTCCTTTTGGAGTCACCAAACAGTTTAACTATGGAATCCTTCAAGAGGGTCATTGTAGATCAATTACTGAAAACCCCACCTTCAGACGATGCTGGTGGCAAAGGTATCGGCTCTTTTCAACACCAAGGGATGATGGGAAGAGGTACGAACTCCAGGTCCAACAGAGGTGGGGGGAAAATGTGCAGAAATTGGGAAATTTTCAATAAACCAGCACAACACCCAGGGCTATCTGTGCCTGTAACAATGCCAAGGAGGGAGAAGTTGCAGAACATGATCAAGGGGTACTTAAGTGCCTGTACGTGTATCCTTTCTGATGCTTCAGTTCCCTTTAATTATTGGGTGCCCAACCTGAACACTTGGCCCAACCTCTCCTTATACACCTTGGAGGTGCTGGACTGCCTGGCTGCTAGTGTGATGTCAGAGCGTGTTTTCAGGTACACGCCTCTGAACGGAAAATGCAGACAGACTTACTATGATTAAATTCAGCAAGAACTGGATATCTCCACAGTTTCTAATCTCTCCAGATGACAGTAAGTCAACCGAATTTCACCAAAAATGCTGATTCTTCATGCTACTGCTGTACACGTCAACCCTTCCCATAAAAACCCATTTTCTACTTTTATCAAGCATGTCTCAGCCCATAGTGCTAACTTCAACAAACCATATCCACATAGTGCAGTGGACAAAGCAGGACACTATTCCTACTGCAGTCTAACTAGTATGTGTGATTGGAGGTCCTTGGGATGGTGCATTACTGCGTCAACCTTCACTCAGCCCATAGGTCAAATTTAGGTCAAATTTTTGGAAACCTTATGTACATTCTGCAGTGCACAAACTAGGACACTATTAATACTCCAGCCTAACTAGTATGTGTGATTGGAGACCCTTGGAATGGTGGATTCCTGAGTCAACCTTCACTCAGCCCATAGGGCTAATTTTTGGAAACCCTATGCACATAGTGCAGTGGACAAACTGCTGTAGGACACTATTCCTACTCCAGCCTAACTAGTATGTGTGATTGGAGGCCCTTGGGATAATGGATTCCTGCGTCAACCTTCACTCAGCCCATAGGTCAAATTTTTGGAAACCCTATGCACATTCTGCAGTTGACAAACTAGGACACTATTCCTACTCCACCCTAAGCAGTATATGTGATTGGAGGCCCTTGGGATGGTGGATTCCTGCATCAACCTTCACTCAGCCCATAGGGTTAATTTTTAAAAAACCTATGTGCCGCGGTCACACAGGCCAGGGTACTCAGTAGCAGGGCAGGCAGTCTGTTGGGATATCACGGTGGGGATTGCCGAGCTCTGTGGCCCTGACTGGACAAGTTAAAGGGGCTCAGAGCATATCCCTGAGGACGGTACAAGTTCTGTACTGAAACGCGTTGGATGGAAATACTGATGGAATAAAAAAGCAGCTTGCATACTCTTGGCTTCCCTGTCATTTGTTTGGGTATGGTGGGACGGCAGCGTGGCTCACTAAAGCACGATCTCTCTCTGGCCTTTTTCTTGGATATATCACCACTGTTACGTGGGAGTGTGGAACCAGCAGCAGCTGTCTGAGCTAGTTAACCAGTTGTGGGGAAACACAACTGGATCAGGTGAGCACATACACCTATGATGGTACTACCTTATCCATAAAGCAATAAGACCCATTTGCTCCTCTTTGTCTCCCCTTTTGTCTTTGTATACATCGCGCAAGAGTCATTTTGGGAAACATGATGCACATTCTACAGTTAACCAAGTAGTACATTATCAAGACGTCTTCTCTTCCTGTATAATCTGAGTAATATTGTTAATCACTATCTCTGAGCCATTTGGAGAAGCTTCACAAACCCATCCTGGAGGGGGGCACCATATATCCTTTGTCCATTGACTTGCACAAGAGATGTATTTGAGCTCGTTATCCAATTGACTAGTGCAGCTTTATTTTTCCAGTTCACAGAGTTCAGAAAGAACTGAGGATCGCAGGCCACACTCACTGCTACCTTCTATTACTCCATGTCGCTTCCCCTTTTCCCATGTAGTCTCTGGCATTTCATAAGTTAAATAATAGAGTGAGGGTCCTCCAATGTGAATGAGTGAGAGTACTCTCAACTGCACACAAGATGGACCTCCAAAATTTCTAAAAAATAAAAAGGGAACTTCCAAACATATGTTACAGGGCCACATGAGGCTCTCAATAAACTCAGGTTTCTTGCCTACTGCAGGCCCTCTGAACATTTGAATGTAGGGCCGCTAAATCACATGACGGTGGAGGTAGAGGAGGAGAAGGTTGAAGCCCAACGCACCAATGGACAAATTGTAAACTGATATGGAATATGTATTCCACTATCGCAGTGTCAAAGAGGGAGGGACTGCCCAAATGTCTAAGAAAGAGTGGTCCCTCCAAAACGTATGTTACAGGGCACCCTACGAGCCCACGGCAATCTCAGTTTTCCTGCCTACTGCAGGCCCTCTGAACTTATGCATTGAGGGCTGCAAAGGTTGTGGTGGAGGAGGAGGAGGGTTTTGCCCAACACTAAAATGGGAACATTGCAAAGTGCTCATGAATATGTATTCCACCATCTGTGTGTCAATGAGGGAGGACCACCCAAATGTCTAATTAAGAGCGGTCCCTCCAATGCATACATTAGAGGGCCATCTCTGGATCTCTGGGCCCTCAGCACTCTCAAGTTTCCTGCCTACTGCAGGCCATCTGAACATTTGAATTTAGGGCCGCAAATGTAATGGGGGTGGAGGAGAAGGAGGAGGAGGAGGGTTTTGCCCAACGCTAAAAAGGGCACATTTGTAAACTGATGTGGAATATGTATTCCACTATCACAGTGTGAATGAGTGGGGGTCCGCCCAAATTCTAAGTAAGAGTGGTCCCTCGAAAACGTATGTTACAGGACCACCTGAGGCCTCTGAAGTCAAAGATCAACATACCTACTGGTACATTGTAGCTGGCCTTGTAAATGCTCGGGAATAGCTAACTAAAAATTATGTCTGAGAGAGGGACCTAAAAAATGTATGAGTGAGGGCCCTCTCAACTGTAAATGCGAAAAAAAAAGCTACAACACTATCTGTGAACAAATGCTAGAAGCAATATTTTTTTGTTTCTCTGGTTTATTAAGCCTTGTATACAATTGATTATGCATGAAAAACTGTTTGTGAATCTTTTTGGCCTGTTAAATGCGATTTAGGTTAGGTTGTTAGTTGTTTTTGGACATCTGTAATGGTACCTTTACACGCCGCGACGGCAGGCTGGATACATCGCGCTACTTCGCGTGCACGAGCACGCTCAAACGGCTACAAACGGTCAACGCACCCTCTTTACACGCCGCGACAAGGTGCGCTACGCCACGCTACATCTATAGCTAGCTACATCGCCGGGTGTCTCAAGTAGCCAGCTGTAGCGTAGCGTACCATGTTTACACACCGCTCCAACAAGCTACTATGGGCGGACCCGGTGCAGCAGGGATAGCACATAGGCGTGCAACAATCTTGGATTACGAGCCGTCCGTATGATGATAGGACAGCGCAATATCATCAGGATTGGCCAGGCATCGCAGGAGGCTGGTTAATAGAGCACGCTCGAGTAATTGTGTAGTGTGACTGGTCAGCTCCTTAAATATCCCGCCCTATGCTGCGACTACCAATCATAAAGCAGGAGCGACCTCCAATGATCGCAGATGGGGCCGCGGTAACATGGCGACTGTGTCACGCCTTAGATACATGGCAGCCACATCGCCGGGTGTCCAGAGTTGCCTTCCGTTGCTTCTTTACACGCCGATACAGCTCGCTACAATCGGCGATGTTGCCTTAAGTTTATGAGCAGAGCCCATAAACAGATGTATCTGTCGCCGGCTGTAGCGTCGCCTCTTCAGACGCCGCTACTACAGGCGATATGGACGCTACAAGCTACAATTGTAGCTTGTAGCGCGATGTATCCAGCCTGCCGTCGCGGCGTGTAAAGGTACCCTTAAAGTCTGGTCAGATGAGACAAAAATGTAACTCATTGATGCCATAATACACACTATGTTTGGAGGCCTTTAACACAATACCAACAATAAAGTTTGGAGGTGGGGACTTCATAGTCTGGGGTTGTTTTTCAGTGAACGGCAATTTCAAACTCATTTAAATGAAGGGTGAATGGACAAATATACCAAGACATCCTTGATAAAAATCTGCTGCCATATACTAGGATGATGACAATGAAATGAGGGCGGACATTTCAGCAAGACAATGTTTGCAAACAAGTGGCCAAGGAAGCTCTGATAGGACAGCAGGCACTGGCAGGACGGAAGGTTCTGGCAGGACAGCAGGTGCTCGCACAGGGTAGCAGGCACTGGCAGGAACACAGGTTAAAACAAAGGACCTGACAACTACCAACATGCAACAAAAACAGAATGAACACTTTGCTCAGGCGCCTCCCAAAGGGGGAGGATGACTTAAATATTTGTCAGCCATAGGCATCTGTAAGAGGAGGGAGAGATGTGCGTGCCTAAAGGCCCCGTCTCGTGCTTCAATGTGTCGGCAAACCGACCAATGATCCGACTCGATGTAGATCGTTGGAACAACGTTCAATGATCGCTAGTGAAGTGCCAGATGTACAGATATCTTTAACGATACAGCAACAATTCCACGACAAGCGAACAATACTTGCGTTCTGAATAACAACATCATTATCAAGTTGTCACACACACACACGATGCTGCAGGTTGGACGGACGATCATCGATTGATTTAAGGTCCGGGTCACAAACCTCCCATCAACGATCAGCCAACTTATCGTTGCTCTTTTGTACATGTCACACTAAACGACGTTGTTACAATGTCGTTTGAATGACTGCAAACCCTTGACGTTTCAACGATATTGTTAGTGATATCGTTGTGTGAGACGGGGCCTTTTAGCATGCTCTCGGGAGAACTGTGTGGTACATTCAAACCTGGGAGCAGGAGACAGAGATGTGGACAGAAACCACTGCTGAGCGGCTGGGAAGGTGAGTGGATCAGTGTCCCTGATAGGAGGAGAACAAGATCACCGACAGCATTACACATGTTCAATACTTTTCCTCCTCTGTTATTTTTTACTATTACACATCACTAAATTCATGGAAACCTGTGGTTTGATTTCTTTGCCTGTGTGGATTGGATGGGTTGTTACCGACATCTGGTGAGAAATTCATGTCAATAGCATGTTCAATACTTATTTCACCCTCTGTTTTATTATATATAAAGGGTCAGACTATCCAGCATAGGCTCCAAGAAGTAATTATTAAATAAAAGGTAACTTTTATTTAGGACTTTTAAAAAGACTCATTCTCTCCATGCAACTGATGAAATAACTTGTATACACTGAGGTGACCCCCTAAGAGACTACGCGTTTCAACACTTGAGTGTCTTCATCAAGGTCTTCAACCCCATCTGCGCAGGGCAGCTCCTATGGGCAGTGCAACACTTCATATCTCCAAGGAGAAACAGTGAGCTGACTTTCTTTTATATGTGTGTATGTTTATATATCTACTATTTAATTGTCTAAGGGATTTTGAGTGTGTCTGTCGCCGAAATCACGCGCCAGACACAGGCCGTTCATTGGCACCAATGAGCGCAGACTATGCATATAGGAGCGAGAATTCAAAGTTCGAATTTTGAGCCTTTCTGAAGCCCGGCTACAGCGGCGTGTAGCGCCGCTGTAGCTGGGATACAGTCTCTCCTCACAGCCCCCGTTCCTCCTGACCGCGCTCCCTGCGGCCCCCCCGTGGCACCCCGCTCCTCCTGCCCACCTCCGCTCTTCCTCCCCCCTCTCTCCCCGCAGCCCCCCTCCCTCTGTTCCCCCGCTCCCGCAGCCCCCCACCACCATCCTGCCCTGCTCGCTCCATCCTGCCCCGCCGGCTCAATCCTGCCCCCCCCCGCATCCATTCTGCCCCACCGGCTCCATCCTGCCCCACCGGTTTCCATCCTGCCCTGCCAGCTCCATCCTGCCCCCCTGCATCCATCCTGCTCCGCCCGCATCCATCCTGCCCCCCCGCATCCATTCTGCCCTGCCAGCTCCATCCTGCCCCCTCACATCCATCCTGCCCCTCCCCGCATCCATCCTGCACGCCGGCTCCACCCAGCCCCCCCGCATCCATCCTGCCCCCCGCATCCATCCTGCCCCCCCCCGGCTCCATCCTGCACCCACCCACCATCCTGCCCCCCCCGCCATCAGCCTGCCCGCCGGCTCCATCATGCCCCCCCACCACCGTCCTGCTCCGCTGGCTCCATCCTAACCCGCCGGCTCCATCCTGCCCCCTCGCATCCATCCGACCCCGCCGGCTCCATCCTGTCCCGCTCACCACCATGCTGCCCCGCTCGCCACACATCCTGCCCCGCTGGCTCCATCCTGCCCCCTCGCATCCATCCTGCCCCCCGCATCCATCCTGCCCCCCCCGCATCCACCCCACCCTGCATCCATCCTGCCCCCCCCCGGCTCCATCCTGCACCCCACCACCATCCTGCCCCCTCCGCCACCATCCTGCTCCTCCGGCTCCATCCTGCCCCCCCCCGCCATCATCGTGCTCCTCCAGCTCCATCCTGCCCTGCTCGCTCCATCCTGCCCCGCTTGCTTTAAACTGCGCCCCCCGCCTCCATCCTGATCCTCCCCGCCACCATCCTGTCCCCCTCCGCCACCATCCTGCTCCCCCGGCTCCATCCTGCTCCCCCAGCTCCATCTTGCTCCCCCAGCTCCATCCTGCTTCTCCGGCGTCATCCTGCTCCCAGGCTCCATCCTGCTCCTCAGGCTCCATCCTGCCCCCGCTCGCTCTATCCTGCCCCCCGCCACTATCCTGTCCCCCCATCCTGCCCCCGCCACCATCCTGCTCCTCCGCCTCCATTCTGCCCCCTGCCTCCATCCTGCTCCCTCCCGCCTCCATCCTGCCCCCTCCCGCCTTCATCCTGCTCCTCCAGCTCCATCCTGCTCCTCCAGCTCCATCCTGACCCTCTTGCTCCATCCTGCCCCGCTCGCTCCATCCTCCCACCACTGTTCTTGCTCCCCCGCCTCCATCCTGCCCCCCGCTTCCATCCTGCCCTGCCAGCTCCATCCTGCCCTGCCGCCTCCATCCTGCCCGCAGGCTCCATCCTGCCCTGCTCACTCCATCCTGCCCCGCCCCACCACCATCCTGCCCCCCGCCACCATCCTGCTCCTCCGGCTCTATCCTGCCCCCCCCCTGCCATCATCCTGCTCCTCCGGCTCCATCCTGCCCTGCTCGCTCCATCCTGCCCCCCTTCCGGCTCCATCCTGCCCACCTTCTGGCTCCATCCTGCCCTGCTCGCTCCATCCTGCCCCCCTTCCGGCTCCATCCTGCCCCTTTCTGACTCCATCCTGCCCCCCTTCCAGCTCCATCCTGCCCCCCTTCCTGCTCCATCCTGCCCTCCGCTCGCTCCATCCTGCCCCGCTCGCTCCATCTTGCCCCCCCGACACAATACTGCCCCCTGTCACTATCCTGCCCCCTTCTCCATCCTGCCCCCCCAGCAGTTAGCGGTCATGTGACCGATCAGCTGATCGTTTTCCAGGCAACGACAGGTCCTAAAGGCCTGTAGGACCTAGAAGACGAAGGTGGAGCGAGGCGACGAACAGGTGAGTATCCTCACTAAGGAGTTTTTTATTTTTACTTTTACTGTGGAGGAACGGGGGCCAGGAGGAGCGGGGGGCCGCGGGGAGCGGAGTATTGCCATATACCATCATGCTGCTATACATGTGCAATAATGTACCGCCATATACAATAGTGCTGCTGTACATGTACTGCATGTACGGCCATATACTATAGTGCTGCTATACATGTACTGTAATGTACCAAAATATACCATAGCGCTGCTATACATGTACTGTAATGTACACGCCCTATACTATAGTGCTGCATATACATGTACTGTAATGTACCGCCATATACCACTGAGCATTGCTATACATATACTGTAATGTACGCCATATACTATAGTGCTGCTATACAAAGTGCTGTAATGTACCACCATATACCATAGTGCTTCTATACTGAGGTAAAAAATACATATTCAATGTGTGAACATGGTTCTATTCTGGTAACCTTAATGAGCTTTTCCTAAATTTTTGATATTACAGAATATCTGCACAACCTTTGGACATAATTTGCAAATTAGGGTACATTTGTGTGCGTTTTTTTAACATGCGTTTTTATCGCGTTTTTGACTCTGCAGCTTTTGACTCTTGTTGGTGTGTAATGCTTAAATAAAGCATCAATAAGTGGCACTAGAGAAAAGAGGATCAAACGGTATAGTGCATATGTGTAATGCAGAAACTGCCCTGTGCTAAATATGAAAATCGGAGATCTTAGTCTCGATAGTGGCCACTAAAGTTAAGCCTGGCATCCACTTCAAGGAGCCTCCACTGCCAGGTCCTGACACTATGCCCTAGTGAGATTGTGAAATGTGTATAGGCTTAGGGCCACTTTACACACACCAACTTATCTGTCCAACTTCTGAACAACTTAGGGTGCTTTCACACTGCGTTTTTCTCTGTATCCGTGGCTGTCCGTTGTAAAACGGACAGCCACGGATCCGATTTTGGCCCCATGTTATCCAATGGGCACTGATCACATCGGATTTGGCCTTATTGGCATCCGATTTTTGTCGGATCCGATTCTGGACAATTTTTTGCTGTGCCCATAATCGCAGCCTGCTGCGATTTTTGGCACAGGGGTAAAATTTGGACCGAGTTGGATCCGACCTGATCCGTGCCAAATAACATGGGGCCTATGGAGCGCGGTTCGAGGAAACAGATGATGTCTCCTTGGACCCGATTTTAGTGTACTGAGCATGCTCAGTACACTAAAATCGCTGTGTGCAATCTAATATCACTTCTGCAATGTATATTCATACATTGCAGAAGTGACATCTAGTGAAAATAAAGAGTTAAAAATAAAAAAATCTTTATTCTCACCTCTCCCACGGTCCAGCGATGCCTCCTGTGCTCGGCTCTGTGCTTCTAGGACCTGGCCTGACGTCACAGTGCAGTCACATGATGGTTACCGCAGGTAACCAGTCATGTGACTGTGACATCATGCCAGGTCCTGTGCATCAGAAGAAGAGAAGCTGGAAGCACCCGGGCCTCGTGGATAGGTGAGAATGAAGCTTTTTTTTATTAGGCCTGGAAAGAGGGGAAGCAAAGAGGGGGCATGAAAAGAAGGGGGGACAAAGAGGGGAGACATTAGGTGGACAAATAAGAGTGGATTCGACTAGAGAGAGGACGGGTCACAAGAGTGGTGAGACAGAGGGGGCGAAGAGCAGGGGAAACAGAGAAGATGAGTGCATGTACCATAGGGTGACACTAATAGGTACTGGGGTACCGAAAGAACGGTGGGCAAAAGGGTGAGACAGGGACAGAGGGTGAGCAAGAGGGGAGACAGAGGGGACAAAGGGAGCAGAGAGAGGAGGGGAGAAAGGTGACAGGAGGAGCAGGGATAGGATAGAGGATCCAAACTGATGCTGCAAAATATTGGAATCGGATGCCTATTTGGTATCCGATTGCAGTCATCAGTTTGGCTCCGTTGCTGTCCGAGGGGTCCTGCAAAAAGTCTGATCCCCTCGGACAGCACAAAAACGCTGTGTGAAAGCAGCCTTACTGGTTGCAGTGAAATCATGGACACATTGCTCCATTTTGTGGCTGTTTACAAATGGAGCAATGTGTCCATGATTTCACTGCAACCAGTAAGTTGGTCAGAAGTTGGACAGATAAGTTGGTGTGTGTAAAGTGGCCATTATATGTCCATGGATGTGATTAAAAACAATGATCAGGTGTGTGTCAGGACCTCACAATGGTGTCCATGTGTGGCTACCAGACTAAGGAAAGAAGAAAAGGGAAAAAAATTATATAAAGGGAGCTCAGTCAAAATAGACAATATGTGAATAAGTATAAGACTGGCATCACCATAGACATGGGTGCAGGCAGAAAATAATAATACTTACAGAGAAAGTTATCTGTCGCGACACTATATTTTCATGAGTAATGTAAATCAATAAGTGGCACTAGAGAAAAGAGGATCAAACGTTATTCGTGCATATGTGTAATGCAGAAACTGCCCTGTGCTAAATATGTAAATCGGAGATCTTAGTCTCGAAGTGGCCACTAAAGATTAAGCCTGGCATCCACTTCAAGGAGCCTCCACTGCCAGAGTGGCCACTATCGAGACTAAGATCTCCGTTTTCATATTTAGCACAGGGCAGTTTCTGCATTACACATATGCACAATACCGTTTGATCCTCTTTTCTCTAGTGCCACTTATTGATTTACATTACTCATGAAAATAATAGTGTCGCGGCAGATAACTTTCTCTGTAAGTATTATTATTATTTTCTGCCAGCACTACGTCTATGGTGATGCCAGTCTTATACTTATTCACATAAATAAAGCATCAGACCAGCAGAAGTGCCATTCAGGGCATGAAACGGGCCATTGTCCGGCTTCCCTCCACGTCCCCCCTCCCTCCATTGTACTGTATGGAATCCTGAACGGAACCCTGAAAAGGGAATAAATTCCTAAGAAGCACCAAAAGGGTGAGTGCCCTCTTTTTCTGGACTGTTTTACTTGCTTAAATAAAGCTGCTTTATTTTTGAATTTTCCAGGTATTTGGCTTTGAAAAAAACTTTATTGATTACTTAGCTGCTTTTTTGAAGCATTTTTGCTGCAGAAATGTACTTAAAGCACATGTGCATTTTTTTACCTGTGGATTTTCCTCATTTAATGCAAAGTCTGTGGGTAAAATCTACAGAGAAATCATAGCGTGCTCACAAGAGAGATTGTCCTGTTGTGGATTTGAAACACAAACCACAGGTCAGTTTTTGCTGAAAAAAAAGCACATTAGCTGGATATTTCTATATATCCCATCCACTTTGTTGGACCCTCTTAGGCCCTGTGCACATGGTGCATTGCAATGCTTGATGCTTTCTTTACCAAGACTTGGAGAATCTACATCAACATCTGCATGTCTATCCTAGGCGAGCAAAGTCTTTGAGAGTCCAGAAGTGCTGTGCCCACGTTGCTTTTTTTTTTTCTTGCAGGTTTTGTGCAGATTTCTTATTTCTGCACCAAATTCTGCACCAAATCTACAAGGAAAAAAAAATACGTTGGCACAGCACTTCTGGACACTCATAGACTTTGCTGGCTTCGGGATAGACGTGCAAATTGTGATGTGGATTTTCAAAATCTGCATCAAAAAAAGCATCAAACAACGCACCGTGGGTGCAAAGGCCTAAGATGTTGTATTTTTGATGCAGTGAAAATACACAGAGACAGAGTCAAAAATTCACCAAACGTTCATCATGACAACGTAGCCCTAAAGGGAATCAACCACCAGGATTAACCACCTGTATATCAGTGCTGCAGGCGATTGACGTGTACAGCAGGACATCACTACTTGGTTTTTGTTTTATTCTTCCCCTGTGGGCATGGCAGTCTGCCATAAACTGAACTCCCTCTCCCCTGCATGAGAGGGGGGGAAGGTTCGGCATACAATAAAAAGACATGCCCACCGGGGAGGAGCATGAAAACAAACCCAAACAGTGATGTCATGCTGCACTCATCAATCACCTGCTGCACTGATTTACGGGTGGTTAAATCCTGGTGGTTGGTTCCCTTTACGGTGCAGTTTCTATAAGTGCTTTATTTCCTACAATGCTATGCGTTCGGTCTATAGTTCCCATTTAGGCTGACATACTTTGACCCTATTTTCACATACAGTGTTGGCCAAAAGTATTGACACCCCTGCAATTCTGTCAGATAATACTCAGTTTTTTCCTGAAAATGATTGCAATCACAAATTCTTTGATATTATTATCTTCATTTAATTTGTCTTCAATGAAAAAACACAAAAGAGAATGAAGCAGAAAGCAAAACCATTGATCATTTCACACAAAACTCCAAAAATGGGCTGGACAAAAGTATTGGCACCCTCAGCCTAATACTTGGCTGCATAACCTTTAGCCAAAATAACTGTGATCAACCGCTTCCGGTAACCATCAATGAGTTTCTTACAATGCTCTGCTGGAATTTTAGACCATTCTTCTTTGGCAAACTGCTCCAGGTCCCTGATATTTGAAGGGTAACTTCTCCAAACTGCCTTTTTTAGATCTCTCCACAGATATTCTATGGGATTCGGGTCTGGGCTCATTGCTGGCCACCTTAGAAGTCTCCAGTGCTTTCTCTCAAACCATTTTCTAGTGCTTTTTGAAGTGTGTTTTGGATCATTGTCCTGCTGGAAGACCCATGACCTCTGAGGGAGACCCAGCTTTCTCACACTGGGCCCTACATTATGCTGCAAAATTTGTTGGTAGTCTTCAGACTTCATAATTACATGCACACGGTCAAGCAGTCCAGTGCCAGAGGCAGCAAAGCAACCCCAAAACATCAGGGAACCTCCGCCATGTTTGACTGTAGGGACCGTGTTCTTTTCTTTGAATGCCTCTTTTTTTCTCCTGTAAACTCTATGTTGATGCCTTTGCCCAAAAAGAGAGAACATTCTTCCAAAATGTTTTAGGCTTTCTCAGGTAAATTTTGGCAAACTCCAGCCTGGCTTTTTTATGTCTCGGGGCAAGAAGTGGGGTCTTCCTGGGTCTCTTACTATACAGTCCCTTTTCATTCAGACACCAACGGATAGTACAGATTAACACTGCTGTACCCTCGGACTGCAGGGCAGCTTAAACTTGTTTGGATGTTAGTCGAGGTTCTTTATCCACCATCCGCACAATCTTGAGTTGAAATCTCTCGGCAATTTTTCTTTTCCGTCCACATCTAGGGAAGTTAGCCACAGTGCCATGGGCTTTAAACCTCTTCATGACACTGCGCACGGTAGACACAGGAACATTCAGGTCTTTGGAGATGGACTTATACCCTTGAGATTGCTCATGCTTCCTCACAATTTGGTTTCTCAAGTCCTCAGACAGTTCTTTGGTCTTCTTTCTTTTCTCCATGCTCAATGTGGTACACACAAGTACACAGGACAGAGGTTGAGTCAACTTTAATCCATGTCAACTGGCTGCAAGTGTGATTTAGTTATTGCCAACACCTGTTAGGTGCCTGAGGTAAGTTACAGGTGCTGTTATTTACACAACTCATGGAAGCATCACATTATTTTTCTAAGGGTGCCAATACTTTTGTCCACCCCCTTTTTTATGTTTGGTGTGGAATTATACCAATTTGGCTTTAGGACAATTCTTTTTGTGTTTTTTTCATTGAAGACAAATTAAATGAAGATAATAATACCAAAGAATTTGTGATTGCAATCACTTTCAGGAAGAAACTGAGTATTATCTGACAGAATTGCAGGGGTGTTAATACTTTTGGCCATGACTGTAATTGGACAACCTGTGGTGAACAGATTTTTGATGGAAAAGAATAGAATAACCTTACATTGTTTATCTCCAAAAATATACCTGTGTGTGTAGGTGCACGCTTGCAATATTCCTGCATGAAAATCAATGCAGGTATAAAGAGAAGAATAGGACAAGAAATAAAAATGGAAAACAACCTACCGTATATACTCGTGTATAAGCCGACCCGTGTATAAGCCGACCCCCCTACTTTTGCCCCCAAAACCTGGGAAAATCTATTGACTCGTGTATAAGCCGAGGGTGGACCCTAGCACAAGTATACAGCCCCCAGCAGTGTGGTATACACCAGTCCCAGAGGTAGATACAGCAGCCCCAGTGGTAGTATACACGCAGCCCCAGTAGTATATACAGCCCCAGTGGTATATACAGCTCCAGTGGTAGTATAGACGCAGCCCTAGTAGTATATACAGCCCCAGTGGTAGTATATACAGGGCCCCAGCAGTATATACAGCCCCAGTGGTTTATACAGCCCCAGTGGTAGTATACAGGGCCCCAGAGTATATACAGGCCCCAGTGGTAGTATATACAGGGCCCCTGTAGTATATACAGCCCCGAGTTTATACAGCCCCAGTGGTAGTATACAGGGCCCCAGAGAGGTATATACAGCCCCAGTGGTAGTATATACAGGGCCCCAGCAGTATTACAGCCCCAGTGGTTTATACAGCCCCAGTGGTAGTATACAGGGCCCCAGAGGTAAAATACAGCCCCAGTGACAGTATATACAGCCCCAGTGGTAGTATATACAGCCCCAGTGGTAGTATATACAGCCCCAGTGGTAGTATACAGGGCCCAACAGTATATAACAGCCCCAGTGGTTTATACAGCCCCAGTGGTAGTATACAGGGCCCCAGAGGTATATACAGCCCCAGTGGTGTATATATACAGCCCAGTGGTAGTATACAGGGCCCCAGCAGTATATACAGCCCCAGTGGTTTATACAGCCCCAGTGGTAGTATATACAGCCCAGTGGTAGTATACAGGGCCCCAGAGGTATATAGCAGCCCGCGGTAGTATACAGGCATCCCCAGTAATGCAGGGCCCCCCCAGCGTCTCTTCCGTCACCTGTAAAGGAAGCTATACTTATCACAGTGCTCTGTCCGCGCCCGCTCGCACCGCTCTCAGCAGCCGCCCGCGATCCTCCAACTTGCGTCTTCTTTCTTCCTGTTTCCTGTGCTCGTCGCAGGGAATGACGTCATTGCCGCGACGAGCACAGAAACCGGAAGAAAGAAGACGCAAGATGGAGCATCGCGGTCGGCTGCTGAGAGCGGGTGCGAGCGGGCGCGACAGAGCACTGTGATAAGTATAGCTTCCTTTACAGGTGACCGGAGAGACGCTGGGGGGGCCCTGCATTACTGGGGATGCGGGGCTGCTGTATACCGATGTATACATCGGTATGTACCGATGTATACATCGGTATACAGCACTGACTCGCGTATAAGCCGAGGGGGTACTTTTCAGCCCAATTTTTGGCTGAAAAACTCGGCTATTACGCGAGTTATATACGGTATTTTATTCCTTATAATAAAAGAATTGATCCTTTCAAGTCTGTGATTTCCTCAAAGGAAATAAAGTCTCAAAATAATAGGCAAACTAGTTCACATCGTCTGACATTAATTTGGATTTGTGCTATATAGGAAGATGTGAATGTTCCATTTTATTTTAGAGAAACACTGAAGCTTGTCAGTAAACATTCAGGATCGTAACCCCAGGGCTGTAACAGTGCTTCTCTTAAAGCACTTTGGTTTAGAAATTGCATTTGTTCATTTTTTTTGATCCACATGAGCAAATCATTTGCATAGTGTTACATTTACTTGTTGTGGCACATTACTAAATGCAAATGATAGTTTAGATATTTGCTTAATTTATTATGCATTTGTTATGTAATCATTTATATGGCCAACCATTTTTCAAAAAGTTATCAGATATTAACCATGTGCAGTGAATAAAAAACAAGAAAAGTCTACATTGGAGTAGAATAAATCACAAAATATATCTTTAAAGAATTATAAAATGTAGAACATTGTAATTAGGGAAGTTGATAACTTTTTGGTTTGGCCTCTACATTTCAACAACCATAACGGTTTAATTTACTTTTGACTAGCTGTAAATCTGATTGTTTCTTGAAGAACATGTTGTAAACTTTACAGTTCGGTGTTCATAAAAAAAAAAATCAGTATTTGTGTTCAGAGTTCAGTGCTTTACATACGCACATTGCTGGAGCGAGCATCGCTGTGCTCGGGTACACTCGGTCATCAGCCCAGTCCAAGACGCTTCCAGTGTTTGATCGGCTCACAATGGGGGTAAAATTAGCGTTATTGGATGATGTGTGTAAAAAAATGACCATCCCCGCCCCCCTAACCCAGAAGTGCTTTCTTTATGGCTGGCTCTATGGGAGTGGAGAGCAGAACTGCCCAATCAGTGACTTCCATTAAAGTTTGGTCCAGGACAGAACTTTTTATAAAGTCTGGCTGATCCCTCAGAACCCAAACTTCCACGAGTTTGATCATCTCTAATCCATAGCAAAGTGCACCTTTAGTAATTTATTTCTGGGCCTATCTCCCTATGTCAGTCCCTGTGTTGGGGAGATTAATAGAGATGAGAAAACGTTTGGAAGTTTGGTTCGCCGAATGGGCAATGTTTTTTGAACAGTTCGCTGAACGTTCGAACCCCACTCAAATCAATATGAGGCAAAATCAAGGGCCTAGAAAACACCTTCAAAGGTCCCCAAAAGCTGCCAAACACAACTCAAACCATTTTACAGCAGAACACCGCTATTTTGGCACAGACATTAGCTTTACTATTAACTTTGCAAGCTTCAGCGCCTCTGTACCACTTAACATGCTTCCGAGTCTGATCATGAACCTCAGAGTAAAAAAATCCCTGGTCTGTGGAGCGCTAGGGCTAGAGATAAATGGCACTAGGGTTATTTTAGAAAGTTTCTTTATTAACCTCTTACAGGCCACTACGTGTTTCTGCAGCAGAGCGCTGCCTTCATCAGGTGATGCAAGCTGACCTGACCTGACCTTAGTGGCATCAGTGCTTGTAATCTGAATCGTGAGAGCTGTGATATTGCGCGAGACGTGATGGATACATCTCGCCAGAATCATGATTCAGCATGTGTGAGGAGCAGTGACATCAGTAAGTACAGTGCAGTTTAAACATGTGGGATAGCCCCTGTGTGACCCTTGAGTCTGAACTGCAGCAATGCTTGTGATGGCACAGCTTGTGACCAGTACCTGCGTGCCTGCTCTCAACGCATATAAGAGATGCTTCCTGTGAATGAAACTCTGTCATGTGCGTGCCCATGCAATGTTGTTTGATGCTTATTTTGAAGCAGATTTTGAGAATCTGCTTCACAATCTGCATATCTATCCTAAAGCCAGCAAAGTCTGAGAGTTCAGAAGTGCTGTGCCAACTTGTTTTTTTTCCTTACAGATTTGGTGCAGATTTGGAGGCAGAAAAATGAAATCTGAACCACATGCGCAAGGGGAAAAAAAAAGCAACATTAGCACAGCACCTGTCATAGGCTTTGTTAGCATCAGGATAGGCATGTAGGTTATGATGCAGATTCTCAAAATCTGCATTAACCCCTTCCCAACCTATGACGTAGGAGGACGTCATGGGCCGGTAAGGGGTGTTTAATGTGAGCTCCGGCGCGGAGATCACATCACAGCTCCGACATCTCAGCTGATCTCATCAGCTGAGATGTCAGGGTAACAGCACCGATCGGATCCGGGATCCGATCAGCACTGTTAACCCCTTGGATCCCGCTGTCAATCACTGACAGCAGGAATTTCCCCCGCTTCCCCACCTGCTCTGGAGATCCCATGATAATATTGCAGTATCTTCGGCGCTCACGTGACAGCACGGGGTCCTGGCTAGACCCCAGATGCTGTCACTGAGCAGTTCCATGTTGTGGTTGGCAGGCGCTGCCAACCACAACAGGTCTGTGATTCTGAGAGATACAGATGAGCTGCAGCTCATCTGTATCTCCCAGAAGCGATCGGACTGTGCAGCAAAGTGCCTCTTAAAGAGGCAGTGTAAAAATAAGAATGAATAAAAAAATAAAGTTTTTAAAACCTAAAAAAACATAAAAGTAAATCACCCTTTTCCAATCACATTCTATGATCATATGTCTGGAAGTCTAATATTAGTGAATAGTGCTGATTTGAACTTATTTCCCTGACTTCGTAATGTTAATAAAATATACATTTTGAGATTAAGACTGGAAAAACTGAAAATGATGTGCATAGCTCTCTATTAACGACTTAGCAAGTTGTGAATGATTTTCTTCACAGAGGTGCAGTTAAATTATCATAGTAACTACTGACAAGTAATGAATTTCTCATTCTAGAAGAAATATAGACTATTACTGTTGAAGACTTGACGAGCAGGAAGTGCAGTAATGGAGTCTTTCAGAATATAGAATTTATCTCCTGATGACTGTTCTTGTAATGTAGAGATAAGCACGAGACATTAGAAGGAAACCTGCACTGTACAGGACGCTCATTATTGTACAGAAAGATATACACTGTATCTAGTGGCAAATTATTACTATAAAACATTTAAGTTTAAGAGATATTAAAGAAAATGAAAAGTCACTAATTTAAGAAGTATAATCTTTTATTTTAAACATGTTCATGATGATGTATTTAGAAAAACAATTAAAAAATTATACATTTATATAATAACTATATAAAAGGGATTAGTGTAAGGCATATTCATTTATTAATAGGGATGATTGAATTTTGATCTCTATGAATTGACTTCAACATGAATTTCCTGAAAGTCAGAGATCCAAATGAATGCAAACAATTTGAGATTTGAATTCAGGTGATGTACAGTAACTCAGGAGGCATGAACCACCCGGTTTAAAATATCTTCATCTGTGTTTAACAAAGGTAAAAAGGGCAAAACATCTTATAAAGCGGATGCGTTTCAGGCACCGAAATGCCATTTATCAAAGCCGTTTGGCTTTGATAAAGGTCAAAGGGCATTTCGGTGCCCAAAACGCATCCAGCACTAAAATGCCCTTTATCAAAGCCTCTTGGCTTTGGATGAACAAATTTTAAACCGGATGGTTCGTGTCTCCTGAGTTACATCACTTGATTTCTACTTAGTGCTGCAAGCACACCAGTTGGTAATAAGCCCCTCCGGTTGCAATCTCTATACACTCTTTGGCTTTGGATAGACATGGTGAGCTCCAAAAAACTTTATTTCCTCATAAATTTGAGATTTGATTGATGCAAATCACAAAAAAGGCTATGCACTATAGTACACATTGCTAAGAAAAAAAATCGGTTTATTTGATGAAAGGCTAAGCCACATAGGATTCCCCATAATGCCTTGCAAGTATCATATGAAATGGTCTACTGCAACCAGAGTGGACTGTCAAGGTTTCTATGAAACATGTTGGCAGGGAAAATGGCCATTGTAGGATTTTACTGCCTAAAGATAAGGGTCAGGGAGCACAATTCA
Organism: Allobates femoralis; assembly: GCA_033576535.1. Lineage (NCBI taxonomy): Eukaryota > Metazoa > Chordata > Amphibia > Anura > Aromobatidae > Allobates > Allobates femoralis. Next base: position 83,686,788 of record JARQOC010000003.1, on the reverse strand, counting down.
TAATTAAAGGGAACCTGTCACCCCCTTTGGGCATTTTAAACTGTGCCCAACATCTTACATATAATGTAAATGGGGTTCTTATAACCCCTCTATGTGCCCAGACATGCCCCTCATACCTGAGATATGAACTTATATTCTGTCCAGTGCTGGCCTCCTTAAAGATCTGAGAGGCATGCTATATGGTCCAGATGTATAACATCCTCGCCACCTCCCAGGGATGCATCAACCGCCCTGCAATTTGAAAATTCCCACCCCTCCTCTGGCCGGCGCTTGAGTGGCAGAGCATCGCGCCTGTGCAGTGGAGCTGCTGGAGCAGGTGATTGTGGTCCTCCATTTTAAGTGCGGAAGTCTCATGAGACTTCACAAATCTTGCGAGTTGTGAGCACTAGCTTTAATGGAGGAATGCCGTCACCTGCACCAGTGGCTCCACTGCACAGGCGCGAGTGGGTTCTGTTACTCAAGCGCCGGCCAGAGGAGGGGCGGGAATTTTCAAATTGCAGGGCAGGTTTTGCAGCCAGGGGGGCGGCGAGGACTTTTTATATCTGAACCATATAGCATGCCTCTCAGACCTTTAAGGAGGTCATCACTGGACAGAATATAAGTTCATATCTCAGGTATGAGGGGCATGTCTGGGCACATAGAGGGGTTATAGTAACTCCATTTACATTATATGTACCTTTTAGGTAAGCGAAAGTGGCAGGAGGAACTGACAAGGACCTGGAGCACACTACTTAAGGTAAAGTGAATACCAATTGTGGTGTTATACATATTTTTAGTAAAGTGCCTATGAATAGAGATATTTATATATACACATTGCTCTACAAGGAATGGTTGTTTAGATAACAGGGGAAGTAAGCCTCTGCAAGGAGAGGTTTTGCTAAACAGCAGAAAAGTATCAGAAATATCAGCAGCAGATCATACAACAAGAATCATTAGACAATAAACTATTATACACAAGAAAAATTATCACATATAGACCCATAATAGAATTCAAGAAGTATAACTACACAGATGCACAAACCCTCACTCCCAAGCACAATACACCCTAGTAACTAGGCCCTAAAAAACTAAATATTACATCCATACCCATACAATCTGAGTACTGACACAAGTATTACCACAAATATCAGATTATCCATCTTCAGACAAACATACCTGTTACAATATATAGGAAACATCTCCACTATTATTACACTGTCCACCCCTTATTGTCCAAAGTATAAATAGTATTATATTCACTCATTTATAGCACATCACAAACAGATGAACCCATCACCATAGAAGCACCGTCACACCTGGAGCCTATAAACATGAAAAAGTAAGTGACTACTTGGTGTATAACAAATTTTAAAGGGAACTTATTTTGGTATAAAAGCCTAAAGTAAGATCACTCATTTATAGCACATCACATAGAGATGAACCCATCACCATTGGAGCACCGTTACACCTGAAGCCTATAAACATGAACAAGTAAGTGACTACTTGGTACATAACAAATTTTGAAAGGAACTCATTGTGGTAAAAAAAAGCCTAAAACAAGGTCAATAAATTGGATTGACAGGTCCATACATCTAGAAGAACTTAACATGACCAGTCACGACATCCCCAAGGGGAGATCATACACAGTAGCACAAAGAAGTAATCTTTTTAGAAAATAGAAATAACTAAACATAATACAACCATACGGAGGATTGTGTACTGAGTTATACACCTCTTTTATTCTAGATGAGCCAATTATCTCCATCTTAAACCAGAAACAAGCCATATACGACCAACCAAGAAGCAGTCTGAAGCAAGACCTTACCATACCATCAAAGTATAACCATTAAGACACCCACACAAGATCAAAGAAAAAGCCACTTCTCTTCTCCTAGAAAACTCAAGATTACCCATATACATTTTATTAATTTTTTTGTAATTTTAATCATATGTTCTCAATTACAGTAAGTGGTTATTAAATAACAAACACTGTGATCAAATGAAAATAATTTTTATTAAGTTTTATTAAAGCTTTTATATAAAGCTTATATAAAGCTTATATATAATCAACCCAACCACTCATAAACCGGGTGATTATTATCTAAATCATCTATCTAGTCTTAATAAACATCTCAAAGGAGGGTTAACTGAACATTGCCTACTTGGTTTATTGGGAGCCATAAAACAAGGTGTAGCACGTAACTCACTACCTATAATTGATATCCAAAACACCCTAAAGGTGTAACACACGCGGTGACACCTTAGAGTTAAGGCCCCGTTACACTTAGCGATGCACAGTGATCCCAACAACGATACGACCTGGTAAGGATTGCTGGAGCATTGCTACTTGGTTGCTGGTGAGATGTCAAACTGTCAGATCTAACCAGCGACGCAACAACGATATGGCGGTCATTGGGACCCTGTCACTCAGACCTATAGTATTGAGTTCGTTGGTCATTGTCCCCATCAAACACACTGATGCATGCTGCCCAGCAGGAGCCCGACGATCAAAAAATGGTCCAGGACATTCCAACACAATCGGCGATCTCACAGCAGGGGCCTGGTCGTTTCGTTGCTACTTGTTACACGTAGCATAATCACTGGTAAGGTCACTGTTGCATCACAAAAACTGTGACGTATCAGCTATCTTGCTAGCAATCTTGCTTAGTGTGAAGTACCCCTTACTGCAGCAACACAAGTATACAAGCCAGCTCCGGTGGAAAAATCACGTTTCCAACCTAAAAAAGCTTGCCTATCGGAGAAAGCGAGCTTCCCAGCCTGTGAAGTAGACAAGCCATAAGCAATATCATTTATTGCATTTCTTTTGCATTTTTGGTTTGTAAAGAAAGACTTTTTTTCCAGAAAGACAGAGAGTAAATCTCAACATTCCAAATCTGTATACCTTATAAAGTGTGCAACATTTAAAAAATGTTCAATTCTTTATTTCATACTTGTAATAGTCTAATATTATGCCAATACAGACCACACAAATATAGTGGTTTATCACAGCTGCTTAAGTTTGAAACATGAAAACTGTCCCATCAGAGTTTCATCCGACCATCAACTTAACACTAAACTACTCCCGCACTGGACTTTCTGGACACCATCATTAAGCTTCCCGAACAATGAAATAGAGACATCCCTGTACCGGAAACCAATTGACCGTCAAACATATCTCCTATGCGACAGCTTCCATCCAAAACACATAAAAAACTCTATTGTGTATAGCCAGGCCATCAGATACAATCGGATATGTTCCAAGCCTACAGATAGAGACAATCACCTTGAGGACTCAGAAAGACCTGTTTGAACCAGGGCTACCATCCAAGAGCAATTGAAAACCAGATTACAAGAATATCCAGAATATCAAGGAATCATCTACTACATTACAAAAGTAGAGACGAAAACAAAGAGTTCCTCTCATCAGTGGCGCACCCAGAGCAAGCAGAGCAAGCTGTGGAGAGCAGAGCTCACTCTGTATACAGTCAGGAGCCAGGAGGCAGCACACAGTCTGGAGTCGGACTCAGATTGTTGCTGGCCCGGCCTGGTGGGTAATAAATGATGATCTCTGAACCTGCAGCACCTAGGGGATCATACAGTTCTACTCAGTGCAGACTGATATGCATGAATGCATCTGCCACACAGCTGCACACAGGTTAGGAGTGGGAGAGGGGAAGGGGGGTGCAGTACACAAGGAGCTGGGCCCCTATGTCAGGAACAATTACACAGCACCCAGGGGCCCACAAAAGAGGGGACCCCAGGGCTGCGCTATGTGTGTGTATATGGCTGCGCTTTGTGTGTTATATGGCTGCGCTATGTGTGTGGCTGTATGGCTGGCTATGCACTGTGTGTGTATATGGCAGGCTTGTGTTTTGTGCTTATATGGCTGCGCTATGTGTGTGTATGGCTGCGCTATGTGTATGTCCATCCATGCTGCTAGGGAGCTGACTGTATCTCTGTGTGTGTATATATGGCTGCGGCTATGTGCATGTGTGTATATGGCTGAGCTGTGTGTGTATATGGCTGTGCTCTGTGTATATGGCAGCGCTGTGTGTGAAACCTGGAGCTGGCCCTGTTTATATCTACACTAATAATCCCCAGTTTCCAACTTCCGGGATGCACGCTTTTGCGGACCGGAAGTTGGAAACCCAGTCTACTCTCTAGTCTTAGCATAATCCGTTCAGGAATGCGGCCCGCAGTTCCACTGATTTTGTGACGCGAATGTCTTTCTCTCTTTTTGGCGCGTTACCGGTACCCAGTGACTACCCACTCTCCCGCCTCCACTGTCTGCTTCATGTTCTGAATCAGGCTTCAGGACTCTCCGAATCCCGACTTCCTGCAATTTTCATGTGACACTGTGACACGTGTTAGCGAAGGAAATGGCCAACGTGCGGATTGCACCTCACTGCGCAGTGAAGTGAGCGAACTCGTCTTGCCGTGGTCCGGAGTCCGGACCGTGGGTGATCTGTGCTGTGGAAAATAAACAATAATGTCGGCCTTGTCGGGTGAAAAACGTAAACAGCTGTCACACCCTCTATTAAAGACTGTTTTCAGCCAAAAAGAACGGCTATTAGTACTGTTGGTGATGGTGGTGACGCTGTTGAGCAAGCAATGCAGAAAAGACGAACGATAGTACCCAGGCTGGGGAGTCTGGAAATGTTGAGATGCAGCCCCTGTCAGTAACCAGTGTGAGTGACGGCAGTGAAGTGCCTCGACCGTTTGACATTTCAAACTTCGTGGCAAAGAAATGTCACTAAGTGAAAAAGTGGAAATGTATGATTTTCTATGGATGCCAGACTGCAACTACAAGTTTCCGGTCTTAAATTCAGAGAAGCCATGCAAAAAAAAGCTTCGTTTCCAGTTTAGTTGGCTTCAATGTTTTACGTGGCTTGCGTATTCAGAGAAAGAAAATGGTGCTTTCTGCAAGTTTTGCGTTCTCTTTCCTCCGAAGTCTGTTGGATCGCACAGAGCCAGCCAGCTTCCAGGTAAGTTTGTGACTGACTGTCTCAATGTTGTTCTTACTGCTTCTGCGTCTTTTGCGTATTTTAATCTACAGAGTGTACACTACAGCATAAGCATATAACAATTTCAGGTTTTTGATTATTTGTTTGCAACTGAACGCTCATCGTTTGCAATATTTCTTTTGTCAGCAATATTACTTATATTAAAAATAGATTAATAGGAAAGAGATTATTCTCTAATTTCAGATCAAAATACTGAAAATCATTTTTTGCACTTTAGGAAAACTGGTAGTTACTGCATTCCAAGACTGGCAGCATGCGATAGAGGTTTACGACAAACACGCGATGTCTACATACCACCAGAATGCCGTTGCTGACTTAAGACAAGCAAAGTTGCCCAACAAATTAACGAAAATAAAAAAGCGGAACTGCTGAGCAACCGAGACCGACTGCGCAGCGTCATTACAAATAAGACCGTTTTCGTGCAGTATTAAGCATTAATTAGGTATTCAAATTTACAAAAATCGCTTGGCTTTTAGGGGGGCTTCGCTCCCCCAAACCCCCCCACCGGGGGCTTTGCCCCTCGGAACCCCGCTGGGGGGTGACACCCCCCTTTCAGGGCCGGTGTGTGTTTCTTGGACCCCTACCTTGGGAAATTTCTGGGTGCGCCACTGCCTCTCATAGTCACCTACAATCAAAGTCTGGAGGTGCTAAGAGGAGCCGTACGGACATTGCAACCACTCCTACAAAAAGACTCCATCAAAAAGTATGTCAGCTGTAAGACACTAACTATATATGTATTGTAATTGCTTAATATGCTCTGAAGAACTGGTGACTACCACTATAATATAATTGTATGGTGGTAATATTGATTTTGGTAATTATATAGTGAATTTTTTTTCAGTAACATTGTGATGATCTGCTGAGGTTCCCCATTTCCCACTATGATTGGAGAAACGCCACCGTAGATGTAAACATCCTGGGGTTTGCCCCCCACTTCCCCACCCATATGTTGAACCCCTAGATATGCCTGTGGTTATCGAATTTGGATTGTGCACAAGGCTTAATGCTAATTTTCGGGCTACACATGAACTTGTCATTCTTTTGAGTTGCAAGTACAGATCCAAGTTAACAATAAACAGCAACAGCCTCGACATGGCTACTGGGCAGTTATGGATATGGCCACATTTATCTGCTAAGTGTCGCATTTTTTTCACATCTCTTTAGCTATAATGAGGTTCTATATTCCTTTAAATTCAGAATTGCATGTGTTAGTATTTCACAGTGCAGCTGTCTTTTTGTTACTATTTGCAACTGCTAGCATACCATTCATTCTATTTGCATTGTATTTGATTTCATTAGATGAATGAATAAATGAATGAATATGTTATTAGGTGAGAAACAGCTATAACAGAAGATAAAACATGCAGTTTTTGTGGTGAGCCCTGTTGTGCAATTACTATGCCAGTAACATCACTAAACAATTAAAGAAACATGCTTTCTGATAATAGAGCTTAAAGACATGCTGAAATATTAATGCCGTGATTTGCAGCTGGGACAATAACAAATTGCGCTGAGTGGTAATGTCGTAGAGCAATGTAAAATGATCACAAGCAACCAGCTACGAGCTGGTTTTGCATTAGAATTGTAAGTAATGGGCTATTTCAATGATAAAAAATGACATCAGCTTAATAAACTATCCCACAATTTGAGAAATCTGATTATTTCAAGCAAGTATACCATTAATGAAAGGCATCTTTAATGATCATTTAAGGTGCCCGAGGGAGAGCACTTCACATGGGGTAAATAGGCTCATTGATGAAAATGGTGTAACGTGAGAGTGCAGACTGTGAATGGTATGCTGGGAATATCGGCATCTGGCACTGCTGAGAAAATATCAACTCATCTAGTGGATCTATCACTGCTTCATACGTATGTGGAGGGAAGGATTGGAAATATAGCACTTCAAGGGTTTCCACAGTTTTAGGATTTTGTTTGGTAGGAAAAGCTGTTAGATACTGCAGTTTGTGTTTTAAAACTAAAATGAACAAAGGTCCTATCGTTAAGGCTGCAATCCCAAGATGAGTAATTGTTGGGTTTTTCATATTGCAGATTTTCTCCACATTTCTACAGCTATTAAGTTATTTTTTTCTTCACTACGTTCATGATTGCATATGTGATGCTGCAGTTTTTGTCTGTTTTTGGTATGAAATGTTTTAAGTGGTTCTCTGAAAAATGCCCACAGATAATCTTAACCCTAATGGTACCTTTACACGCGGCAACATTTCTAGGGTGTCAACAGGTAACTTACTGGCTGCAGTGAAATCATGGAGAGATTATTCCATTTGTACACAGCAACAAGATAGAACCTTGTCTCCATGATTTCACTGCAGCCAGTAAGTTACCTGTTGACACCCTAGAAATGTTGCCGCGTGTAAAGGTACCATAACACCTAACTCTAAACCTAACATCTGACACCTAACCCTGACCCTAAAAATTAACCCTAACCCCTAACCCTTAACCCTAATGGTACCTTTACACGCTGCTACCGAAGATTAGAAACCACCGGGTGTCGGAGACAATTGTAACTTGTACCTTCAAAACACCACGAGGTAGCGGATTGTAATTCAGGTTGTTGCCACCGGTCTCTGTCGACACTTGTCTTTGAGCCGTGCTCAAAAACAAGTAGGTATAAACCCTAAGGTAGCGGCGTGTAATCGAGGAACAGGTGCGGTATGTGAGTTACCTGGGGCGTGCTAAAGCGTAATGTATACCACGCCCCATCAGCTATCATTGGTGGGGAGTACTGTGTACCCATTGGCTGTCCCTGTACAGGGTGGCATACTTAACGAGATGACTAGTCACTACACATTTGCTATAGCGTCAAGTATTAGCCAGCCTCCCTGCGCTGGCTGGCCAATCATGATGTTATTGCTTTGTCCAATCACCGTACAAGCGTCTCGTAATCCACAAGGCTGGCACGCCTATGTGTTGTCCCTGCTGCCCCTGGTCCTCCCATATTGCCTTGTGGTAGAGGCGTGTATATGAGGGAAGGTGCTCCACAGAAGGTAACCTGCGGCACACATCGGTACTTCCGGGGATCAAAAATACCCACTGTTGAGCACTTTGTAGCGGCGTGTAATTGCGGTATCAGGTACTGTTAGGAACCGTTGAAACGCGTTCGTGCACGTGAGACACCCGGTGGTTTCTAACCTTCGGTACTGGGGTACATGGATATGGATGGGGTATAGAGGTGCAGGGATGGGGCACAGGGATGCTGTGATATGGATGGGGCACAGGGGTGCAGGGATGGGTCACAGGGGTGCTGGGATATGGATGGGGCACAGGGGTGCAGGGATGGGGCACAGGGGTGCAGGGATATGGATGGGGCAGCACCCCTGTGCCCCATCCATATCCTAGCACCCCTGTGCCCCATCAATATCCTAGCACCCCTGTGCCCCATGCCTGCACCCTGTGCCTCATCCATATCCCTGTGCCCCATCCCTGTACCCCCTGTGCCACATCCCTGCACCCCATCTTCAGCTGTTCCCAGCCACTGGAGGTGAGCCCTGCCGCCTGCTCCTCACACATACCCGATGCAGCGCGGCCTGAGCCACCGCCGCATGTGCCCGGGCGGGAACTTTAAATCCCCGTCTCTTCTGCCGTGGCCGCCGCCGCCACACGCTTGCCATCTGGGTCGGACCACCCCTCCCCCCCCTGCTCTCTGACATGGTCTTCTTCCCCTCCTTCTCTCTTCCGGGGGGTCTGGCTGCTGCATGCTGGGCGAGGTGGGCGGGCGGCGGGTCTGATGATGACGAAGGGGGGGTATGAGGGGGCGGGGCTTACCACCCGGCTGCCGACCTGGGTGAGGTGGGCGGGCGGCGGGCCTGATGATGACGGGGGGGGGAGGGGGGAAGGGTATGAGTTTAAGTGTATGTCGGGTGTATAAATGAGACAGAAAGAGCTGTGACTTGTGAGGAGCTGTCCATGGTGCTGAAGCCCTGGCTTCCATTCATAAATCACTGGCTCTTTCTGTCTCATCTATACACTCGACATAAACTTAAACTTGGTTTACAGAATAATTAACCCATTCAGACACATGGTGTCATGTCACCATGTATCCAGGGGGTGAGGACAACCCCTGGACAGATGGTGTCATGACACCAGCGTCTGATTAACCCCTTAATCACCGGGTTAAAAACCCCTCCGGTAGCACAGTGCAGAATGAAGTCCTGAACAGCCGACATGGTAAAAACATGTAAAATCAAGCTGAAAAGTGTAACTTTGCAAAAAATAATAAATTATACATACAATACTGCTTCACTGCTGCTGTCACAGCAATTAAACATTATTGTAACTGTATGGGGATAGCAGGAATTCTGTTCCGTGGTCCATCAAGACCATGGACAGCAGAGAAATAAAACTACACACACGCACTCACACCTCACACTCGCACCACATACACTTACATACAGCCAGGCACACTCACCACACGCACCACACTCGGACCACACTAGCACCACACTTGGACCACACTAGCACTACACTCGCACCAAACTAGCACTGCACTCGCATCACTGTCATGCATCAAAAATGCAGCGTTTTTGATGCATGATAGTGTGCCTCCACCCTAAGTCTCAGCCTGCTTGTCGCTCTGAACAAATGCTTGTCTCTTCAGAGCGATGAAACAGAGCTGAACCTGCTCTGCCTATGGACTACGTCAGATGGAGGGGTTATTTTTGTAATTAAAAATGGAGTTCCTAAATGTATTATTGTTTTATTTCTAATTTTAAAAAAATTGTCTCTGTGTTGTGGTTTTTTTAATGTTTACTAGAAATTATTGGTGACCAGGTCTAATTTGGCTTGACACCATGAATTTCAGGCTTAGTACCAGATGACAATACAAAGCCGGTATTAATCCCATTATTACCCAGTGTGCCACCCCTCACCAGGGCCACTGTAAGAGCTGGGTAAAGTGCCTGGAATTGGCATAAGAGTGCGAGAGAAGCGCTCACAGCTGGGCTCTGGGTGCTGTGTGAAAGTTTATTGAGTTCACATGAACTCAGATTGGTGATGCTGGGGTTATCTGAGTTCATGTGAACTCGATAACCTTTCACACAGCACAAGGCTGTCATTCCGTGCCTGCTCGTTTCTGACAGTAGACGTCTGTGTGTGTTGGCAAAGATGTAGCAGAGCTAAAGAATATAAGAAGACGTGGATTACATCTTAGGAAGGTTTTTGTCTTTTAATTAAAGATGGAGTCTCTAAATGTGTTCTGTGTTTTATTTGTAATAAAGATCCAAAAAGAGACAGTATTTATATGATCCACAGTGCTCATACGATGAAACAGTCACAATTGTCAGGTAAGGGTGGCTTTATTGCAACGCGTTTCAGAGCGATATTCCCACTCCTTCCTCAGGGAACCTATATAATAATGGAATAAAGCACCATTACCTGACAATTGTGATTGCTTCATCGTACGAGCAGCGCGGATCAGATAAACACTATCCCTTTTTAGATCTGTCTTTCACCACCACTGTGTTCACATGGAATGTGGATCCTGCAGCAGCCATACTATACGGTTATACCGGTTATGGTTCAAACACAACCATTTCAGGTGAGCTGATACACCTTTACTACACGAAAGTGTTATTGTGATAATACCCAATTGCGCTTCCTTTCCTTCCTATAGCTATCTTTTATTTCTAATAAAAACATTTTTTTCTGTGTTGTTTTTTATTTTTTACTGTTTACTAGAAATTCATGTTAGCTGGGTTTAATTTTGGCTTGACACAATGAATTTTTTGGGCTTAGTATCAGCTAACAATTCAAAGCTCGTATTAACCCCATTATTACCCAGTATGCAATCCCCCACCACCGCTGGAAGAGCCAGGTAAAGCGCCTGGAAATGGCGTTATGATTAGCGAGTATACTCATTACTATTTGCTCTTCACATGAATAGTACAGTATTCGCAATACTTGTTACTCGGCGAGTTATTTTGGATTTTACTTGAGTTATTTGAGTGAGCTGAAATGTATGCTTCCTGGCTGATTTTATGATAATGGCATTACTATGATTGGCAGACGCAGTATAGCCAAAGGAAAAAAAAAAGACCCTTAAACCTAATAGCATGAGATCTGGGGTGGAGGGGCTGTAAAATGGCAGAGATGGATGACAACATGCTCAAACTACATGGGAACAGTATACAGACATTATGTAGACTGTCTGTATACTGTTCTGCCATAGAGCTGTGACAGAACTTAGTGAAGATAGATAGATAGAACATAGATCAGGCTTACCAGACTCCTGCTTCTGCTCCTGAGCCGCTCAGTCTCCCACTGAATCACTTCAGGACTGCCTATTAAGCTACTTGCATATTCACTGCATTGTCAGAGAAACAGTCAATCACAGACGCTCACACTCTGTGATTGGCTGTTGTAACCAGAGTGCTTTCCACAATATGGATGGTGATTGTGCTTGGTTGCCATGCACATTAGTGGATGGCAACCAACCTGCTGTCATAAGCTGTTAAATAAATACATAATTAAAAAAAAACACATGGGGCTTCACAGTATTTTTAAGTCTAGCCCGATGAAAGCCGAGAACTGCGAGCTGCCACCCTCAGCTGCCTAATTTTACCTTGGCAGGAAAAACAAATGCATCGACTCCACCCTATTTTTAATTGCCAGGCAAGGTAAACTAGACAGCGGATGGCTGGTATTCTCGGCGGGGTGAGGCCCATTGTTTTAGAGTCCCCCACGCTAAAGAATAGCAGCCCACAGCCGCTTCTGAAAATGGCAGATTTATAAGAAGTGCCATTTCCAGGCGCATTACCAGGCTCTTCCAGCGGCCTTGGTGGCGGGTGGCATGCTGGGTAATAAGGGGTTAATACCAGCCTTTTTTACCAGCTGATATTAAGCCCTTAGATTCTTAATGTCAGGCTAAGTTAGACCCGGCCATTAAGAGTCTCCAATAAAGAGTTAAAAAGACACCACACGGACAAAATAAATTATTAGAAATAAATACACAGACACACTTAGGCATCTTTATAACTCCCACGCACCCCTCCACAATCCTGGTCTTCTCTCCCCTCTCTTCTTTAAACAATGCAGCTCTTCTATATCAGTTAGCATGGAGAGGAAGAACGCTTCTGCTCCCCGTGCTGTCTGATCACTCAATGAGTGAGCACAGACTGTGGCATGGTAATTGGTGATGTCACCGCTGCCACTGTTGCCATAGTAACCTATTGAGCAGTTACTATAGCAATGATGTTATCTGATCACCTGATTACAGGTGCCGCTATTCATACAACTCCTGCATGAGCCGGAAAGTACTCATTATGAGTATAGCAATTACTCGCTCATCAATAGTTATGATGAATGCACCATTTTCAGGGGCAGCTGCAGACTGCATTTTTCAGCGTGGGGGACCCAGAAAGCTTGGGCCTTACCATGCTGAGAATCTTAGCCCACAGCTGTCTAGTTTTACCTAACTGGTGATCAAAATATGGCGGGAGCCCACACATTTTTATTTTTCAATTTATTTAAAATATTTCAAAAAATATCTGGCATCCCTGTATTTTGTTTGCCAGCCAAGGTAAAGTCAGGCAGCTTGGGGTGGCAGCCCGTAGCTGTCCGCTTTATCTGCACTGAGGATCAAAAATATAGCAAAGAGCTATGTCATTTTTTTTAATTATTTATTTTTACATTACTATAGTGTAGGGATGAGCGAGTCTACTCGCTAGGACTCGTTACTCGGCGATTCTTAAGGGACTCGCTGGACTAGGTAATCGGCGAGTCTTTTAGCGAATACTCGCTCAGTAACGAGTCCAATGCAAGTCAATGGCAATCTTAGTTTTGTCAGAGTTTACTTTATCTCACTCGCTAGACTCGCTAGACTCGCTCTATCACATCACTATATAGCTTGAATCTCCCCAAACAGCAGCGAATCTGAGCGAGTCTACGAGTCCGAATCCTAGCGAGTCTGCGATTCCGAGTCCTGTATTCTCTATTCGGGACTCGCGAATCCAGAATCTTTTATGTTACTAGTCAGCATTGCGTGTTAGGTCAGAAAACTTGTGAAGACAGCCAATCATAGTCAGTAATGCCATAGCAGCTTTGGTTGTGTCAGGACTATGATTGGCTGCTGTCCATCGTGATGCCTATGTCATCTATGACAGGCAAGGCAGTATATAAGGCTTGCCCCCGCCATTTTGGGCACATTCCTGAGAAGAGCTGACCTAGTGCAGGGAGACTTGGAGCAGATCTAGGGACAGTTAGGCAGTGTAGGAGTCACATATAACCCAAAAGTTCTTTTCAGAACTAACAGGACGGAGTGTAGGAGTCAAGATTCCTCACACATAACCCAAAAGTTCTTTTCAGAACTACCAGGACGGAGGATTGCTGTACAGGACTGTAAGGAAGGGAGATAGGAGCAGCCTTACAGTGAATCCAGCACCATCCTCAGAGCTTAGTTCACCCAGCTTTCCTCAGAGCTGTAATCCTAAGCTTTTTCTTATTTTTGGCACTAGTCTACCAAATAATTTTGGTGCCATTTTTCCACAAAAAATTTCCTGTGCTAGTGCGTTGCTGTACGGTGTCCTGCCTGCAGCTCGCACGGTACTTGTAAACTTGCACGCAGCCAGCACCGCAGCCTAACAGTGCCTGGTTCTGCGTACTAAACAATTTTTTCCTGTGCCAGTGCGTTGCTGTACGGTGTCCTGCCTGCAGCTCGCACGGTACTTGTAAACTTGCACGCAGCCAGCACCGCAGCCTAACAGTGCCTGGTTCTGCGTACTAAACAATTTTTTCCTGTACCAGTGCGTTGCTGTACGGTGTCCTGCCTGCAGCTCGCACGGTACCATCCATCTGTCTTAAAATATCGCAGGGTGCTTTCACATCTGCGTTTTTCGTAATTCGCGGCAGATGCGGTGAAAAAACCGCATCTGCCGCGTTTACCGCATAACCGTTCCACTTGCGGCGCGGTTGCGGTTTTTTCTATGCAAAGTATAGGCATACTTGCGGCAGGTGCGGCTTACTGCGGTTTTTTTCGCGGCCGCACCTGCCGCAAGTGCAAAACCGCACTTGCCGCACCTGCCGCAAGTATGCCTATACTTTGCATAGAAAAAACCGCAACCGCGCCGCAAGTGGAACGGTTATGCGGTAAACGCGGCAGATGCGGTTTTTTCACCGCATCTGTCGCGAATTACGAAAAACGCAGATGTGAAAGGGCCCTAAGCCTCTAGTGTGTACCTTTCACGAAATAGTACCTGCTACTTGTTTTACAAGCCCCCAGAAAGCCACCAGAAATTATAAAATGTTTGCTTTTACAGCATGGTGTGTGCCCGAGAATCGCTTCCCCCTCCCATCATCGGCTCCAAATAAGAGAAAAACCTGCGAGTTTGGACTCGCACACTTTCAGAGACACATCAGCGATTTGGAAATAGCATTATTCGTTATTACTCGGTTCCCTATTCATTAACATTGGACTCGCTAGACTCGCAACGAGTAGCGAGTCCTGGGCTCGGACTCGTGCGGGTCTAGCGATTCCGAGTAATTTAGGACTCGCTCATCCCTACTATAGTGGCAATCTGTGAAGGGCCCAATTGCCAATCACAGATGCTGTCACAGAGAATGGGCATCTGTGATTGGCTCCTGGAGTAACATGAAACCAGTCCATTAATTCTAGCATCTAGAATGGTTTCTCCAACAGCTAATTACAGACACTCTGTCACAGTGTTTGTGATTGGCTGTTGGGTCCGTCACACATATAGCAGTGTAAAAATAAATAAATATTCTTTAAATATTATATAGCACTCAATGGTATTTTTGATTCTCAGTGCCTGACTTTACCTTGGCTGGCAATCAAAATAAAGGAAAGCCCAACAATTTTTTTAAATTATTTAAATAAATTATTTTAAAAAATGAGTGGGCTCCCACTATATTTTGATTGCCAGCCATGCAAAACCAGGCAGCTGTGGGCTGGGATTCTCAGCGTGGTAAAACCCAAGCGTTCTGGGCCCTCCATCCTGAAAACCACAGCCTGCAGCCACCCCTGAAAATGGCGCATTCGTCATAGCGCCATTTTAAGGCACTTAACTGGGCTCTTCCAGCAGCCCTGGTCTGGTGTGGCATGCTGGGTAATAATGGAATTAATACCAGTTTTCTATAATGATAATTTTTATTAATAATGTCCTTTGTATAACACACCCCAGACCCGAAACTTGTGTTCAGGATCTGTGCATGAACACTAGGTGTTCGGTACAGACCCTGAATTCTACAGTTCGGGTTCGCCCTTCACTAATTGGGATACATTGAAGCATTCTAGAGTTATTTTTATCACATAAATTGACACTGGTCAGATTTTAATAAATGTTGCTCGATCATTAACGTACAAGTGGCTCAGTACTAAAAGGATAAATTGACTTATTTTGAACACAACAAAATCCCCAATTATATAAGGGTGTGCAAACACATTATTCTAGTGCTTCATTTTTGTTTTTCCAACTGGAAAGGTCAATAGAATTATAAAGACTATTGGTGATATTAAAGGTGGAAAAAGTTAAACGTATGATTTTTTTTACTATGCCAAAACCTGGCATTTCAACAGGGGTGTGTAGTCTTTTTATATTCACTGTAGATGTCAAAGATGCCATACAAATCTCAGAGGCACCTTCACAGGTCTTAGTAACTAGGATAAAACCCTGTGTATGACACTCTCCTCGTATTGAAAGGTGACCGTACGCTTTAAAATGCATAAATAAAATTCATGACAGCTGCAGTGTACGTTACTGGAATAAAATGAAAGCCACATATATTCATGTGTCAAAAAACATAGAAAACTTCATCAGGTTTTATAAAAGGAAGCAGGGCGATTTGGATATTTCAGAAAACTGCTGTGACATTGTGGATGGGTTCACGCAGTGATGCATTTTTGTGACAACAAAAATGTCCTTTCATTAAAGAGGATTGGTCGCCATGTCAAAAATGATCTTTTTTTATTTCATTCCTTGTATTCTCATGCGCATTTTTTGTTTCTTTGATTTAAAAAATATGCCATACTGTTGTAGAGATATGGGTCTTTTTACTCTCAGTTACCAATTAATTTCCCAACAAAATTCCAAGCATTCGATGTAGTCCATTGGGAAGTCTCAAGACGACTCAGTCTCTCAGCATTTGGGTGCACGTTCAGAGAAAGAATTCCGCATGGGCTCGAAGAACAGGCACTGCCCAGTTTCCAGCTCTAAAGGTACCGTTACGCGGCACAACATCGTGCCCGACATCGTTCAAAAGTGACGTGTACAACGATGTTGAAACGACATCGTTAGTGCGTCGTTGCGTGTAATCGAACGATTCAACTATGATAATTAGTTAAGTTGGAGTTGACAGGTTTATGAACATGTTAAAAAACCTGACGATCTCAATTCCAGCAACCTGCTGCATCGTTGTGTGACTCCACGATAACGATGTCATGGACGACTTCGCCCATTCACAGCAATGAGCAGGGATCGTTTGCCGGGTTTGCGAACGATCCCTGCTCACAACATCGTTGCTGAGTTGTCCACGATATCTAGACGTGTGACATCTCACCAACGATGTCGGCAACGACTGTGTGCACCCGAGATCATTGCCGACATCGTTTTAACGTCGTTTCAATGTCAGTGAGGTTATCACAGGTCAGACTCACTGGCTCAAACAGGAGGCATCCTGTAAGCCAGCAGTATAACATGCAGTGAAGTCAGTGAGGGATGCATCCTCTGAATGTGCCCACATAGGCTGGGCGACTTGGGAGACAGAGTCATCATAGGAGCTCCCATTGGACTACTTCAGATTCTGTGGAATACATTGGACTCCCCGGGCAATTGCAGGATTTTTTTTTAATGGAGATTCTTTTCAATAATCTGATGAAATAGGGAAAGTGTCGGAGAGTGTTTTTTCAAATAAAACATTTTTTGTTGTGGTAATTTTTCTGTTAACTGACTGGGTTAGTAATGTCGGGTATCTGATAGAAACCCCTGGGCTTGATGCCAGCTGAAATTACACAACTGTAATTAACCCCAAATACCATTACCCCATTTGCAAATGCACCAGGGTATCATGAAGAGCAAAAACAAAGTGCCAGGACTAGTGCCTCTAATAAGGGTGCCAGTTTTGAGGTGGCTGTGGCCTGCTATTTTAGGCTGGGGAGGGCTCATTAGCTATTGCCCGTCCCATCCTGAGAATACCAGACCCCATCTATCTGCTT